>CM055270.1:106560219-106706703 GCA_029237695.1 Conchocele bisecta
TTTCCGTTCATGGAACACCTTGATTATTTCATACATGCATTCCTCAGATGACCCTGTATCATGCTGTAGCAAATCCATGACACACCACCCAGCCCTTACCCCAAGGTCAAGGTCACAAACTTAGCACATTCATAAACTTAGCGTTGGGGTAAATGTCTTATAACATCTGTTTATCTTTTCATGGAACGCCTTGATATCATACATGCATTCATCTGATGATACTCTATCATGCTATAGCAAATCCATGACCCACCGCCCACCCAATCGTTACCCCAAGGTCAAGGTCACAAACTTAGCATGTTCATAAACTTAACGTTGGGGTAAATGTTGTGTAACTTCTGTTTATTTACAGGGAACGCCTTCATATTTCATACATGCATTCATCTGATGATACTCTATCGTGCTATAGCAAATTCATGACTCACCATCCACCACCCCTTTCCCCAAGGTCACGGTCACAATCTTAGCACATTCATAAACTTAATGTTGGGGTAATGTATTATAACATATGTTTCCTTTCATGGAACGCCTTGATATTTCATACATGCATTCATCTGATGATACTCTATCGTGCTATAGCAATTCCATGACCCACCGCCACCCACCCCCTTACACACAAGGTCAAGGTCACAAACTTGACACATTCATAAACTTAACGTTGGGGTAAATGTCTGATAACAACTGTTTCCTTTGATGGAACGCCTTGATATTTCATACATACATTCCTCATGACCCTCTAACATGCTGTAGCAAATCCACAACCCACCACATAACCCTTACCCCAAGGTCAAGTCAGAAACTTTAGTATGTCATAAAATAAACTTTACATTAGGGTAAATGTTGTGTAACGTCCGTTTCTTTACACTTTGAACGCTTTGATATTTCATACATGCATTCATTCTGATGATCCTCTATTGTGCTACAGCAAATCCATGACCCACCCCACCCCACCCCTTTCCCCAAGATGAACATCATAAACATTAACGTTGGAGTATATGTCTTTTTATAACTTCTGTTTCTTTACAGGAACACCTTCATATTTCATACATGCATTCATCTGATGATACTCTATGTGCTACAGCAAATCCATGACCCACGCCCCCCCCCACCCCTTTCGCCAAAGCCAATGTCACAAACTTAGCACATTTATACATGCATTCCTCATGTGAATAGCTATCATGCTATAGAAAATCACCAACTTAGTGTGTTCATAAACTTAACGCTGGGTTAAATTTTGTTTTCCTTCTCTTTTCAGGGAGCGCATTGATATTTCATACATGCATTCATCTTAATATGCTATATCATGCTATATCAAATCCGTGACCCACCTTCCACCACTGACCTCAATGTCAAGGTCCACCGCACACCCCTTATCCCAAGGTCAAGTTATATAATATTCATGTTTTTTATACAACTGTGACAAGTTTGAATGAAGGCTGCCAACAGGCGAGCTTCGTTGTCTTCTGACAACTCTTGTTCTCTTTCGGACAGGAGGACAGCCGGATAAGAAAGGACAGAACAAGAAAGGTACTGTATGGTTACAACATGTGTGTCACTCTGACCGTGGTAGTCGTGGTTACAACACATCTGTCACTCTGACTGCGGTAGTTGTGGTTACAACACATGTGTCACACTGACTACGGTAGTCATGGTTACAACACATGTGTCACTCTGACTGTGGTAATCGTGGTTTCAACACATGTGTGACACTCACTGCAGTAGTCGTGGTTACAACAGCTGTGTCACTGATTGCTATAGTTGTGGTTACAACACATGTGTCACACTGACTGCAGTCGTCATGGTTAAACATGTGTGTCACTCTGACTGTGGTAGTCGTTGTTACAACTCATGTGTAACACTGACTGCTGTAGTCGTAGTTACAACATATGTGTCACACAGACTGCCGTCGTCATGGCTACAACACGTGTGTCACATGACTTGTAGTCATGGTTACAACACATGTGTCACACTGACTGCTGTAGATGTAGTTACAACACATGTGTCACAATGACTGTGGTAGTCGTGGTTACAGCACATGTGTCACTCTGAATGTGGTAGTTGTGGTTACAACACATGTGTGACTCTGACTGCTGTAGTCGTGGTTACAACACAGGTGTAACACTGACTGCTGTGGTCGTGGTTACAACACATGTGTCACACAGACTGTGGTCATCATGGATACAACACGTGTGTCACTCTGACTACTGTAGTCGTGGTCACAACACATGTGTCACACTGACTGATGTAGTTGTGGTTACAACACATGTGTCACACTGAATGTGGTAGTCGTGGTGACAATAACTGTGTCACTCTGACTGTGGTAGTCGTGGTTACAACACATGTGTCACACTGACTGGTAGTCATGGTTACAACACATGTGTCACTCTGACTGTGGTAGTCGTGGTTACAACACATACGTCTCACTGACTTGTGGTAGTCTTGGCTGCAGTAGTCAAGGTTACTACACATGTGTCACTGTGACTGTGGTAGTCGTGGTTACAACACATGTTTCATTCTGACTGTGGTCGTCATGGTTACAACATTTGTGTCACTCTGACTGCGGTCGTCATGGTTACAACACGTGTGCCACTTTTACTACAGTAGTCGTGGTTACAACACATGTGTCACTTTGACTGTGGTAATCGTGGTTACAACACAGTGCAGACCTTGATCTCACAGTGCGGACCTTACACTATTTCAGTGTCAAATACCATAGTGTACAATTTTATCACTTTTTGCCACTTTAATCGGGATAAACACAGCTTCTCGAAATTCACGAAGTCCAAATTTAATGTTAACTGTTAAACTGCAGAATTGTAAGTCCGCCTTATTCGCAAACAAGATCCACTTTAGTATACAATGTAAGGCTGTATACTAACTTTTAGTCGACTAACAGGATAGACATATATATACCCTGTTCATAAACAGGTACGTACATGTTACAAGACAGCTCGGGATAATCTCCCGTTTCGGGCGTCGATCTTAACAATCTTGTAATCCATACATCTTGTAGAACATAATCAGTAGAGGCTTGTTAATTGATATGTAGCTGCCTTATTACCTTTAGGGGTTTTGAATTTTACAATTTTGTCCTGTAGTTACTAAAACCTTTTGCCAAATAGACACAGGTGCGATTCATGATGCTTCCTTCTAATGTTAAATATGTGAAGTGCAGTTGATTGTTGTGTCCATCAAGTTGATTGTTGTGTCCATCAAGTTGATTGTTGTGTCCATCAGCCCATTCAAGTCCACCTACAGAAGCGCTTTGCTGCTGGTTACCTATTGTATGTATGTATAAATATCGTATTCATACCGTATGCGCATAATATTGGTATACTTAATGAGCATACCGTATAATATCGGTACATTTATACCGCCGTACCATCGTATAATACCATTTGTTTGTTTGCATAAAACAAACTTACTCTATTGACATTATATAAATGTACATATCCATACGTATATCAGGATTTGTAATGATATGGTATCAGTGTATCGTACACCTACTGGAAATGGGATACAAAATTAACCAGACACCTGTATACAAATATACGACATGTAGTGCAATACAAACAGACTAGAATGTATAAACTAACAAATTGAATGGTATATCTATACAGTATTGGTTGGTATGTACAGAACAAACATACCATCCGTTTATATTATATGCATATTGTATAGAAAATGTACAATTTTGGTATTGTATTCGTATATATTGGTAAAGTACATATATGTGACCAGTAGAAAAGTGCTACTGCAGTTGATAACGCAACCACTGATGGCTGTTATTTCTCATGCTATGAAGTATTATAATATACTTTTATCTGTCTTTTTACCTAGATGGAAAGAAGGAAAAGAAGCCCAAGTTGAAGAAAGGTAATTCATGCAGTAATGTGGCTGTGACCGGAGAAATGGAGATTATGGGATATGTGAGTGTGTATAGGGGGATCCTGATAAAGTAGCACACTCCTGCAGCCTGATATCAACTATATTGTTGTTAGTAGCATGACGGGTGTTTCATTGATGGAATGGTGGACAGTGTATATCCTAATCAGACTGTGCGGATGCACAGGCTCTGTGCTGATCTGGATTACACTGGCCCCAAAGAATGTAAGCCGAATTGCTCCAGTCACTTCCACACATTTGTGAGTGGGTGGAAGGTGGGAGTATGTAATGGGTAAGTTAACGATCTGGGTTCACCCTTATTGGAATCCTGACCAGAGACCTGGTTTGACCCTCAAGTACGTCGTTGGCATTCTTGTATATGAAAGTTGAATCTGGTTATTCCCCTTATGTGAGTATTACGATTATTACATGCCCACGTGCCAGGTTATAATATAGGGAGGCATATTTATTTCGTCCATACATTAGATATAACATTCGGGCAAAATGAACAATCGTGAACCATTTTCGGACGATATGATTGGCATTTTTATACTTCGTATATCACACATGAATTTTCACAATGATATCAGGGGCGATAACCGTGTTTCCTTAAAATGTTAACTGACATTACTATTTCTTCTCTGTAATTACTTTTTGATGTGCAATGATCATACTTATTAATCTGTCGAAAATATTATTTTTTCAGGTGATTCATTTAATTAGTATAAATAATTAAAAAATACCATGCCTCATTTGCATATGAAAATAGCCTGATACCACCGCGCGTCACTATCAGTAAAATAAATATTACTAAATGATTATATCTGTATAGCGGGCACTCGTCAATAGTGACACAATTATACACTTATTTAATTCCTGTAAAGAACATTTTGTGCCTACTGCATGGGCATGTACCTTTAATATTATTTTGGGGGGAAGGGGCCAAGTGGCTTTGGTGTGGTATGGACCTGGAACCAGGTCAGTTTATTATACTTTCAGGGCTGAATTTTTTTTTCGATGTAAATATTCCGTTCTGATTTTGGGATTTTTCCCCAATGCAACAGGTTAAATATGGGATCAAACCCGTAGGCCCGGCCTTAAATGACCTTAGCTATTGATAGGCCGTTAAACACCAATAAACAAACAAACATATTTGTGAAGACATGATGGAAGATTATCAGGGCAATGTATGTGTGAAATACCAATCACAGCCAGCAAGGTGTGGCGGTTGTCTCACCCACAACTGGAGATTATATGCTTATTTGTCATCATCCCTAGTTATGTTCCCCGAAAATACATTCAGGGGGCAAATATAGACAATTAGACACCAACATGTAAGTTATTGTTGGCGTTGATATTTTTTAGGGGTACATCCATCAGACTTTCTGCTGTCTTGTTTCATTCTACACCATAGCCGCGAGGCCCCTGTACTGAAGGTTAATGTCAAATGACTTAGAAATTATAGTCGCCACCCTGTACGTCCGTGTGTCTGACCTATATTTGCATTAAAGTTTTTGGCTACTAACTATCTCTGTTATTGTAAGTCACATTGGTCTGAAACACTTCATGTAGTTGTATCCCCCAGACTACCGTCGGGGGATACTATGGATTTGACAGCGCGCCGCGTCCGCGTCCGCGGTCCGCGTCCGCCGTAGACACTTCTTGTCCGGAGCATAACTCGAACACCCTTTGGAGTATTTTCATGAAACTTCACACATGCATAGACCACGACCCGAAGGTGTGTCGCGCACAAGAATGACAACTCTTGCATAGCTAATTTTTTAGTTATCTCCCTTTTTTCTTTCTCGCACTGATTTCGTGTCCGGAGCATAACTCCACCACCCTTTCGAATATTTTCATGAAACTTCACACATGCATAGACCACGACCCGAAGGTGTGTCGCGCACAAGAATGACAACTCTTGCATAGCTAATTTTTTAGTTATCTCCCTTTTTTGTTCGCGCACTGATTGACCATAACTCGACCACCCTTTGGAATATTTTTATGAAACTTAACACAATTCAATTAGACCACGAACCGAAGGTGGTGTCGTGCACAAGAATGACAACTCTTGCATAGCTAATTTTTGAGTTATCTCCCATTTTTGTTTTCGCTCACTGATTTCCTGTCCGGAGCATAACTCGACCATCCCTTTGGAATATTTTCATGAAACTTCACACATGCAGACCACGACCCGGAGGTGTGTCGCGCACAAGAATGACAACTCTTGCGTAGCTAATTTTTCAGTTATCTCCCTTTTTTGTTTTGCGCACTCTACAAACTGGACAATAATGCATGAAGACCTGTTTTCTCGTCTGCTCTGTATACCTTTTCTCGTGTGCTCTGTACACCTTACCTGTAGAGAGAACAATAGAAACTGGGAGAACCATGTGCTAAGCATGGGCTAGCATGTGCAGATGTCCACTGCTTGACCACTGCTTGACCACTGCTGACCAGGTAATTATACAGGTAAATCACTACATTGGGTACTGTGTTGAAAATATTGTGGCATTATGTGGACCTCTGCAGATATATGTAGATAAATATAGGACTATTAAAAAAAAATCTGGTCTCCAATAGCAAGCATTATTATTTTTAAACTATTTTTTTGTCATTTTTTTTTTTTTTTTTTTCATTATTTTTTTTCATTTTCTTTTTCAAATTATTTTTCAATTTGATTGGAAAAAAAATCTGGGCTCCAGTAGCAAGCATTATTATTTTTAAACCTTTTTTTTCCATTTTTTTTTTTTTTTATTCATTTTTTTTTTATTTTTTTTTTTCAAATTATTTTCAATTTTTGTCCAGTAGCATAAGGTCGTAAGTGCTATATACAGACTATTCACCTGTGCATGTGCTAGCATGTGCAACTGACCACTGACCACTTACATATACAGGTAAATGATTATATTACATTTCCGTAAACTGTGTTGAAAATATTGTGGCATTATGTGGACCTGTGCAGATATATGTAGATAAATATAGGACTATTAAAAAAAATTCTGGGCTCCAGTAGCGAGCATTATTATTATTAATTTTTTAAACTTTTTTTCCATTTTTTTTTTTTCATTTTTTTTTTCAAATTCAAATTCTTTTTTCAATTTTTGTCTAGTAGCATAAGGTCGTAAGTGCATATACAGACTATTATCATATAATAAAACAATTATTGACTAGTGAGCCATAGAATATAATCTGATATTCTATGGTTCACTAGTCAATAATTGTATAATATGTTCGGGCCAGTGAAAATTGCTTTCAGGCCCAGGCTCGAGGTCAAGGCGGGACAAGGCGAGGCATCTGATTCGCGGAATTCTTGTTTACTTATCTCCCTTTGTTGTTTCGTGCTCTGATTTTGTATCCAGAGCATAACTCGAACACGCATATACGCATTGCTCTAATGGTCCTCTACCGCCCTGTGCCAAATCCACGTTCGTTCTGCCCCCGTCAAGCCCAGGGTCAAGGTCACATATTTAGTGCTTCAAAAACATTAACGCTTGGGTAAATATCTTATACTTTCTGTTTTCTTTCATGGATCATGGATCATCTTCATATTTCATATACGCATTGCTCTAATGGTCCTCTACCGCCCTGTGCCAAATCCACGTTCGTCCTGCCCCACCAATCCCAGGGTCAAGGTCACATACTTGGTGCTTCAAAAACTTTAACGCTCGGGTAAATATCTTATAATTTTTATTTCCATTCACGATCAACTTCATATTTCATATACGCGTTGCTCTAATGGTCGTCTACCGCCCTGTGCCAAATCCACGTTCGTCCTGCCCCCCGCCAAGCCCAGGTCAAGGTCACATACTTAGTGCTTCAAAAACTTTAACGCTCGGGTAAATATCTTATAATTTCTGTTTTCTTTCATGGATCATCTTCATATTTCATATACGCATTGCTCTAATGGTCCTCTACCGCCCTGTGCCAAATCCACGTTCGTCCTGCCCCCGCCAATCCCAGGGTCAAGGTCACATACTTGGTGCTTCAAAAACTTTAATGCTCAGGTAAATATCTTATAATTTTTCTTTCCATTCACGGATCAACTTCATATTTCATATATGCGTTGCTCTAATGGTCCTCTACCGCCTGTGCCAAATCCACGTTCGTCCCGCCCCCGCCAAGCCAAGCCCAGGGTTAACATCATATACTTGGTGCTTCAAAAACTTTAACGCTCAGGTAAATATCTTATAATTTCTGTTTTCTTTCACGGATCAGCTTCATATTTCATATCATGCATTGCTTAATGGTCCTCTACCGCCCTGTGCCAAATCCACGTTTGTCCTGCCCCCGCCAAGCCCAGGGTCAAGGTCACATACTTGGTGCTTCAAAAACTTTAACGCTCAGGTAAAAGAAAATTTTGACTTGCAATTTGGCCTCATTTATTATCAAAGCGATATGTGGGACATCCGTGTTCTATGAACACATTTTCTAGTTTATTAATCTTCACACATGCATAAGAAGACGACCCAAAGGTGTGTCGCACGTAAGAATGACAACTCTTGCGTCGTTAATTTCTTAGTTATCTCCCTTTGTTGTTTCGTGCACTGATTTCGTGTCTGGAGCATAACTCGAACACCCTTTGGAATATTTTCATGAAACTTCACACATGCATAGACCACGACCCCAAAGGTGTGTCCCGCAAGAATGACAACTCTTGCATCACTAATTATTTAGTTATCTCCCTTTGTTTTTCCGTCACTGATTTTGTCTCCGGAGCATAACTCGAACACCCTTTTTTCAAACTACTTGTGTATCTGGGGAGGGGGATACACATGCGCTTGTCGACAAGCGTCCATTTCTAGTTATTTGTCATCTTCCATCTTTTCATTAGCTCACCTGAGCGAATTCAAAATTCTTCTTCACATGAGTAGTATATAGGGAGTCAAAATGATACCACCTAAGTTGGAATCATTTTCACCCCTCTACACCACCCCCGAAAAACCCAAAAATTGGTTAACGAGGAAATTCTCTCCCGACAGAAAATTTATGAATTTTTGGAGAAAATAATTTTGAAACAAGGTAGCCGAAACGATACCACCAAAGTTTGTAACGTTATTGAGCTGTATTGTATCTCCCACTACCAACCAACATTTGTAACGTTATTGAGCTGTATTGTAGCTCCCACCACCAACCAAAGTTTGTAACGTTATTGAGCTGTATTGTAGCTCCCACCACCAACCAAAGTTTGTATGGTATTGAATGATAAAAAGTTGGATTGTAGTCCAATTATATTGGTGTCATAAATACCTCATGTTTTTTTTTTATTTTTTTTTACGTCCAATTGAACAGATAAATTTAATAGGTTATAACAAAAAATATTATAACAAAATGGATAATAAAATACAACGGGATTTGAAATTTTATAAATTTATTAAAGAGGTTCACGAGTCTCACAATGTTTCTACAGCATTAAAACACTATAAATTGAAAACACTATACAAAATGGAATACATGAAATATCAGCGTAATTTATTACGCGCCGATAAAAACGTTGCATTTAAAATATTATACCGGCAATTATGTCGCGGGTACAAGGATCAAATTCGCGAAATGAAGCGACTAAATAGGATCGGAGAAAAACTACCGAAACATTATCAAACTAATTTTATAAAACTGTTTAAAATCAACGATTCGTTTGCGGATATTTGTTTCTACGAAGAAATTGGAAATTGAACAGAAAAAACACTACAAATATTATTAGAGAAAATGGATAATAAAATACAATTGGAATTGAAAGTTTATAATGACTGTGTTGAAGAAGTTTACGAAGAATACGTGGGTTATAGTCGTATATATAAATTCTATAAATTGAAAAAACTATTCAAAATCGATACTTTTTAAGACAGGTTCTTTAAAAAACACTAAACTCGCTTTCTGTGAAGACAAACATTTTTATGGACTGCCGACGTAGCAAAAACACTAGGTATAAACTTTTGTAATGACAAAAATAGAATACATAATATAAACTTACTACCAAAAGTAAATGAATTTAAACAATGTTTAGACAGATGGAAACGTAGAAAACTGACAACTATGGGTAAAATAACTGTTCTCAAAAGCTTCGCATTTCCAAAACTAATATTTCCATTGACGGTTTTAGATACTCCTAGAGAGGATGTTATAAAACAAATTACACACATGATGTTTGACTTTCTATGGGATTCCAAACCAGATAAAATCAGCAGAAAAGTCATTGTGCAAAATTATGAAAACGGCGGGCTGAAAATGATCGATCTAGTATGTTTCATAAATTCTTTAAAAGCAAGTTGGGTTAAACGTCTTACAAATGATACAAACGATGGGCAATGGAAAATAGTGTATACTAATTATTTACATAAATTTGGTGGTACAAATATATTTGAAGGAAACTTCCACGAATTCGATGCAAAAATATTAATAAAAAATGTTTTTTTATCAAATATACTTGAAGCATGGGCCAAACTTAATTATTCTGAAAATCCAGAGAACATTTCGAAGCAAATCATGTGGAACAATTCTAAATTAAAAAGTAATGGCAATACTTTTTATTACAAAGATTGGAATGAACGGGGAATAAAATATATAGATATATATCGATTATCGAACTAAAACCTTTTATGACTTTACAAATATAAAACAATTATATAATGTTAGTAATAATGATTACCTAAACTATTTTAAACTTATATCCAGTATACCACAAGCTTGGCGTGCACGACTAAAGAATGAGACAATAAACATCCAAAATATTAAGTAACCCCTTTTAAGAAAAGTGCAATCTTCCAAACAATGTAATAAAATATTATATACAATTTTCCTTAGTAAAATTAATTATGTTGTTTTCAGAGCTCAAACTAAATGGAATGCAGAGTTTTCAGAAACAACTATTAATTGGAAAATTGTAAATACACAGTATTTTAGAAACACTATATGTTTAAAACTTAGAAATTTCCAGTACAAATGCTTGATGAAAATTATTGCCACGAACGATTATTTATATAAATGCAGAATTGTAAATTCTAATTCATGCGATTTATGCAGTATGGCACCAGAAACAAACAAGCACTTATTTTGGGAATGCCAAAAAAGTCAGCAATTTTGGTCTCTGCTAAGCACGTTTTTACATGATAACGGTATAAATTTTACATTGGATTGGCAATCAATAACAGTAATAAGTTTAAGGCAGTATGAAACAGACACTACATTCTTGAACTTGCGTATTATACTAGGAAAGTACTTTATTTATGGATGTAAATTAAGAAATACTGAACCGACTTTCCCAGCCTTTAAGAAATATTTAAAAAAAACTAAAGAGCTTGAACATCAAATAGCAGTAAATAGAAACAAAGCTGAAATACACAATAGAAAATGGAACGGCTTACCGCTAGACTAACCTTTTTTTCTTCTAGCATTCTTTCCCTTAGACTATTTAATACAACACAAAAATAATGCAAACAATTGATCTTGGTGCTCGTACTTATCGTACTTATATAATTAAAATCTTATGGTGTGTATTTTTTTTTAATTTTTGTTTTTTCTCTCTGTTTTTAATTGATAACTATTTTTTTTTTTGCTTCTTCTTCATAAATGTTTTTCAAATATACTATAACATACAAACAGCAAGTACATGTGTAAGATATATTTGCATGTACTTAGTAATGTAGAAATATGTAATGCAATGTAATTATGCACATGCATGTTACTAGTAATATGTCTTGTTTGTACATATTTGTGTGTGAAAATAAAAAAAAAACTATACAAGAGGCAAATACAAACATTAAGACGGATAATGCGTATCGGATATGAAACTAAGGTGTATTATATAAAATTGTTAAAACCCAACGATTCGTTTACGAATATACATTTCTACGATATAGCTTTTAAAGATATTGAAAAACACTACTAATTAAGTTATGTTGTAATCACAACACCAAGCAGACGACAATGTTCCAATTACACGTGTTATGAACAGACAAATTAGGTGTCCCACCTTACATACATATTAAGTGTCCATTTTAGAGATATTTACACGATTACATCTAAATAAACACACGGTAATATATACTACACACACACACGAGGGTGTGTATTACAGCCGAGAATATGGCAACCCGCTATCGATATTCCGGAAGTATTTCTTACATTCTGATTGGTTGGCATGTTTTTAGCTCACCTGAGCAAAGCTCATGTGAGCTATTGTTATGGCAAAGTGTCCGTCGTCCGTACGTCCGGCGTCCGTCCGTGAACATTTTCAATCATCTTCTTCTCCCGAACTGCTGAGCCGATATTGGTCAAACTTCACAGGGATGATATATGGGTGATTGCCATTTCAGATTTGTTAAAATGGAGGTCATCGACAATCCAAGATGGCGGCCATGGAAAAGTAGGTCAAATTCTTAAAAAATCTTCTCACGAACCGCCAGGCCGATTTCGACGATACTCGGTATGAATGATCGATAGTTAGCGCTGTTCAGATTTGTTCATATGGTGGCCCGTGGGTCAAAAAAGGGGGTCGCACCCGAGGGGTCAAATAGGGGTCAAATTTTATTTTTAACCGAATATAGTCATGTAATATATCAAATCGAAGGTATCGACGAGCCAATCACTCTGGAACATTTTTTGTCTAAATCATATGATTACGTCATCCAAGATGGCCACCGATAGTTCAAATGGTCATTATTTTACTAAAGATTTCAAACGTCTTCTTCTTGTAAACTGCTTGGCCGATATTGGCCAAACTCAACTGTAATGGTCTGTGGTTGAAGCCTGTTCATTTTTGTTAAAATGGAGGTCATCACCAAATCCAAGATGGCCGCCGTTGAGAAGTAGGTCAAATTCTTAAAAAATCTTCTCACGAACCGCCAGGCCGATTTCGACGATACTGGGTATGAATGATCGATAGTTAGCGCTGTTTCAGATTTGTTCATACGGTGGCCCCTGGGTCAAAAATGGGCGTGGCCCGAGGGTCAACTAGGGTCAAATTATATTTTTGCCCGAATATGGTCATATAATATATCAAATCGAAGGTATCGACTAGTTGATCACTCTGGACCATTTTTTGTCTAAATCGGATGATTTTTGTCATCCAAGATGGCCACCGAAAGGTAAAAAAGTTGTTCTTTTACTAAAGATTTCAAACGTATTCTTCTTTGTGAACTGCTTGGCCGATATTGGCCAAACTTAACTGTAATGGTCTGTGGGTGAAGCCTGTCCATTTTTGTTAAAATGGATGTCATCACCAAATCCAAGATGTCCGCCGTTGAAAAGTAGGTCAAATTGTCAAAAAATCTTCTTCTCACAAACCTCCAGGCCGATTTCGACGAAACTTTGTGTGAATGATTGATAGTTAACGCTGTTTCAGATTTGTTCATATGGTGGCCCCTGGGTCAAAAATGGGCGTGGCCCGAGGGTCAACTAGGGGTCAAATTATATTTTTGCCCGAATATGGTTATATAATATATCAAATCGAAGGTATCGACTAGTCCATCACTCTGGAGCATTTTTTGTCTAAATCAGATGATTTTGTCATCCAAGATGGCCACCGAAAGGTAAAAAAGTTGTTATTTTACTAAAGATTTCAAACGTATTCTTCTTGTGAACTGCTTGGCCGATATTGGCCAAACTTAACTGTAATGGTCTGTGGGTGAAGCCTGTCCATTTTTGTTAAAATGGAGGTCATCACCAAATCCAAGATGTCCGCCGTTGAAAAGTAGGTCAAATTGTCAAAAAAATCTTCTCACAAACCGCCAGGCCGATTTCGACGAAACTTTGTATGAATGATGGATAGTTAACGCTGATTCAGATTTGTTCATATGGTGTTTAAATTGTTTACTGCACCAATATAATTAATTTTATAATTTTCGTAAAATTAATTATTTAATAATTTTATAATTTTCTTAAAATTAATTAATTATAAAATATCACAATTTCGGGATGATGGTGCTGTAACACTTCCTCCAACTTTATCTCCAAGTTTTATCCTAAATTTATCCCAATCAGTATCATCAATCTTGGGCATGGTGGCGCGCGCTTTGATTCTAATAGTATTTTTTAAATCCTCATATCGAGACATCTCCTCCACCACCGACTCGAACTCAGCGTCCAATATATTGTTATCGGCCAACGCTTTGGACACGATAACGTCGATGCTATTTTTCTTAGACCTCGCTAGAACCGATATTCTGTCGTGCTTTCTACTTTTATTTTCTAATTTTCTTCCCACCACTCTAAACGCCATACATAACAACCCACGCTCCAGTGGATATCCCGCTCAAACGCCCCGCAACAGGAATTGCCGCGATTGTAGACAACAACGCGGTTGTTCCTGCCCCACCCATTATAGAAATTGTTGCCAGCACGGTGCTCACCCCCCTCCGCGATATTTGCAGCTCGTCTATATTTTTTAGCATTTACCCTCCGAGTTTCCCCCTCTCGTTTTAGAATATCCTGCATCGCGACGATATTGTTCAACCTAAAATCTGAACTTCTTTCACCAATGTCATCCAATTTCAATTTGTTATCCATTTTACAAATCAAGTTCAATTAACAATGTAACAATAGTGGAAGAACTCACCGGGTCAGTGATTTTCGTAACAAAGTTAATAACACTACCTTCAGAAAGTCTAATTGGATCGTCACCGGCGAACAAAATCACCTCGGAACTATCTCCAGCGAGTTTAGTGACTCCAACCGGTTGTTCTTCCCCATCCAGTATGAGATTTACGACGACCACGCCCACAGATTTACCAGTAAAATTAACCGAGCCGACCGCCATTTGGAGAAAGTGTACCTGGAGCTGTCATGGTGTATCCCCCATATTTATTGCTCGCTTTGGCACCGAACGAATATTCATAGAGCCCCTCATTCAATGGGCCCCGCTTCTCAGCTCAAACTGTGATGACACGTTTTTGTGTTTGCAATAACTTAAACTGCTCTACAGATGTGTTCAAAAATGAGGCAAGCCCCCCCGATAGCGGTATGGGCCTCAACACGAACCCTTTCAGACGTCTCCTCAAGTGCTCTGTTCGCGGATCTACGAACACGTTTCAGTTTATCGGAAACTTCAGTAAACTCTGTACGGGTCTCTTCCCGAAATTCAGTAAGTGCTGCATGATCGTCTTCCCCAACTTTGATTATTTTTCCACCGAGATCCTTAAGTCCTGTATGTGCCTCTTCGCGAACTTGTGCAGTCGCCATCAGGACGTCTACTCTAAGCTGTGCTATACTCCTGTGAATTGCGTTTGTGGCCTCCGATATAGTCGTATTGATCAAGGCCTTTGTTTTTTCGGTAGTTAAAAAGTCGCTCTCTGTCGGGATGAATCCCCCTTCTGCCGGTTCCAAATTCTTTATATCTGTCACCCAATCCCGATTGGAATTGGAAGAACTACCTGGTCCGTATATACTCATAATAATTAATTTTAAGAAAATTATAAAATTAAATTATAATATTGGGGCACCTATACTCAATTGGAAATTTCTAGGACGAACGAAATCGGGTAATAGTTATTCAACTTTCTCGCTTGATCATCAAGAATAGATACCGTAAATTCTTGGATGTGTCGCAATTCCAAAACTTTCATCTCGGGGTGTCACAGTCTCCCCAAAGAAACAATCACTGACTTGCACGGTTTTCAGTAATGTGCTTGGAGATCCGTCTAACTGTTGTACGATGTGTTCACCCGATCCAGGTGCACCCCGAGTGTTTTCGTGAAGGCAAAGTCCACCGGGTTATCACCGACGTACTCACCCGGGGCAAACAATCCTTTATTCGCGGAGTATGTCTCTCTAAAACCGAGTCGAATACCCAACATTGGGGAGATCCTTGCCCGGCTGTCTGGGCCGATGGTCATTGTTGTGAGCCCGGTAGCCTTCGATACTGTGAGGTTGACTTTACCGTCAAGCTCTGAGGTGACAAAAAATCACATAGCCAAACCCTTCACTCTTCCCCACATTCTCCCATCCGACCGTGAAGGTGATTTATCTGAGGCCTACCCGGCGTTTTCCGCAGCAGTTGTCGATTGACTTTTGAAGTTCACAACTCTCTTTTTGAACGTTAGTGATAGTAGCAAACATAATAATATCTTTCAAAAGATTTTAGGTTCAATTCTGTTTATGTTGGAAATTTATATTAGAGATATATATTATTCACTGTAAAAGATGGTGAAACGCTACGGTGTAAAAGACCTCTCTCGTTAGGTCGGCAAGACATATGCGTCACAATGAATGGGGCCAACTTCAACACATGTTTTCTAGATTTGACCTACGAGTACACAAACCCTGTAATAACCGGCAATATCGATATGAACAACGCAGCCGTGGTGGCGTGGAAGACAACACCGATGGATTGGTGGCAAAACCAATTAAACTTTGCAGTGTGGTGTGCGAGCTCTGGGTGTGGGTTTTCATCCCAATTACTCGATGAGGACGATCCAATGTTGAAAGCGTTGTTTCAATTTCATTTTTGCTATCAGAGACGGCGCGTTCTAGCGGAAATGAAAACACCTCTTCCTCAAGACTCCGCTTTTAACTGGCAATCCAACACGTACGACTCTAGGGCCTTCAATAAATTGTGCAACGAGTTTGGGGTTTCACCGACAACAGATTTCAGACAAAAGGTGCACAAGCCTAACGGTGGTCTAGGTAGGTTCACAATGTTTTGGAAACCCGACGGAAAATATAGGTTAGATAATGGAGGGCGGATGAAACCTTTCTTCAGTGAGAAAGACTCCTACAGACATATCTAGAGCGTGGACAACATTTGTGGAAGAAGAAAAACAAAAAAAATCACGCAGGTCGGTGTTACCCGCCTCAACGACTCCATTCGCACATACGTCTGGGCCATCCTCGGCGCACAGAAGCAAACTCACAATTCTATACTAGGCACGGGAACGGCGTTTGACGCGCAAAAACAATTCTTGACACTTGTAGAGGACGCCATCTCAGCTAAGGTGGACCTGGAGAAGTCGATCCAGAATTATCAAGATGTTTTGCAGAATGCCAGCACCCCAGTAGACTATGTATTTGGAATAGGTCTTTATATGGCGCCGAGTAATATGATACTACGAGACGACCCGGTTGACAGTTACAATAATCAGATCGTAATCGCCACCGTCAAGCAAAACATCGGCCACAACGGGAACGTGAACGCGGATATTATCAAGCGCACCCCCAACACGATCGGGTTCAACACTGCAAAAGATTTCATAAAACCCCCAATTCACGAATTGGATACACCCACCTCACCAACCCCAATTCGCGAATTGGCCACCCCATCAAGTTCATTTAAACCCAGTGTTCCACTGTTGTTCGGATGATTAATCGGATGATTATGTCATCAAGATGGCCGCCAAAAGGTCCATTTATTCGAGTTTTGAACGCCTTTTTCTCAGGAACCACATGGCCGATGCTGGCCAAACTTCATAGTAAGTTAAGATCCTTGGGTGAAGCATTTTCAGATTTGGTAAAATGAGAGTCATCCCTTAATCCAAGATGACTGCCATCTAAAAATAGCACAATTTTTTTAAAACACATATGAACTCGATGTCACATTCTCCTCTGGTGTTCATGGAGTCAGGTGAGCGAATTAGGGCCATCATGGCCCTCTTGTTTTGTGACTCACTCACACATAGTGCAGTCCCTTAACTTCAAAAAAATGGATTATCTATACACGCTGGCCAAAAGTGCCATTTTTTTGTGGGACGTAGCTAAGGTCATACCGATTCCTAAAATAAGTGGCTCCAAATAAAAAGACAACCGAAACACGTTGAAAATGCTGAAATCCAAGATGGCTGCCAACTATTAATTGTATGGCCTATGATTATACTCAATTGATATGTTTGAGTACTTTAACCCCCAGGAATGCGATTGTTGGATGCAACAATGTATTTGAGTAACATCAAAATATAACTGAATCATTTTACTAATTTGCATAAATCCAAGATGGCCACCACAGTTCATTATTTTGCCATTTGCTTTCTGAAGGCTATATACATTCATTTAATATTTCTGATTTGGTTTAGTCAATAGTAAATGGCAATTTGGGTACTGTTGCAAGGTAACTGGAGACTTACCTCATTTAAATCAATTTGAAATGTCCACTATATGCCTATATGTATAAAAACTGTATATATAATATGTCCGGTAACACTAATATTTACACAACTGTATTGCTCAAGCCTCGTTTTATGCAAATACATGTATGTATATACACAATTTTAGAATATAAATTGTAATATCCCATTTTTTGTTTACCCATAATTACATGGTGGTGCTGAAAAGAAAGCGCGGGATTTCATAAATAGCAACAATAACAACAATTAGGTCTAGATCTAACAACCAACAGAATTTGTCTAAATAATGAAATACTTGAACACTTTTGTAACAATGGGATTCAAGAACATTCAGATGGAAAGCGGTCAGTGTTAGTATTCCCTGAAGGCATACACAAAATGTTAAAGGATGCACTAACTGTAAGTGATTACAAATCTGAGGCATTAGAAATGGCTAAAGTTGCAAAAACTATCCACAGAGACATCTTTGATTCCGACAGTTTTCGGGTGATTTTTTCTCCTGACTGTCAATCTACAGCAGTACCGAACAGTCTCAATGCCCTTGTGTCAATCATAGTAAATGGACCAACTATGAATGACAAACAGCCCAAGTTATCACAAGTCTGTTTGACTATATCACAATTGATGCTCTTCAACACAAAGAAAACAATGCCAGAAAGAAACACTAACACACGGCCATACCGTTGGACGAGAGTCACCTCTTGTATATCTTGGGTTGAACATTCACTCGCTAACACGAAGCAAAAAACTAATTAAACAGTTGCACAAAATGGGTGTTTGCATTTCATATGCACGCGTGCAGCAGCTGGAAAGTAACGTCGCAATAAGCATGTGCAGACATTTTGCTGCTACCGGTGTCGTTTGCCCGTCACAGCGGAGATCTGAACTATTTGTAGTTGGTGTTATGGACAATATTGACCACAATCCGTCATCCACAACGGCCCACTCATCGTTGCATGGCACTGGCATCAGTATCATGCAGTTTTCAACAGAACATACTATTGGTAAACCCCAAGACCCGTTTCCGTTATCCGACATAGGGTCAGAGAAATTGCTTCTTCCAGACTCATCTAAGATAACAGTTCCTGCTGTTCATACCAAACAAATTAAAGGTGAATTATACACAGCAATGACACTTGAAGATGTCTGGTTACAGAATGCCAGTGAACTTTTGACAAGAGACATACTAACTAATGAAACAATTGTGTGGGCTGCCTTTCATGCTAAAAACGTATCTCCCATGTTGGACCCAGCAACTATAATGGCTTTACTGCCTCTCTCTGAGGAAAAGGCTGACACACCAGCAATGATCAAACATGGCATGAATGTAATCAAATCTGTCACTGCCTTTCTACATCCTGGTCAGATCCCTGTCGTGGCATGTGACTGTCCCATATTTGGAAAGGCAAAATATATTCAATGAACATGGCCATACTCTCATGGGTCATGGGGAGGACAAATTTGTAGTAATGTTTGGTGGTCTGCATCTAGAAATGGCTCTGTGGAATATGGCCGGGGATTACCTGCAAGGTTTGGGCTGGACAACAGCAGTTGTAGAGGCTGTAAATTGCCACATCTGGAATCCCTGAAGGTTTCCTGAAAGCAGCACATCTGACACGGACTCGCCATGCACATCAAGTCTCTGTTGTAGCGTTATCAGCCCTCCAACAACGTGCACTTGAGCTTTCAAAGAGTTCCAATGAAACTGATGAAACATTTGAGGCATGGAGAAAATGCATGCTTATCACCAGTCATACCTTCCAGTTTTGGGATACTGTTATAGCCATATAAAAATGATCCTTGTCCTTCTGAGAGCACAGAGAGAAAACAAATTTGACTTGTATGTTGAAGCACTTGAGTCACTTGTCTGCTTTGTATTTGCATTGGATCACTACAACTATGCACGCTGGATCTCAATTCACATTCGAGACATGAAGTCCCTCTCTGTGGCTATTGAAGATGCATCGCTAGGTAGAACGCAGTATCTAAATTATATGAAAGATGTGATTGAGACCAGAGACTTACCAATTCAGAATCCAATCGAGAAAAGCTCACTTCCACTATTGAAATCCCCCAAATCAAAGACAAGTTCAAAATCGTCGCAGGCTGTTAAAATACAATGCGGCAAAACAGCAACCTATTTGGTCGACTAAACATTGCTAATCAACAACGTGATGGATATCCAGCAACGTTTTTCTCCCATGAAAATCAATCTACTCCGCCTTCGCTGTCTGATTTTGGTAAGATACGACAAGTCTAACCTTCTGGGCTGCATTGAATCTAGTGAACAACCTGATATGCCACAATATTATGCAAAATAGTAGATGGATATTAGACAATCCCATCACCAGACGAATGGGGATGGGCAATGGACGGCTCTTCATGGACCCCTGTCTGGATCATATGTGGTTGTAAGTCTGCCAGAGGATGCATCAGCTGCAAGTGCACACATGATGCTGGGCTTATATGTACTGACCTTTGCAGCTGCACATGTGCACAATAATGCTTTTAAGCGGTTAACATTCCAATATGACATCCACAGTGCAAAATAGAATAAAATATTGATATATGGCGGCCATCTTGGAGTTATGGCAATTACAAAATAATAAAAGTGTACATGATGGCCATCTGAATTAATCATTGTGTGAATGTGTGTCATTATAGCGTACTAATTGTGCTAAATATAACACAGGTTTGCACCAACATATAAATATATTAATATTTGGCGGCCATTTTGAATTTATTGATTTTTTCGGTGGCACAGTGGATAGATTTTTGGAGCCACTTATTTTTTAATTGTACATCATCATATCTTGATTCAGTGAAAAAATGGCACTTTTGGCCGGCAGGTATAGATACATTTGTTAAGGGACCGCACTACACAGTCCTTGTGCCCAAGGTCAAATAACTTAAACATTTATTTTAATTTTTTGCAAATGTTTGTTAAATTTGTTTGTTGGTGCTGACTGTGTTTCAGGGTATGTCCATCAGTGTTACTGATATCTCGTAAGAGACTTTCACACCATTATAGGTATGCCAACATCATATGTTGTGTTTTCTACCTACAGCCAACAAGAAACCAAAGCGTGGAAAAGCCAAGAACAGTGCAGCCCAGGACACCGGTATGTATATTTTGGCTGTGACTGGAGAAATGGGGCTGAAGGGTTTTGCGTCTAGTGTATATTGATGAAACGGCAGACGTAGCTAAAATTCCCATATCTCTTCATTCGTTAATCGGATCATTACCAAAATTCATCTATAGCTTTCTCACATTGATGTCTATCCATCCACTGTCACTCCATTTGGGTGACCTTGACCTTCACATTGATGACCTTAACCTTTGTGTCAATAATTTTGTACATACTTCCAAATGTTGAATACCTCCTGATCAGTTAGTCGGAACCTTTACCGAACTTCATTATCATATATAGTAGTAGTAAGGGAGTCAAAATGATACCACCTACCGTGATATCATTTATAACCCTCTATAATACCCCCACCACCCCCGAAAATCAAAAAATTGGTTAACGAGGAAAATTGTCTCCCGACAGCAAATTTACGAATTTTTGGAGAAAATAATTTTGAAAAGAGGGAGTCAAAATGATACCACCTCCAACCAAAAGTTGGTTGTGGTATTGTAGTCCCAATTATATTGGTAATTGACTTTTGAAAAAATGGTTATAATAAAATATTATTAGAGAAAATGGATAATACAATACAATTGGAATTGAAAGTTTTTAATGCCTGTGTTGAAGAAGTTTACGAAGAATACGGAGGTTATAGTCCTATATATAAATTCTATAAAATGAGAACACTAGGCGATATCGAATACATGAAATACCAGCGTAATTTATTACACTCCGATAAAAACGTTGCATTTACAATATTTATACCGGCAATTATGTCAACTATACAAGAGGCAAATACAAACATTAAGACGGATAATGCGTATCGGATATGAAACTAAGGTGTATTATATAAAATTATTAAAACCCAACGATTCGTTTACGAATGTACATTTCTACGATATCGCTTATAAAGATATGTATATTATTGAACAGAACTAATTAATTTATGTTGTAATCACAACACCAAGCAGACGACAATGTTCCAATTACACGCTTATGACAATGTAAATTAGGTGTCCCACCTTACACGTATATTAAGTGTCCATTTATAGAGAGGTTTACACGATTACGTCTTCCGGGATGGAAAATAAACACACTGTAATATATATTACACACACGGTTATTTATAGCCTTATCGATGGTATGTAACGGGCTATCGATTTACACAGGTGGTGTACACAGTTTATAAACACTTAGTGAGGGTTATATAGTTCACGAATTTCCGGGATGGTTCGTTATTTATTTAATTAATTTTAATAAAATTATAAAATTATTTATAATTTAAAGCTGAACACCCCCTATTATATAGAAAACATATTAATTAATATAATAAAATAATTAATTAATAATAAATAACAATTTTTTTTATTTCGCCAGCCAAAGTTAAGTTTTATATACGAGAAATAAACACAGTTCGGTGTTGGGACGCCGGCATTAATATCTCAACAGTGAGATAAGTTTCGCCACATGTACTTCACTCTGGCCGATCTGCACATTATAGCGGATGGAGGCTTAACGATGAGGTGGGGTCCGCGGTATCGGTCCAATGATGGGGTGTAGGAGATGTGAGTGTAACACACCTCGCTAAGCCGAAAAAATAAAAAAATAGAAGAAATTTAAGCGAAGGCTTAGTGGGGTGGACCCAGAAGGGTTTTGCTGGCGCGGGTTCGAGCCTCGGTGGAACCTAAAACTTTTTTTTTTTTTTCTTTTTAAATTGTTAATAATTTTCCTAAAATTAATTAATAAATTGTTTACTGCACCAATATAATTATTTTATAATTAATTTAAAGAAAGAAAAAAATTATTAAAATTAATTAATTTAATAAAAATATTAATTTCCTCCGACTTTATCTCCAAGTTTTACTCTAAATTTATCCCAATCAGTACACTCAATTTTGGGCATGGTGGCGCGTGCTTTGATTCTTATATCATTTTTTTAATTTTTCATATCTCCCCATTTTCTTCCACCACAGATTCAAACTCTAAATTTGATATTTTCTTATCGGCCAACGCTTTGGACACCATAACGTCGATGGTATTTTTCTTCGACCTGGCGAGAACGGATATTCTATCATGTTTTCTACATTTTTTCTCGAGTTTTCCACCCGACGCCCTAAATTACCATACACAACAACCCAGAACGGCCGCCGACACCGCACATAAAATCCCCGCTACAGGAACGTTATAATGGTGGATATAGTTTGCAGCTGTCCCCGCCCCACACAACACAGAAACACTCGCCAGAGCCGTGCTAGATGCTTCAGCCATGTTCACCGCGCGTCTATATTTTTTAGCGTTTCTTTTTCTATTTGTATATTCTCTAACTAAAATATCCTGCATAGCGACGATATTATTCAACCTAAAATCTGAACTTCTTTCGTTAATTGTACACAGTGTTGATGGAGTGGTATTGACAATTGTACACTGTGTTGATGGAGTGGTATTGACAATTGGAAGCGTTGATTCGTTCATGATTTTCAATATATTAGTATTTACAAAATAAGTTCAATTAACAATGAGACAATAGTGGAAGAACTCTCTGGTCACCGATTTTCGTAACAAAGTTAATAACACTACCTTGGGGAAAGTCTAATTCGATCATAACCGGAGAACGAAACCACCGTCGAACTATCTCCAGCGATTTTAGTGACTCCAACCCCCCGTTCTTCCCCATCTACTACAAGATTTATCGCGACCGCGCCCACAGGTTTACCACTAGCATTAACCGAGCAGACCGCCATTCGGATAACTTCACCTGCAGCTGTCATAGAGTATCCCCCACATTTATTACTCGCTTTGGCACCGAACGAATATTCATAGTGCCCCTCAACCAATGAGCCCCGCTTCTCAGCCCAAACTGTTATGGCACGTTTTGGCGTTTTCATTGTTCGCACTATTCCGGTAAGCCCATCGAGAGCGATATGGGTACGAATCTTATAAGAGGCCTCCTCAAGAGCTTTGGTCGTGGCTATACGATCATGTTTCAGTTTATCAGAAACTTCGGTTATCTTTCCGTCTAGTTCGGTAAGTGCCGCTTCTCTACTGAGAGAGTCCTCTAAGCGCAACGCATCATAAGCCTCCGTAATGGTCGCCTGGTGGCCTTCTAGAGCTTTCTCAACACCCAACCGGGCCTCTTTTTGAAATTCGGTTATTTTTCCGTCTAGTTCAGCAACCGCCGCTTCTCTGATGAGAGAGTCCTCTGAGCGCAACACCTCATAAGCCTTCGCAAGGGCTGCCTGGTGGTCTTCTCGGGCTTTCTCAATACCGACCTCCGGGCTCTTTTCGAAATTCGGTTATTTTTCCGTCTAGTTCAGCAACCGCCGCTTCTCTGATGAGAGAGTCCTCTGAGCGCAACACCCCATAAACCTACCGTAATGTCCGCCTGGTGGTCTTCTCGGGCTTTCTCAATACCCGTTCGGATCCCCTCATCCCCCAACCGGGCCGGGCCTCCTTTCGAAATTCGGTTATTTTTTCATCTAGTTCAGTAAGTGCCGCTTCTCTGTTGAGAGTCCTCTGAGCGCAATGCCCATAAGCCTCCGCAATGGCCTCCTTTGTGGTCTTCTCGGACCCCCTCAACCCCCGACCTGGTCTCTTTCAGAAACAAATTCGGCTATTTTCCCGTCTAGTTCAGTAAGTGTCGCTTCTTTGCTGAGAGAGTCCTCTAAGCGCAACGCATCATAAGCCTCCGCAATGGTCTCGGACTTTATCAATACCCGACCGGGTCTCTTTTCGAAATTTGGTTATTTTCCCTTCTAGTTCGGTAAGTGTCGCTTCTTTGCTGAGAGAGTCCTTTAAGCGCAACGCACCATAAGCCTCCGTAAGGTCCGCCTGGTGGTCTTCTCGGGCTTTCTCAATACCCGACGTGGCCTCTTTTCGAAATTTGGTTATTTTTTCGTCTAGTTCGGTAAGTGCCGCTTCTCTGATGAGAGAGTCCTCTGAGCGCAACGTATCATAACCCTTCATAAGGTCCGCCTGGTGGTCTTCTCGGACTTTATCAATATCCGACCTGGTCTCTTTTCGAAATTTTGTTATTTTCCCTTCTAGTTCGGTAAGTGTCGCTTCTTTGCTGAGAGAGTCCTTTAAGAGCAACGCATCATAAGCATCCGTAAGGTCCGCCTGGTGGTCTTCTCGGACTTTATCAATCCCCAACCGGGCCTCTTTTCGAAATTTGGGTATTGTATCCCCCGGACTCCGTCGGGGGATACTATGGATTTGACAGCGTGCCGCGTCCGCAGTCCGCGTCCGTCGCAGACACTTCTTGTCCGGAGCATAACTCGAACACCCTTTGGAATATTTTCATGAAACTTCACACATGCATAGACCACGACCCGAAGGTGTGTCGCACACAAGAATGACAACTCTTGCATAGCTAATTTTTTAGTTATCTCCCTTTTTTGTTTCTCGCACTTGGTTTCACATAATTGGTGCTTCAAAAACTTTAACGCTCAGGTAAATATCTTATAATTTTTATTTCCATTCACGGATCAACTTCATATTTCATATACGCGTTGCTCTAATGGTCGTCTACCGCCCTGTGCCAAATCTACCGCCCTGTGCCAAATCTACGTTCGTCCTGCCCCCGCCAAGCCCAGGGTCAAGGTCACATACTTAGTGCTTCAAAAACTTTAACGCTCGGGTAAATATCTTATAATTTCTGTTTTCTTTCATGGATCATCTTATATTTCATATGCATTGCTCTAATGGTTCTCTACCGCCCTGTGCCAAATCCACGTTCGTCCTGCCCCCGCCAATCCCAGGCTCAAGGTCACATACTTGGTGCTTCAAAAACTTTAATGCTCAGGTAAATATCTTATAATTTTTTCTTTCCATTCACGGATCAACTTCATTATTTCATATATGCATTGCTCTAATGGTCCTCTACCGCCCTGTGCCAAATCCACGTTCGTCCCGCCCCCGCCAAGCCAGGTCGTTAACACATACGCTCAGGTAAATATGGCTTAAATAATCTGTTTTCTTTTTTTTTATTTCACGGATCAGCTTCATATTTCATATATGCATTGCTCTAATGGTCCTCTACCGCCCGTGCCAAACCAGTTTGTCCCGCCCCCGCCAATCCAGGGTTACCATCGTTTAATCACTCAGCTTCTTTACTCTCCCGCCATTGCCTCCCAGGGTCAAGGTCACATACTTGGTGCTTCAAAAACTTTAACGCTCAGGTAAAAGAAAATTTTGACTTGCAATTTGGCCTCATTTATTATCAAAGCGATATGTGGGACATCTGTGTTCTATGAACACATTTTCTAGTTTATTAAACTTCACACATGCATAGAAGACGACCCAAAGGTGTGTCTCACGTAAGAATGACAACTCTTGCGTCGTTAATTTCTTAGTTATCTCTTTTTGTTGTTTCGTGCACTGATTTCGTGTCTGGAGCATAACTCGAACACCCTTTGGAATATTTTCAATTTATCACAAGTTTGGAATGTACTTAGCTCCGCTGACAACCGCGTTGACCACGGGTAAACACTGTCAATTTGGACATATATGCCCACGAACTATAAGCCCTAATATTAATATCATAAATGATGACACAAGACACACCCGCGAGAGTGACGGAACAGCAATCCCCAACAGCGTTGGGGATTGCTCCAACCCAATCGAACCCGATTGCAGCACTTCCAACTCCGATTGATCCTTCAACCGAATCGCGATTGGAGTTGGGGGTTGCACGACATAAAAACCCAAAAAGGCAGGCAGCTGGGAGAGCGGCGGCTGCCACCCGAAAAGTTAAACAAGATAAAATACTCGCCGAGCTTCGAGAGGCTAAACAGTCGTTGCAATCGGGGACGGAGACAGCAAAACATCTGAAGACAGAGTTGAGTACAACAACACCCCAATTCACGAATTGGAAGCACACTCAACACCCAATCGAGGTTGGACGAATCCGATTGAACCCCAATTCGTGAATTGGAGTTGGTTGTTGGTGGTGGTGTGGCAGTTGTTGGTGCCTGTGCGTGTGGAAATACCCCTATTACACCAATCCTTATCGAAAAAAACAACCAGCCAGTGTTCAGAAGAAAGTTACGAAACACCAATCGCGATTGGATGCGCCCCATTTAAACATTGATCGCGACCCTTTTATATGCAATAATTATAATGGCTGAACAAGATGGTAAAATGTTAGTGAATGCGCTTTATCACGCCGTGGTGATATCGGGTTTCAGTATCGGGTATGCTCGACTATCAAAGATGGCCCTAGGAGGGTCCGCTCCCAAATTGGACTTTACTGTGTGAGACGTAGGGCTCGCGACCTTAGATGTAGCGGCCGCAGTTTGGACCCGAGATTATCTAGTTAAAGCTGGAATTCTACCAGTTAATATATGGAAATAAATGGCTTCAATCGCAGTAATTGTAGGTGGTGCGCTTGTAAACGCATTGGCGTTCAGCGGTAGCAACTTTATATTCTCTAAAATGAGAAGCTCGAACGTGGATGAGGAGTGTAAGCGTCACGATTTAGCTGTAGAACAACTCAATATAGCGCAAAGGAAGCGTGGTCGAAAAAACGAACCGCCCATCTGGACTGGGTCAATGAAGAGCTTCATTCACGCCGCACAAACTTTTCAGAATGTTGAAGAAGCCAACCGCGAGTACGCGCTGGCATATCCGCAGAAAAGTCTCGCGCCGCTGGATCGCGAGCCCCAACCTTTCAGATTTCTATGTACCGTCAGAGCCCCAAAAAGACCGCGAGATCGCGTTCATCGTCATGGGAATGGGTGTGGTGGGTATCGTCGGCTACTATATTCAATCGAGAAATTTTAAATTAATTATTTTAATAATTTTTTTATAAATATATATATATATAGAAACGATGTCAGTTGACGAACTTTATTTTGCTATGATTGATGTAGGCTACACTGCCCTTAAACACCGCATAGCTGGCGCAGGGGGTATGATTCGTCTGGCCCGAGATTCTCTCGAGACGTGGCGCGAGGACGAAAAAGCGGCCACACTTTTCGCAAAGCGGATGTTATATTCATCCACCAATCCTTGGGGATTGGATTTTCCCAAGTTCCTTCAGAACTTAACCCCCAATCGCGATTGTACTTCCAACAAAGGTTTATTATTATCGACGCAGTTACCGGACGATCTGGCGAGGGCATGTTGGAGATTGTCCGATATATTAGAATACATCGCATACGATGAACACGCGCAAACTTGATACCAAACTATCGGTTCGCCTAGCGTGCAAGCTAGCGGACACATACTACAGCCCCCGTGGCTACTGGAAGGGACTCGCGGCCATCAAGAACCTCGCGGCGGCGACCAAGGTTTCAGAAAACGCTGTCAAGGAATGGCTCAAGAAGCAGGCCATCTGGCAGATCTATTTACCCGCGCCTCACAATATTCCGCGCCCGAAATTCGACGTGCCGGTAACCGATAACCAAGTTCACCAAGCGGATCTCCTGTTTCTCCCTCACGATCGCGTCGGTCACAAGACGTACAAGTACGCACTGACAATCGTTGACGTAGCGAGTCGTTATAAGGGGGCTGAGCCACTGGCCACTAAAGAGTCTAAGGAGGTGGCCGAGGCTCTCTCCCGAATATATAATAGGAGTCCTCTCAAATGGCCGAATCTTCTCCAGGTCAATCCCGGCCGCGAGTTCATGGGCGCGGTTTCTCATCTATTGTCTAAGCACGACGTTTCTGTCAGACCGCGCCGCGTCAACATCCACCGGGACCAGGGGATCGTGGAGCGCTTCAATCGAACCTTGGCTGAGAGACTGTTCGGACACCAATACGCTAAAGAACTTGTAGACCCTCATTCGCGATCGACCGAGTGGGTGGCCAGACTGCCCGCCGTGGTCCTCCGCACTGAACGGAGAGGTGACCAGATTGATAGGTAAGAAGCCTGTAGATGCTATCAAGTTTAAAATGGTGACGAGCAAGCCCTCTGCCGTCTCGCGCGGGCGACCCATTGGTTTAGAGGAGCAACGGCTTCCATCGGATGTTGACATCCGGTACCTCTATCAACCGGGAGAGCTCGAAGGTAGCAGCGCCGCGCGACGCTGATCCCGTGTGGTCTCTCAATGTATATCATCTAGATCGATCTATTACCAAGCCCGATGAGCCCGTGCTCTACTATTTGGATGATGGGCCATCTCGAGGGTTTGTTCGCGAAGAACTTCTTATGGTGCCTTCTGACACCCAGCTACCCCCGGAGGTCGTCAGAGTCTTTAGAGAGGTTCTGTATGTATTCCGTCTGGTAACACGCGTCTTTTATCGTAGTATGCCGAGAGTCCTAATTTTTGTGACAGTACGTTTTCATAAACGCCGTCTTTCATTTTAAATCCTCTATTTTGTGCTACATCTATAATGTGTTTTCCATCTTCTGTAGTTTCACTTAGTACTCGTTTATATCTATCCCAATTTAAATTGTTAGTTCTCTTGGACATTCCTTTCGCAGAGTTTTTATTAATAGAATTAAATTTTTCTACAAAATAACACTTACTAGATAACGCTATCGCCCTATCTCCGCTAAATTCCATTTTGAAAAGTCCGGGCTCTCTTTCGCTCCATTTATCCCAAGCCAACCATTTCTTTTTTAGCTCACCTGAGCGAAGCTCATGTGAGCTATTGTTACCGCAATGTGTCCATCGTCGTCCGTCGTCGTCGTCGTCGTTGTCCGTGAACATTTTCAAACGTCTTCTCCTCGGTAACCATTGGGCCTATAGTCACCAAACTTCATGGTCATGGTCCTTAGGTAGGGGGATTACAAAATTGTTAAAATGACGTCATTACGTAATCCAAGATGGCCACCATCTAAAAATAGCACAAATTCTTCAAAAATCTTCTTCTCAAGAACCGCAAACCTGATTTAGACAAAACTTGGTAGGAATGATCGATGTACAATGCTCTTTCAAAGTTGTTAAAATGGTGACCCCGGGGTCAAAAATGGGTGTGGCCCGTGGGGTCAAATTGGGGTCAAATTTTATTTTTGTCTGAATATGGTCATACCATATATCAAATCGAAGGTGTCAACGAGGCGATCACTCTGGTGCATTTTTTGTCGAAATCGGATGGTTATGTCATCCAAGATGGCCGCCAAAAGGTCAAAAAGTTGTTCTTTTATTAGAGATTTCAAAATTCTTCTTCACACGAACTACTTGGCCCATGGTGGCCAAACTTCACAGTTATGGTCCATGGGTGAAGCCTTTTCATATTTGTTAAAATGGAGGTCGTCGCTAATCCAAGATGTCCGCTGTCTAAAAATAGCACAAATTCTTAAAAAATCTTCTTCTCATGAACCGCCAGCCGGATTTCGATGAAAGTTGGTTGGAATGATCGATGTACAATGCTCTTTCAAAGTTGTTAAAATGGTGACCCCGGGGTCAAAAATGGACGTGGCCCATGGGGTCAAATTGGGGTCAAATTTTATTTTTGACCGAATATGGTCATGTGTATATCAAATTGAAAGTATCAAAGAGGCGATCGCTCTGGTACATTTTTTTGTCGAAATTGGATGGTCATGTCATCCAAGATGGCCACCGAAAGGTCAAAAGGTCGTTCTTTTATTAGAGATTTCAAAATTCTTCTTCACACGAACCACTAGGCCCATGGTGGCCAAACTTCACAATTATGGTCCATGGGTGAAGCCTTTTCAGATTTGTTAAAATGGAGGTCATCGCTAATCCCAAGATGGCCGCCGTCTAAAAATAGCACAAATTCTTAAAAAATCTTCTTCTCATGAACCGCCAGCCGGATTTCGATGAAACTTGGTAGGAATGATCGATGTACAATGCTCTTTCAAAGTTGTTAAAATGGTGACCCCCCCGGGGTCAAAAAATGGGCGTGGCCCGTGGGGTCAATTTGGGGTCCAATTTTTTTTATTTTTGACCGAATATGGTCATGTCTATATCAAATCGACAGTATCAAAGAGGCGATCGCTCTGGTACATTTTTTGTCGAAATTGGATGGTCATGTCATCCAAGATGGCCACCAAAAGGTCAAAAGGTCGTTCTTTTATTAGAGATTTCAAAATTCTTCTTCACACGAACCACTTGGCCCATGGTGGTCAAACTTCAGTTATGGTCCATGGGTGAAGCCTATTCAGATTTGTTAAAACGGAGGTCGTCGCTAATCCAAGATGGCTGCTGTCTATAGCACAAATTCTTAAAAAATATGTTTCTCATGAACCGCCAACCAGATTTCGACGAAACTTGATAGGAATGATCGACGTAGAATGCTCTTTCAATGGTGTTGAAATGGTGACCCCAGGGTCAAAAATGGGCGCGGCCTGTGGGGTCAAATTTTATTTTTGACCAAATATGGTCATGTCATATATCAAATTGAAGGTGCAATATTTGTCAAAATCGGAAGATTATGTCATCCATGATGGCCTCCAAAAGGTCCATTTATTCGAGATTTTGAGCGTCTTTTTCTCAGGAACCACATGGCCGATGCTGGCCAAACTTCATAGTAAGTTAAGATCCTTGGGTGAAGCATTTTCAGATTTGGTAAAATGAGAGTCATCGCTTAATCCAAGATGACCGCCATCTAAAAATAGCACAATTTTTTTAAAACACATGAACTCAATGTCACATTCTCCTCTGGTGTTCATGGAGTCAGGTGAGCGAATTAGGGCCATCATGGCCCTCTTGTTTCTTTTTCAAACCCGTCTAGTAAGTTAGGTCTAATCAATTCCTCTATCGTTTTTCCACTAACTCCTATATACATACTATCTGTATCCATCTGTATTAATTCAAAAGAAAGTTCTCTTTTTACGTATTTGTCTAGAAATTCGTAGTAAAATTCCAACATTCTCAATTTAGCTAGTTGATAAACCGCTATTCCACAATGGAATGGTCTCTTTACCGCACACCTGGGTTTTCTTGAAGATATTTCGTACGCATCTCATATCTCTTCCAAATCGTCAAAGAATGCAGATCTTAATGCTTTGTCAACACAGGTTTCGTTTTGTGTATATGTCGTATTTAAATGTCTCTCCGTTGCCTCTATCATTTTTCCACAACACGAGTTTCCTAATAATTTCATTATGTCGGCTACTGGTTTCTTATTTGGTTCTACATCACCTGTTCGTCTTGCGGCTGTAACTTCTTTTGCGAACCATTCGAATGGTTTTCCGCTAATATAATCTATAACACGATGAACTCCAGTTATTTCTAGGCCGTGTTTTAAATACCATTTCAACAGTGGCGCGTACAGCAATACTTTAGTGGCGGTCATAGATCCCACCAATTTTTTTTTTTTTTTTTCCATCTCCTCTTGTTCGGCCAGTATCTTTTAAAATATTTTAACATGTGTGTGGGAACTTCATCAACCTCTACTTCTCTGTTTATAAATATTGGGGACATTTCAGAAAACTTATCTTTTAAGTTGTGTGGAACTTCTATATCCACCTCCGCAAACCCAAACCAGTCTCCAGATAAAACTCTTTTACAAAACTTTTTAATAAATTTAGGGTTATGTGGGGTATCTATATGGTGTATAGTTTCTCTCCCACACGGCATCTCTTTATTTAACGTAGATAAATATAACGCGTTTGCATCGTACCCCAAAACAGCCTTGCAAGGTTTGGAACCCACTCTAATATTTGAAACACCAGCTTCTGCATATCGTGTAAATACTATTGATGGACCGCCAACAAGAGCGTCATTCATTATTTCGTATGTTTCTTCTTTTGGTGCATATAGAGCATCCTCCGGTATAATCGTCTTTGAAGATTTTTGTTCTTTAATGGTTCCTCAATCAATATTGGTATAGCTACTCCAGGTAGTGTTACCGCATCTTTGAAAATATCCACACCTCTGTGTTTATAAAATTCACACATTTTTTCCACCGCTTCTAGGAACGGTGCTACATCTAAATCGTTATAATATTTCAACCAATCTCTGAAAGTTTTCATATTATTTTCTTCGAAAATTCTACAACATTTACTTAATTCTGTTTCATCTATTAACATTTTCCCAGATAGTTTGGAATACCAATTCTCTATATCCGGTTAGTCCTGGGTAATCCAGTTTGTCTGGAGAATCGAACCACTCATAAGGAAAGAAAGATTTCTGTCCTTTGCATTCGTAGGCTTTTATCCAACTATCGTAACTTACACCAGGTCCTAGATAAAGTATTACATCAAGAAATCTAAACTCTGGAGTAAATAGAAATATTGTTGCGTTTGCACGTTTTCCGACCATTACTTTCTTTGTTGTTGATGCCAGTTCGCCTACTAGGTATTTCTTTATTAAGTTTATATCATACTTACTGCTGTTAAAACCTATAACCGGTACTTGCTCTATCCACTGTTCGATCTTGGCGATTTGGTTTTTACGTAAATGTTCTGTATTAAACCCATATTTTGACCACACTTCTTCTCTTATAGCTTTTCCCCTGACTTTCAAATCTTCTACGAATTTTTCTATAAGTTTTGCGGGATCTTTATCACAAATATGAGTTACTGTTCCTGAGAAATTATCTCCTATACTAACGCTTACCGGAACGTGCTCGGCTTCGTACTCTAGATTATTACCGAGAGGTTTCAAATTCTGGGTTGAGATATGCCTCAAAATCGTATACTATCTGATATGGATAAAGAGTAGTGTCGCAACGATCTTTATGTCTTTACCCGTTCTTTGAAATTCACATTCCCACATAACTACTAGGTTGAATTCTTTGCTTCTTCTAATAAATGTATCTCTTCTCATAGTGGATGCGCATTCTTCTTTTCTATGCTTTGCATGAATCTCACACCCGTGCCAGTAACAGCCGTGATATTGATATACGGTATTGGTTTCCGTACAGTATCCATCTACTGGAGCTCCTAAAACCCATCTTTCACCCCCGTGTCCACACTGTTCGTGGTGAATGTGAATTCCCTCGCGCTTTTGCCACAGAGTACATCCAATCGATCGCCCCATAACTGTTAGAACTTTTTGGGTAGAAACGCTTTCTCGAACGAGCGAACGTGGGCGCTCTAAATAATTACCATCACATTACTTTTGTCTCACCTTTCATACATGTTGGTCCGTGCTCTTCATATTACTCGCTTTCGTGAATTTCTGCTTGCAATTATCGCAGGTGTAAATTTTAGATAGGTTTTTAAGGTTTTTTATCAGAAATGCGTGATTATTAAACAGTCCTATTGTCATTGGTTATTACCTATTGCCTTATAGTGTGCTGGTACCTTTTCCTTTTTCAACCACCATACGTTACATTCGGTGGTTGATATACTTCTATACCGATTTTAAAAAACTCTTCAACCTTTTTCAGATCTGAAAAAGGAATTGGTGAAACCACATTACTACCAAAATATTGCTTACTAAGTTCTTTCGCCTTTTCTGTACATCTGTCGGGTCTTTTATCTGTCATATGCATAGCTAGACACCTGAACAGACAAAGGTCGTCATTATACTTATCTAAAGAATACATACCTTTTTTATTCTTCAGCCATTCTGGAAGTTCTCCTCCTGCTGCTTCTTTGGATTGTAGTCCCAAATCTATTCCCCTACTACCCTGTATTAGCTTTACGAAAACCTCTTACCCATCTTACAAACTTCCACTTTGTATTCGGTCTGTCTATTTTATCGGACATTATTCGTGTTTGCTCCTTATCTGACAGCCATTTTTTAACGGTTTTCATTGATGATAGTGGTTCGCTACCGAGATTTTTGTGCATTATTATAGTTACAGGTTTTCCATTTTTAGTTTCCTCCATATGTTCTAGCTTGTAAGAATATGAATATCTCAAATAAAAATTGGTTGTTATATAAGGAGCGAGTTTATCGACATGCGTTCAGACCCGTTAATGCCAATGTTTTTACGAAAGGATAATGTAACTACCCGTCTTCCATTTTCTACCTTTTCCAATGTTTCATCGTGAGCCCCCAATATTTCTTCACCTTTTTCCACTATCGCGCGAACTATAGATTTTTTCTTATTATTTGGTATTTGGTCACCTGCGCGTCTAATTTGAGACAAATTATTGGTGCTTGAAGGTTTTATTACACTAGCCCTTAACTCCGCAATACTTTCTTTTTTAATTCTGTTACCTCCGCTTTGGATATATCATTAAATGCCCCTCTTTTATAGGCGCGGGTAAACTGCTTCATAAACACCTTATTCTTTGTGGCGTTTATCAGCTTTGTCAACCCCCTAACTCTCAACCGTTTACTATAAGTAATCCCTAGAGATTCGGCTTCTCTTCTCAAACTTTCTATTTCTGCTCTAGTTTCTGGCGTTATCATATTTTCTGTATATACTTTTGTATATATACTTTTGTATAACCTATAAAATTTATCTGTTCAATTGGACATCAAAAATTTACATAATGTTTTTTTCACGTCCAATTGAACAGATAAATTTCATAGGTTATATACATATATAATGGAGTGTGTGACTTGTTGTAAGACGTTTACGTGTAAAGACTATCTACGAAGGCATCTATCGAGACATAGAAAGTTTCCTTGTGTCCCCCCACAATTTCAATGCCCCAGATGCCCTTGTAAATTCGTTAGTGCCCAAACTCTTTGTAGACATAAGCAACTACGCTGTCAGGTGGCTAAAGGTGAACGTGGTAGACTAGAGCTGGTAGAATTAGTTGCTGATCTGCGAAATAAATTAGCTATATCGGAGGAGAAAAATGAGGTGTTGGAATATAAACTATTGTACTTGCATGAATGATTTCGACTTTTTTCAAAAGTCAATTACCAATATAATTGGGACTACAATACCACCACCAACTTGTGGTTGGAGGTGGTATCATTTTGACTCCCTCTTTTCAAAATTATTTTCTCCAAAAATTCATAAATTTGCTGTCGGGAGACAATTTTCCTCGTTAACCAATTTTTTGATTTTCGGGGGTGGTGGGGGTATTATAGAGGGTTATAAATGATATCACGGTAGGTGGTATCATTTTGACTCCCTTACTACTACTTATATTCCTGAATGCACAACACCCTTGAATGAATAACTAATAAACAGAGGTACCATCAAATACAAATGTACATGTATATTAATACAGTATCGTAATATAGTTAACCAGCCACCACCCTTACATACTATTATTTATTTCATTTTTAAATCAAACCCCATATTGTAAGTATTTTTCTTAGTATACATATGTTTGGGACACATTTTCATTATGTTAATTTTATTGTATGTATTGTAAAATAATAATTTTTTATATACATGTACACAACTGAACAGTTTGTTGTGGATGTCTCCCGACCCACCACATACCTATTAAGCGGAGAATAAATACATATCCATGCTAAAAAAAAAGAACGAAAGTACATCATCAATAGCTTCCTCACATTGATGGCTATCCACCCAGTCTCTCATTCGGGTGACTGTGACCATGGTGACCTTGACCTTCATGTCAATAATTTATACGTACATACACTTGTTGAATATCTGTTGATTCGTTAGTCTCTTCATATTGATGGATATCTACCGGTGTAATTTGGCTGACATTCACCTTGATCCGATAATCATATCTTTACCAAATATCATAAATAGCTTCCTCACATGACATTTATACTAGTATCCATTCTGTGTCATTCCAGTGACGTTACCGTCACCTTGGTGACATTGACTTTTGTGACAAATGTCCAAAATAACGATCGGGATTCATCCTTACTTTTACCGACCAGAGACCTTATATGTGTAATACGATTATTCGTAATCCTATTACTTTTAGGGGAAGGAGCCAAGTGACTTTGGTGTTGTATCGACCTGACACCAGGTCAGGTTATTCTAATTTCAGGGCTGAATATGTATTTATTTTGATGTAAATATTCCATTCCCCCAATGCAGCAGGTTGAATGCGGGATCGAACCCGTTGGCCCAGCTTTAAATGACCGTAGCTGTAGATAGGCCATTAAACACCAATAAACAAACAAACTCTTGATCCGTTAGTTGGATCCATACCAAACTTCACAATTAGCTTCCTTCCTCACTTTGATGGCTATCCACCCAGTGTCATTTGTGTGACCTTGACCTTCGTGACCTTTATATCAACAATCTTTGGACTTCCTCATACTGTGAACTTGACGTTGGTGACGTTGAACGTCATGATGATCGCCTCGTTTAGTGGGTGAGACACACCTCGGCGTTCACCTAGTTTTCCTTCTGAAGTTCATTGACGGTGCCTCGATGTGCGTATATTGTGACCTCTGGCATTTTTGTTGCAATTGGAGCTTTCACTTTATGACAGGTATGATGGACATACAAGCTCTTCTTGCATCAACTCACAACATAGTGTGCAGACTTGAAGCATGACAATATAAAATGACGTTCAATGCCAGTATGTAGTGTATGTTGATACAAAGTTCTTCAAGCAAAGTTTGGAAATGCATATGAATTCCGAGCCAAATGTGAAACTTTATATCAAAAGGCACTGACCTGGTACTCGGTGTTCCTGTGTCAGGTAACTAGCTGTCCAATGGGAGTTGCCTGATATATGGCAATACTCGGGTTAGTACAGGTGAAAGCCTGTGTTGCTGTCAAGTAACTAGCTGTCCAATGGGGAGTTACCTGATATATGGTAATACACGGGTTAGTACAGGTAGAAGCCTGTGTTGCTGTGGCCGGTAATTAGCTGTCCAATGGGGAGTTACCTGATATATGGTAATACACGGGTTAGTACAGGTAGAAGCCTGTGTTGCTGTGGCAGGTAACTAGCTGTACAATGGGGAGTTACCTGATACCTGTACATGGTAATACACATGTTAGTACAGGTAGAAGCCTGTGTTGCTGTGTCAGGTAACTAGCTGTCCAATGGGGAGTTACCTGATATATAGTAATACACGAGTTAGCACAGGTAGAAGCATGTGTTGCTGTGGCAGGTAACTAGCTGTCCAATGGGGAGTTACCTGATATACGGTAATACACGGGTTAGTACAGGTAGAAAGAAGCCTGTGTTGCTGTGTCAAGTAAGTAGCTGTCCAATGGCGATTTGCCTGATATATGTTAATGCATGGGTTAGCACAGGTAGAAGCATGTGTTGCTATTTTAATAGGTTTTCAAATATTTGATGCACGTGACACGAGCTATAAAAATATAAGTGTTTCTTTTCTCTCACAACATTTAACATGTGTCATAATTGAATAACTGTACTATCAATAAGAGTTACATTTTTTAAAAATGGCCACCAAAATAGCTCTAAAAATCATATCTTTCAATCGGCTTTCAAATAGTTCATGCATGTGACACGGCCACCAAAAAAAACCCTTAATAACCAATAACAGCCCATATTACAATGTAGCTTATAACTGGAATTTTATTTTGTCTATTCTGGTGGAAACTAGCAATATTTTGGACATTGTGAATATTTCCAAATGCATGGTTTGCCAAACATACTGACTCGTTAGTAGCTGATAGCATAAGCATGGTCCGTTACGGAAATATTTGTTAGCCCGCAACTGTGCAGTACCTTATGTAGTATAACAATATAAATGTAATTAACAAAGAAAACACATTGTTCCATAGCTGCGTCTTAACATTCCCATTCACACCCTTCTGATTGAAGCGATACATGCGTATACATCAAAACGATAGACTATTTAAATGTAATGACGCGTTCTGCCCATCATACCAACATATATTTCTTGCACGTGTCTGGCGAAAAAAAATGTAAACAAGAAGTTGTCCTTTGCATATCAAGAGGTACGTATAATAGATAGATAACTTAATTGGACATTACCGACGCCGGAATGTGGCTGATGATGATAACAGAACTAATACACTATACTATTCCGTTGCAATAGGTCATTATATTATTGTCTGTGAATGATAGTGACATTCTAAAAAATCATTCGGTCTCGTCCAATTTGTTCTACGGAAGAACATTCGGGACATAGCTACGCTTTACTTCAGACAGCATAATCTCGTTTATATGCAACATTGAATAACCATAAATAAATAGTATAGTGATGCATCAAATACGAATGATAAACAAGCATTACAATTAGCTTTATACATTCTGTCTTCAGATGATATTCCCGTTGTGCGCTGATAAAAATGGACAAACTTCATAAAATGTTGGACCCTCGTTAACCAGGGACACCAACTACACACTTGTCAACTGATCGGCAAAAATGTTCTCTGTGTTAGGAGGATACTTCTGAAATATTACACCATCCAGCAGACTCTAAATGTGCAACGCATGGAGTAGGTTATACCTCGATAGATGACAATATTGCCGGTTTTATTGATATTGAATGTTTGCCGAAATAATATTCAATCGTAAGAAAGCTAAATTCCATAACTTGTGTAGACTGAGTATGAACAAAACACAACTCTATAGGGCAAATAAAAGGAAATAAACGGTTAAGGACAATGCACACCTGTCAAGCAGGTACACAATCAAAAACCGTTGACCAAGTGCTGGCTGAAGATGTAACATGCTTCTTTTGTGACTTACCATCTTCTGTCATTGCGGCATGTATTAATAAAGGAAATTAGTCAACATGTAAAGAAAGTGTGCCGTCGAACTGCATGAGTGTTGTTCGGGACGTGGGCTCACTGACGAAACTTGCAGAGGAGATGGGGAATCCTTTCACTGATAGTAGCAAATGCCTACTGGTACTAGCCGCCAGCGATATTATGGATTCACGAGTAATATCTTCTGTGCGACATATTGAGAATCGTGGCCCGCAGCAATGTGAGGTATATGCACAAGATCGCCTTATAAGCCAAACAATCTCTATTGCCGACACTATCGAGAGAAACAATCTTGCCCTCTTGCTCCCTGTGCTAGAGAATGATCCAATTTCCACGATTGATGCTGTAAAACATTGACGGTGCTGCCATAGTCAACTTGCTTCGACCTCTCACTATCATGACAGTTAATGACTATGCAACCGATGTGTTTGTACCATCTGCTTCTACATCAGTTCACAAGTGCAGCATGCAAGTCGGCTGGATGTAGATTGGGATGAGTACAAACCAAATAGTTTGAAGGCAGGTACTCGAAGCAAGAGAGGTTTTGGTGTGGTATGGACCTGTCACCAGGTTAGGTTATTCTGATTTCAAGGCTGAAAATATTGTTTTTAATGTAAATATTCCGTTCTGATTTTGGGATTTTCCCCCCAATTCAGCATGTTGAATACTGGCTTGAACCTGTTGGTCCGGTCTTAAATGACCTTAGCTGTCGATAAACACCAACAAACAAACAAACAAACAAACGAACAAGAGAGGCAGACGTGTACGTAGACGTGTAGCACTATCAATTACAGTTTCTGAAAACTGGCAAGAGTTTCTTCGGATTGATGAAACAAGATGGAACTATTTGTCTATCTGACACCTCTAGCAACACTTGCAACTGACAAACAAGACATTATCACATACCATACTGGTGTCAGCTCTTGTACCCTATACCCATGAGGAAGCTGATACCCGTATATTGCGTCATGTGGCAGATGCCGTGAAAGAAGGATATATCGATACGTACTGTTGACACGGATATTCTCCTATTGCCAGTTACATCAGTCCAGTGTCTTCATATTGAGTTGTAAGTAGCATTTGGAACAGGGAAAATTCGGCTCTTGTCCGCACATGGTATGGTAAGGGAATTGGGCCCAGATATGTGTGTTGCTTTACCAATGTCATTCATTTACGGGATACCACACAGTGTCATGTTTTGGCGGTAGTGGTAACCGGACTTCCTGTGAAACTTGTAAGGCATATGGTGAAGTAACACCTTTTTGTTTTATACTTTGGCATCTGCACCAGAGTCCATAGAAGATTGGATTCAACCACTCAAACGTTTTGTAGTTTTGATGTATGACTCATTGTTAATGAGGCGCAAAAGCAACTCTTTACAGAAAAGAGTAGGGCACTTGGTAATATCCCACCTACAAAGACAGCGCTTATACAGCACACTGGAAGGTCGGTATATCAAGCGGGTCATAGCTAGGGTCAAATGTTGATTCCAGCTCCGGTGTTTCCATCACCAAGCGATAATGAGTGGGAATTATTCTGGACAACTCGGCCGGAAGCTATAAAAGCTTGCCGAGATCTCTTAAGGTGCAGCTGTAAAAAGGCATACAGGGGAGTAGTATATAGGGAGTCAAAATGATACCACCAAAGTTGGGGGCGTTAATAGGATATAATAACGCTTCTACACAAAGGGTGAAATATATGTGATAAAATGATACCACCAAGTTGGGGCGTTAATAGGTGATAATAACGCTTCTACACAAAGGGTGAAATCTATGTGCTAAAAAGTAGTCCCTAACATAAAAACATTGATAAAAATCAATAACAGTAAAAACCTAATATATTGAAATTTTGAATAATATATTGGATTTTAAAATCCAATAAACAAAAGTGTGTACCAGCACCCACAAAATGTAACATTTTTTTAGTATATAGGAGTCAAAATGATACCACCAAAGTTGGGTGCGTTAATAGATGATAATAACGCTTCTACACAAAGGGTGAAATATATGTGATAAAATGATACCACCAAGTTGGGGCGTTAATAGGTGATATGTGTACCAGCACCCACAAAAAGTAACATTTTTGTCCCGCCTGCTTTAGCAGAATCGGGACATAGACATAGCTTTTCCGTCGTCGTCGGCGTCGTCGTCGTCGGCGGCGGCGGCGGCGACGGCAGCGTCAACATTTCACGTTAAGTTTTTGCGTTTAGCTCAGTTTCCAGAAAACTATAACTCCTACGACCTCCATACTTGGTATACAACAAAACTGTGGTGTAACCATCTCACACAGAGGGAACCCATGTGACCTTCACCTACTTTTCATGGTTCATTGACCTGCTTTTCGCATGCATTCAACGTTCAGTTTTTGCGTTTAGCTCTGTTTCTAAAACTTAACGTTCAGGTTAATTCATTGTAACTTCTGTTTCCCTCAATGGAATGCTTTAATATTCCATCCATGCATTTGTAACAACATCCCGCATCATTCTACAGAAAGCCCATGGTGCCCGCAAACCCAAAGGCAGGTCGCTGACTTAGAAATTTCTGTGTTTGGAAAAGTTAGCGCTCAGTTTATGCTTTAATATTCCATACATGCATTTGTAACAACATCCTGTATCATTCTACAGAAAGCCCATGGTGCCCGCTAACCCCAAAGGTCAAGGTCACTGACTTAGAAATTTCCGTATTTAGAAAAGTTAACGCTCAGTTTATGCTTTAATATTCCATACATGCATTTGTAACAACATCCCGCATCATTCTACAGAAAGCCCATGGTGCCCACTAACCCCAAAGGTCAAGGTCACTGACTTAGAAATTAACGCTCAGTTTATGCTTTAATATTACATACATGCATTTGTAACAACATCCTGCATCATTTTACAGAAAGCCCATCATTCTACAGAAAGCCCATGGTGCCCGCTAACCCCAAAGGTCAAGGTCACTGACTTACAAATTTCCGTGTTTGGAAAAATTAACGCTCAGTTTATGCTTTAATATTTCATACATGCATTTGTAACAACATCCCTCATCATTCTACAGAAAGCCCATGGTGCCCGCTAACTCCAAAGGTCAAGGTCATTGACTTAGAAATTTACGTGTTTGGAAAAGTTAACGCTCAATTTATGCTTTAATATTCCATACATGCATTTGTAACAACATCCCGCATCATTCTACAGAAACCCCATGGTGCTCACTAACCCCAAGGTTATTACAAGCTCCTTATATACTATCAAGCTGCGCCAGGCGGGACATTTTGCTCCGCGGAGCTCTTGTTTAGTATATAGGGAGTCAAAATTATACCACCAACTCTTGTAACGTTATTGAGCTGTATTGTAGCTCCCATCACCAACTGAAAGTTGGTGGTGGTATTGAATGATATCACCCATTTGTGTATTTGGACACATTTGGGAAAGTGTAGAAAAAATTTGTCTCCCAAGAGGCAAACAGAAATGATACCACCCATTTGTGTATTTGAGCACATTTGGGAAAAGTGTAGAAAAATTCGTCTCCCAAGAGGCAAACAGAAATGATACCAACCATTTGTGTATTTGAGCACATTTGGGAAATGTGTAGAAAAATTTGTCTCCCAAGAGGCAAACATAAATGATACCACCCATTTGTGTATTTGGACACATTTGGGAAAAGTGTAGAAAACATTTGTCTCCCAAGAGGCAAACAGAAATGATACCACCCATTTGTGTATTTGAGCACATTTGGGAAAAGTGTAGAAAAATTTGTCTCCCAAGAGGCAAACAGAAATGATACCACCAATTTGTGTATTTGGACACATTTGGGAAAGACGGGTTGGAAAAAGAGGCTCGCATCTACAAGACCTTTTCTCGCAGAGCGCGAACACAGGACTCGGCGATTTCTCGTTTTCGTGTTTCTACGGCCAGTGCCTGCTCTAGATCTGCAATCCGGAGTTGTAGCCGCGCGTTTTCGCTCGGTGGGCCATCCGGACACGAGGTGTGGCTGTGCCTAGCTAGAGACCGCGCGTGGGAGAAAGTATTTCCGCAACCATCGCACTAGAAGCGCAGTGGACTACACCCATTTTTATGCCACCATGTTTCGAAGAAACGGGTGGCATATAGTGTTTGGACCGACCGTCCGTCCGTCTGTCCGTCTGTCCGTCCGTCTGTCCGTCTGTCCGTCTGTCTGTCTGTCCGTCCGTCACACTTTTCGGTTAACCACTTTGTCACAGTTTCTCAAACTGGCCATAGCATCTACATAAGTTGCTTAATCGCTTCAATACTTCAACACTTCATTCATTGGTATGTGTGCCACACCTGCCTTTTCATAATTTATATGACCTTCGCCTTTTTACCTTCACCAGGTTACTTAAATGACTTAACAATTTTGGTTAACCAGTTCATCACAGTTTCTCAAACTGGCCATATCATCTACATAAGTTGCTTAATCGCTTCAATACTTCAACACTTCATTCATTGGTATGTGTGCCACACCTGCCTTTTCATAATTTATACGACCTTCGCCTTTTGACCTTCACCAGGTTACTTAAATGACTTAACAATTTTGGTTAACCAGTTCGTCACAGTTTCTCAAACTGCCCATATCATCTACATAAGTTGCTTAATTGCTTCAATACTTCAACACTTCATTCATTGGTATGTGTGCCACACCTGCCTTTTCATAATTGATATGACCTTCGCCTTTTGACCTTCACCAGGTTACTTAAATGACTTAACAATTTTGGTAAACCAGTTCGTCACAGTTTCTCAAACTGGCCATATTATCTACATAAGTTGCTTAATCGCTTCAATACTTCAACACTTCATTCATTGGTATGTGTGCCACACCTGCCTTTTCATAATTGATATGACCTTCGCCTTTTGACCTTCACCAGGTTACTTAAATGACTTAACAATTTTGGTTAACCAGTTCGTCACAGTTTCTCAAACTGGCCATATCATCTACATAAGTTGCTTAATCGCTTCAATACTTCAACACTTCATTCATTGGTATGTGTGCGACACCTGTATTTTCATAATTGTATCCCCCGGACTCCGTACGCGTCCGCCGCAGACACTTCTTGTCCGGAGCATAACTCGAACACCCTTTGGAATATTTTCATGAAACTTCACACATGCATAGACCACGACCGAAGGTGTGTCGCGCACAAGAATGACAACTCTTGCATAGCTAATTTTTTAGTTAGTACTCCCTTTTTTGTTTCTCGCACTGATTTCGTGTCCGGAGCATAACTCCAACCACCCTTTCGATATTTTCATGAAACTTCACACATGCATAGACCACGACCCGAAGGTGTGTCGCGCACAAGAATGACAACTCTTGCATAGCTAATTTTTTAGTTATCTCCCTTTTTTGTTTCTCGCACTGATTTCGTGTCCGGAGCATAACTCCACCACCCTTTCGAATATTTTCATGAAACTTCACACATGCATAGACCACGACCCGAAGTGTCGCGCACAAGAATGACAACTCTTGCATAGCTAATTTTTGAGTTATCTCCCTTTTTGTTTCGCGCACTGATTGACCATAACTCAACCACCCTTTGGAATATTTTTATGAAACTTAACACATTCAATTAGACCACGAACCGAAGGTGTGTCGTGCACAAGAATGACAACTCTTGCATAGCTAATTTTTTAGTTATCTCCCTTTTTTGTTTTCGCTCACTGATTTCCTGTCCGGAGCATAACTCGACCACCCTTTGGAATATTTTTATGAAACTTAACACATTCAATTAGACCACGAACCGAAGGTGTGTCGTGCACAAGAATGACAACTCTTGCATAGCTAATTTTTGAGTTATCTCCCTTTTTTGTTTTCGCTCACTGATTTCCTGTCCGGAGCATAACTCGACCACCCTTTGGAATATTTTCATGAAACTTCACACATGCATAGACCACGACCCGGAGGTGTGTCGCGCACAAGAATGACAACTCTTGCTTAGCTAATTTTTCAGTTATCTCCCTTTTTTGTTTTGCGCACTCTACAAACTGGACAATAATGCATGAAGACCTGTTTTCTCGTCTGCTCTGTACACCTTACCTGTAGAGAGAACAATAGAAACTGGGAGAACCATGTGCTAGCATGGGCTAGCATGTGCAGATGTCCAGTGCTTGACCACTGTTGACCAGGTAATTTATACAGGTAAATTACTACATTGGGTACTGTGTTGAAAACATTGTGGCATTATGTGGACCTGTGCAGATATATGTAGATAAATATAGGACTATTAAAAAAAAATCTGGTCTCCAATAGCAAGCATTATTATTTTTAAACTTTTTTTTTTCATTTTTTTTTTTTTTTTTTTCATTTTTTTTTTCAAATTATTTTTTCAAATTATTTTTCAATTTGACTGAAAAAAAAATCTGGGCTCCAGTAGCAAGCATTATTATTTTTAAACTTTTTTTTTCCATTTTATTTTTTTTTCATTTTTTTTTTTTCATTTTTTTTTTTCAAATTATTTTTCAATTTTCGTCCAGTAGCATAAGGTCGTAAGTGCTATATACAGACTATTCACCTGTGCATGTGCTAGCATGTGCAACTGACCACTGACCACTTACAGGTAATTTATACAGGTAAATGATTATATTACATTTCCGTAAACTGTGTTGAAAATATTGTGGCATTATGTGGACCTGTGCAGATATATGATAAATATAAGGACTATTAAAAAAAATTCTGGGCTCCAGTAGCAAGCATTATTATTTTTAATTTTAAACTTTTTTTCCATTTTTTTTTTCATTTTTTTTTTCAAATTCTTTTTTCAATTTTTGTCTAGTAGCATAAGGTCGTAAGTGCTACATACAGACTATTATCATATAATAAAACAATTATTGACTAGTGAGCCATAGAATATAATCTGATATTCTATGGTTCACTAGTCAATAATTGTATAATATGTTCGGGCCAGTGAAAATTGCTTTCGGGCCCAGGCTCGAGGTCAAGGCGGGACAAGGCGAGGCATCTGATTCCGCGGAATTCTTGTTTACTTATCTCCCTTTGTTGTTTCGTGCTCTGATTTTGTATCCAGAGCATAACTCGAACACGCATATACGCATTGCTCTAATGGTCCTCTACCGCCCTGTGCCAAATCTACGTTCGTTCTGCCCCCGTCAAGCCCAGGGTCAAGGTCACATACTTAGTGCTTCAAAAACATTAACGCTTGGGTAAATATCTTATACTTCTGTTTTCTTTCATGGATCATGGATCATCTTCATATTTCATATACGCATTGCTCTAATGGTCCTCTACCGCCCTGTGCCAAATCCACGTTTGTCCTGCCCAACCAATCCCAGGGTCAAGGTCACATACTTGGTGCTTCAAAAACTTTAACGCTCAGGTAAATATCTTATAATTTTTATTTCCATTCACGGATCAACTTCATATTTCATATACGTGTTGCTCTAATGGTCGTCTACCGCCCTGTGCCAAATCCACGTTCGTCCTGCCCCCACCAAGCCCAGGGTCAAGGTCACATACTTAGTGCTTCAAAAACTTTAACGCTCGGGTAAATATCTTATAATTTCTGTTTTCTTTCATGGATCATCTTCATATTTCATATACGCATTGCTCTAATGGTCCTCTACCGCCCTGTGCCAAATCCACGTTCGTCCCGCCCCCGCCAAGCCCAGGGTTAACATCATACGCTCAGGTAAATATCTTATAATTTCTGTTTTCTTTCACGGATCAGCTTCATATTTCATATATGCATTGCTCTAATGGTCCTCTACCGCCCTGTGCCAAATCCACGTTTGTCCTGCCCCCGCCAAGCCCAGGGTCAAGGTCACATACTTGGTACTTCAAAAACTTTAACGCTCAGGTAAAAGAAAATTTTGACTTGCAATTTGGCCTCATTTATTATAACAAAGCGATATGTGGGACATCCGTGTTCTATGAACACATTTTCTAGTTTATTAAACTTCACACATGCATAGAAGACGACCCAAAGGTGTGTCTCACGTAAGAATGACAACTCTTGCGTCGTTAATTTCTTAGTTATCTCCCTTTGTTGTTTCGTGCACTGATTTCGTGTCTGGAGCATAACTCGAACACCCTTTGGAATATTTTCATGAAACTTCACACATGCATAGACCACGACCCTAAAGGTGTGTCCCGCAAGAATGACAACTCTTGCATCACTAATTCTTTAGTTATCTCCCTTTGTTTCTCCGTCACTGATTTTGTCTCCGGAGCATAACTCGAACACCCTTTTTTCAAACTACTTGTGTATCTGGGGAGGGGGATACACATGCGCTTGTCGACAAGCGTCCATTTCTAGTTTATATGGCCTTCGCCTTTTGACCTTCACCCGGTTACTTAAATGACTTAACCACTTTGTCACAGTTTCTCAAATATGCTGCAGATGGCATCCACGTTCGACAGACACATTTCTTGTTTTGTTTCTCGTGTCACGCCAAGTTGTACTTTTTAGCTCGACTATTTGAAGAATAAGTAGAGCTTATGTTGTCACCCCGGGGTCGGCGTCGGCGTCACCGTCACGCCTTGGTTAAGGTTTTTAGTCAAGCTTGTATATGGAATACTACTGGCCCTACACCCACCATACTTGCACAACTTCATCTCCTAGTGATGTACATCAATAACCCCTGATCTATATTTGACCTTGACCTACATTTCCCCTTGAATTACTTGGTTAATTCCCCTTGGTTAAGGTTTTTAGTCAACCTTGGTTAAGGTTTTAGTCAAGTTTGTATATGCAATACTACTGGCCCTACACCCACCATACTTGGACAACTTCATCTCCTAGTGATGCACATCTATAACCACTGATCTATATTTGACCTTGACCTACGTTTCTCTTGAATTACTTACTTAATTCCCCTTGGTTAAGGTTTTTAGTCAACCTTGATTAAGTTTTTTTTCAAGCTTGTACATTGAATACTATTGTGCATCCAGACACCATACTTCGACAACCTTTTCTCATAGGTATGTACATCAATAACCCCTGATCTATATTTGACCTTGACCTACATTTCCTCTTCAATTACTTACTTAATTCCTTTTGGTTAAGGTTTTTAGTCAACCTTCTATATGGAATACTACTGCCCACACCCACCATACTTGCCCAACTTCAAACAACTTCATCTCCTAGTGATGTACATCAACAACCCCTGATCTATATTTGACCTTGAACCTACATTTCCTCTTGAATACTTAAATCAAGGTCAAGGGTTCACAGTTAAGTCATACCATTGAATCCCTTCCGCCTTCTATAATCTTCACACCGATGCATGGAATTATCAAATGCCTTGGCACAAATGTTTCTCAGAATGAGAAAGGTGTAATCGCGATCATAACCAGCACCTACATCCAAGTCAAGTCACAGTTGAAGGTCAAAGGTCAAAAATATTGAAAATCCCAAATGCTTGGCACAAAATGTTTCTCACCTGGAGAAGGTGTGTCGTGAATCATAACCACGCACCTATGTCCAAGGTACAAGGTCACTGTTGAAGGTCAAAGGTCCAAACCAATTGAAATCCCCATTCCTCTCATATGTCTTCTACAACACCGATGCATGGATTATCAAATGGCTTGGCACAAATGTTTCTCATGATGATAAGTGTTCGCAATCAATAACCCAACGCACTACGTCCTAGGTCAAGGATCACAGTTGAAGGTCAAAGTCAAACCTATTGAAAATTCCCTTCCGCTCATAATCTTCGACACCGATCATGGATAATCAAATGGCTTGCAAAAATGTTTCTCATGTGAAAGGTGGTGTCGCACTCATAACCACGCACCTAACTCCTAGGTCAAGGTCACAGTTGAAAGTCAAAGGTCAAACCTAATTGAAATTCCCCCTTCCGCTCTAAATCTTCTACACCGAACATGGATTAACAAATACCGTTGCACAAATAGTTTCTCAGATGAGAAGGTGTGTCTCGATCAAATAACCCACGCACCTACCGCCAAGGATCAAGGTCATAGTTAAGTCAACAGGTCAAACTATTAACATTCCTTCCCCTATATCTTCAACACCGATGCATGGATTATCACACTATCCCAGGGTCAAGGTCATCAAACATGATGCGTTTTGAAACCAAAACGCTCGGCTAAATGCTTATAATCAAAAAGGCCGTCGTTCTTTGCTGCCAGTGGGGGTTAATTCGTGTGCCGACAGGCCCACATTTTTTCTAGTTTCCCTTGGTTAATAGTTTTTAGTCAACCTAGGTAAGGTTTTTTAATGTAGGCCGCATCCACCTTCATTGTCAAGCTTGTTACAATCGACAACCCCTCGTAGTCGACGCTATGCTGTTAGTGTATATAGGGAGTCAAAATGATTACCACCTAAACGTGGTTATCATTTCTCCCACTCTATATACTACTCCACCACCCCCCGAAAAATACCGTTCGTCCATGGCACAAACTGGTCACCAACACAAAAAAACGGACAATTGGTGTCATATATACAATCATTTTTTTTCAATCTGGAAAAGATAAATCTCATAGGTATAACAAATGTATAGGTGTCATGGTGTCGATACGCCTTTATAGAAATGTAGGTGGTCCGTGGGTGTCGGCAACGGGCCCTAAATTATTTTAAAAAAAATTATGTTCCGTAATGGAGGCCGTCGGAAACAGCTGGAATGTATGGTGGAAGAATAATCCTGATGTCGCAGTAGACACGCGAATAAGCATATCACGACCCGAGACGGCGAGAGATTTTTTCACCTCGTCGCCCCTCCCCATTCCATAGCGAGTATCTTTTATATCTCGCGCGAGAATTTTGGTGGTCGACCTTGGACCGATAGTAACCCTTTACTCCTGGTATCTGACCATCTCTTCGATTACCATTTGAACTCGCTATCCATATAATCTTGTCCGGGCTATCGCTTTTGACACGATAACGTCGATACTGTTTTTTCTTAGATCTCCGCGAGAACCGCTATTTCGATCGTGCTATTCCGACTCTTAGCCTCTATTTTTCGCCCACGGTCTGGTCGTTATTCAAAACAGTCCCCGCCCCCGCCGCTAACAGCACTCAAAGCCACCAGCGACCGTGCACACGTGGTCGAACGATGTTACAATAAAGAACACACTCCCCCCCCGCTAATAACGGACATGCTGAGGCTAACGCTGTGCACACTCCCCCCCTCTAAATATTGGACCGACCGTCTATATTTCGTTGCATACCGTCCCGTCCTCCCTCGTGTTGTAGAATAATGTTGTATCTCGAACGATCCTGGTCATCCTAAAGGATGCCGGGTCGACCGTCCCCCTCCCGAAGGGTAAAGTGTGATATAGTTTCCCATCATTCATCATAAAATCAAGTTGTATTAACAGTGGCACACATGGAGGAAGCTGATGGTCAGCAATTTTTGTAACAAAGTTAATCACACTACCTGCCGAAACTTTAATTGTAGTGTCATCATCGAATATAGTAAACCCTGACTCTGCCCCGCGTGCTTGTGAATGCCAAATTCTGTTCCACTAACACCATTCAGGACACATTCACATCGGACTTCGGCAGTGCGTGTCCGCGAAGTTGACCGAGCAGACCGCCATTCGTAAAATCGTCCCGACACATTCCATGGTGTATCCCCCGTATCTGTTGCTCGCGTTGGCATCCGAATGAATATTCGTAGGCCCTCCTCGCTAGTGAACCCCGCTCCTCGGCACAAACTGTTATGAACGTGTTGCTAGCTTGCAATGTTTCTAATTTGTATCAACCGCCCAGTTAAAAATTGATGTGGGACTGTGATACGCCCCTCTCCAGCCTTCTCATTGTGGCTTCATCGATGCTGCGGCCGCGACGGGAAACGCCCATTCTAATTGGAACACCTGGACCGTATCTTGCTCATATTAATATGTATATATATATTAATGTTCAATCGGTTTATTTCGAGAACGACCAAATCGGGTAATCGTTATTCCAACTTTCTCGCTTGACATCAAGAATAGAAATCTTCAACCATAATGTGTCCCGATTCCAAACTTTCATCTCGGGGTGTGGGAAGTCAAGGTCACAGTCTCCTCAACCCTCCCCATAGAAACAGTCACTGCGGGCACAAGTTTTTAGTAAATGTGCTGGAGCTCCGTCTAAACGTGTTGACGATGTGTTCAATTTGACTCCAGGTGCACTCTGAAGTTTTTGTGAGGTAAGTTCACACCGTGAATAACCGATGGACTCACCCGGGTCCAAAGAAAACACCCATCGATGTCATCGCGTATGTTTATGAATAACCTAGCCACACAGCCAAAATCCCGGTGTGATCGATACCCGGGTTGGCGGGTTCGACGGTAAGAAGGTCCGTGAGTCCGGTAACCTTCGAGATTGTGAGGCTTGGCTCTACCAGCAAGCTCCGACGCGACAAAATTTGGAGGTCTCGAACTCCAAAGGCCGGGGGGCAGCCTCACACTTACTTTCGTACTATGCCATCACACGCAGCCGAACCCTTCCTTATCCCCCACGGTTTTTCCACCGAACCGTCGAAGTGATTGATCTGAGGCCTACCCGCGTTTTCCGCAATGCATTAGTCGAGTCGACTTTGAAGTTCACAACTCTCATTTTTGAACATTAGTGATAAAGCAAACATAATAAATACTTTCATGGATACCCATGCATTTAGCTAAACTGTAATGGCCAAAGGTACGCGGTCGGAGGTAAATACAACACAAAAAACGTTGTTGACCACTTCCTTGTAATACCCAACTGTAATAAGTTAGACCGAAAAGTGGCTTTACCACCAACTGTTTCCCGACATCTTTTGAACAATATAGCTGCCCAAAGATTACAACGATGGAGGCCGTGAACGTGTGGAAAGCAACACAGATGCAAGTTTTTGGGCAGAATCAGCTCAACTTCGGCTGTATGGTGCCAACGCCGATGCGAGTTCGCATCAAGAACCAACTGGCTATACACGAGGAATGTCATGCTCCGAAGTGCTACAACTTTCACAGCTATTTACACCATTAGAGGATTACAAAGAACTAGGTATTCCACTACTCAATATGGCCACATGGAATCCCATTTCAAACACAAACGTACGATCGTAGGGCGTTCGAAGACTGTGTAACGAATTTAACGTTTCAAAAGATGCCGGACTGGAAAGACAGAAAAGTATTTCCCTGGCCTCGCGGGACGTTCTCATTCGGGCCAGTCCGGAAATTGGACCAGACGGATTTTAGACACGATCGATCGGGTGACCACTCGTCAGTCGGAACGCCGGAATATTGATTCCCGCGACGATGACCTTCGGGCCGGAAGTATCTGAGGTCGCACGCGGCGTCTCAACCCTGCCATTGGTTACCTCTGAAACGAGCATCAACTAGATTACAAACACAAGCTGCCCTGGAGGTCCGGACGCGTGGGGGTACATTTAATGGTTAGATAAGGTAGGGGTTCACGCAGGCCGGGGTTACTCGCCCAACGACTCCATTCGGACATACGTCTGGGTCATCCTCGGCGCACAAAAGCAAACTCGCAGTCTATCTAGGCACGAACGGCGTTTGACCGCACAAAAACAAGTTTTGGGCACCTCGTCGAGGACGCATCTCGCTAAGGTGACCTGGAGAAGGCGATCGAGCTATATCAAGATGATTTTGCAGAATGCAAGCACCCCGGTAGACTATGTATTCGGAATAGGTTTCTTTATATGGCACCGAGTGATAGATACTACGAGACGACCCCGTTTTGAACGGTTATTATTAAATCAGATACGTAATCGCCACCGTCAATCAAAAAATCGGCCAACAAACGGGAACGTGAACGTGGATATCATCAGAGCACCCACAACAGTGGAACCTATTTCATAAAACCACCAAATTCACGAATTATCCCCCCCACAAGTTCATTCGAACCCAGTGTTCCACCGAGTCCACTCCCTGTTTCCCCCTCCAGCAATAGGAACCCCAATTCACGAATATTAAGTTCCCCCCCTCAACACTGTTGAACAGCAATTGGGAAAAATAGTACTCGACCAGGAAAGGAGAGGAGAAATTAGGGCTTCGTCCGTAGCCCACAGGTGGCGCCGGACTATTGTGCTTTGATTTAGGAACTCTCCGGGAGCTAAAAGTAGGAGACCATGATAGCCCACGATTACGGCCCAAACTTTATTAGCAAACCACCCAATCGTTTTCGATAATATAGATAGTAAGTAAGAAATACTACCTCCTATCAAACCAGTATGTGGCAGCCACCTTTCCTGCTAATTTAAATCCAGGAACTGGCGAGGGCTTTTAGTGTTTTTTTTTACCCACGTCCCTTGGCTCCACCGGATGTCGCGGGTGCTGGTGCGTTGAGTGCTGGCGCGGTGCTGGTGCCGAACCACCTCCTGTAAAATATGCTACCTATAGTTGATATAGACATACCAATAGGCAACCGGGATGCTTGCTATTGTGATAGCCCGCTCCCTGAACAGAGTGCGAAGACGCTCACCGAGTGTCGTGTCCTCACCGCAGAACCTTTCGATATTGTTTCGCGGCATCCGACTTATTTGTGTGCTGAGAGCCTCACGGTTAGTCGAAGGCAGCCTCCAATCGAGCTACTCTTATCATCCTCCCCCGCAAACGACCGCACGTTTGTTTGACAGCTCGATAGATTCTCTATCGCCACGGGCTTCTCCAGTTTCCTTTCTTCTAGCGCGATATGTTCCATCCAGCGCCGTGATTTTGGAGAGTTAAGGACCAATTCACCCCGGACCTTTTTGCAGAGCCTTATCGAGTCCCCGGAGTTCTCGAAGATTAACGGTGGGTCATTCATCGTCCCTGAGTATAACATCTATCTCATTTCGCTGAACGTTGTCTCCATCGTGTTAATAGCGTCGGTTGCTATTTGAGGGGATTCGCTTAGCTCGACAGTTTCTAATCGCGGAGCCGTCTTCGCAATCGTTTCGTCGGTAAGACTTGAGGCCTCTACAGCCGCGGGTTGGTCATAATGTTTTAAAACCGCGCTTTCCAATCTGTGAATCCTAGTTCGTTTCTTATAGTTCGCCACCGCCCCTAGTATTTGGAAATGGTGCTCAGCGTTAGGGGTTTTCAGTCTTCGTGTTGATGATAGGGATATTTGATGATTTTAGTCGCAATCTACCGTTCAGAATCCAATTCCGAAATTGGAGAAAGTCGCGCTCGATAGATGGGACCAAACCTTTTTTCCATTACCCCAATGTTTGTAGTAGTCGTTTACCGCTCCCTCGAGTATTCCATACTTGACCAAGCTGCTGTAGCGCCACCCTATTGGATGATCAGGAGCCTGTATGGTGGTGTCCGTGGAGGGAATCCGCGAAGTCATCATCAAGGGGGTCCCACACACGCATCTATCCTCATCATACGAGGTAATCGTCTCTGCCGATTTCATCCATTCAGCATCGTATCAACCATTATTTATAAATTATTAATTAAAGAATAAAACCATACATTTTAATAGATTAAGTTCTTCGAGTCAATAACGGTTCGCAAAACTCAATCCTTAACGCAGACTGCGTGAGCCCCTCGGGAAAAAGGCTGAAGACTGAGGTGTCGTTATTACGAAACAACACCCTCGCGATCGACCAGACCCAGCAACTCTTAGTTCGCTTTCCCCAACCTCGGAGCTAGCGACGTCATTACCCGGGGACCGGTTCGCCTCGCTTTCACTATTTCGCTTACATCGACGGACGCAGTACCTAAACCATCGTCAGCAACTGGGTCCCGCCATCGTCAAGAAGACCATGATAAAGATTTCTGGTAATGACGTGATTCGATCGATGACAGCGACGTCTACCATAGCACCAGGACCTGTGGAAGACGGCACAAGATGCGAAAATGCGGTAATCAAGGATTGAACACCACCGAATAGGAACGTAACCAGACTTAGAATCGGCTGTACAAGGTAGATAACATCGCGAGCGACAAACGCGGTCACGGCCGCTTACGCACCGATTCTACAACATCCCGCTCGACTTTGATTTGCTGGAGAGTCACATGCCATACTATCCAGAGCGCTTTGGTGGACCCGCCTCGAATAGTACGAACTAACGTTCAATCGACTACGGCCGAGTCTCATAGCCACTGTCATGACATCGAAGTATACGATCGACAAAAGTTTCGCTGGAGTAAGACATGGTCCACGATGCCCGAACTCGCGCGACTTGATCAGAACCCAGTATGCCGGGCGCGGTGCCATACTTTACGCACCGAGTCTCGCCACCGCAAGATGAAACGAAAGACAAAGCGACACATTGTGGAATATTAATGTCAACAGTACCCAGCCCTTCAATGAAAAGGTATACTGATTTTTGTTCGGGAGGTCGGTATCGCGCTCGGGTTAGAAAATCGGAACAAATTCTATAACCCCAAAAATCACGAAGGTAGAGGGTAAACGATCGAGGAGTACCCAAAACAACATCGACAAGCGCGGGTCTTCGCGCGCACCCAGCATGGGACGAATAAGGAAACATTTTGCTTCCGGCTCTAAACGTTCCCCGGAGTTTGCCGCGGTTTGCCAAGACCTGCAGCTCTCGGACGTCTCCTGCTCGGATTTTTCTGACTACCACATACGCTCTATGGTTTAACATGCGAGCCAGCGACACGACCAAATGCACGGTAGTGGAACTCCAAGTTGAAACGCTAGTGAGGGTGTGACGAAATCCAATAACCAAAGAGCGGATGGAGCCCGGGACATGAACGTATACTTATCTATAATAACGGAACGTGCGCAACTCTAATATAGAAGATGGCCGATACGTCTCAGCGATCTACATAATTTTAAGAAAATTACAATCAAATACCAATTCACGATTGTAAGATGCCCACTCTGCTATAATATGTGGGCAGACAGGATGCCGAAAAACTGTTTCATCCTCGACTACTCGAGGCTCCTACCAATACCACGATCTTTCGCACATTGTGATCCTGTTTCCCACTGGTGGCACAACGATACTTATCACTGACGCCGTGGATATGGGACAACCCTGATATACGTTAGTTGACCCGCCCCGGCGACAGTCTTCACGGTTGCTGCGGTGTCTTCTATCAAATATTCAGGAGAGAGCCCACCCTATAGACGTGATTGACGACTGCTCGGCCAAGGCGGCGAGACCAAAAGAAGACATGCTCTCCGAGCTCAGCATTTTTCCGGCCGCCATGCGAGGCAAAGCGTATGATCTCCCCTCCACTCAGAAGTAATAACGCCGTCCTAAAGTTTCGGCCGAGCAAACGTAATGTCGCCCTCTTCCAACAGCAAGGACCGGAGACTCATTCGATGAATGTCTTAGAGATAACGACATTATCCCAACCGCGAGAGCGCCTGAGGTTCGACGGATCTTTCGAAACTAAAACACGCCAAGCTATCTGCTAAAGCTGATCACCAACTGCTGGTAAAGTTATTAATTAGGAACTGCTGAGAAAATGCTTACCAATGCTGAGTAACTGGAATATTACAGAACAGTTTTGCTGAACATTGCTGAACAATGCTTAACAAATGCTGACAAATGCTGAGCAAATGCGTAAACAATGTTTGAACAATGCTTAAACAAATACTTAACAATGCTGAGAAAAATGCTTAACAATGCTGAGCAATTGCTAAGAATTTGTTGCTGCTATCCGCTGCGAGCTTTAATTGCGAGCATACAACGGTGATCGAAAGTATCTGGTGGTGCGCTTGGCAATTGTTGAGACTTATGAGACTTGAAAGAATAATAAATCAATAATGAACTCGCGAGGAACTTCTCGATCAGCTAATGAAGAAAACAAGTCCGCTCCCGACTGAAACTGTAGGAACACCTGTCAGCACCCTGCCGATACGTCCCGAAAGAAAATGAAAAAACGCGGCGCGACGCGAGCGGTTGGCTGCGCTGGTTCTGGGGGGACAATCAGGAGCATTATCTCGGTAGGCAGTCTCTCAGTTTGTCAGGTGGATAAGATGTCGATGCGGAGTCGCTAAAAAATTACGCGCGATACGAATCCAAATTAGGTGCGGAGATGACGAAAAACTCTCGGGATCGGCGCTATTTATTTTTACGCTACCACACCGTTAGTATACGTCTCCCTATACCATACACCAGCGGGATTGATTAGCGATCTAGAGACCGACCCCTTTATAGGACACACTCTTAGAACAGCCTGCTGCTCATTTTTATCACAAGTTTTTGGAATGTACTTAGCTCGCAGACAACCCGCTTTGATCACGGGTAAAACACTGTCCAATTTGGACAGATATTTCCAACGAACTATACATCCTATCATGCAGAGACACACGACGCGCCCTGCGAGAGTGACGTGCTTGAACCCGATTTGCTCCAACACAATCGAACCCGAGTGTTTACTCTACTACGCCGCCACTGGATGACATTCAGCATATAAAAAAATCCAAAAACAGGCAGCTGGACGGCATCGGCCTGCCGCAAGTAAAAGTTAAACAAGATAAAATACGCGCCCGATCTCGAGAGGTCAAACTACAATTGAGATTGGTTTGCAGCCAATTCGGAGACAGAGACGGTAAAACACCGGTGGCAGCTGTTTTCTCCCCAATACACTGCGTTGGTGTTTGCTTGGAACCGATTGCTCCAACTGATTGGATCCGTGGGTTGTTGTTGGTGGTCTGTCAGTTGTGGGCACCCTGTACGTGCTTGAACCGTTTCAATAACAGGTCATCAAACGAGGTGGAAAAAACAACCCCCATCACTGTTGGACGCGGTTCCAATCCCCAATCGTTGGGATGCGCCCCATTTAAAACGCGATCCTTTTTATATGCCAATAATGGCTGAACAAGAGGTAAAATGTTAGTGAATGCGCTTTATCACGCCGTGGTGATATCGGGTTTCAGTATCGGGTACGCTCCTGACTATCAAAGATGACCGTAGAGGTCCGCTCCCAAATTGGACTTTTACTGCAAAGACCGTAGGGCTCGTGACCTTCAGATTAGCCCGCAAATTGGGACCCGAGATTAACTATTAAAGCTGGAATTCTACCCGTTAATAAAAGAAATAAAATGGCTTCGATCGAATAATAGTAGAGCGCTCCGTGAACGCATTTGTTGGCGTTCCAGGCGGCAGCAACTTTCAATCTCTAAACCTACAAAACTCAACGCTGGATGAGGAGCGCGACGTCACGATATTAGCTGTAGAACAACACAATACGCGAAGAAAGCGTTGGTCACAAAAACGAACCGCCTCATCTCGACTGGTCAACGTAGCTTCGCCGCGAGAATCACACCGCGAACTTTCCAGAACGTTTGAAGACCAACCGCGAGTACGCGCTGGCATATCCGCAGAGAAGTCTCGATCCATGATCGCGAGCCCCAACTTCAGATTTCTATGTACCTCATGAGGCCCAAAAAGACCGCGAGATCGCGTTCATCCGTCGTGGAATGGGTGTGTGGTATCGTCGCTACTATATACAATCGAGAATTTTAAATTAATTATTTTTAATCTTTTTTTTTTTTTGTTTATAAATAATATATTAAATATAGAACGATGTTAGTTACGACTTTATTACGCTATGATACGTGTAGGCTACACTGCCCAAAAAAACATCGATAGCTGGTGCAAAGAGTATGATTCGTCTGGCCCAAGATTCTCTCGAGACCGTGGCCCGAGGACGGAAAAGCGGCCACCACCTTTTCGCAAAGCGGAATGTTAGAATCCTCCTCAACTCACCAATCATTCTTCAGAACATAACCGCCAAAAGCCAATCGCGATTGAATTTTACTTCCAATAAAGGTTTTATTAGTAAACGACGCAGTTACCGGACTAGCTGACGAGTGCATGTTTGATTGTCCGATATATTGAATACTATTCGCATTACATGTACAACCGCAAACTTGATCCAAACTAACGCTGAAGCTGCGAATACGTACTATAGCACCACGCTGCTACTAGAAAGGGACACGCGGCCCATCAAGAACCTCGCGGCGGCGACCAAGGTTCCGAAAACGCTGTCAAGGAATGGCTCAAGAATCAGGCCATCGCAGATCTATTTACCCGCGCCTCACAATAGTCCGCGCCCAAAAAAAAAAAATCAAGCACTATAAAAAACTGTCAAAAAAAAATCGAAATTCGACGTGCCGGTGCCGAAACCAAGTTCACCAAGGCGATCTCCTGTTTCTTTCTCCCTCAACATCGCTCAGTCGTAAGACGTACAATTATGCGCTGACAATCGTTGACGTAGCAATCGTTATAAGGGGGCTAGCCGTTGGCCACTAAAGAGTCTAAGGAAGTGGCGAGGCTCTTTCCCAGAATATACAAGGAGTCCTCTCAAATGGCCGAATCTTCTCCAGGTCCGATCCGCGGCTGCCGAGCAATTTCATAGGGCGCTGTCCTCTCATCTATTGCTAAACACAAAGTTCTATCAGACGCGGCCCGCGCAACATCCACCGGACGACCAAGGGATCGTGGAGTGCCTTCAATCGAACCCTGGCTGAGAACTGTTCGGACACCAATACCTAAAGAACTTGTAGACCCTCATTCGCGATCGACCGAGTGGTGGCCAGACTGCCCGCCGTGGTTCCCCCCCTCCCAACACCAACCCTCCTCCGCACTGACGGAGAGGTGACCGATTGATAGGTATAAGCCCGTAGATGCTATCAAGTTAAAAGGGTGACGAGCAACACCCTCTGGGGGCCGTTTTGTCCCTCGCGCAGCGCGACCCGTTGGTATTACAGGAGCAGCAATCGCGATTGCACTTCCGTCGATTTTGACGTCCGGTACCTCTATCAACCGGGAGACTCGAAGGTGGCAGCCGCCGTCGCGACTGATCCTGTGTGTCTCTCAATTTATATCATATAATCATCTATACCAAACCCGATGACCCGTGCTCTACTATTTGGATATGGGGCCATCGTCGCGGGTTTTTTCAGCGAAGAACTTCTAGTGTTGCCTCTGACACCCATTACCCCCGGATCGTTAGAGCGGTTTCCGTATCGTATTCCCTTCCGCGATAACACGCGTCTTTATCATAGTAATACGCCGATAGTCCTAATTTTCGTTGAGCAGTACGATTTCCATAACGCCGTCTTTCATTTTAAATCCTCTTTTTGCGCTACATCTATAATGTTTTTTCCATCTTCTGTAGTTTCGCATAGTACTCTATTATATCTATCCCAATTTAAATCGTTAGTTCTCTTGACATTCCTTCGCGGAGTTTTTCTTAATGAATTAAGTTTTTCTACGAATAACACTTACTAGAAACGCTATCGCCCTATCTCCCGCTAAGATTCCATTTTGAAAAGTCCTGGCCTCTCTATTACTTCCCATTTATCCCAAAGCCAACCATTTTCTTTTTTTCTTTTTCAACACTCTAGTAAGTTTAGGTCTAATCAATTCCTCTATCGTTTTTTTTTTTTTTTTTCCATTCTCCTATCTCATCCAAATCACAAAATAATTACGCTGATCTTAATGCTTTGTCAACACAGGTTTCGTCTCGCTATATGTTCGTATTTAAATGTCCCTCTCCTTACTTCTATCATTTTTCCGCAACACGAGTTTCCTAATAAATTTCATTATGTTCGGCCCACCGGTTTCTTATTCGGCTTTCTACATCCCCCTTTCGTCTTGCGCTGTAACTTCTTTAGCTAACTCATTCGAAGGGTTTTACCACTAATATAATCTAGAACACGATGAACCCCGTTAATTTCTAGCCGTGTTTTTAAATACCATTTTCAACGTGGCGCGTACAGCCAGTACTTTGGTGTCCCGACATAGAATCCCACCAATTTTCTTCCCATTTCCTCTAGTTTCTTCCAGGTAATCTCCAAATATTTTATCAGTGTTCTGGACCTCATTAACATCTACTTCTCTGTTTTAAAATATTGGGGGACATTTCGGAAACTTATCTTTTAAGTTGCGGGGAAAACTTCTATATCCACCTCCGCAAACCCAAACCATCCTCGGATAAAACTCTTTACCTCAAACTTTTTTAATAAGTTAAGGATTAGTGGGATATTTATATGATGTATAGTTTCTTTCCCACAGACGGCATCTTCTTATTTAACGTAGATAATATAACGCGTTTGCGTCGTACCCCTAAAACAAGCTCGCAAGTTTGGAACCCACCTCTAATATTTGAAACACCGACTTCCGCATTCGCGTTAATAACTATCGATGGACCACCACCTAAGCGTCTTTCATCATTTTGTAGTTTCATTCTTTCGGTGCGCCAGAGCATCCTCCGGTATAATCTCTTTGAAGATTTTGTTCTTTAATGGTTCCCTCTCAATAAATATGTATATGCCACACCCGGTAGTGTTACCGCTCTTTGAAGATACCTATCTACACCCCTGTGTTTAATAAAAATCACACCATTTTCCCACACTTCTAGGAACGGTGCTACATCTAAATCTTATAATATTTCAACCAATCTCTGAAAGTTTCATATTATTTCTTCGAAAATTTTACGACATTTACTATTCTGTTCGTCTAGTAACAATTTTTCCCAGATAGTTGGGAATACCAATTCTCTATATCCGGCCGGTAGTCCCCGGTAATCAGCTTGTCTGTAGAATCGAACCACTCGTAGGTAAAGAAAGATTTCAGTCCTTTGCAGCGTAGGCTTATATTTCCAACTATCGTAACTTACACAGTCCTAGATAAAGATTACATCAAGAAATACTACAACTCCGGTGTAAAAAGATATATGTCGCACTCGCACAGTATTTCCGACCATTACTTTTCCTTCGTTGTTGATGACATTCACCTACTAAATATTTCTTTAAGTTTATATCGTACTTACTGCCTAGTAAAAAACCTATAACCGGTAACTTCGCTCTATCCACTGTTCGATCTGGGCGATTGTTTTTTTCGCGTAAATATTCATTATAAATTCGTATCTTGACCATACTTCTTCTCTATAGCTTCCCTGACTTACAAATCTTCTGCGCATTTTTCTATAAGTTTTGGCGGGATCGTTTATCACAAAATATGATTACCGTTCCTGAGAAATTATCTCATTCCTAACCTAACGCTTACCGGAACGTGCTCAGCTTCGTACCTAAACTATACCAGGTATTTCAACTTCCTGGCTGAGATACGCCTCAAAATCGTATACTATCTGATATGATAAAGAGTAGTGTCGCACCATCTTTAATCCTTTACCCGTTCTTCGAAAATTCCCATTCCCACATAACTACTAGGTGGAATTCTTGCTTTTCCTAATAACTTTATCTCTTCTCATTGTGATCGTGTTCTTCTTTTTTATGCTTTGCATGAATCTCACACCCGTAGGCCAGTAACAACCGTGATATTAGATATACGTATTGGTTTTCCTGACAGTATCCATCTACCGAGCTCCTAAAATCCATCTTCTTCAACCTCCGTTCCGCACCTGTTCGTGGTAATGTGATTTCCCTCCCGACTTTTCCACAAGTGCATCCAATCGATCGCACCAATAAAACTGTTAGAACCTTTTGGTAGAACGCTTTCTCAGAACGACGAACCGGGCGCTCTAAATAATTACCACACATATTACTTTTGTCTCACATCTCAAACATGTTTTGGTGTCCGTAGTCTTCATATTACTCTCTAATTTCGTGAATTTCTGCTTGCAATTATCGCAGGCGTAAATTTTAGATAGGTTTTTAAGGTTTTTTTATCAGAAAATGCGTGATTATTAAACAGTCCTATTGTCATTGGTTTATTACCTATTGCATCATAGTGCGCTGGTACCTTTTTCAACCACCATACGTCACATTTGGTGGGTTGATATACTTCTATACCAATTTAAAAAACTCTTCAACCTTTTTCAGATCTGAAAAAGGAATTGGTGAAACCACATTACTACCGAAATATTGCTTACTAAGTTCTTTCGCTTTTTCTGTACATCTGTCAGGTCTGATCTTTTTATCAAGGTGCATAGCTAGACACCTGAACAGACAAAGTTCGTCATTATACTTATCTAAAGAATACATACCTTTTCTATTCCTCAACCATTCTGGAAGTTCTCCTCCCGCTGCTTCTTTGGATTGTAGTCCCAAATCTATTCCCCTACTGCCCTGTATTAACTTTACAAAAACCTCTACCCATCTTACAAACTTCCACTTTGTATTCGGCCTGTCTATTTTATCGGACATTATTCGTGTTTGCTCCTTATCTGACAACCATTTTTTTAACGGTTTTTCATTGATGATAGTGGTTCGCTACCACCGAGATTTTTGTGAAATATTATAGTTTTAGGTTTTCCATTTTTAGTTTCCTCCATATGTTCTAGCTTGTAAGAATATGAATATCTCAAATAAAAATTTGTTGTTAGATACGGTGCGATTCTATCGGACATGCGTTCAGACTCGTTAATGTCAATGTTTTTACGAAAGGATAATGCAACTACCCGACTTCCCTCTTCCCTTTTCTACCTTTTCCAATTTTTCATCGTGAGCCCCCAATATTTCTTCACCTTTTTCCACTATCGCGCTAACGATAGATTTTTTCTTATTATTTTTTTTGGCGTCTAATTTGGGACAAATTATTTGTGCTTGAAGTTTTGATTACACTAGCCCTTAACCCCGCAATACTTTCTTTTTTAATTCTGTTACCTACTTCCTCCGCTTTAGATATATCATTAAAGGCTCCTCGTTTGTGGGCGCGGGTAAACCGCTTCATAAACGCCTCATTCTTTGTGGAGTTTATAGATTTGTCAACCCCCTAACTCTCAACCGTTTACTATAAGTAATCCCTAGAGATTCGCTTCTCTTCTCAAACTTTCGATTTCTGGCGTTATCATATTTTCTGTAATATAACCTATGAGATTTATCTGTTCAATTGGACATGAAAATTTACACATGATGTTTTTTCATGTCCAATTAAACATAAACATATACATATATATACAAAAAAAAAAAATGGAGTGTGCTACTTGTTGTAAGACTTTTGCTTGTAAAGACTATCTACGAAGACATATATCGAGACGTAGAAAGTTTCCTTGTGTCGCCCCACAATTTCAATGCCCCAGATGCCCCTGTAAGTTCGTTAGTGCCCAAACTCTTTGTAGACATAAGCAACTACGCTGCCCTGTGGCTAGGGGGGAACGTGGTAGACTAGAGTTAGTAGAGTTAGTTGCTGATCTTCAAGCTAAATTAGACCTATTGGGGGAGAAAAACTCTGAATAAATCACTAATTTCTTCCGTTTCTTCGTAGAAACACGTATCCGTAAACGAATCGTTGATTTTAAACAGTTTTATAAAATTAGCTCCATTCTCTTCAACTAGTCGTTTGTCGATCCTATTTAGTCGCTTCATTTCGCGAATTTGGCTCTTATAATTGCTACATAATTTTCGTGAAAATATTGAAAATGCAACTCTTTTATCGGCTGATATTTCATGTAATCTATTTTTCATAATGATTTCATTTTATAGTAATATTCGTCAACAAGGCCATTACAAAATTCCACTTCCCATTCTATTACTTTATCCATTTTGTAAATATGATTTGTTATAATGTTTTGTTATAACCTATGAGATTTATCTGTTCAATTGGAAAAAACATGATGTATTTATGACACCAATTGTCACGTTTTTTTGTGTTGGTGACCATTTGTGCTATTGGACGAAACGGTGTCTCGGGGGGGGGGTGGTGGAGTAGTATATAGAGTGGAGAAATGATACCACCGTTAGGTGGTATTATTTTGACTCCCTATATACTACTGCTGTTTTCCTACAGCTCTTGTTGTACTTCCAGTCCGATCGGGAAGGTCGAAATGCCTGCTCACGATTCCCAGGGGGCTCGGGCTCTCCAGGGTGCTCAGTTTGCTTCCCAGGATTTCTATTTTTAGCTTGACTATTCGAAGAATAAGTAGAGCTTATGTTGTCACCCCGGCGTCGGCGTCGGCGTCACCGTCACGCCTTGGTTAAGGTTTTTAGTCAAGCTTGTATATGGAATACTACTGGCCCTACACCCACCATACTTGGACAACTTCATCTCCTAGTGATGTACATCAATAACCCCTGATCTAGATTTGACCTTGACCTACATTTCCTCTTGTATTACTTGGTTAATTCCCCTTGGTTAAGGTTTTTAGTCAACCTTGGTTAAGGTTTTTAGTCAAGTTTGTATATGCAATACTACTGGCCCTAGACCCACCATACATGGACAACTTCATCTCCTAGTGATGCACATCAATAACCCCTGATCTATATTTGACCTTGACCTATAGTTCCTCTTGAATTACTTACTTAATTTGGTTAAGGTTTTTAGTCAACCTTGGTTAAGGTTTTTTTTCAAGCTTGTACATTGAATACTATTGTGCATCCAGACACCATACTTCGACAACCTTTTCTCATAGGTATGTACATCAATAACCCCTGATCTATATTTGACCTTGACCTACATTTCCTCTTCAATTACTTACTTAATTCCTTTTGGTTATGATTTTTAGTCAACCTTCTATATGGAATACTACTGGCCCTACACCCACCATACTTGGACAACTTCATCTCCTAGTGATGTACATCAACAACCCCTGATCTATATTTGACCTTGACCTACATTTCCTCTTGAATTACTTAATTCCCCTTGGTTAACGTTTTTAGTCAAGCTTGTAGATGGAATACTCTTGGCCCTACACCAACCATACTTGGACAACTTCATCTCCTAGTGATGTACATCAACAACCCCTGACCTATATTTGACCTTGACCTACATTTAACCTTGAATTACTTACTTAATTCCCCTTGGTTAAGGTTTTTTACTCGACCTTGGTTAAGCTTTTTACTCAAGCTTGTACATGGAATACTATTGTGCATACAGACACCATAATTGGACAACCTTTTCTCATAGTGATGTACATCAATAACCCCTGATCTATATTTGACCTTCACCTACATTTCCTCTTGAATTACTTACTTAATTCTCTTTGGTTAAGGTTTTTAGTCAAGCTTGTAGATGGAATACTCATGGCCCTACACCAACCATACTTGGACAACTTCATCTCCTAGTGATGTACATCAACAACCCCTGACCTATATTGACCTTGACCTACATTTAACCTTAAATTACTTACTTAATTCCCCTTGGTTAAGGTTTTTACTCAACCTTGGTTAAGGTTATTAGTCAAGCTTGTAGATGGAATACTATTTGTGCATACATACACCATACTTGGATAACTTTTTCTCATAGGGATGTACATCAATAACCCCTGACCTTTATTTTACCTTCACCTACATTTAACCTTGAATTACTTGGTTAATGTTTATAGTCAAGCTTGTATATGGAATACTTCTGGGCCTACATCAACCATACTTGGACAACTTCATCTCCTAGTGATGTACATCAATAATCCCTGACCTATATTTGACCTTGACCTACTTTTATCCTTGGATTACTTAGTTATCTCCCTTGGTTACGGTTTTTTACTCAAGCTTGTATATGGAATACTCCTGGGCCTACAGCAACCATACTTGGAAAACAACGCACCTACGTCCAAGGTCAAGGTCACTGTTGAAGGTCAAAGGTCAAACCTATTGAAATTCCCTTCCGCTCTATACTCCTACACCGATGCATGGATTATCAAATGGCTTGGCACAAATGTTTCTCATGATGAGAAGGTGTGTCGCGATCAATAACCACGCACCTACGTCCAAGGTCAAGGTCACAGTTGAAGGTCAAAGGTCAAACCTATTGAAATTCCCTTCCGCTCTGTATCTTCTACACCGATGCATGGATTATCAAATTGCTAACCACGCACCTACGTCCAAGGTCACATTTGAAGGTCAAAGGTCAAACCTATTGAAATTCCCTTCCGCTCTATATCTTCTACACCGATGCATGGATTATCAAATGGCTTGGCACAAATGTTTCTCATGATGAGAAGGTGTGTCGCAATCAATAACCATGCACCTACGTCCAAGGTCAAGGTCACAGTTGAAGGTCAAAGGTAAAACCTATTGAAATTCCCTTCCGCTCTATATCTTCTACACCGATGCATGGATTATCAAATGCCTTGGCACAAATGTTTCTCAGGATGAGAAGGTGTGTCGCGATCAATAACCACACACCTACATCCAAGGTCAAGGTCACAGTTGAAGGTCAAAGGTCAAAAATATTGAAATTCCCAAATGGCTTGGCACAAATGTTTCTCACGATGAGAAGGTGTTTCGCGATCAATAACCACGCACCTACGTCCGAGGTCAAGGTCACTGTTGAAGGTCAAAGGTCAAACCTATTGAAATTTCCTTCCGCTCTATCTATGTCTTCTACACCGATGCATGGATTATCAAATGGCTTGGCACAAATGTTTCTCATGATGAGAAGGTGTGTCGCGATCAATAACCACGCACCTACGTCCAAGGTCAAGGTCACAGTTGAAGGTCAAACCTATTGAAATTCCCTTCCGCTCTATATCTTCTACACTGATGCATGCATTATCAAATTGCTAACCACGCACCTACGTCCAAGGTCACAGTTGAAGGTCAAAGGTCAAACCTATTGAAATTCCCTTCCGCTCTATATCTTCTACACCGATGCATGGATTATCAAATGGCTTGGCACAAATGTTTCTCATGATGAGAAGGTGTGTCGCTATCAATAACCACGCACCTACGTCCCAAGGTCAAGGTCACAGTTGAAGGTCAAAGGTCAAACCTATTGAAATTCCCTTCCGCTCTATATCTTCTACACCGATGCATGGATTATCAAATGCCTTGGCACAAATGTTTCTCAGGATGAGAAGGTGTGTCTCGATCAATAACCACGCACCTACGTCCAAGGTCAAGGTCATAGTTGAAGGTCAAAGGTCAAACCTATTGAAATTCCCTTCCGCTCTGTATCTTCTACACCGATGCATGGATTATCAAATTGCTAACCACGCACCTACGTCCAAGGTCACATTTGAAGGTCAAAGGTCAAACCTATTGAAATTCCCTTCCGCTCTATATCTTCTACACCGATGCATGGATTATCAAATGGCTTGGCACAAATGTTTCTCATGATGAGAAGGTGTGTCGCAATCAATAACCATGCACCTACGTCCAAGGTCAAGGTCACAGTTGAAGGTCAAAGGTCAAAAATGCCTCGTTTTCTTTGGCTGCCAGTGGGGGTATTCGTGTGCCGACAGGCCACATTTCTAGTTTCCCTTGGTTAATGTTTTTAGTCAACCTTGGTTAAGGTTTTTATGCAGGCCGCAGCCACCTTCTTTGTCAAGCTATGTGTACATCGACAACCCTCGTAGTCGAGCTATGCTGTTCTCCTACAGCTCTTGTTACTATCCTTGTTGGCTAGAAATGGAGAGCCCGAGCCCCCTGGGAATTGGGAGCAGGCATTTCGACCTTCCCGAGCGGACTGATTTCCTGGCGCGGAATCCGAGCAATCTGGCGTGGAATCCGAGCAATCTGGTGCGCAATCCGAGCAATCCAAGCACCGCGAACAAGTATTTCGCACATTTCGAACGATTTGGGAATTCCCTGTTAGACAAATGTCCCCCTCTCTAGATAGAAAAGGTATTTTTGCAAACATTCCAAAAACCTATTTGTCTCCGGAAAATATTCGAGAAATTATTTCCGCCCGTGGAAAGTCGACGGCCGACGAAACAAAAAAGAAGTACGGGATCGGCAGTGCCAGACTTTGAAAAATATGGGACGATATCGATGCGGAACGTAGTACAAAACCTGAAGAAACCCCCAAAGAACAAGAAACCCCCACCCCCGTAGTACACAGGGTGACCGCGCCTGGTTTTGCGGGCCCCATCGAGTTCCCCACCGATCTACTAGAAGATGCACGAAACGCCAGAATCGACGAACCTGTCCGACATGGAGAGACGTTTGGAGAACCGGTTGGACGTGCTGGAACACAGGCTGTTGGACGCTATTTCCGGCGATGCCGAGTCCGAGTGCCAGGAGGAAGACGAGTGCCCGGAGGAAGAAGAGTGCCAGACGGAATCCGGGTGGGAGGTGCACGACATCTGGAGAACCGTAGAGAATACGAAGTGGTGACTGGGGGTCTCTGTGGCGGCATACACGGTCTGCAAAATACTGTTTCCAGTCGTGGTGCAAGAGACCCGTCGACTCTGGAAGAACAAAACAGATCCCGACTCCCAGTTCGCACACCCCGCCAAACAGTCCGGTACGCCGAAGGAAAACAACAAAACTAGCGATTCCGTACACCAGCACTCTGGTAGTCGCGACTCGTTCTACATGGAGTAGCCATTTTGGAAAAAAGTTCTTTGTCTTTTTCGAATTGTCTTTTCGAGTTGTATTTCCGAGTTGTCTTTCTTGTTTTGTACCGAGTTGTCTTTCCTGTTCCTAGTTGTCTTTCTTTCCGTTCCAATTTTTCTACCTCCTTTGGGAGAGGTTTTCTGTTTTTTTGATGTGGTCTAGATTTTGTTTTGCTCTTGGGAGACGATTTTTCTTCGACTTTCCCAAAAGTCCAAATGTGGACAATTGGGTGGTATCATTGTTCTACCTCCTTTGGAGAGAGGTTTTCGATCTTTTCCAAAATAGTTTTGTGCCCAATTAGACACAAAACACTATTGGGAACATGGAGTGCGAAAAGTGTGGTAGTGTCTTTGCCAAAAAGTACAACTTGGCGCGACACGAGAATCGAAAAAATGGGTGTAGTCCACTGCGCTTCTTGTGCGATGGTTGCAGAAAGACTTTTTCCCACGCGCGGTCTCAGGCTAGGCACGGCCACACCTCGTGTCCGGATGGCCCACTGCTAATGAAAATTAGTGCTTCGTACAACCGGGTCCTGGTGTCCAAGTACATTAACAAATTAACACAGGGCCGAATGGGCATTTGCTGGGAATATTTAATTTCGTGTCCGATTTTCCAGTTTTCACTTTATATAGTAAATACATGGTTAGTGCCGTCGAATATAAAATATATTTGGTTGAGCCTTATGCAGCTTTATTGGGGTGAGCTTTAGCCAGCCCCTATAAAGTTGTCGGGGCCAAACCGAATATTTTTTATATTTGACTGCACCAATCAGGTATTTAATTTATACCGCATACTAAACTTAATAGTATGAACGTGCGTGACGTCTTGTTTTGATGTCATTCCTTTGTCATACGTCACAAATCTAGCGACGTCATTCAAAGCAAAATGGCGGCATCCATGCTAGGTTGATTCGGTATTGTATCTGATTAAACCCGACTTATTTACGATGAGCTTCAGTATTAGCTGGTTTTAGACTACACAGTTGTCATAAAAAGCATTACAATCATAATGGATATGTCCGTGTCGTTGTTTACATCGCATATACTGTAAATATGGACCAAATTCAACTGAACCGACAGCGATTTTGATTTGAAAATTCGCTGCCATCTTGAATTTGCTGTTGAGACTGACCAATCAGAGGCCGCGATTAGGGGTCGAATGTGAAAAAATAAAGGCAAAAACGGCACTTCATCTATATTAGGCTACTTCAGGTATACTAGGTTACTTCAGATATCAATAACATGTATTCAACCCCCTTTATTATGCTACATGGAGCAATGGTTGCGGTATAAATGGCAATACACGCTGTAGTAGAGATAGAAGCCTGTGCTGCTGTGTCGGGTAACTAGCTGTCCACTAATACACGGCGATTGCCGGCAACTGTCTCGCCCACGAAGGGCATGATCAGGGGGTGGATAGCCATCATTGTAGGAATATCAGGAGATATAAAACTTTGGAAATGCCCAGTAATTGTTGATGCCTACGACACCTAAGCCAGAATTGTGACCGCAATGTCTCACTTTCCACTGATATGAGTGAGACAAAAAACTTCATCATTATTACCATATATCGGGCAACTGCCCATGCATTGACTGAATACACATTGGCCGATAACACAATACTGTATCCTGCATTGACTTGGTATGCACAGCCAGGTCACAACTGCTTTCTCTGACATTCCATTGGCTGAATTGGGATGGACAACAATACTTTCATAGTATTTCCATCCCACTAGTCTGTCGGATGAGACTTTAAACTGTGGCCCCTTAGCTGTTGGTGGGACGTTAAAACATTTAACTTTTACTTTTTTTCCATTGGTTGAAAGTTACAACATGTACAATGTCTGCATTATTTTCAGCAAAAATCATTTTACATTTGATTGTCCTTTATCATAAAACCTTACCTGATAAATAGAAAACATGCACGTGCCCTTCGATATCAATTGTATCAGGCTCTTGGAAATAGTAGGAATTCCTCAGGGAGCCTCGGAATTACTACCGATAGGCGTTTTCTAGCCTTGCCTGATAAATTGATATGGAAAGACGCTAGCCTGATATTCTTCACATGTGGCTGTGACAGGATAAATGGGGCTTATGGGGTTTGTTTTGCGACCAGTGTAGATTCAGATCAGCCTGTGCATACGCAGTCTGATCAGGATCTGCACTCTTTGACGTGTTCACCATTACATCAATGGAACACCCGTCATGCTTCTAACGAGCAATGTAAATTCTCAGCAGGAAACAGTGCTATTTGATCAGAAGCCACACTGTTTCTCAAATCCCATAAGCCCATTTCCCATTGTGACAGTCACATATGTGTGTGTACTACCGCTTCAGCCACAGTGTACGAGAATGCAGGAGCAGATTTGTATGAAAATGCAAATGGCGTGGCTAAAGACAACAAATGTGAAGAGAATGTGTATGAAAATCCGGAGATCATTAAATTGGCACCAAAGCCACAACCAACACGGGTACGTACAAAATCATAGTCATTGCTAGGTGAACAAAATGTTCTAAAAAAATACGTATAGTCGTCACCCTTTCTGTCTGCCTGTCTGTCCATGTGTCTGTCTGTCCAAGATGGATTGGCTTGAAACTTCATAATATTATGTGTATTAGTCAGTATTCATATTTTCATTCTGTGTTAAAGTCTTTTTACATAAACGGTTGGAGGTATACCTCCTTGTTCTGTTAGACACCGTAAATCATCCTGTCGTACATGTATGTGAGAATGTTTAGGGAGGTGGGTGACTGGATAGAGACTGTAAATCATCCTGTCAATAATACATGTGTAGGAGAATGTTTAGGGAGGTGGGTGACTGTATACAGACCGTAAATCCTACTGTCAATAATAAAATTATGGGAGAATGTTTAGGGAGGTGGGTGACTGGATAGAGTCAGTAATTCATACTGTCAATAATACATGTATGGGAGAATGTTTAGGGAGGCGGGTGACTGGATAGAGACCGTAAATACTACTGTCAATAATACATGTATGGGAGAATGTTTAGGGAGGTGTGTGACTGGATAGAGACAGTAAATCATCCTGTCAATAATACATGTATGGGAGAATGTTTAGGGAGTCGGGTAACTGGATAGATACAGTAAATCATACTGTCAATAATACATGTATGTGAGAATGTTGAGTGAGGCGGGTGACTGGATAGACAGTAAATCCTACTGTCAACAATACATGTATGGGATAATGTTTAGGGAGGCGGGTAACTTGATAGAGACAGTAAATCATACTGTCAATAATACATGTATGGGAGAATGTTTAGGGAGGCGTGTGACTGGATAGAGACCGTCAGTCAAACTGTCAATAATATATGTATGGGAGAATGTTTATGGATGTGTCTGACTGGATACAGACCGTAAATCCTACTGTCAATAATACATGTATGGGAGAATGTTTAGGGCGGCGGGTAGCTGGATAGAGACCGTAAATCCTACTGTCAATAATACATGTATGGGAGAATGTTTAGGGCGGCGGTTAACTTGATATAGACCGTAAATCCTACTGTCAATAATATATGTATGGGAGAATGTTTAGGGCGGCGGGCGGGTGACTAGATAGAGACCGTAAATCCTACTGTCAATAATACATGTATGGGAGAATGTTTATGGAGGTGTGTGACTGGATAGAGACAGGAAATCATACTGTCAATAATACATGTATGGGAGAATGTTTATGGAGGCTGGTGACTGGATAGAGACTGTAAATCATACTGTCAATAATACATGTATGGGAGAATGTTTATGGAGGTGTGTGACTGGATAGAGACCGTAAATCCTACTGTCAATAATACATGTATGCGAGAATGTTTATGGAGGTGTGTGACTGGATAGAGACCGTAAATCCTACTGTCAATAATACATGTATGCGAGAATGTTTATGGAGGTATGTGACTGGATAGAGATCATAAATCCTACTGTCAATAATACATGTATGGGAGAATGTTTAGGGAGGTCGGTGACTGGATAGAGACCGTAAATCCTACTGTCAATAATACATGTATGGGAGAATGTTTATGGACGTGTGTGACTGGATAGAGACCGTAAATCCTACTGTCAATAATACATGTATGCGAGAATGTTTAGGGAGGTCGGTTATTGGATAGAGACCGTAAATCCTACTGTCAATAATACATGTATGGGAGAATGTTTAGGGAGGTGGGTGACTGGATATAGAACGTAAATCCTACCATAAATAATACATGTTTTGAGAATATTTAGTGCGGCGGGCGGGTGACTGGATAGTGACCATAAATCCTACTGTCAATAATACATGTATGGGAGAATGTTTAGGGAGGCGTGTGACTTGATAGAGACCGTAAATCATACTGTTAATAACACATGTATGGGAGAATGTTTAGGGAGGTCGGTGACTGGATAGAGATCGTAAGTCCTACCGTCAATAATACATGTATGGGAGTATGTTTAGGGAGGTGTGTGACTGGATAGAGACGGTAAATCCTACTGTCAATAATACATGTATGGCAGAATGTTTAGGGAGGTGGGTGACTGGATAGACCGTAAATCCTACTGTCAATAATACATGTATGGGAGAATGTTTAGGGAGGCGTGAGACTGATTAGAGACCGTAAATCCTACTGTCAATAATACATGTATGGGAGAATGTTTTGGGCGGCAGGTAACTGGATAGAGACGTAACTCATACTGTCAATAATACATGTATGGGAGAATGTTTATGGGAGGTGTGTGACTAGATTGAGACCGTAAATCCTACTGTCAATAATAAAACAATGTATAGGAGAATGTTTAGGGAGGCGTGTGACTGGATGGAGACCGTAAATCCTACTGTCAATAACACATGTATGGGAGAATGTTTATGGAGGTGTGTGACTGGATAGAGACCTGAAATCCTACTGTCAATAATACATGTATGGAGATTGTTTAGGCGGCGGGGTAACTGGATAGAGACCGTAAATCATACTATCAATAATACATGTATGGGAGAATGTTTAGGGAGGTGTGTGACTGGATAGAGACCGTAAATCCTACTGTCAATAATACATGTATGGGAGAATGTTTAGGGAGGTGTGTGACTGGATAGAGACTGTAAATCCTACTGTCAATAATACATGTATGGGATAATGTTTATGGAGGTGTGTGGCTGGATACAGACCGTAAATCCTACTGTCAATAATACATATATTGGAGAATGTTTAAGGAGGCGTGAGACTGGATAGAGACCGTAAATCCTACTGTCAATAATACATGTATGGGAGTATGTTTAGGGAGGCGTGTGACTTGATAGAGACCGTAAATCCTGTTGTCAATAATACATGTATGGGGGAATGTTTATGGAGGTGTGTGACTGGATAGAGACCGTAAATCCTACTGTCAATAATACATGTATGGGATAATGTTTAGGGAGGTGTGTGACTGGATAGAGACCGTAAATCCTACCGTCAATAATACATGTATGGGAGTATGTTTAGGGAGGTGTGTGACTGGATAGAGACGGTAAATCCTACTGTCTAATAATACATGTATGGCAGAATGTTTAGGGAGGTGGGTGACTGGATAGACCGTAAATCCTACTGTCAATAATACATATATGGGAGAATGTTTAGGGAGGCGTGAGACCGATTAGAGACCGTAAATCCTACTGTCAATAATACATGTATGGGAGAATGTTTAGGGAGGCGTGAGACTGATTAGAGACCGTAAATCCTACTGTTAATAATACATGTATGGGAGAATGTTTTGGGCGGCAGGTAACTGGATAGAGACCGTAACTCATACTGTCAATAATACATGTATGGGAGAATGTTTATGGAGGTGTGTGACTACATTGAGACCGTAAATCCTACTGTCAATAATACATGTATGGGAGAATGTTTTGGGCGGCAGGTAACTGGATAGAGACCGTAACTCATACTGTCAATAATACATGTATGGGAGAATGTTTATGGAGGTGTGTGACTAGATTGAGACCGTAAATCCTACTGTCAATAATACATGTATAGGAGAATGTTTAGGGTGGCGTGTGACTGGATGGAGACCGTAAATCATACTGTCAATAACACATGTATGGGAGAATGTTTATGGAGGTGTGTGACTGGATAGAGACCTGAAATCCTACTGTCAATAATACATGTATGGGAGAATGTTTAGGGCGGCGGGTAACTGGATAGAGACCGTAAATCATACTATCAATAATACATGTATGGGAGAATGTTTAGGGAGGTGTGTGACTGGATAGAGACCGTAAATCCTACTGTCAATAATACATGTATGGGAGAATGTTGAGGGAGGTGTGTGACTGGATAGAGACCGTAAATCCTACTGTCAATAATACATGTATGGGAGAATGTTTAGGGAGGTGTGTGACTGGATAGAGACCGTAAATCCTACTGTCAATAATACATGTATGGGAGAATGTTTTGGGAGGTTTGTGACTGGATAGAGACCGTAAATCCTAGTGTCAATAATACATGTATTGGAGAATGTTTAGGGAGGTGTGTGACTGGATAGAGACCGTAAATCCTACTGTCAATAATACATGTATGGGAGAATGTTGAGGGAGGTGTGTGACTGGATAGAGACCGTAAATCCTACTGTCAATAATACATGTATGGGAGAATGTTTAGGGAGGTCGGTGATTGGATAGAGACTGTAAATCATACTGTTAATAACACATGTATGGGAGAATGTTTAGGGAGGTGTGTGACTGGATAGAGACGGTAAATCTTACTGTCAATAATACATGTATGGCAGAATGATTAGGGAGGTGGGTGACTGGATAGACCGTAAATCCTACTGTCAATAATACATGTATGGGAGAATGTTTAGGGAGGCGTGAGACTGCTTAGAGACCGTAAATCCTACTGTCAATAATACATGTATGTGAGAATGTTTAGGGAGGTGGGTGACTGGATAGAGACCGTAAATCCTACTGTTAATAATACATGTATGGGAGAATGTTTTGGGCGGCAGGTAACTGGATAGAGACCGTAACTCATACTGTCAATAATACATGTATGGGAGAATGTTTATGGAGATGTGTGACTGGATTGAGACCGTAAATCCTACTGTCAATAATACATGTATGGGAGAATGTTTAGGGAGGCGTGTGACTGGATGGAGACTGTAAATCATACTGTCAATAACACATGTATGGGAGAATGTTTATGGAGGTGTGTGACTGGATAGAGACCTGAAATCCTACTGTCAATAATACATGTATGGGATAATGTTTAGGGCGGCGGGTAACTGGATAGAGACCGTAAATCATACTATCAATAATACATGTATGGGAGAATGTTTAGGGAGGTGTGCTACTGGATAGAGACGGTAAATCCTACTGTCAATAATACATGTATGGGAGAATGTTGAGTGAGGTGTGTGACTGGATAGAGACCGTAAATCCTAATGTCAATAATACATGTATGGGAGAATGTTTAGGGAGGTGTGTGACTGGATAGAGACCGTAAATCCTACTGTCAATAATACATGTATGTGAGAATGTTTAGGGCGGCGGGCGGGTGACTGGATAGTGACCGTAAATCCTACTGTCGATAAGACATGTATGGGAGAATGTTTATGGAAGTGTGTGACTGGATAAGGACCGTAAATCCTACTGTCAATAATACATGTATGGGAGAATGTATATGGAGGCGTGAGACTGGATAGAGACCGTAAATCCTACTGTCAATAATACATGTATGTGAGAATTTTTAGGGAGGCGTGTGACTGCTTAGAGACCGTAAATCATACTGTCAATAATACATGTATGGGAGAATGTTTAGGGAGGTGTGTGACTGGATAGAGACCGTAAATCCTACTGTAAATAATACATGTATGGGAGAATGTTTATGGAGGTGTGTGACTGGATAGAGACCGTAAATCCTACTGTCAATAATACATGTATGGGAGAATGTTTAGGGAGGTGGGTGACTGGATAGAGACCGTAAATCCTACTGTTAATAATACATGTATGGGAGAATGTTTTGGGAGGCGGGTAACTGGATAGAGACCGTAACTCATACTGTCAATAATACATGTATGGGAGAATGTTTTATGGATTGTGTGACTGTAATAGGAGACCCTGAAATCCTACTGTCAATAATACATGTATGGGAGAATGTTTAGGGAGGCGGGTAACTGGATAGAGACCGTAAATCCTACTGTCAATAATACATGTATGGGAGAATGTTTAGGGAGGTGGGTGACTGGATAGAGACCGTAAATCCTACTGTCAATAATACATGTATGGGAGAATGTGTAGGGAGGTGTGACTGGATAGAGACCGTAAATCCTACTGTCAATAATACATGTATGTGAGAATGTTTAGGGCAGCGGGCGGGTGACAGGATAGTGACCGTAAATCCTACTGTCAATAAGACATGTATGGGAGAATGTTTAGGGCGGCGGGCGGATGACTGGATAGAGACCGTAAATCCTACTGTCAATAATACATGTATGGGAGAATGTTTAGGGAGGTGTGTGACTGGATAGAGACCGTAAATCCTACTGTCAATAATACATGTATGGGAGAATGTTTAGGGAGGTGTGTGACTGGATAGAGACCGTAAATCCTACTGTCAATAATACATGTATGTGAGAATGTTTAGGGCAGCGGGCGGGTGACAGGATAGTGACCGTAAATCCTACTGTCAATAAGACATGTATGGGAGAATGTTTAGGGCGGCGGGCGGATGACTGGATAGTGACCGTAAATCCTACTGTCAATAAGACATGTATGTGAGAATGTTTAGGGCGGCGGGCGGGTGACTGGATAGTGACCGTAAATCCTACTGTCAATAATACATGTATGTGAGAATTTTTAGGGCGGCGGGCGGGTGACTGGATATTGACCGTAAATCCTACTGTCATTAAGACATGTATGGGAGAATGTTTATGGAATTGTGTGACTGGATAAGGATCGTAAATCCTACTGTCAATAATACATGTATGGGAGAATGTATATGGAGGCGTGAAACTGGATAGAGACCGTAAATCCTACTGTCAATAATACATGTATGGGAGAATGTTTAGGGAGGCGTGTGTCTGCTTAGAGACCGTAAATCATACTGTCAATAATACATGTATGGGAGAATGTTTAGGGACGTGTGTGACTGGATAGAGACCGTAAATCCTACTGTAAATAATACATGTATGGGAGAATGTTTATGGAGGTGTGTGACTGGATAGAGACCGTAAATCCTACTGTCAATAATACATGTATGGGAGAATGTTTAGGGAGGCGTGTGACTGGATAGAGACCGTAAATCCTACTGTCAATAATACATGTATGGTAGAATGTTTAGGGAGGTCGGTGACTGGATAGACACCATAAATCCTACCGTCAATAATACATGTATGGGAGAATGTTTAGGGATGTGGGTGACTGGATAGAGACCGTAAATCATACTATCAATAATACATGTTTTGAGAATATTTAGGGCGGCGGGCGGGTGACTGGATAGTGACCATAAACCCTACTGTCAATAATACATGTATGGGAGAATGTTTAGGGAGGTGTGTGACTGGATAGAGACCGTAAATCCTACTATCAATAATACATGTATGGGAGAATGTTTAGGGAGGCGTTGTCGCGTGACACGTGTATTCTTGTACATTCTGAAATCCGTATAATTGTATATTTGTGATGTGTGGTACTGTGTTGTATTGTTGTGCGTATTATTGGTTTCACATCCCTGTGATTCCACATACCTGTGGTTTCACACACCTGTGGTTTTTGCACACCTGTGGTTTGGCATGTACATTTGCCATGTACAATGTGCGTGTAATAATGGGGGCTTATGTTGTATTGGTGGAGATACGTTTATGCGTGTCCTATTTGCGGATTTAAATATACGTCTAGTTTATGAGCAATGTTTTACTGATGTCACGCCATATTTGCCACAGACTATGCATGTGTGTGGTAGAGAACTTGTTGACTGCGTGTGCTGGTTTCGCTAGGGAAAAGATACCTTTTAGTATTACGGATGTCCACTGTCCGTGCCAGCCGAGTTTGTCCGCGTGTCAGTGTTTCACCATATAAAAGGGACCTTCTGTAGGTGAAGCCAGTATACAGCGCAGACCATACCATGGTCTGCCCTGTTATGTATGCTACCGGTTAGTGTTTCAGCATAGCCTGGTACTGGCCAACACGGATATATCAGATCCCATAATGGTGATGTTTTGTGTCGTGATATTTCCGTAAATGACCACGATATTTGAGTTTAGTATGTGCACACTCTCATTTGAGTGTATAGCCGTAGGACCGTTATGGAGGGGTTTGGCGGGGCCAAGAAGCGACCTTCGCATTGTCGAGACCAGTCGAGTAGATTTCGGATTATGAGATCTGGTCTATAGTGTGCAGATTTATGGTAGTGTGGGTATACCATGTTGGATGGTATATTTCACGAGGGCTGTACACTGGTTTGGTTGAATTTAAGGCGTGGAACATATATTTATGCCAAATATAACCCATGGGTGACATGGCAAAAGCCATGGTTTTGTAGTATTTATGTGAGATGTCGTACGAGGGTAGGCATATCCATTATTCCGTGCATGGTTTCACTGGTGCGATATAAGCGATGTCTCGCTATGTGTTGGCGGGACACATATTTTCTGGTTACAGAAGACTAGTACTGTATTCACCAGTGACACGGAGGATTTTGGTATGTACCTAGAACATTTTATTTCAGCTGTGATTTGCCGTTGTTCGATTCCCGTTTTAGTCTGTTGTGCATCCTGTCTGTTTGTCTGTGCGTATTCGTCCAGTAATTGGAGATTCATTTCATTTTTGTAGCCTCTTGAGAAGCTCCAGCGAGCCACATTGGACGTTTTGGTCCACTCGTTTGAGGGCAGACCCCAGTCAGTGCAGAGTATCGGGTCGTCCGAGTGTCCGTACGTCTGTCTGGCGCAGTGTGTGTAGCAGCTCCGGGTACAGGCCTGTATAGAGCAGTGTGTGATAGCTACCTCGCGTTCAGCAGACAGTCACAGCCATAGTTTAGTGAAGTGAAACGCCATACACACATATCATATCATTATACTACCACCGAGTTGAATGTCACCTAAGTGAAACTTTTCCCGGCGTCTTAGCCAACGTGATAATCGCCATTTTGTATTATATCGGAACTTTACATCCGGTCTACCACTTCCGGTATTACAACCCATTGATTCATCATGGATACTTTTACATCCGGTCTACCACAAACGGGTTGCTACAGTCGAGTGATACCATAGGAACTTTACATCTGGTCCACCATTTCCGGAGATAATACTACCTGTGGAACTTTACTTCCGGGAACCAGCTTCCGGAACATTATCGTTATTGACTATCATGTGATGTAACCACATCCGGCTTTGACTTTGACATTCATACTTTGAAAATATATTGCATAGGCAATACATATGTATACTTTGATAGTGTATGGTAATACTCCTATCATGGCATATCATGGCTAAAGGATTGTAGTAAGACTACATATATTGTTTATGGATTAATCCACTTGAAGTTGGATTATAGCCATATTGTTGACTAGACCTCATATTGCGGGTGAGGCAGACCTTGGGACCTTGATACTCAGAGGTTACACTATCTATTGAGATAACGCCAGCACTGGGTAGCTCAGATGATTGTCATTTTGTCCTCCAATGTTCGTTATGCAATGTTATACTTGTATGTTATTTAACTTTGATTAGCGATCATCAAAGTACTTGTGCATTCATACTATTGTCCATACGGGACCATTGAGATACCACATACCGAGTTTATTCGTCTATAGCTTTTAAGTTGCGTTAAAAGTATAACAGTCGATTGGCTTACAACCTTGTAGTAATTGAATAGTATCATGCACAGTACAGTGATGTTCGCATATCAATGTATCATGTATTCCTGTGTGTTCCCCATGTAATATAGTGTACATTATAAGTGATTAAGTGACTACGTGTACTTATCTACTCTGGCCTATCCCTTACACTTCAACTGCATGGTTACCACTTTTCGTTCGTCGGATCAAGCTATATTGGCCATAACGTCATAACAATTGAAGTATACTTGGTTCATATGATAATTGGGGGAGACAATTTGTCTCGATCATTCCTGACCTTGGTAATGACCTTGACAGGCGTGTGACTGGATAGAGACCGTAAATCCTACTATCAATATTACATGTATGGGAGAATGTTTAGGGCGGTGGGTATCTGGATAAAGACCGTAAATCCTAATTTCAATAATATGTATGGGAGAATGTTTAGGGATGTGTGTTACAGGATAGAGACCGTAAATCCTACTGTCAATAATAGATTTATGGGACAATGTTTAGGGAGGTGGGTGACTGGATAGAGACTGTAAATCATACTGTCAATAATACATGTATGGGAGAATGTTTATGGAGGTGTGTGACTGGATAGAGACCATAAATCCTACTGTCAATAATACATGCATGGGAGAATGTTTAGGGAGGTGTGTGGACTGGATGAGACCGTAAACCTTCTGTCAATAATACATGTATGGGATAAACAATGTATGTGGGAGAATGTTTAGGGAGGCGTGAGACTGATTAAAGACCGTAAATCCTACTGTCAATAATACATGTATGGGAGAATGTTTAGGGAGTGGTGACTGGATAGAGACCGTAAATCCTTCTGTCAATAATACATGTATGGAAGAATGTTTTAGGGAGGTGTGTGGACTGGATAGAGACCATAAATCCTTCTGTCAATAATACATGTATGGAGAATGTTTAGGGAGCGTGAGACTGATTAAAGACCGTAAATCCTACTGTCAATAATACATGTATGGGAAGAATGTTTAGGGAGGGTGTGTGACTGATAGAGACCGTAAATCCTACTGTCAATAATACATGTATGGGAGAATGTTTATGGAGGAGTGTGACTGGATAGAGACCGTAAATCCTACTGTTCAATAATACATGATGAAGAATGTTTATGGAGGTGTGTGACTGGATAGAGACCGTAAATCCTACTGTCAATAATACATGTATGGAAGAATGTTTATGGAGTGGAGGTGGTGTGATGGCATGAGAGACCGTAAATCCTACTGTCAATAATACATGTATGGTAGAATGTTTAGGGAGGTCGGTGACTGATAGACACCATAAATCCTACCGTCAATAATACATGTATGGAGAATGTTTAGGGATGTGGGTGACTGGATAGAGACCGAATAAATCATACTATCAATACTACATGTGAGAATATTTAGGGCGCGGGCGGGTGATGGATAGAATGACCATAAACCCTACTGTCAATAATACATGTATGGGAGAATGTTTAGGGAGGTGTGTGACTGGATAGAGACCGTAAATCCTACTATCAATAATACATGTAGGGAGGTGAGATAGTAGGGAGGCGTGTGACTGGATAGAGACCGTAAATCTACTATCAATATTACATGTATGGGAGGGATGATGTAGGGCGGTGGGTAATCTGGATAAAGACCGTAAATCCTAATTTCAATAATATGTATGGGAGAATGTTTAGGGATGTGTGTTACAGGATAGAGACCGTAAATCCTACTGTCAATAATAGATTTATGGGACAATGTTTAGGGAGGTGGGTGACTGGATAGAGACTGTAAATCATACTGTCAATAATACATGTATGGGAGAATGTTTATGGAGGTGTGTGACTGGATAGAGACCATAAATCCTACTGTCAATAATACATGCATGGGAGAATGTTTAGGGAGGTGTGTGACTGGATAGAGACCATAAATCCTTTTGTCAATAATACATGTATGGGAGAAGTGTGAGGAGTGAGACTGATTAAGACCGTAAATCCTACTGTCAATAATACATGTATGGGAGAATGTTTAGGGAGGTGGGTGACTGGATAGAGACCGTAAATCCTTCTGTCAATAATACATGTATGGAAGAATGTTTAGGGAGGTGTGTGACTGGATAGAGACCATAAATCCTTCTGTCAATAATACATGTATGGGAGAATGTTTAGGGAGGCGTGAGACTGATTAAAGACCGTAAATCCTACTGTCAATAATACATGTATGGAAGAATGTTTAGGGAGGTGTGTGACTGGATAGAGACCGTAAATCCTACTGTCAATAATACATGTATGGGAGAATGTTTATGGAGGTGTGTGACTGGATAGAGACCGTAAATCCTACTGTCAATAATACATGTATGGAAGAATGTTTATGGAGGTGTGTGACTGGATAGAGACCGTAAATCCTACTGTCAATAATACATGTATGGTAGAATGTTTAGGGAGGTCGGTGACTGGATAGACACCATAAATCCTACCGTCAATAATACATGTATGGGAGAATGTTTAGGGATGTGGGTGACTGGATAGAGACCGTAAATCATACTATCAATAATACATGTTTTGAGAATATTTAGGGCGGCGGGCGGGTGACTGGATAGTGACCATAAACCCTACTGTCAATAATACATGTATGGGAGAATGTTTAGGGAGGTGTGTGACTGGATAGAGACCGTAAATCCTACTATCAATAATACATGTATGGGAGAATGTTTAGGGAGGCGTGTGACTGGATAGAGACCGTAAATCCTACTATCAATATTACATGTATGGGAGAATGTTTAGGGCGGTGGGTATCTGGATAAAGACCGTAAATCCTAATTTCAATAATATGTATGGGAGAATGTTTAGGGATGTGTGTTACAGGATAGAGACCGTAAATCCTACTGTCAATAATAGATTTATGGGACAATGTTTAGGGAGGTGGGTGACTGGATAGAGACTGTAAATCATACTGTCAATTAATACAGTATGGGAGAATGTTTATGAGGTGTGTGACTGGATAGAGACCATAAATCCTACTGTCAATAATACATGCATGGGAGAATGGTTTAGAAGGTGTGTGATCTGGATGAGACCATAAATCCTTTTGTCAATAATACATGTATGGGAGAATGTTTAGGGAGGCGTGAGACTGATTAAAGACCGTAAATCCTACTGTCAATAATACATGTATGGGAGAATGTTTAGGGAGGTGGGTGACTGGATAGAGACCGTAAATCCTTCTGTCAATAATACATGTATGGAAGAATGTTTAGGGAGGTGTGTGACTGGATAGAGACCATAAATCCTTCTGTCAATAATACATGTATGGGAGAATGTTTAGGGAGCGTGAGACTGATTAAAGACCGTAAATCCTACTGTTCAATAATACATGTATGGAAGAATGTTTAGGGAGGTGTGAGACTGGATAGAGACCGTAAATCCTACTGTCAATAATACATGTAGGTGGGAGAATGTTTATGGAGGTGTGTGACTGGATAGAGACCGTAAATCTACTGTCAATAATACATGTATGGAAGAATGTTTATGGAGGATGTGTGACTGGATAGAGACGTAAATCCTACTGTCAATAATACATGTATGGAAGAATGTTTATGGAGGTGTGTGACTGGATAGAGACCGTAAATCCTACTGTCAATAATACATGTATGGAAGAATGTTTATGGAGGTGTGTGACTGGATAGAGACCGTAAATCCTACTGTCAATAATACATGTATGGAAGAATGTTTATGGAGGTGTGTGACTGGATAGAGACCATAAATCCTTCTGTCAATAATACATGTATGGGAGAATGTTTAGGGAGGCGTGAGACTGATTAAAGACCGTAAATCCTACTGTCAATAATACATGTATGGGAGAATGTTTAGGGAGGTGGGTGACTGGATAGAGACCGTAAATCCTACTGTCAATAATACATGTATGGAAGAATGTTTATGGAGGTGTGTGACTGGATAGAGACCGTAAATCCTACTGTCAATAATACATGTATGGGAGAATGTTTAGGGAGGCGTGAGACTGATTAAAGACCGTAAATCCTACTGTCAATAATACATGTATGGGAGAATGTTTAGGGAGGTGGGTGACTGGATAGAGACCATAAATCCTTCTGTCAATAATACATGTGGGAGAATGTTTATGGGATGCGTGAGACTGATTAAAGACCGTAAATCCTACTGTCAAATAATACATGTATGGGAGAATGTTTAGGGAGGTGGGTGACTGGATAGAGACCATAAATCCTTCTGTCAATAATACATGTATGGGAGAATGTTTAGGGAGGCGTGAGACTGATTAAAGACCGTAAATCCTACTGTCAATAATACATATATGGGAGAATGTTTAGGGAGGTGGGTGACTGGATAGAGACCATAAATCCTTCTGTCAATAATACATGTATGGGAGAATGTTTAGGGGAGGCGTGAGACTGATTAAAGACCGTAAATCCTACTGTCAATAATACATGTATGGGAGAATGTTTAGGGAGGTGGGTGACTGGATAGAGACCATAAATCCTTCTGTCAATAATACATGTATGGGAGAATGTTTGGGGAGGCGTGAGACTGATTAAAGACCGTAAATCCTACTGTCAATAATACATGTATGGGAGAATGTTTAGGGAGGCGTGAGACTGATTAAAGACCGTAATAAATCCTACTGTCAATAATACATGTATGGGAGAATGTTTAGGGAGGTGGGTGACTGGATAGAGACCGTAAATCCTACTGTCAATAATACATGTATGGGAGAATGTTTAGGGAGGTGGGTGACTGGATAGAGACCGTAAATCCTTCTGTCAATAATACATGTATGGAAGAATGTTTATGGAGGTGTGTGACTGGATAGAGACCGTAAATCCTACTGTCAATAATACATGTATGGGAGAATGTTTATGGAGGTGTGTGACTGGATAGAGACCGTAAATCCTACTGTCAATAATACATGTATGGAAGAATGTTTATGGAGGTGTGTGACTGGATAGAGACCGTAAATCCTACTGTCAATAATACATGTATGGGAGAATGTTTAGGGAGGTGTGTGACTGGATAGAGACCGTAAATCCTACTGTCAATAATACATGTATGGAAGAATGTTTATGGAGGTGTGTGACTGGATAGAGACCGTAAATCCTACTGTCAATAATACATGTATGGGAGAATGTTTAGGGAGGTGTGTGACTGGATAGACCGTAAATCCTACTGTCAATAATACATGTATGGAAGAATGTTTAGGGAGGTGAGTGACTGGATAGAGACCGTAAATCCTACTGTCAATAATACATGTATGGAAGAATGTTTAGAGAGGTGTGTGACTGGATAGAGACCGTAAATCCTACTGTCAATAATACATGTATGGAAGAATGTTTAGGGAGGTGTGTGACTGGATAGAGACCGTAAATCCTTCTGTCAATAATACATGTATGGGAGAATGTTTATGGAGGGGTGTGACTGGATAGAGACCATAAATCCTAATGTCAATAATACATGCATGGGAGAATGTTTAGGGAGGTGTGTGACTGGATAGAGACCGTAAATCCTTCTGTCAATAATACATGTATGGAAGAATGTTTAGGGAGGTGTGTGACTGGATAGAGACCATAAGTCCTTCTGTCAATAATACATGTATGGGAGAATGTTTAGGGAGGCGTGAGACTGATTAAAGACCGTAAATCCTACTGTCAATAATACATGTATGGGAGAATGTTTAGGGAGGTGTGTGACTGGATAGAGACCGTAAATCCTTCTGTCAATAATACATGTATGGGAGAATGTTTAGGGAGGCGTGAGACTGATTAAAGACCGTAAATCCTACTGTCAATAATACATGTATGGGAGAATGTTTAGGGAGGTGTGTGACTGGATAGAGACCGAAATAAATCCTTCTGTCAATAATACATGTATGGGAGAATGTTTAGGGAGGCGTGAGACTGATTAAAGACCGTAAATCCTACTGTCAATAATACATGTATGGGAGAATGTTTATGGAGGTGGGTGACTGGATAGAGACCGTAAATCCTACTGTCAATAATACATCTATGGGAGAATGTTTAGGGAGGCGTGAGACTGATTAGAGACCGTAAATCCTACTGTCAATAATACATGTATGGGAGAATGTTTAGGGAGGTGGGTGACTGGATAGAGACCGTAAATCCTGCTGTTAATAATACATGTATGGGAGAATGTTTTGGGCGGCGGGTAACTGGATAGAGACCGTAACTCATACTGTCAATAATGCATGTATGGGATAATGTTTAGGGAGGTGGGTGACTGGATAGAGACCGTAAATCCTGCTGTTAATAATACATGTATGGGAGAATGTTTTGGGCGGCGGGTAACTGGATAGAGGCCGTAACTCATACTGTCAATAATGCATGTATGGGATAATGTTTAGGGAGGTGTGTGACTGGATAGTGACCGTAAATCCTATTGTCAATAATACATGTATAGGAGAATGTTTAAGGAGGTGTGTGACTGGATAGAGACCGTAAATCCTACTGTCAATAATACATGTATGGGAGAATGTTTAGGGCGGCGGGTAACTGGATAGAGACCGTAAATCCTACTGTCAATAATACTTGTATGGGAGAATGTTTAGGGCGGCGGGTAACTGGATAGAGACCGTAAATCCTAATTTCAATAATATATGTATGGGAGAATGTTTAGGGAGGTGTGTGACTGGATAGTGACTGTAAATCCTACTGTCAATAATACATGTATGGGAGAATGTTTAAGGAGGTGTGTGACTGGATAGAGACCGTAAATCCTACTGTCAATAATAGATTTATGGGACAATGTTTAGGGAGGTGGGTGACTGGATAGAGACCGTAAATCCTACCGTCAATAATACATATATGGGAGAATGTTTATGGAGGTGTGTGACTGGATTGAGACCGTAAATCCTACTGTCAATAATACATGTATGGGAGAATGTTTAGGGATGCGTGTGACTGGATAGAGACTGTAAATCCTACTGTCAATAATACATGTATGGGAGAATGTTTATGGAGGTGTGTGACTGGATAGAGATCATAAATCCTACTATCAATAATACATGTATGGGAGAATGTTTAGGGAGGTCGGTGACTGGATAGAGACCGTAAATCTACTGTCAATAATACATGTATGGGAGAATATTTATGGAGGTGTGTGACTGGATAGAGACTGTAAATCCTACTGTCAATAATGATGTATGGGAGAACTGTTTTAGGGAGGCTGTAGACTGACTGGATAGAGACCGTAAATCCTACCGTCAATAATATCTATGTATGGGATGAATGTTTAGGGATGGGTGACGTGACGATAGAGACCGTAATCCCTACTGTCAATAATACATGTATAGGGAGAATGTTTAAGGCGGTGCGGAAATGACTGGGCGGGTGACTAGATAGAGACCGTAAATCCTACTCGATAGAGACCGTAAATCCTACTGTCAATAATACATGTATGGTAGAATGTTTAAGGCGGCGGGCGGGTGACTAGATAGAGACCGTAAATCCTACTGTCAATAATACATGTATAGGAGAATGTTTAGGAAGGTGGGTAACTGGATAGAAACGTAAATCCTACTGTCAATAATACATGTATTGGAGAATATTTAGGGAGGCGGCTAACTGGATAGTGACGTAAATCATCCTGTCAATAATACATGTATGGGATAATGTTTAGGAGGTGTGTAACTGGATAGAGACAGTAAATCCTACTGTCAATAATACATGTATGGGAGAATGTTTAGGGAGGTCGGTGACTGGAAAGAGACAGTAAATGCTACCGTCAATAATACATGTATGGGAGAATGTTTAGGGATGTGGGTGACTGGATAGACCGTAAATCCTACTATCAATAATACATGTTTTGAGAATATTAAGGGTGGCGGGTGGCTGACTGGATAGTGACTATAAATCCTACTGTCAATAATACATGTATGGGTGAATGTTTATGGAGGTGTGTGACTGAATAGAGACCGTAAATCCTGCTGTCAATAATACATGTATGGGAGAATGTTTAGGGAGGCGTGTGACTGGATAGAGACCGTAAATCATACTGTCAATAACACATGTATGGGAGAATGTTTATGGAGGTGTGTGACTGGATAGAGACCGTAAATCCTACTGTCAATAATACATGTATGGGAGAATGTTTAGGGCGGCGGGTAACTGGATAGAGACCGTAAATCCTAATTTCAATAATATATGTATGGGAGAATGTTTAGGGAGGTGTGTGACTGGATAGAGACCGTAAATCCTACTGTCAATAATAGATTTATGGGACAATGTTTATGGAGGTGTGTGACTGGATAGAGACTGTAAATCCTACTGTCAATAATACATGTATGGGAGAATGTTTATGGAGGTGTGTGACTGGATAGAGACCGTAAATCCTACTGTCAATAATACATGTATGGGAGAATGTTTAGGTAGTGTGACTGGATAGAGATCATAAATCCTACTGTCAATAATACATGTATGGGAGAATGTTTAGGGAGGTGTGTGACTGGATAGAGACGTAAATCCTACTGTCAATAATACATGTATGGGAGAATGTTTAGGGAGGTGTGTGACTGGATAGAGATCATAAATCCTACTGTCAATAATACATGTATGGGAGAATATTTATGGTGGTGTGTGACTGGATAGAGACTGTAAATCCTACTGTCAATAATACATGTATGGGAGAATGTTTAGGGAGGCATGAGACTGGATAGAGACCGTAAATCCTACCGTCAATAATACATGTATGGGAGAATGTTTAGGGAGTTGTGCGACTGGATAGAGACCGTAAATCCTACTGTCAATAATACATGTAGGGGAGAATATTTAAGGAGGTTGGTGACTGGATAGAGACCATACATCCTACTGTCAATAATACATGTTTGGGAGAATGTTTAGGGAGGTGGGTGACTCTATAGAGACCGTAAATCCTACTGTCAATAATACATGTATGGGAGAATGTTTAAGGCGGCGGGCTGTTGACTAGATAGACCGTAAATCCTACTGTCAATAATACATGTATAGGAGAATGTTTATGGAGGTGTGTGACTTGATAGAGACCGTAAATCCTATTGTCAATAATACATGTATGGGAGAATGTTTAGGGAGGTGTGTGACTGGATAGTGCATAAGAGCTTATGGCATACCCCCGGCGTCGTCGGCGTCCACAAACTTAACGTTGGGTAAATGTCTTATAATTTCTGTTTTCTTTCATGGAACACCTTGTTATTTCATACATGCATTCCTCAGATGACCCTCTATCATGCTGTAGCAAATCCATGACCCAACACCCAACCCTTGCCCCAAGGTCAAGGTCACAAACTTAGCACATTCATAAACTTAACGTTGGGGTAAATTTCTTATAACATCTGTTTCCTTTCATGGAACGCCTTGATATTTCATACATGCATTCCTCAGATGACCCTCTATCATGCTGTAGCAAATCCATGACCCACCACCCAACGCTTACCCCAAGGTCAAGGTCACAAACTTAGCGCATTCATAAACTTAACGTTGGGGTACATTTCTTATATCATCTATTTCCTTTCATGGAACGCCTTGATATTTCATACATCCATTCCTCAGATGACCCTCTATCATGCTGTAGCAAATCCATGACCCAACACCCAACCCTTACCCCAAGGTCAAGGTCACAAACTTAGCATGTTCTTAAACTTAACGTTGGGGTAAATGTTGTGTGACTTCTGTTTATTAACAGTGAACGCCTTCATATTTCATACATGGATTCATGTAATGATGCTCTATCATGCTATTGCAAATCTATGTCCCACCGCCCCATCCCTTACCCCAAGGGGTCACGGTCACAAATTTAGCACATTCATATACTTAATGTTGTGGTAAATGTCTTATAACATCTGTTTTCTTTCATGGAACGCTTTGATATTTCATATATGCATTCCTCAGATGACACTCTAGCATGCTGTAGCAAATCCACGACTCACCACCCAACCCTTACCCAAAGGTTAAGGTCACAAACCTAGCACATTCATAAACATAACTTTGGGGTAAATGTTGTGTAACTTCTGTTTATTTACAGGGAATACCTTCATATTTCATACATGAATTCATCTGATGAAACTCTATCGTACTATAGCAAATCCATGACCCACCTCCCACCCCTTTCCCAAAGGTCCAGGTCACAAACTTAGCTCATTCATCAACTTAAAAATAGCGTTGGGGTAAATGTCTTATAACGTCTGTTTTCTTTCATGGAACGCCTTGATATTTCATACATGCATTCATCTGATGATACTCTATTGTGCTATAGCAAATCCATGACCCACCCCTTACCCCAAGGTCAAGGTCGCAAACTTAACGTTGGGGTAAATGTCTTATAACATCTGTTTCCTTTCATGGAACGCCTTGATATTTCATACATGCATTCCTCATATGACCCTTTATCATGCTGTATAAAATCCACAACGCACCACCCAACCTTTGCTCCAAGGTCAAGGTCACAAACTTAGCATGTTCATAAACTTAACGTTGGGGTAAATGTTGTGTAACTTCTGTTTCTTTACAGGGAACGCTTTGATATTTCATACATGCATTCATCTGATGATACTCTATTGTGCTACAGCAAATACATGACCCACCCCTTTCCCCAAGATCAACATCATAAACTTAACGTTGGAGTCAATGTCTTTTTATGCCACCGGGTTTTGAAGAAACGGGTGACATATAGTGTTTGGACCGTCCGTCTGTCTGTCCGTCCGGGCACACATTAGGGTACTTATGTGGCTAGCCCCACAGGGTTATGGACTTGGTAAAGGATAGGGTTGGTTACAATTAGCCACCTAAAAAATCCTTTTATGTGGCTAAAAATCGTTTTATGTGGCTAATATTTAACATGTGATAAGCCACATAAGTATAGTACTGTAAGAACGTCCGTCCGTCCGTCCGTCCGTCCGTCCGGGCACACATTAGGGTACTTATGTGGCTAGCCCCACAGTGTTATGGACTTATTAAAGGATAAGGTTGGTTACAATTAGCCACCTAAAAAATCCTTTTATGTGGCTAAAAATCGTTTTATGTGGCTAATATTTAACATGTGATAAGCCACATAAGTATAGTACTGTAAGAACGTCCGTCCGTCCGTCCGTCCGTCCATCACACTTTTCGGTTAACCAATTTGTCAGTTTCTCAAATATGCTGCAGGTGGCATCCACGTTCGACAGACGCATTTCTTGTTATAACTTCTGTTTCTTTACAGGGAACACCTTGATATTTCATACGTGCATTCATCTGATGATACTCTATCGTGCTATAGCAAATACATGACCCACCCCCACCCCCACCCCTTCCCCAAGGTCATGGTCATAAACATAGCATTCATAAACCTAACGTTGGGGTAAATGTCTTGTAACATCTGTTTCCTTTCATGGGACGCCTTGATATTTCATACATGCATTCATATGATAATACTCTATCGTGCTATAGCAAATTCATGACACACCGCCTACCCCTTACCCCAGGGTCAAGGTCACAAACTCAGCACATTCATAAACTAAACTTTGGGGTAAATGTCTTATAACATCTGTTTCCTTCCATGGAACGCCTTGATATTTCATACATGCATTCCTCAGATGACCCTCTATCATGCTGTAGCAAATCCACAACCCACCACCCAACCATTACCCCAAGGTCAAGGTCACAAACTTAGCATGTTTATAAACTTAACATTGGGATAAATGTTGTGTAACTTCTGTTTATTTACAGGGAACGCCTTGATATTTCATACATGCATTCATCTGATGATACTCTATCGTGCTATAGCAAATCCATGACCCATCCCCCACCTCTTTCCCCAAGGTGGAGGTCACAAACATAGCACATTCATAAACTTAACGTTGGGGTAAATGTCTTAACATCTGTCCTTCCATGGAACGCCTTGATATTTCATGCATACATTCCTCAGATGACCTTCTATCATGCTGTAGAAAATCCACAACCAACCACCCAACCCTTACCCCAAGGTCAATGTCACAAATTTAGCATGTTCATAAACTTAACATTGGGGTAAATGTTGTTTAACTTCTGTTTCTTTATAGGGAACACTTTGATAGTTCATACATACATTCATCTGATGATCCTCTATTGTGCTACAGCAAATCCATGACACACCCCCACCCCTTTCCCCAAGGTCACAATATTAGCACATTCATACATGCATTCCTCATGTGAATAGCTATCATGCTGTAGAAAATCACCAACTTAGTGCGTTCATAAACTTGTTGGGTTAAATTTTGTTTTACTTCTGTTTTCAGGGAGCGCATTGATATTTCATACATACATTCATCTTAATATGATATATTATGCTATAGCAAACCCACGATCCACCTTGCACCACTGACCCCAATGTCAAGGTCCGTTGCACGCCAATTAAACCCAAGGTCAATTATATATAATATTCATGTTTTTTTATGCAACTGTGCCAAGTTTGAGTGAAGGCTGCCAACAGGCGAGCTTGGTTGTTTTCTAACTCTTGTTATTAGCACCGTATATTAAAATAATATATAAAAAAACGATTTGAATGGCGGCCATTTTTAAATTTAACATGGCTGTCTCGCACATATAAGCAATAATTAGTAGCTCATATGGCGTTTGTTGGCGTGAAATGGGACAAACATTGAGTGTCTATGAATCCAATACAATGAGATATAGAGAAATTAACTTTTCCATGGCGGCCATTTTGAAATCCGCCATTTTGAACAGGTAGTAGGCGTTTTATCGATTGTCTCCTCGGCTCATTTTTTTCAGCATACTTGAAAACCCCTGTATACCAAATGTCATGTTTTCCGCCGGAAGTGCACTACTCTGGTGTTTTCTGTCACTTATCTATTACACTACTGTAAATGATATCTACTCAGGATTTTATTTACGGAAAATATCATAAATTTGATAAATATTTTGTCATGAGATATTGCAGATCTTCTGAAATTCCCATGGATTGTCTCGTATTTGTATCCCCTCGTCAATAGACTACATGGGATATAGTGTTTTACGTCATGTACATGCAGTGTACCGTGTATGTACGCTCACCGTGATTGTAAGGCAAATGTGTTAAAGATTTGTTTTTATTTTCTTGCTCAATGCCTTCACTGATTTCCATATTTGGCCGCAAAATCTGTCCAGGGATGGTGCTGCGTTTTGCATACATCCCACGTCTGAACATCCAATATCAAGGCCACTGAAGTCTTAGTTTCACCTTGTTTCTGAGGCAAATGCTTTAATGGTATTGTGTTGTTTTCTCAATAACTGTGGGTGGTTGGTCGGGTGAATGCGACGCCGTAAATTAACGATTTGCCTGGTTTGGGTTATTCTCCGGTACGTTTTTATCTTTGGATTTTTTATATTTTTGTATTACCCATTATAAAAGTATTAAGATTATTACTGATCCTACTCCTTTTGGGAGGGGTCCAAATGATTCTGGTGTGGCGAGAACCTGGCATCAGATCAGGATTATTCTGATTTCAGGGCTGAATATATAGTTTTTTGTCGAGCCTGCTTGCGGAAAGCGAGACATAGTGATCACAATGACGTCCGCGTGTCCGTCCATCCGTCCGTCCGTCCGTCCGTCCGAAATCTGCGTTAAAGTTTTTAAATATATTATATCTCTGCAGTCCTAAGTCACATTGACTTGAAACTTCTTTTGCTTTTTGTCATCATCCATATATTCAATGCTGTAATCCCAATAATACCCGGCCCTGGGTTCCAATGGTCAAAGGACTTAGAAGTTTGGTGTTCGGAAATTCTGCGTTAAACTTTTTAAATACCTTATTCTCTGCAGTCCTAAGTCATTGACTTGAAAACTTCATATACTTATTAGTCGCCATCCATATATTCATGCTGTATTCCACTCATGCGGCCCCTATGCCCAAGGTCAAGGTCAAATGACAGAAGTTTGCGTTCCGAAATCTGCGTTAAAGATTTTAAATACCTTATATCTCTGCAGTCCTAAGTCACATTGACTTGAAACTTCATATGCTTATTAGTCATCATCCATATATTCATTCTGTGTCCCACTCATGTGGCCCCTGTGCCCATATGTCAAGGTCAAATGACTTAGAAGTTTGCTTTAAAGTTTCTGTCAAAATTTGCGTTAAACTTTTCACATACCTACTATCTCTGTAACCGTCAGTCAGTTTGTTTGTTTGTTTATTAGTGTTTAACGGCCTATCAACAGCTAGGGTCATGTAAGGCCGGGCCCATTTTAACCTGCTGCATTGGGGGGGAAAATACCAAAATCAGAACGGAATATTTACATCGAGAACAAATATATAGAGCTCTGAAATTAGAATAACCTGATCTAGTGCCAGGTCCATACCACACCAAAGTCACTTGGCCCCTTCCGCTAAAATAGGATTACGAATAAGAGGTATGACCAGATTGAACTGTCACATACAAAATGCCAAAGAATTATGTGAGGGCCAAACCAGGTCTCCAGTCGGAATTCCGGTAAGGATGCACCCCGATCGTTAAATTACCCATCGCGTGCTCCCACCTGCCACCCACGTAACCGTAAGTCAGATTTGATTGAAACTTTGTATGCTTATTGGGCATCAAATTAAAATAAATACACTGTGAGACCATCAAATGCCTCGGCGGGCTCAACATGCGGGCCGCGGCCATCCTCGTTTATTGTAGATATTCATTTCTGACTTTGGGATTGCCCCACCATTTGTACATATACTTGAACATGTAAATGTACTTGTACAGGTAATATATGGGATTTATTACTAAACCCATTGACCCGGTCTTAAATGACCTGAGCTGTTGATATGTTGATAGGCCTTTAAACCCCAACAGAAAAACAAACAAACAAACATTATTAATAACTGCTAAACCCTTTGACCATTTCCATAATATTTGGCCACAATGTGTGTGCTTTGTTTCACACCCAATATCAAGGTCACTAAAACAAGTTAAGCTAGTGATAATGAGCCCTTGTTGAGATCAATGAATTATGCTGCATGCATGTGTCCCACTTCTTGATGTCAAGTTGTAACACGTCAAGCATGATGTCATGTAAACATTTTGAAATCCCAATTAGACAGCTGTTTCAGATATATAGCCTTGCTGTATTGGAGTGCATATCTGGTAGCTGTAGATTAGTCGAGACACTCTCCAAATTTTCAGACAATATTATTTTAACAGTAATAAAACGTAAACTTTTGATATGGTTGCTATTGATTTTCTAGACACACCCAGTATAGGAGAAAGCATGTGCCCTTCACTGTAAATTATTTGTGAAGACTTGTTTGCGAGTTGTCTCTCACAGTGAAACCCATCCAAATATCTGCTAGGGGAGTAATACATTTAAACATTGCTACTATAGTCGGCACTTTCTCTGTCGTCGTCTTGTCCGCATCGTAAACAAATGTCAGAAAGTTTTTACAAGTTGTCTTCATCATGTTATAACTTTAATACTACTTGACTTTTGCTTCAATATTTGGATACTTGAAACATTTGGAACACACTCATGCCGCCATTAAAGCTGGGGTTCTAGTAGCATCTAGTAGGTACAAACTTTTCTTATGGAAGTTAAACACATGTAAGTGTATTTTAATTGGTAACTGTTCCACCAGTTTTAAAATTACGAATAATATGTTTGATCATTGAACATCACAAAATAATGTATAATTACTGTCAATTAACGCGTCTGGTTTTGCCCGATAAAAATGTCACAACTAAAGAATAAACAAAAATATATGTCTCCCTATATTATAACCTGGCATGTGTGATTCTAGGTTTAACATGACCTTGACCTTTCATACCTTCACATGGATGCGGAAACACAGCCTTTTTATACGTCCGTTTGAAATAATGGGACGTATTATGTATTCACATTGTACGGGCTGGCGGGCAGGCACAGCTTTTCCACACAATAACTAGAGTGCTACTTGACGGATTGTAACCAAATTCGGTATACATGTTTATCACTGCAAGACGAAGAAGCATATTGATTTTCAAAAATTTCCGATGACTTATTTCACCTTGGCGGGGCCATTTTTAATTTTCGCACTCTGTATCATTGTCCACGCAAGGCAAGATAAAGAAGCCTATTGATTTTGAAATGACTTGGAAATCTCCCCTTGGCAGCCATTTTTTATTTTTGGATTCTGTATCTTTGTCCACGCAATAACTCAAGTTGTACTTGATGGATCGTAACCATATTCAGTATACATGTTTATCACGTCAAGATGAAGAACCCTATTGGTTTTCAGTGAGTCATCTCCCCTTGTTGACTGGCCTTTCCTCGACGGGCGTATATTGTGACCTTCGGCACTCTTGTTCTTACGTCAAAAAGTTTGTTAAAGATTCTTCATCATGATATAACTTTAATGACGGATTGCTTCAATATTTGGACACTTGATACATGTGGGCATTAGGAACACAATAATGCTGTCATTAACATTTAAAGCATGCACTTCCCTGATGTTTTTTGTAATGCTTGCTTTAGCACATGCCCATGCTCATGTTTCAGTGAAATGCCTCTGCAGGCGCGACACCGCTTTCGTGGTGCAATTCTTGTTGATTATGTGTGTTATTGTGAAGAGTAATGTGGCAGATTTATGACGAACAGAACGTAGTTACCAGTGTACCTACTATGTTGATGTTGCATTCATTGTAGAACGCGAACCAGGAAGGCTGTTTGTATATGGACCTGGAATTCAATCAGAAGGAAACCAAAGGACGGGAGTTAACCATCCATGGGCTGGAAAACACAACGGACTACGCCGATGTGGTATTTGGCAAGGTGGGGGCACCGTGCCCGGAGAGAGACGACGAAGATGAGAAGAAGAAGGATCCCAAGTAGAGGAGAGTGGTTTATGCCTTGGCTCAGCGTTATACAACTTTATGCATTTATCTGAGACGAGCAAACATTTTGTACATGAGAAGATGTGCAATTTTTTATGAGAGTTATTTACAGAAACTGTATCTTCTGTAAACGATGTAGGAAGTTGAGAAAATATTCAGAGCCAATGCGGAATTATATTTGCATTTGCTCAGAACATTTCGTCAATTTTCGACATCATTTTTGACGCGCCCGCGTGCGGACAGCGGCGATATAGTCGGTACATTGGCGTATGTATGTCCGTCCGTACATACGTACGTACATGAGTCCAAATTAAAGTTTTTGATTAAATATTTTGGTTAAAGCTTTTTTAGTATTTCGATATACTATCAAAGCGTGCGACATGCTGGCAGAGGCCATCTCGTTTGAAAGTATTGCACATTTTGTTAAAATATTTCATGAGATTCGACTCCTCTTCTAAATTACAAAATCACATGGCTTGTCTCACATGGCCTCCGGCTGAGGAAAGTCAGCATACGACACATACGACCAGCATAGACTGAGATCAGCCTGCATATTAGTGCATTCTGATCAGGACCTATACTGGGCTGTATATAGTCGGTTTAATGTTGTTTTTTGTCCATAGACCACAGTGTCTGATCCATCTATTGCCTACGTGATTCCAGTCAGTATATGTACACAGATTACACATGTCATAATGGATGGTATTGTTTCTCGGCAGCAGGCTTATGTAGGATGGAAGCGCGTATAGGCTGAGCCTATATAGGCTGAGCTGGCTTGGCAAAGTGATCTGGTATATTTTGAGTTAGTTTTCAAGTACACGCTGATATAGTGTTTACGTTTTCAGAAAATGTTTCACTATATTTTTCTTCACGAAAGTATATATGTCTCGACGAAACAGTTCAAATGAGTGGTGACAATATTATAAAATTACCCCCATTTCTAAATATGAATTACGTCCCTTGGTATTATTGTTGGACTATATCCGTCTCTGATGATCTGCAAAAGCAGTGAAACCGGTTAGACGGAATTAAATATTTAATGTCTACATAAAAATGTAAATTATATTGGAAACAGATATTTGTTGTAGTTTTCATTATATACATATAGGTATATATATACATTTATACCGCAACCATTGGTCCATGTAGCATAATAAAGGGGGTTGAATAAATGTTGTTTATATCTGAAGTAACCTAATATACCTGAATTAGCCTAATATACATAATATATATAAAGTGCCGATTTTGCCTTTATTTTTTCACCTTTGACCTTTGACCCCGAATCTCAACAGCAAATTCAAAATGGCGTCGGATTCAGTGAATTTTGTCAACTTTTACAGTATATGCGATATAACCAAGGACACGGACATGTCCGTCATGATTTTAATGCTTATTATGACAACTGTGGAGTCTAAAACCAGCCAATATTGAAGCTCATCGTAAATAAATCAAAGATTTAATCGGACACAATGCCGAATCTACCTAGCGTGGATGCCGCCATTTTGCTTTGAATGACGTCGCTAGATTTGTGACGTATGGCGAGAGGGAATGACGTGACATGACGTCACGCACGTTCAACAAATAAGTTCAATATGCGGTATAAATTAATAATATGATTAGTGCCGTCGAATATAAAATATATTCGGTTTCACCACGACAACTTTATTGGGGCTCGCTAAAGCTCGCCCCAATAAAGCTATATATTTTATATTCGTCTGCACTAACCATATATTTACTATATATGTATATAATGAAAACTACAACATAGACATATATATATGTATATATATATACATGTACTTCAAATGAGAAATAAACAAAATAATAAGATTGTTTTCAACAAAAAAAGTATTGACTCCGTAGACTTCAATGGCTTAATATTCAATGCTGATTTTCTGCTGATAGTTAATCCAATTGTTGCTTTATACTCGCAATGTGCCATGTAGCATCAGACCAATTTCACATTGCCAACGAAAGCATGCATGCATTTTTCCTCATCTTAGGACGAAATTTGTTTTTAGTTTGTGTGAAAAGTACATCTTGCGAAATGTTATTAATGAAGTCGCCTAGATGTTAACGTTAACATGACATTCCAATATAAACAGGCTAAACATCAAAATATGCTCATTTGTGTGGACCCCATTTGCAGGAAACGAGACATACGGTAGTGATCACAATGATGTCCATGTGTGCATGTGTCCGTTCATGCTCCTGGTCATACAAACGTTAATGTTTTTAAATGATTTATATCTCTGCAACCAGAAGGTTGGTTGGTTAAAATTATATTATATCGGGTGGCTAGAAAAAAAGGGCCCCAACTTTAAATATTAATATTTAAAAAACTATGCATCATAATTCAATAAAATTTAATTTATTGTAATTTCATGGTAATATCAGTAACCTGTAAAAGTTTCAAGTAAATAACTGTAGTAATGACTATATGATGCTAAGAATAAAAAGCATGGTCTGAAGATGCAATATCGGACTGAAACGTTTCTTCGTCACACCTGCATAACTTACTAAAGAGTCTTAAATAAGGTGGTCAATGTGTCCACCATTGTGGCTGAACACTGCTCGCAGTCTCTTCTTCCATGCACCAATGCACTTCTGTATCTCGGTCAAGGAGATATCTTCCCAACACATGGTAATCCGGTCCTTCAACTCACGCTCAGTAAATTTCTCACTCCTACCAGAATAGACCTTCTCGGTTAGAGAGTTCCAGATGTGATAATCCATAGGATTACAGTCCGGCGATTGTGGTGGCCAGTCGTTCTTCTTGATATACTCCGGCACAACATCCGCAAGATGATCTTGTGTGTATTTACTTGTATGAGACGTTGCCCCATCCTGTTGGAATATGTAATTGTTTTTTGGGTAGATCCGGCGGCAATCTGGAAGAAGTCCATCATCCAACAATTCAACATAGCTAACGGAGTTGACCTTGGTTTTTTCAGTGTCTATGAAGTGGATCCGTGTCTTTCCTTTCCAGGAAACACCTGCCGAAACCATGACCTTTTTTGAAAAACGCGAAGTCTCATGGTAAAGTCGAGATACAGGAATATCACCTTTCCTCACCCATACACGACATCATTCTGTCGGTTACGAGCAGTTTCGAGCGTAAAATCCTTTTCATCGTGAACATGATTCTTTCAACATCCTTGACGGAATACCTATCATGCAGTCCTTTGCACCGGTTTTCTCTTTTGTTTCACATTTACATCACGTCTAGAAACTTTAATCCTTTTGTATGGTTTGAGATTAAGTTTTTTCGTTCATTGTCTGAACAGATTTATGACTAACACCAAGCTCTTTAGCAATTTTCCTCTGCGATGTGTGGGTTCCTGGTTGGTCCTCCTGTGATTGTATCATCTCTTCCACATGGTCAATGTTATCTTGTGTGCATGCAGTACTAGGCCGTCCACTCCCTTGTTTTCTCGCTGTGGATCCTGTTTCCTCAAACCGTTTGATAATCTTATTAACAGACCTTTTTCTCACTTCTTTCCAGGGAATTCCTGAGCAATCTTCTACCCACGCCAGCCTTTCTCCACAAAACATGTCTCAATGATAGCCTTATCAGCCCTTACTGAAACCAAACATGTTTTGAAAATATTAAAGTAACCTGCACGTCTGATCAGTCTCAAAACAATTATTATTTATGTGTTTACACTCTAGAAACAACTTGCTCTAGAAAAGCAAATGGCAAATAAATCCAACAGGGGGAGTAACTGCTGCAAGACTGTCAACATGTACCCAAGTCAAAACGGACCCAATTTTAGGTCAAAACGTACCCATCCTATTTGTACTTTAACATGTTTCATCATCTGTCATCAATGTGAGTGACAGATTTAATGGTATATTGTACCATGTGATTCCAAGTGATAAACATCTGTCAATCATATTCCCATCTCAACATCTCTTCAACAAGTTTATTGACTCAATTAATAAGGAATTACATCCAAGGAATATTAAAAATGGGAAGTCAACCTATACAACACATCTTCGTGGCAGATGGTGCACTCTGACAGCTGATGAGCCTGCAGGGACAATAATGGCCACTGGTCCAGGTCATAAAATGTGGAGAGACATGCACTTCTCTAGACTGGCAATACGACTTTATCAGCAGTACACCTCAGAAGTGGATGATGACCTACACATTGCACAAAAGTCACAGACATCTACCCCTGCTGCAGAGAGACTATATGTCGCCATCACCACCCTTATCTCCAGTGGCTAACCAGTGCCCCCAGCAGGTGCAGGATCACTCCAACACTGCAATATTGACCCAAATCAGCCAACTACAGCAGATCAGTAGCAGCCTACAGGATCAGTTACATAACATTAACATGAAACTTGATACCTGCTCAGCAACTGCAAAAGATACTGCAGCCGACCCAGCTCCCCACAGGGATCCCCTTCCAGAACACACACAACAAATCATGGACTACCAGACACCACCCTGGGAGATGAATTTGTCACACTCAGCACAACTGGTGATGTCTCACAGCTGATGCCAGAGGGAGCCACCTACCTGGAAGTAGCCAAACAGGTCCCAGTATCAGGGAAGATAAGCAAGCCAGGAACCAAGCTATAAGTAGCACAAAGGGAAAGGGAAATAAGCAATCCAATGCCCTAATTAGACCAAACACAAATGGAAACAACCGTGCTGAACTAAACATGGAGAGCCACACACCAGAAAGACAACAAATTCAATCCACCTCCCAATTTAACCCTAACATTGTTGATTCTACCAAGAGAACACTGATTATTGGTGATTCCATACTATCAGGTATTAACAGAAAGGGTTTAAGCAAACATGTGGAATGTGTACCAATACCAGGTGCAAGCATCGACTCCGTAATAGACAAAATACAGTTGTATGACCTAACACAATTTCATAATGCAGTGATATATAGGTGGAAACAACGCAGCAAGTATAGCGAGTCAAGATGACCTTGAATACTTTGAAGAAAAATACACACAGCTCATTACAGGTATCAACACCAAAAATCCTGGATGTACAATATACTTATGTACCTCATGCCCGCGTGGAGACACTGATGTCAATGAAGTTAACAATGTAATAATGGAACTATGCTGCGAACATCGTCTGAAGTGTATAAATGTTAACTCTTCATTCTACGACAAGGAACAACGACTGCGGCATTATTTCTATAAACCCCGTGACAACATTCACCTGTCGCGACCTGGAGTCAAAAGAGTTCTTGGCTCAATACATGAACACATCAAAATCGTTGATGACTTTGAACACTGTGTATATCCAATTTCCCCTACATACACGAGATCAGATACAAATAATAGACCAGAGCTGACCATAAGAGGGGAGCCGCCTAGCCGACGATCATTGGTTGAAGAGGTACGTCACCCCACAGTGGACACTAACCAAGGACACTGGTATAGTGAACGGACCGTGCCTAGAAATTGGATCGAATATACCAATGATGCCAATAACCATGAAGGTGCATACCGCCAAGAACAAGGTGACAGGCATGAAACAAGATGCCTTAAGTGTGGCCTAATGAACCACAAAACAGACGATTGTCGGCATAAAACACAGGTGCAATGCTATAAGTGTAAACTTTATGGCCACAAAGACTCTTCAGGACTATGTTGGTGGAGATAGGAAGTAGGCAAATATGCCAAAACAGTAAATGAATGTGCATACATGAACGCTGTCTCAACGCCAAACTTTTTCACGCTATTAGAAGATATTTGTAGTAGTTGTAACAAATTAACATGTGACTGTGTAGCAAATGACACCACAATTGTGGAAACTAGCAGTACATCAACTGCAGCCTACAATACAAGTACCATTGTTGATACGGATTTATCAGTGAATGAACATGTAAATATCAGTGATCAACCAGTGCCCCATAAAGGCCAGTCCAAAGCTAATCAAAGTGTTCCAAAACCAATGCATATATTAAAATTAGGATCACTGAATGTTTGTGGTCTGAGATCAAAATTACACTTCCCTGAATTTTGTGAAAAAGTACATGAGTATGATATATTTTTGGTGTGTTAGAAACAAAAACTGACAATTATGATGTGATTTCACTTAAGGGTATCATTTCATACAGCAAAGCCGTAAGCAAAAGTATATCCGAAAGTCTGGAGGTATTGGCATTTTTGTAAAAGAAACTATGACAGAATATGTACATAAAATTGACACAGATTCCGATTATGTAATGTGGATAAAAATTGACAAAAAGAGTATGAATACTGTTACTGATGTAGTAATAGGCTTCATATACCAACCGCCTGAAAACTCACGATTTTACACTCCTGATGAAACGGAGACCCTCGATATTGAAATCACATCTAATGTGTATTGATTATGAATGTGTGTATATACTAGGTGATCTAAACTGTCACACCTCTGACATTGACGAGTTTGTGGAGATTGACCCATTTGTCACAGAACGTTTAACATTGAATGATGAGCATCTGACTGAATTCTATAACAAATTTGAGCATTTAGAACAATATGGACTGAACAAGCACAGAGTATCCAAAGATAACAAGGTTAACAACAGTGGTCATCGCTTACTAGATTTGTGCAAGGCAAATAATTTGTTTATTCTGAATGGCAGATGTGATACGGATAAAGGTATAGGGGCCTATACATACAGAAGTATGTCAGTGATAGATTATGTGATTACAACAATTGATGGAATATCACATCTGAATAATTTTAAGATCACTGATACCGATGTTCTATTCTCTGACGGTCATGCAATACTAGACATAAATTTGCACTTTAAGAACCCGCTAAATGATAGAAATCTTAGCACATCCTCTTAGTCATGCATTCAATCATCATTTTGTAAGTTAACCCAGTCACAGACTGCATCATGACCATGATTTGACATGTATCAAAACTTTCTGACATTTCACTTACATCCCGGCATTGTGTTTTTGGACACTGCTATTTGTTTTTATTCTTACATATTCACCATTGAAGCTATGAAGCTGAAACTTTTATAGATTACTGTCAATACCATGAACTTATATTGTGCGAAATTTATTTGAATTATCTCAACTGTTTTTTTAAATATTAATATTTAAAGTTGGGACCCTTTTTTTCTAGCCACCCGATATATAATAGTCCCAAGGCTTAGTGTCACATTACACGTATATGATCAAGACGTCTCTTCTTCTACACAGTGATTGAGCTAGTGTCAACGTTGCCATGGCAACATCTTTGTTATGTCAGAAAAACCAAAAGTGCAGAATTAAGTCAATGTCATTGCACACTGTGTAACCTCACAAAACATTGAAAACCATGTAGGCCTTTATACATCAAATTGTTTTAAATATAAGCAGCATAAGGCAGAACAATGAAGTCATACTTGCGGTAATGGTTTAGCGCTGTAGTGTGTACCCGTTCTCATATTGTAAGCTACTGGACCGTGCTCTTGTATAGCGCCTTGCCTCCATGATGAGGACATGCTGAAAGGTGCTATGTTGTACACATTCAGATTACATGTCGGTGATCATATAATTGTTATGCTATAATCACAGACTGCTGCACATTTGTAGATACTTTTCTGCAGTAATGTGAGTTTTAGGATGGCGTCTTGTAGAGGTAACTGGGGCACCAGATTACTGACAACTTTAATGCTGACATCGGTCATGTGACAACAGTAATGCTGACATCGGTCATGTGACGACAGTAATGCTGGCATTGGTCATGTGACAACAGTAATGCTGCCATCGGTCATGTGACAACAGTAATACTGACATCGGTCATGTGACAACAGTAATGCTGCCATCGGTCATGTGACAACAGTAATGCTGCCATCGGTCATGTGACAACAGTAATGCTGACATTGGTCAAGTGACAACAGTAATGCTGACATTGGTCATGTGACAACAGTAATGCTGCCATCGGTCATGTGACAACAGTAATACTGGCATCGGTCATGTGACAACAGTAATGTTGACATCGGTCATGTGGTCCTATGATCGTTATTCACTGTATGTATTTGTACATTCAATGTCTACATGTTAAAGGCATTGTGTCTCAGATATGCGCAGAAAGTGATGAAACAGATTTATAGTAAAGCTACTGCAATTACAGAGTTGAATCTTATTTTGGAACCTTTTTCTATGTATGTTATAATACAGAAAAACTAAATGCTAGTTTTCCTGCAGTTGATGGTTACTAATTTAATTCTATCTTTATTATTATGTATTATGCCCACGCCACTGAATGGTGACGGTGGGGGCATATAGTGTTACCGGCTTCCGTATGTCCGTACGTACGTACTTCCATCCCGAAACCTTAATGCTCGGGTAAATGGCTTATAATTTATGTTTCCTTGTTTTCAAATGTGTCTCATTTTCTTAGGCTACCAGCGGGGACATTCGTGTGCTGACAGGCCACATTTCTAGTATTGATTAAATTAGTGTAACTGTTAAATGTAAACCACTTTCTAATGGTCGTAGTGTATATCCTTTCACAACAAAATATAATTAAGTTTCATTAATTTGCCTTAGTGCTACGTGTATAGCAACATACATAGCCAAATAATATCCCCTGTTTGTCACAGATTCTAATATGTTGTATTTGAATATAACGAATGTTTTTAGAAATTTCCTCAAATGAAACACTGCGATTAATTGATATGTTATTTGCTGTGAATGAAGTGAAAAACGACATATTGGATATCTGAAACATCATCTGAGACTCAGTCACTTTAACATCTGGTATGTCTTCTCTGTTTTCCAGTAGTACAATATACTAACGTGTATATCCATATATTTTATACTTGCCTTGTGATAATGCCTTTATTGTTACTGAATGTACATATTATATATTTTGACATAGTTTATTTTGTATTACCTGTATACCAAAGTTAATGTTTCTATTGCTGAGTAATTGCACCGGCCTTATATTGCTGACCAATTGTATTGCCTTACTTTATTGTTTACCAATTGTACAGGCCTTGTATTGCTGACCAATTGTACAGGCCTTATATTGCTGACCAATTGTATTGCCTTACTTTATTGTTGATCAAGTGTACATGCCTTATATTTCTGACCAATTGTACAGGCCTTATATCACACATCTTCTTGGTACAAAATCACATGGCTTATTTCGTCTGAGACTACATGCTGTTTATCGGAGTAGGGTCTACACTGATTGCCATGCTTGGGCAAGGTCTCGGTGTGTATACTTCGCAAACATTGATCATCGCTTACAGTGTCACAGTGTACTGATGAAAATTTATATTTTATATTTTAAACCAAATTATTAGGGCCCCGCCGAGAATTGTTTCACCCTGTCTGTCTGTCTGTCTGTCTGTCTGTCTGTCTGTCTGTCTGTCTGTCTGTCAGTTTATTTCGAAGTTTTTGTACGAGTTTCTCAAATCACCTATAATTTCTGTTTGCCTTTAGCTAATACATGTATCTTCATATTGCACACATGAATTACTTAGTAACGATATATCCTTCCACATTAATACAATTACCCTCGCTACTGATCGTATGTCCGTCCGTCTGTCTGTTTATTTCTTTGAAAGTTTTTGTAAGAGTTTCTCAAATAGGGGCCCTAACTGTGTCGACAGACCACATTTTCTAGTTATTTATATCTTCCGATTTCAATGTCTGATTCGACCTGCGAGTCATGGTTTATCTCCCCGTTTGGACTTAGAATTTCACAATTTTAAAATGTTTAAACCGTAATAGCTGGAAGCTTGGTACTTGGTATGTAGCTTCTTTATGATGTGTAGATGTGCAAAATGATTTCCATTTTAGATTTGACATCATGCCATGGATTATATTCTTTTCGACTTAGAATTTTACAATTTTTCCTTCTTTACTAGTAAAGCGGTAAGAGTGGAGCATCTGTGTTCTACGACCACATATTCTAGTTTATGTAAATATTTACTGTCTGTTCCACGTTTTTCTGCCGACAAACTTTTGGCTATTAAACACATTAAATCTAAAAAATATTTAAATTTAAGTATTTGTTCATCAATAACAAAAAAGTCACCCTCCCCAAAAAAAACTTGGGGGCTAAAAATATATTTTTTTAAATACCTTTTTTATTTGTGGACCGATTTTCAAAATATAACTTTTGTTTTCTTATTTACATCATTTTCAAGCTATTTAACCAGGTTTCAGAGTAAGTTTCTAATTTTTGTTTTCAACCCTCCTGGTCAGCCTCCTCCTTTTCGCCCCATGTTAAATTCTCATAGGAAAATGTTTTGTCACAATACAATCAATACTTTATGGAATTTCATCAAATAAAAAAGTTTAGGGAGGGTGACTTTTTTGTTATTAATGAAAAACTACTTACATTTAAATATATTTGAGATTTAATATGTTTAATATCCAAAAGTTTGTCGGCAGCAAAATGTGGAACAGACAGTAGTTCTGAATTTGGGATTTTCCACCCATACAGATGAAATATGGGATTTGATCCCGTTAACCCAGCCGAAAACGACCATAGCTGTTGACAGGCCATGAAACACCATAACATAAATATGTTAACAAGGCAGTTGATCCATATAATTCTACCACTTTGTCCTGGCGTTGTTTACATGCCGTTGTTTACAAAACAATCAGTTATAAATATTAAAGGGAATTCCTTTATTTCCATTTTCCATGACCGTTTTCGACTTTCATTGACTATCATATATTTAGTAATGGCATAAATTATATAAGCTATTTCCATAGCGCAATTGGTAAGCACTCGGACTTCCGTCAATAGCTCAGGTTCGAATCCCACAACCGTCACATTTTTTATTTTTTATTTCAATCTTGTCATTTTGTGAACACGAGGGTGGGCCAATAAGTAGTGTCACATGATACATAACTTTAAAAGTATATCTAACACTACTCTCATGGGGTCTATGACAGAATATGCCCGTGTTCGCCATGCCGCAATATTCGTTGCTAAGCAACTGGCGTTGATACATTCGATACTTGCGGTCACGTGTGACTGAACGTCATATACGTTGCAATAGTTGATACATTGTAGTGTATTTTTCCAATAATGGAATATAACTATGTTTGTGTAGTTTTTTTCCGATGAATGGGCAGGTTATGGTAGAACGTCCTAATCCCGCACGCGCAGGAACGATGTCATGAGTCGCGCGTGGTGGCACAACACGTCATTTTGTAAAATTATGGGTCCGACTTACAGTTATTTTAGATCCTTTCTGGAGAGCCAATGCTTGACAGCCAATGTTCGACAGCTTGGAATAAAACTGTTTTGTGATATTCTTTGTTGATAGCTGTGCGATTTTAACACCAACGCACTTTAATTACACAATCTGAATCGTACGAGAATCGTGTCAGAAGTTTATATTTTTCCTGTTTTGTCAAAATTTTAATTGTTAGTGAGGCTTCAAATCGTAGCATTCCTTAGACTGGCTCGTTAATTTTGTTTGATAAGTACATATTTATGCTTCGTCATTGACCTCGATGAAAGACATAAAGGTGTATTAGTCATTACTATGTAGTTCTCTGAACGAAGATTATCAGGTACCCAATTTCCGGAAATTGTTCGCATTTTCAAACATTTTGTTAAAATTGTATAACAATATGAATGAGATATCTTGTATGCATGACTAATCTATTTCCGTTTCAGTTGCCCAGCTATGTCATTTATTTGTATAATTTTCTCAACATTATCTGCGTCTGTAATTGAAATCAGCTGTTTCCATATTTCGTAATCTCCTGTCCGGCATTGAAAGGAGCAACACATTTTCTGACAGACTGGTAAAGTAGCACTGTCTTCCTATAAACGCGCTGTCACATATGGCGTATTTTTGAGGTTGTTTTCCTTCTTATTCCTTCTATTTAAATATACTGCATTTGTTTTTCGTTAGTAATTCTGACCGCGGTGCCAGACATGATGTCATAAATGATGACATCATTATGACGTCATCTACTGTATCAATGCCATTAGTGTTATGTAAATGCGAATAACGTTAATCAATTCAAGTGCCAAATGTTATTCAAGTTGGATGAGTTGTTGGACAGATAATGGTCGAGTGACATTACTTATTGACTCTCCCTCGTATGTGCCTATTTTAATATGTTCGTTTCACTAGTATTGACTATTAATGTTTTAGTATTCTATTTCGCTTGCTCGCGTAGTATGAGTATATTCCCCTCTCCTATTGGTCTGTGGATTGAAACCATAATGATATGTACAATAGTACTAGTAAATGAACAGACCGCAATTTAAAATTGTTTTGATTTTTGATAATCCAAACTGCGAAGAATAAGTTTTTGTTATTAATTTCATATAAATATATGAAAACATAAAATAAATCTGCCGATAGGGGACTCGAACTCACAACCCATTGTTTCATAGGCGCCGTGCATACCCATCATGCTATTGGGTCTCTTTCATGTATAGCTTGATATTTCTTTGATAGACGCAACAAAACTATATCATGACAATAACAAACATTATGCGACATATGACGTATGCAAATCTCTAAAAATAGCATATGTTTTCAATAATATTTACAAAAACAAAGCGTCAACCCAAAGCGGGAGACCTATAGCTAGTTGTTATATGTCCCATGTTCTGGCCAGCCTATACATTAAATGGCAACTGAAGTCCCATTCCAATATACATGCACTAGATTTTAAAGCATTTATTTCAGGCAAACCATATTTAATATATTGGTTTGTGTTTTATTGTTGTCCAGATCACGTAGATGTAATCATATAAGGGCCCCTGGCTGAGAAACGTCCTTATGTTTGCGACAAGTAGAGCCCCAGATCAGCCTGCACATCTGCAGCCTGCGCATCTGTGCAGTCTGATCAGGGTCTATGCTGTTCTCGATTAATTCCCTGAAGTGGTCTTGCCACCGTGAGAAAACCGGCCAGATTCTAATTCAACATTAGAAACATGGAAGATAATCAGTAACCGCTAGTGTTGAAAATGCCATCAGCCAGAGGCCTATGTGTATATATTGTTCTATTCACATTATAATTCATAATATTATGATATGCATATTAATCAAACCATTCCAAGATTGCGTCTACATATATAGTTGTACATATAATATTTTTCTATTCTGATTTTAATTGATAATAATATGCGTATTAATCTAATCATTCCAAGACAGGGGCGGCGGAAGGGGTGGGGGAGGGGGTGGGGGAGGGGGGGGGGGGGGCTCCCCAATACTTTTTAATAATTCTGTTTTATAAAGCACATTTTCTCATCCTCAAACTTGCTGAGAATGCAGTAAATGGCGTTTCACGCTTCTTAGATTTCAAAAATTTCCGGGGGAGCATGCCCCCCCCGACCCTCTAGCAACTTCAGGCCCTTTGGGTCCTCAGGAATGGGCCCTGAGAATGCAGGAATTTAAGTTTCACGCCTTTTAGATTTCAAAAAATTAAGGGGAGCATGCCCCCATAACCCCCTAACAACATCGTGCCCTCAAAACTGGAGCCTGAGAATGCAGGAAATAGCATTTCACGCCTATTAGATTTCAAAATGTTCCGGGGAAGCATTCCCCCGGACCCCCTAGCAACATCTGGCCCTCAAGATTGCACCCCCACCCCCCCCCCCCAATAATTTCACGGTTCTTCCGCCTATGCAATATGGCCTCTGTATAAAACATGTATTTGTACATATAATATTTTTCTATTCAGATTAAAATAAAAAGGATCCTTTTTATATGTTAAGGTACATGCCCACTCAGTAGGCACAAATGGTTCTTTATAGGAATTAAATAAGTGTATAATTGTGCCACTATTCCACGAGTGCCCGCTATACAGATATAGTGGGTGGCAGGTGGGAGCACGTGATGGGTTATTTAACGATTGGGGTTCATCCTTACCGGAATTCCGACTGGAGACCTGGTTTGGTCCTCACATACGTCTTTGGCGTTTTGTATGTGACAGTTGAATCTGGTTATACTTCTTAGGTGAGTATTACGATTATTCGTAATCCTATTTTAGGGAAGGGGCCAAGTGACTTGGTGTGGTATGGACCTGGCACCAGGTCAGGTTATTCTAATTTCAGGGCTGAATATATTTGATCTCGATGTAAATATTCCGTTCTGATTTTAGGATTTTCCCCCCAGTGCAGCAGGTTAGAATGGGATTGAACCCGTTTGCCTGGCCTTACATGACCTTAGCTGTTGATAGGCCGTTAAACACCAATAAACAAAGCAAACAAAAAACACCAATAAACAAACAAACAAAAAATTATCATGGCTATTTATTTTATTAGTGTGTTTTCTCACCTTGTTTATTGGCTATGCCTCGACAGGCGTTCGACAGGCGTTTACGAGAGGCGTATTGTGACCTTCCCCACTCCTGTTTCTAAATTCAATTACTAATAATAGTGCTATTATATAGATTAACGTATGTCACTGCACTACAGTAACTCTTGAGTCTTGAATGATAAATTTCAGTAGTTTGACTAGATTTGGAAGGATAGGTTGATAGCGATCCACGCAGTACACACAGTCATATGTTCCTGTATATAATAGTCAAGCATCTCCACTTACTCTCTGATCGGACTATAATGTCACGGCAAAGCTGCAGTGCCGTTGGCAAGATAACCACTATAGCTATAACCATGCTAGCTCTGCTGTACCAGAAAACATATGTTTAGTTGTAGGATCTGGTGTAGCTACTGGACTGTAGATTCCGTTTTGTAATTGTGAATGTGTATGTCAGAGCATGAGACACACTGTGAAAACGTGTAAATGTATTGTTTAATTGATAATAACTATGACTGCCATGAATTATCAAAGGTTATTAGGTGAATAATATAAATATTATATTTTTGTGTAAATCTTCAAACTACAATGTACTTAAAAGAGAACAAACTTCAATATTGGTATATGTGGGTATGACTGGAGAAATGGGGCTTGTGGGTTTGACAACCAGTGTAGATCCCATAAGTCCAATTTCTCCATTCACAGCCACAAATGGGTTCCTGGAGGACCTGGTACCAGATCAGGTAATTTTAACTTCAGGGCTGTATATATTATGTAGTCATTGTAACTACTTTTAGTGAATAAGTCGGTCAACAGTTTTTGTATGGTTCCTTTTCAATTTTTCATATTCCATTTTATGAGAAACTGACCATGTCATGAAAACATCATTTTTACCAAAACCATTTTCATATGCTCCGACATATGCATGTACTGGCTCATGTTTACCTGTGATAACATGTATATATATTAACAGTATAACCTGCAGTATTGTATACTAACCAAGTGTGTCTATATCCAACATAGTTTGTATTCATATACATGTATGTGTGTTCTTTATGGTTCGATTCCTAAACAAGCAGTATGCTGTTATAATGGTATTTCCTTACAATCGTGCGTGGCAGGTAGGAGCATGCGATGGGTAATTTAACGATCTGGATTAATTCTTACCGGAATACCGACCGAAGACCTGGTTTGGCTCTCATGTACATCTTTGGCTTTATTGTATGCGAGAGTTGCATCGGGTTATACCCCCCTTTTTCGAGTAATATTACTATTCGTAATCCTATTACTTTTAGGGAAAGGGGTCAAGTGATTTACGTGTGGTATGGGCCTGGCAACAGGACAGGTTATTCTAATTTCAGGGCTGAATATATATTTATTTTTATGTAAATAGTTCGCACTGATTTTGGGATTTTCCCCAATGCAGCAGGTTAAATGCGGGATCGAACCTGTTGGCCCCGCCATTTTGTAAATCTTGGGCAGTATTTATCAGTCACACTCCTTCATTGGGTGCCAAATGTCACAGGGTGAGTAAAATATGCACCGGCCAGGGACTCGTAACCAATTGAGCTAACCGGGCACGAATACACACTGTCTCCCAATAGTGAGTTACATACCGTGACACCTGATTGCAGATGGCCATTGTCAATAGCTGTTGATAATCTTGGCAAGATTAATGCAGGCAGTTGTGTAACTATGTTCAATAGGGCCAGTGGACTGCTTTGTATACTGGCAGCTCTGTTTTGTATACTGGCCGTTCTGTGTTGTATACCGGCAGCTCCGTTTTGTATACTGGCCGTTCCAAGGTGGCACCTTGGCCGTTCCAAGGTGGCACCTTGATGTCCGTCTCTGAGTTCTGTACTGGAATGCATGTTGTCTCTGTTACTGCTGGGATTGTTGTATTCTCTCTGGTCCATTTGGCCCTGTTTGTGGGACTTTTGTTATGCCCCGCCACTGAATGTGTCCGGCTGCCTGAAACCTTAATGCTCGGGTAAATGTCTTGTAATTTCTGTTTCCTTACACGGATCTGTTTCATAGTTCACACACACATTGCTCTAATGGTCCTCTACCGCCCTGCGACAAATTCACGATCCTCCCGCCCCTGCTAATCTGCGGATCTGCTTGATATTTCACACGCATTGCTCTAATGGTCCTCTACCGCCATGCGACAAATTCACGATCGTCCTGCCCCCGCTAAGCCCAGGGTCAAGGTCACATACAGGATGGTGCAACATATATGTCCCCACTTTGGGACCTGTTTCAAGTAGATAATAGCGATCAATATGACTTATGTATCAGAATAAAATGTAAGTTTTCACCATTTGTTCAGTGTATAATATTCAGGAAACACATACATTATCTACTTATACATTGTATACAAAATGTTTTACACATTTTAACATAATGCGCCGTCGCCGGTATGTAAAAATCTGATATCACGCAAAATGTGCATCCAAAAACTGTTCATTTGTGGAGCAGTTTTTCACCTCAATTGTTTCTATTCTGCTGATGGAATTACTTTTTTGCTTTCTCGAACTTTGCACAGTGAAATACTACAACTGGTTCATATGTGGATAATGATGGATTAATTCCATACGTGTTCACAAGAATACAAGTGTTAGCGACAATATTGACAATCCGGTTGCTAAGACTATATACAGTTGTTTGTACGTACATATAATTCGATTCTGATTAAACAGTACCAGATATTGATATACTTGTGACTGAATCATTTGTCAATGTGTTAATTGGCCTTCATCATGTTCATAAAAGATAATAATTGTCATTACATATCTAAATGATGAATGTTCTCATTGTTTTCATAATACACATTGTTCAATGAAACATGACACGACTAACAGATTACTACTTGCATGTAACAACAAAATGCAATTCACTGTATACTAGATGTGTATCGGGTTAATGATTCATATATTCAGTCCTAATATTACAATTGTATAAGGGTAAATAATCAAATAGTATGTTCTAACATTTCTTCATCATTGTCCAATGCTATCGGTCGCGTTTCAACAATCGTATAACTGTTTTCGACCACATTTCATGATTTGTTTTAGAAATATCATAATTGTATATTGTGACGTCATACACTAAAAGTAGTGACATCATTAGTTAGAATATAATGCTACAATATATTACTTTGTAATAAACTTTAGTTTGAATAGTTATCTTACTTAGAACACTAGTTATGTCTATTTAAAGTGGGGACATATATTTTGAACCACCATGTAATTGTTGCGTTCGAAACATTAACGCTCGGGTAAATGTCTTATTGTAGTAGGAGAGGAATGCAGAGCTGCCAACTGTTACGATTTTTCCGTATTTGTTCCGGAAAATACGTTAGAAATACGGAAGTACGGATAACAATTAAAAAGTACGATTTTTAAAAAAAATCAGCGCGGGAATATCTGTAAATAATAATTTCGTTTCACAATTCTGCCAATAAATCCTATTTTTTTATTTACCCGTAATCATACTCGCCGAGGCGCTTACCATTTCGATTCTTGTTGTGAATTAATAGTAGTTTCAAGCGCTCAGCGATATTGATTTATTCAACACGTCAATTCATAAAATGTCTGCTCTAAAGCGTGCAGCCAACGAATTTGGGTATTTTTTATCGAAAGAAGTTAGGAGAACACATCTGTTCATCAATGATTACAACGAGACATGGACCAATTTGGTCCTGTTAAAGCGCGGTGATGAATTTGCGTCTTGCAAGCAGTTTAATTGTGATTTTTCGGTTGGTCATGCCTGGTGGCCGAAACGAGGGCCAAGGCTCTAAAACAGTTAATTTATGCATATAAGTGAGTACTGATTTGTGTTCCGGAAAACATATGTGGTGTTCCGGAAAATAGTCTCCTTTTCTCTCCATGTTCCTCATGTGACCGACATGGGGTTGGCAGCTCTGGGAATGTGTATAAAGTGAAAAATATCTTGTCGGCGGGTGGTGTCGAACCTAGGCCGCCTGCGTGAGAGACGAACACTCTACCACGTCGCTATAAAAGCCAGCTTGTACAGCAAGGCAGTATAAATGTTCGGTTATTCTACTATGGTCGTACTACTACATTCCTCCTTCATACAAATAGACATTTGTTTCTCAAATGTCTCCCTCTATGTTCTTTCATAGACTCCGTAGTTCATTATGTACGGCTATGCCCCATATATAAAAGTAAGATTAGCGCTAATCCTATTACTTTTAGGGGATGGGATAAATGATGCTGGTGTGGCGAGGGCCTGGCACCAGATCAGGTTGTTCTAATTTCAGGACTGAATATATATTTTGATTGTAAATATTGAGTTCTGAAGTTGGGATTTACCCCCCTTGGACAGGTGGATATGGGACTCGACCCCGTTGACCCGTCTGCGTGTAGACTCCCTGAGGCTTGTACCTCTATGTCAGAAAAGCAGACGTTAAACCCTATTCACTCACTCACTCATTATGTACGGAAGACTTCATACGAGATTGGCTTCGCCTATTAGCTCGAAGGGTAATCTATCCTGGTTCATTGGCACCACTGTAGTAGGAGGGGAATGTGTATAAAGTGAATAAATATCTTGTCGGCGGCTGGGGTCGAACCTAGGTCGCCTGCGTGAGAGACGAACACTCTACCACGTCGCTATAAAAGCCGGCTTGTACCGCAAGGCAGTACACATGTTTGGTTATCCTACTATGGCCGTACACTTGTAATGTCTGATTCATTTTATGGATCTGCTTGGTATTTCACTGGCATTGCTTTAATGGTCCTCTACCGCTCTGTGACAAATCCACGATCGTCCCGTATCCAATAAGCCCAATGTAACGATCACATATTAATAACGTTCGGGTAAATGTCTTGTAATTTCTGTTACCCTACTCGGATCTGCCTGATATTTCACACACGCATTGCTCTAATGGTCCTATATCGCCCTGTGAAAAAATTACGATCGTCCTACCCCCGCTAAGCCCAGGGTCAAGGTCACATACTTAGTGCGTTCCAAACTCGGATAAGTGTCTTATAATGTATGTTTCCTTGCATGGGTCTGCTTGATATTTCACACCTCCATTGCTCTGATGGTCTGCTATCATGCTGTGACAAATCCACAAATATCTAGCACTCTGTGTTTTCAAATGCGCCTCGTTTTCTTTGGCTGCCAGCGGGGGGCGTTCATGTGCCAACAGGCCACATTTCTAGTATAATAATTTGTTTTTACTTTCCCAATTCACTCGCAGGGGCAAATATATTCAGGAAACCAATACAAATCTTCAGTAGTGGGTGGTGGTCGGGCGAATGAGACGGCGTAAATTAACGGTATTATAGAAATAATGATTTGCCTGGTTTGGCCCTCAGGTACGTTTTTATCTTTGGCTCTTTAGTTACCTGCGAGTTGAATTGGGTTATTGTCCATTATAAAAGTAGTAAGATTATTACTGATCAATACTTTTAGGGAGTGGGGCTAAGTGACTCTGGTTTAACGAAGACCTGACATCAGGATGTTCTATTCGTAATCCTATTACTTTTAGGGGAAGGGGTCAAGTGACTTAGGTGTGGTATGGATCTGGCAACAGGACGGGATATTCTAATTTCAGGGCTGAATATATATTTATTTCTATAAATTTACAGTGCTGATTTTGGAATTCCCCTCCACCGCCCCGCCCCCGGCCCATCACAACAGGTGACATATGGGAATCGACCCTGTTAACACGGCCTAAATGACGTTCGCCGTTGACAGGCCATTAGACACCATTAAATAAATTGATTAATATCAGTCCTGCTTTGCCATTGTTTGTATATTTGTTTGTGAATACACGTTACTATTGTAAAGGACTTTAACCTGATTCATATTTTAATAAAATAACGCTTCCATATTCACATGTTTTATGTCATTTTGTATTAGAGGCTGGTCTGGAGCATGCCGAAGGATACAATTAATGATGTTGATTCATCCTACTAATCTTATTACTTTTAGGGCGCGATGGGTAATTTAACGATCGGGATTCATCCTTACCGGTATCCCGAACGGAGACCTGGTTTGGCCCTCCGGTACGTCTTTGGCATTCTTGTATGTGCGGGTTTAATCTGATTATATATGAGTAATACCATTGTTCCTAATGCTATTTCTTTTAGTGAAGTGGCCAAGTGACTTTCGTGTGGTATGGACCTGGTCAGGTTATTCGCATTTCAGGGCTGAATATATATTTATTTAGATGTAAATATTCCGTTCTGATTGTAAGATCACCCCCCCCCCCCACCCTCAGCATGTTGAATACGGGATCGAGGGTTATGGTTAGGGTTAACCCTAACTCGTCGGCCCGGCATTAAATGACCTTAGTTGTTGATAGGCCGTTAAACACCAACAACAAACATTTCTTTTAGGGATTTGGCTGAGTGAGTGTCGTTTAGTGAGGGCCTTTCACCACCAGACCAACTTCCAGCCTGGTTATCAGGTTTTATCCCGTCAACACAGTGCCTATGTGCCGTGAAACACGGTGCCGTGAAACATTTTTGATATCCAGTCAATACGACCCAATCACTGCGTATGAATATGTGTTTCAATAATGCTTTAGAACTACTTTGACACAGTAGCCTTTGACATTTAGGTGAAGTCTTGTAAACAAAATGATACGCTTGAGAAAAGCACTGACATTTGAGATGTGGCACTTACTTATGAAATAATGTAAAATGATAATAAAAAAGTACCAGAAATAAAGAAAACAAAAACAAATTAAAATGCATCTGATTAAGAGTATTTGTTTACATTTTTTGCTGCATTAACTGGCAACCTTCCAAGTCCCACAATACATTGTATTTTGCTGTCTTCTGCAAGCAAGAATAAAATTGTAAAAAGCAAAAACATTGATAAATCATACATTCTACTTGAGTTTGGAAAAGTATTGCAAAACAAAAGATGTCTGATTATTTAGATCCAGGAACATTTGACATTTTCTGGGACGACATTAGTGGTAGTGGCAGTGCTGAAGTAGTTGTGATTGGTGTTGAAGTAGTAGAGATCAGTGCTGACGTGTGTGCTGCAATGGGAATTCTGGTATGGCTATGACAAGTGTAAACACGTGTGAAAATGAAACTTTACATACCCAGACTGGCAAGAGGCAGAGTGGTGTCGCACTTCAATCGCTGACAATATCCAGTAATACGAATCAACAATATGTCCAGTCACTATTTGCCTGAGCCACACTGAACATCAACAACTTCCATGTGTACAAACAGTAACTGTACATGCTGTTAATTGTAAAATATCTGCCCAGTGACAGTGTATTTAAAACGCAACGAGTAAGTTGCCGCTCCAAAATATCATGAACACACGTGTTTACACAGCTGTGTAATTATTAAATATACTTTAATATTGATGATTCTCGACATTATTAAAAGTAGAAATACGTGTAAAAATGTTTTTGTGTGAAATATGCCAAACTACCGTGACATTAAGCGATGTTTGCTTCCAAAAGGCACAGACTTATTTTGTGTGTGCGTAGCAACAATAAAAGTTGTGATGCGGTTATCACTCTAGTCGATTCTCCGATTTTGAGGATGTGGCTGGAGTTATCTTTTGCATCTTAAAGCTATTTGTAGGTGTTGACGGGATAAATAGAATAGTAGGTAAGTGCCGTAAATGGGAAAAATATCTGGCGCGGCATGGAAACGGGATGGGCTCGGCAGAGCCTCGCCCATCCCGTTTCCTAATCCTTGCCAGATATTTTTTCCCATTCACGGCACTAACCTACTATTATCTATATTGTTATTGCAGAACTGAACATGTATTTTGCCTGTAAATATTCAGTTCTGATAATTGGAATTTTACCCCCATTACTGGCAATAACCGACTCGGGTGAGGACCTATTTTCAGGGCCGATTCGTTTCTGTAAATATTCAGTTCTGATTGAATATTGTTGTTATGTCATCGCGTAGCCCAAGTTCAAGGTCAAATGACTTAAACTGCACATTCACCTGATTCGTGCGTGTTTCTCCATGCTCCTATAACTTATTTAATGTACGTGTGATCGACTTTAAACTTCATGTGGATGTTTCTCATTATCCATATTTAGGGCCCCGCCGTGCCCTATATGTTTCGCCCTGTCTGTCCGTATGTCTGTCTGTCCGTCCGTTTATTTTTTGGGAAATTTTGTAAGAGTTTCTCAAATCACCTGCGTCGACAGCGTCCGTACGTCCCGAAACCATAACGCTCGGGTAAATGTCCTATTATTTCCTTACACGGACCTGCTTGATATTTCACACACGCATTGTTCTAATGGTCCTCTACCGCCATGTGACAAATCCACGAACGTCCTGCCCCCGCTAATCTCAGGGTGAAGGTCACATACTTGGTGCGTTCGAAACCTTAATGTCGTATAAGTTATACTTCCTTACGCAGATCTGCTTGATATTTCACACACGTATTAATCTAATGATCCTCTACCTCCCTGCGACAAATCCACGATCGTACTAACCCCTGCTAAGCCCAGTGTCAAGGTCGCATACTTGGTGCATCTCACAACCTTAACGCTCGGGTAAATGTCATATAATTTATGTTTCCTTGCACTCATCTGCTTGATATTTCATACACGCATTGATTGAATGATCTTCTACCGCCGTGTACAAAAATCCACGATCGTCCTGCCCCCGCTAAGCCCAGGGTCAAGGTCACATACTTGGTGCGTTCCAAACTCGGATCTGCTTGATATTTCACATATCCATTGCTCTGATGGTCTGCCTACTTGCTGTGACAAATCCACGCTTCTCTGGCCCTCTGTGTGTTCAAATGTGCCTCGTTTTCGTTGGCTGAAAGGCCACACTTCCAGTCTAGTTTCATTTCCCGCCAGCTCAATGCTACCTCCCATGCACAAGGTCATAACTTTGGAATTTCTCCTTCAGTAGATGCGTGCACGTTTAGTAGTAGTTTCTACATTCTCCTATAAGTAGTCTCGGGGAATTATTGAAAATGATGGAAATGTAATATAAAGATTTTTCTTGATCTGTTATATGGTTTCGAGATGATAATTTTCAGAGTGTGTGTAAAAGTTCATCCGGTTGCATTTTTCAAAATTCAAGATGGCCGCCGGCACCCATCAGAATCGCTGCTATCACTATTATAACTTTGAGAGTACTGGCACTATGGCAACACATACGGGATCTATACCCATAGTGTCAACCATAAGGAATACAATGGCATGGTACTGATACAGTCTGAGCATTGTGTTGTTGTGAGAATCCAAGATGGCCACCGTAAACCATCAAAGTATATCACTATAACTTGCAAAGTACATGTACTGCCACTATGACTACGGATATTGACGCTCTATACTCATGGTTCGACCGTGAGGAAAACACTGGCATATTCATTGATGCATTCTGATTATTGTGTTGTGGTTAAAATCCAAGATGGCCGCCGGATTCCATCATACTCATTAATATCAGTTTGGCTTCCTAAGAACTGGCGCCATGACAACGAATATTGAGACTCTACCCATGTTTTCAACCTTGTGTAATACAATGATATATGTATTGGAACATTTTGAGTATTGTGGCATGATACAAATTCAATATGGCCGTCATAAAATAGCCATAAAAGTCAAAATAGTCATAAAATAGCCAACATCTCTACCACCACACGTCAAAATCGAATATACTATTCTATTTGAGTAGTATATAGTGAGTCAAAATGATACCACCTACGGTGGTATCATTTCCACCCCTATATACTACCCCCACCACCCCCGAAAAACCTAAAAATTGGTTAACGAGGAAATTGTCTCCCTACAGCAAATTTATGAATTTTTGGAGAAAATAATTTTGAAAAGAGGGAGTCAAAAGTTGGTGGTGGTATTGTAGTCCAATTATATTGGTGTCATAAATACATCATATTTTTTTTCACGTCCAATTGAACAGATAAATTTAATAGGTTATAATAAAATATTATAACAAAATGGATAATAAAATACGCAACAAATTGGAATCTTGTAATGTCTTTGTTGAAGAATTTTACGATGTTTCTACAGCATTAAAACACTGTAAAATGACAACACTATGCGATATCGAATACATGAAATATCAGCGTAATTTATTACGCTCCGATAAAAACGTTGCATTTACAATATTATACCGGCAATTATGTCGCTGGTACAGGGATCAAATTTGCGTAATGAAGCGACTAAATAGGATCGGAGAAACACTACCGAAACATTATCAAGCTAATTTTATAAAACAGTTTAAAATCAACGATTCGTTTACGGATATGCGTTTCTACGATATCACTTTTAACGAAGAAATTGGAAAATTATTATTGGAAATTGAACAGAAAAAACACTACAAATATTATTAGAGAAAATGGATAATAAAATACAATGGGAATTGAAAGCTTTTAATGACTGTGTTAAAGAAGTTTACGAAGATTACGGGGGTTATAGTCCTATATATAAGTTCTATAAATTGAAAACACTAGACAATATCGAATACATGAAATATCAGCGTAATTTATTACTCTCCGATAAAAACGTTGCATTTACAATATTATACAGGCAATTATGCGAACTATACAAGGGGCAAATACAAACATTAAGACGGATAACGCGTATCGGATATAAAACTATGGTGTATTATATAAAATTGTTAAAACCCAACGATTCGTTTACGAATATACATTTCTACGATATCGCTTTTAAAGATATTGAAAAATTATTATTGAACAGAACAAACACTACTAATTAATGTATGTTGTAATCACAACTCCAAGCAGACGACAATGTTCCAATTGCACGTGTTATGAACATGTATTTATAGCCGAGGTAAACAGACGGTACACACACGGTTATTTATAGCCGAGTGTATTTCTCCTTATCAATGGTTTGTAAACGGGCTATAGATTCACACAGGTGGTGTGTACACAGTTTATAAACACTTAGTGAGGGTTATATAGTTCACGAATTTCCGGGATGGTTCGTTATTTAATTAATTTTGTAAAAAATATTTATAATTTAAAGCTGAACACCCATAGAAAACATATTGATTAATTAATATAATAATTTATTAATTAATAATAAATAAGAAAAAAACATTATTTCCACCAACAAAGTTAGGTTTATATATGGGAAATAAACACATATCTACATTGCCGGGACGCGAGCAGTAGTCTCAGCACTGAGACAGGTTTCGCCACATGTACTTCACTCTGGCCGCTGTACACATTATAGCGGACGAAGGTAACGAGGAGGAGGGGTCCGCGGTATAGGTCCAATGATGGGGTGGAGGAGATGTGAGTGTAACACACCTCGCTAAGCATAAAAAATAGAAGAGAAGAGAGTTAAAAGGCTTAGTGGGGTGGGCCCAGAAGGGTTTTGCTGGCGCGGATTCGAGCCTCGGCGGGACCTAAAACTTTTTTGTTTTAAATTGTTTATTATTATTAATAAATTGTTTACTGCACCAATATAATTAATTTTATAATTAATTTTAAGAAAATTATAAAATTAATTATTTTTTAAAAATTATTTAATGAAATGTCACAATTTCGGAATGGTGGTGCTATAACATTTCCTCCGACTTTATTTCCAAGTTTTACCCTAAATTTATCCCAATCAGTACTCTCAATCTTGGGCATGGTGGCGCGCGCTTTGATTCTAATATCATTTTTTAATTCTTCATATCTCCCCATTTCTTTCACCACGGATTCAAACTCTAAATTTGGTATTTCATTATCGGTCAATGCTTTGGACACTATAACGTCGATGCTATTTTTCTTAGACCTAGCGAGAACGGATATTCTATCGTGTTTTCTACATTTATTCTCGAGTTTTCCACCCGCCGCCCTAATTACCATACAAAGTATTCCAGATAAAACGGTAATTCCACTCAAAACCCCTGCAAGTGGAACCGTTACAATTGTAGATAGCGTTGCAGCAGTCCCCGCACCACTCATTACAGATAAACTTGCCAGAACCGTACTAGACGCTTCAGCTATGTTCGCCACGCGATTATATTTTTTAGCGTATCTTTTTCTATTTGTACATTCTTTAACTAAAATATCCTGCATAGCGACGATATTATCCAACCTAAAATCTAAACTTCTTTCATGAATTGGATACAGTGTTAGTGGATTGGTATTGACAATTGGAAGCGGTGAGTCGTTCATGATTAAATTTTACATATCAAGTTCAATTAACAATGTAACAATAGTGGAAGAACTCACTGGGTCTGTGATTTTCGTGCTGACTCCAATTGCCCGTTCTTCCCCATCCAGTACTAGATTTACCACGACCGCGCCCACAGATTTACCATTAGCATTAACTGAGCATACAGCCATTCGGAGAAGTGTACCTGTAGCTGGCATGGCGTATCCCCCATATATATTTCTCGCTTTGGCACCGAACGAATATTCATTCATTGAGCCCCTCATTCAATGGGCCCCGCTTCTCAGCCCAAACTGTGATGACACGTTTTTGTTTTTTCAATAACTTAAACTGCTCTACAGATGTGGTCAACAATCCGGCAAGCCCCCCGATAGAGGTATGGGCCTCAGCACGGATCTTTTCAGAGGTCTCCTCAAGTGCTTTGTTCGCGGCTCTACGAACACGTTTCAGTTTATCGGAAACTTCGGTTATTTTCCCGTCTAGTTCAATAAGTGCTGCATGATCCTCTGAGCGCAACACCCTATAAGCCTCCGTAAGGGCCACCTGGTGGTCTTCTCGGGCTTTCTCAATACCCGTTCGGACTCCCTCAATCCCCAACCGGGTCTCTTCCCGAAATTCAGTAAGTGCTGCATGATCCTCTGAGCGCAACACCCTATAAGCCTCCGTAAGGGTCTGCTGGTCTTTCTCAATACCCGTTCGGACTCCCTCAATTCCCAACCGGGCCTCTTCCCCAACTTGTGCAGTCGCCATCAGTACGTCTACTCTAAGATGTGCTATACTCCTGTGAATCCCGTTTATGGCCTGCGATATAGTTTTATTGATCAGGGCCTTGGTTTTTCCGGTAGTCAAATAGTCGCTCTCTGTCGGGATGAATCCCCCTTCTGCCGGTTCCAAATTCTTTGAATCTGTCACCCAATCCCGATTGGAATTGGAAGAACTACCTGGTCCGTATATACTCATAATTAATTTTATAATTGTCTTTAAATTAATAATAAAATTGGGGCACCTATACTCAATTGGAAATTTCGAGAACGACCGAAATCAGGTAATAGTTATTCAACTTTCTCGCTTGATCATCAAGAATAGAGACCGTAACTTCGTGGATGTGCCCCGTTTCCAAAACTTTCATCTCGGGGTGTGGGAAGTCTAAGGTCACCGTCTCCCCAAAGAAACAATCGCTGGCTTGCACGGTTTTCAGTAATGTGCTGGGGGATCCGTCTACCATGTTGTACGATGTGTTCACCCGATCCAAGTGCACCCTGAGAGTTTTCGTGAAGGCGAAGTCCACCGGGTTATCACCGACATACTCACCCGGGACAAACACTCCTTTATTTGCGGAGTATGTCTCTCTAAACCCGAGTTGAATACCTAACGCCGGGGAGACCACTGCCTTACTATCTGGGCCGATGGTCATTGTTGTGAGCCCGGTAGCCTTCGAGATTGTGAGGTTGACTCTACCGTCAAGCTCTGAGGTGACAAAATCTTTGAGCTGTCTAAAACTCCACAGTCCGGGAGGCAGCTTTACCCCTACTTGTTGTTCATCCTTCACATAGTAAAACCCTTCACTCTTCCCCACATTCTCCCACCCAACCGTGAAGGTGATTGATCTGAGGCCTACCCTGCATTTTCCGCAGCAGTTGTCGATTGACTTTTGAAGTTCACAACTCTCTTTTTGAACATTAGTGATAGTAGCAAACATAATAATATATTTCAATGGATACCAAAGCATTTAGCTTTAATTATAATGAAAAGTACAAAGTTTGTGGTAAATACACGCAAAAAGACGTTGTTAACCCCCTAGTACACCCAACTGTAACAGTTAGACCAGACAGTGGCTTTACCACCAATTTCCCTAACATGTTTGAGAAATATGTAGTTCCAAAGACTACTAGTCAAGATGTAATACTAAGATGGGATTTTTCCCATATGAACTTCTGGCAGAACCAGCTAAATTTCGCTGTATGGTGTGCAACGGCCGGATGTGGAGTTTCACATCAAGACCATCTGACATCCAAGAATGTCATGCTCCGAAGTGTCTACAACTTTCATGTGTATTACACCATTAGGAGGATTCTCAAAGAACTAGGTATTCCACTACCTCAAGACGACGGCTGGGATCCCATTTCCAGCACATACGACCGTAAGGCGTTCGAAAGATTGTGTAACGAATTTGGGGTACCAAAAGACGCGGACTGGAGACAGAAAGTATACACCCCAACCAACAGTTTAGGGTTAGTTCACCTTAAAGGCTTAGTTAGTGGTGGGCATCTTGATAAAGTCCCTGTATATTTCTCAGGGTTGTGGAGTGCTCGCGGAGCTACCCCACCACCAGTTAGAAAAAATGGCAACATGGACTAAATATAATTATAAGTTGAATACGATGACGTTCGGTGATGAAGTGCTTGGAGGGCTTGCGTGTAAAGACGGTTATTGTCATTGGCTACCTACTAAAGTAGCCCACGTGGAATACCTAGACCTGGGTGATACTCCACAGATGCGAAATGCGTGGACCACATTTATGTTAGATAAAAGCACTGGATTTACGCAGGGCGAGGTTATTCGCCTCAACGACTCCATTCGCGTATACGTATGGGCAATCCTCGCCTCACAGAAGCAACCGCGCAGCGCTATACTGGGCATGGGAACGGCCTTTGATGCACAAAAACAGTTATTGGCACTTGTCGAGGACGCCATCTCAGCTAAGGTGGACCTCCAGAAGGCGATTCAGAATTATCAAGACGTTTTGCAGACTGCCCGCACCCCAGTAGACTACACATTTGGAATAGGTCTTTATATGGCGCCGAGCAATATGACACTACGAGACGACCCGGTTGACGGTTACAATAATCAGATCGTAGTCGCCACCACCAATCAAAAAATCGTCCGCAACGGGAACGTGAACACGGGTATCATCAAACCCCCCCACCCCCCCCACCCCCACAAGACGGTCGGGAGCGGAGGTGAAAATTCAAATAAATTTGAAAAAGATTTCATAAAAAACCCAATTCACGAATTGGATGCACCTCCCCCAACTCCGTTGAACCCAGTACCCCCAATCCACGAATTGGATGCACCATCAAGTTCCCTCAACTCCCAATCTCGATTTGACGAACACGATTGGGTTGGAACAGGAGCGGGAACTAGTGTCACAACCCACGAGGAGTAGAAATTAGGGTTCGTCGTCGCCCTCATGGCGATAGGACTACTCGCGCTTTGGTTTTAGGAACTCTCGGGCGAAGAACAGTAGGAGACCGGCGATCGCCACGATTAGAGCCCAAGCATTCTCGGCGAGCCATCCGGCCGGTTTTGATAACATAGATAGCAAGTTTTAGTTGTTTTCTTACCCACTCCTTGGCTCCACCGGATGGCGCGGGTGCTGGCGCGGGTGTTGGCGCGCGTGTTGGCGTCGTCTCCTCGTGCAGAACCCTCGAGATTGTTTCGCGGATCCGACTTATTTGGGTACGTAGAGCCTCACGGCAAGCCGATGCAGCCTCTAAGCGAGCTGCTCTTTCGTCCCGCAACGACCGAAGGCGTTCGGTGATCCGCTCGGTAGATTCTCTATCACCATCAGGGGCTTCCCCAAGTTTTCTTTCTTATAACGCGATATGTTCATCCAGCGCCGAGAGTTTGGCGAGGTTAAGGAACAGTTCGCCCTGGATCGTTTCCAGAGCCTTATCGAGGCCCCGGAGTTCGCGAAGAGGTAACGGTGGGTAATCATTAGACCCTTGGTCGAGGTTGAGTATTTCGTTTTCGCGGAACGTGATCTCCATCGTGTTAATAGCGTCGGTGGCTACTTGAGGGACCTCGCTGAGCTCGATCGTTTCTATCGCGGCGGCCGTCTTCGCCATCATTTCGACGGTTGACTGTAGGGCCTCTACTGCGCGGGTTGGCATAATTGTTTTACCACGCTTCCAATCTGGGAATCCGTGTTCGTTCCTTATGATTTGGCCACCGCCCGGGTTTCCGGCAATGGTGCTCAGCGCCAGGGGTTTTCCGGTCCTCGTGTTGACTATTGGGAGATTTGATGCTGCTTTTAGCCGCAATCTACCGTTCTGATCAAATTTGATCTTGGAGTAGTCGCGACCGACAGATGGGACCAGACCTTTTTCCACCAAATTGTTGTAGTAGTCGTTTACAGATCCCTCGAGTAATTCCCGACTTTGACTAGTGGTAGCGCCACCTATTTCCCCCAATTGTGATTGGATTGGAACTGGAGTCTCTATGAAGGGTGTTTCGTTATCATTATCATCATCGATGTCATCATCATAATCATCGATGTAATCGTCTCTACCGATTTCATCCATGTCAATATCGTAATCAGCCATCTTTATAATTATATAATTATGTATTAAAGACAAAACCATACGAGTTTAATAGTTTCACTAAATTATGTCTTCGAGTTAATACGGTCGCAAACTCAATCCATACCACAGACTGCGGGAGCCCCTCGGGGCAAAAGGTGAGACAGAGTGTCGTTATTACGAACAACCCATCGACCAGAACCAGCAGCTCTTAGTCCGCTTCCCCAACCTCGGAGCTAGCGACGTCATTGTGTCGGGTACTGTTCGCCTCGCTTTCACCATGATAAATATTTCTGGTAATGAGGTGATGTCGATCGATGACAGCGACGTCTACCATTGCTATCAGGACCTGTGGAAGACGGCACAAGAGCGCGAAAATGCGGTCTATCAGGGTATTGACACCAGCAAAAATAAGAACGTAACCAAACCTAGAATCGGGGCTGGTAACAAGGTAGAAAACAACGCGAGCGACAACGCGAGCGACAACGCGATCGCGGCCGCTTGCTGCAACCGCTTCTACATCCCACTCGACTTTGAGTTGCTGGAGAGTCACATGCCCTATTATCAGAGTGCTTTGGCTGACCGCCTCGAATACGAACTAACGTTCAACGACTACGGCCGAGTTCTCATAGCCACCGACATGACATCGACGTATATGATCAATAACGTTTCGTTGGAGTACGACATGGTCACAATGCCCGAACTCGCGCGATTAATCAGATCCCAGTACGCTGGGCGCGTTGCCATACTTCACGACCGAGTTCTTCGTCATCGCAAGATGACGAAAGACAAAAGCGACACATTGTGGAATATTAATGTCAACGTACCCGCCCGTTCGATGAAGGTATAGTGATGTTGTTCGAGGATGCTCGGTTCGCGCTCGGTGCTAGAAAAACCGACAAATTATATAACCCCAAAATCACAAAGGTAGAGGTGACGATCGAGGGAGTCCCCTATCAACTCTACAGCGCGGGTCTTCGCGCGCACCAGCAGTGGGACGAAGTCAGAAAGCAGTTTGCTGCCGGCTCTAAGCGCTCCCCGGAGGTTGCCGCGGTTGCCAAAGACCTGCAGCTCTCGGCCGTCTCCCTCGTGGAGTTCCTGACTACCAAATACGCGTTATGGCTAGACATGCGAGCCAGCGACGACGACCAAATGCACGATAGCGGACGCCAAAATGAGAACGCTAGCGAGGGTGTGACGATCCAGATAACCAAAGAGGCGGATGGAGCCGGGCCATTGAACGTGTACTTATATATAATTACAGACGCACAACTCAACATCGAAGATAGTCGATACGTCTCAGCACTCTACTAAATCTAACGATTTATTAATAAAAAAATCATCTAACGATTTATTATTAAAAAATCATTCTAACCCAATTAAAATTGGTGTTTGTGATGCTCACTCTGCCATAATATGTGGGCAGACAGGATGTGGAAAAACGGTTTTCATCCTCGACTTGCTCGAGGGGTCCTACCGCGATGCCTTTCGTCACATTGTGATCCTATGTCCCACTATGCGACACAACGAGACTTATCAGCAGCGCCAGTGGATATGGACCGACCCTGAGGTATACGTTATTGACCCCGGCGACAGGCTTCACGATTGGCTGCGTGGTTTATACCAAAGATTCCAGGGTGAGCCCACCCTATACGTGATTGACGATTGCTCGGCCAAGGCGGCGATGACCAAAAAGAAGGACATGCTCTCCGAGCTCGCATTTTCTGGCCGCCATGCTAGGCAAAGCGTATGGATCTCCACTCAAAAGTACAACGCCGTCCTCAAGGATCTGCGCGAGCAAACGAAATGAGTCGCCCTCTTTCACTGCAAGACCGAGACTCATTCGATGACTGTCTTCGAGAGAACGACGTTATCCCAACACACGAGGAGCGCCTGGAGGTTCGACAGATGCTTTCGAAAACTAAGCATGCCAAGCTTCTGCTAAAGACTGATCAACCAACTGCTTATAAAGTTATCAATTAATTAATTTTATAATTTTCTTAAAATTAATTGCAAAGTAATAAGCAAATGCAATGCTTAACAATTGCTGAACAATGCTGAACAATGCTGAACAAATGCTTAACAATTGTTGAACAAATGCTGAACAATGGTTAACAATGTTAACAATTTGGTGCTCCGCTGCGAGCTTTGTTGCGAGCACCACGGTGATCATAAGTATCGGGTGGTGCGCTTGGCAATATGTTAAAGTTATGAGACTTGTAAGAATAGTTAAATTAATTTTAAGAAAATTAGCAATAATGAACTGCGACGAACTTCTCGATCAGCTAATGGAAAAAACTTCAACTCAGACTGCCGACACGGTATCTTTCCTGAAAGATAATGAAACATCAACTCCGACAGAGCAATCGGGAATTGCAACACCTGCCGATACGATATCTTTCCTGAAAGATAATGAAAACGCGGCGCGACGAGAGCGGCTAGCTGCTTTGGTTGCTGGGGGACAATCGGAGCATTATCTCGGTAGGCGTCTCTCAGTTTGTCAGGTGGATAAGATGTCAGATGCGGAGATTGATAAAATGTAAGCGCGATACGAATTTATGTTAGGTGCGGAGATGACAAAAACTCTTGTACGCAACCGCCGTTAGTATACTTCTCCCTATACCAAACACCGCGGGATTGATTCGCGATCTAGAGACTGACTCTTTTATAGGACACACTCTTAGAACAGCCTGCTGCTCAATTTATCACAAGTTTGGAATGTACTTAGCTCCGCTGACAACCGCGTTGACCACGGGTAAACAATGTCAATTTGGACATATATCAGTCAGGGGTGTAACTGATTTCAGTTACGTTCGAAATAACCTGATACAGTTATTTCTTCTAGTTGTGTGAGAGTTGTCTCCCTTCCGTTATCAAATTATAGATAACCTGTATCAGTTATTTTCAGTATCTATCATTTCTACACAATTTAAAAGGGAGGTAACACAAAATCAAGTGTTAACTTAACTATAGTTTACAGCGTGGTGTTAATTCCCTTGTTCATTTTGATACCACTTTTGCCATAACCGTGATAATCATGACAGCGATGGTGAATTGTATGCTGTTTTGTCCGTATAATTCGACGATATATTCAACATGTTGACATGTTCAACATGTTGTAATGTTGGGATGTTCATTGAATTGGTTTAACTGTGTCTTTCACTGCTACAGCATCTACAAAGAAAACAAGTATTCTCAACTCTACGACATGTTCATCGATGTTTCACTCTAAATATCTGGCATGTTCCTCATTTGCATTATATATTACGACTAATACCATGATCATGATAATTTACGTGAATACATACATCAGAATAGGGTATTTAGATAAAATATAAACGATACACATCTATTCTCTGTTCAACGTTTTTCTGCCGACAAACTATTGGCCATTAAACACACTAAATCTTAAAAATATATAAATGTAAGTAGTTTTTCATCATTAACATGATTAATAAAGAAGTCAACCTCGCCAAAAAAATAATTTGAAGAAATACCATCAAATATTTATTTTATTGCGAAAAAACGACTTTCCTATGAGAATTTAACATGGGGGCTAAAAATAGATTTGATTTACATATTTTTTTATTTGTGGATCGATTTTCAAATTCTAACTATTGTTTTCTTATTTACATCATTTCCAAGCTATCCAGCCAGGTTTCGGAGTCAATTTCCATTTTTAGTTGTTTTTTTTTTAACTCGTCCCCCCACTGCATTTGTTTTTGACAAACATAACCTATACCAGTTATGTGTAATAACTGTCTCACGTTATCTTGAAAGATAACCCACAGCTGGGTTTCACATATGTGCATAACATGCAGATATACACATGACTGACACACATGTCAAGTTATCTTCATCATGGTGTACATGCAATTTCCATATACCATGGCAGGCATGCACTATATTAGAATAACCCGTGGCAGTTATATCGAATAGCTTCCTCAAGTTATGTAGACATTCAACACAGTTCGTATTTGTTTTTGACAAACATAACCTATACCAGTTTGTCTCGCGTTATCTTGAAAAACAACCCATAGCTCGGTTTCACATATGTACCTAACATGTAGATATACACATCATACACAGGTCTCGTTATCTTTATGATGTTATACATGCAATTGTCATATATCATGAAAAGTTTGATTGCGGCCACATTCTATTTTCAGGGCTAGGCTAACGCGTGTCAGTTATTTTGAATAACTTCCTCAAGTTATGTTGACATTCAACATAGTTCGTATTTGTTTTTGATAAACATAACCTACGCCAGTTATGTATACTAACTGTATCACGTTATCTTGAAAAAATAGCAATAACCCCATAGCTGGGTTTCACATATGTACATAACATGTAGATATACACATCATACACGGCTCTCGTTATCTTCATGATGTTGTACATGCAATTTTCATATACCATGTATGGTTTGATTGCGGCCACATTATATTTTCAGGGCTCGGAAAACGCGTGTCAGTTATTTTGAATAACTTCCTCAAGTTATGTTGACATTCAACACATTTTCTTTTTGGAAAAACATAATCGATGCCAGTTATGTGTAATCACGTCCTCAAATTATAATGAGAACAACAACCAAAACGACCATGGTGACTAGCGTCAGTCGAGTAACTAAAATCTAAGAGGTACCATCATTATCATGGATACTACACTGTGTTTCACATATGCATATAACATGTACACAAGTTTCACTGTGTTCATTATGTGGTTCATGCACTCTCCATAATTATACTATATATACATATACACTTACATGGCTAGGATAACCGTGCCAGCTATTTTAAATAACTTCCTAGTTATGTCGATATTCAACACATTTCCTGTTAGCATGGTTATTTTTCAAAAATAACCAAGGCCAGTATTCATGGTAATGTGTATCTCTGTCGTGACAGCATGTGATCAGTCGTGTTGAGACGATTCAAATTGTAGTCAAAACATATAATTTGGATCGGAAATGTGAACACTACCGGTTTTCACCAACAACACGGTAACTCCTTTGAATGTATGTTCTTATCAAACTTTCTGCATTTGCAAACTAATATGGATCTGCGTAGGTCATGTAGGTTGCAATCAGTGTTTTATACAGTGGTGTCCAACGGAAACAAATTGTTTGGAAAGCTTGCCATTAACTGCATGCTATCATTGTGATATTTTATGTTTATAATATCATGTTTTGTAACCCATTAATCCAGTGTGAAAACATTATAAACGTGTTGAATAAGACAGATGACACGGCCATAAAATGGATTATTGAAAACATCATGCTATCCTGTAATATAATATATCATTATCATGCTGATAATCTGATAAATGGGATAAAACCACTGACCCCTCTCAGACGTTGAGTTCAGGTGTCCCTCTCTCTCACAAGTGGAGATACAGTTGTGAGTCACTAGGGGCCCATAAACATGATAACATGACTGTTCCCTGTTGTTAGCATGATGTTGTTGGCAGATATTATTTTGCGCGGCCGTTCATTCTTGGGAATATATTGAACTCATTAATTTAACATTAGGTCAGTTACACCAAATTTCTCTTCCATGGAGCAGATTATACTATATTATAGAGTATGCAAAATAAATGAATCCGCATGAGGTCCGAATGTTGTGCCAGCCAGCCTGCCAGCCAACCCATGCTAGGATTTTGTTTTTCTGTCCAATTCCGTTTGCTCGGATTATTTTGCTGTCTAATTCCTCAGGTGTGTCCCTGTAATTACCGCTATTTCGCCAGTCATCCCATCCCGCCCACTTGGCGGGAAAAACGTCGAAATGCGTATAAATCCCCCATGCCAACGGTTAATGTGAACGGTTATGTATATTTATGAAATACAATATGAACTTAGCCTCGTTTAGGGCATTAAAACATACGTTCATAGTATTTCCATCATGTCCATCCCACTGGTCTGTCGGATCAGACTTTAAAGGTACATGCCCACTCAGTAGGCACAAAATGTTCTTTATAGGAATTAAATAAGTGTATACTTGTGTCACTATTCCACCAGTTTTAAAAATTACGAGTGCCCGCTATACAGATAAAATAATTTAGTAATATTTATTTTGCTGATAGTGACGCACGGTGGTATCCGGCAATTTTCATATGCAAATGAGGTATTATATTTTTTAATTATTTATACTAATTAAATGTGTCGCCTGAAAAAAATCATATTTTCGACAGATTTCGACATATTTTGCACATCAAAAGTTAAATACAGAGAATAAATAGTAATGTCCGTTAACATTTAAGGGAACACGGTTATCGTCCCTGACAGGGCTCACGCTGGGCTTCATAAATGGCGCCAAATGCGCTAATAAATTGAATGTGGCACAAGAAAACACAATTTGGCGAAAGTAATGGCGCCGGTATAAAAATAGCAAAATTGACACAGTCTGCTTTTCTCAGGACACGGTCTCTGTGTGTGTATTGATAGTCCAGACTGGGTTCAATTACTCTGTATAAACTTTATTGGGAACAGATTTGTTATGTATCATTAACAGGCGTGCGCCATAAACTGGTCAAGGGATTCTTTACAAAGTTAATTATCATGGTTTATCAACAAAAGGTCACCCTATTGTGGTCTAGGAAGTGAATTTCGCCTGGTAAATATGGAAATATCCGCAGTTGTATTCACTTGAAACAGCTGATGCGTACTTGAGATCCAGCCTCTTTGATACTTTTATTCAAAATTGCATGGAACCTAGTGTATACAAGTCATATTTTAACACTTAGAATCAGGGAACCAAAATTATCGTCTGCTGTTGTTATATATGTTGTTTTCTGTCAATAAACCATGGCAGCATTTCAGAAACTGAGGAAGTAAAAAGTCGGTGGGCTATATGTCCCAGCAACAGCTATGGTCATGTAGGGACGGGATCTCGGTTTGAAGTGTCATCCGACCAGGCAGCAATTAAATGGAAATAATTATAAAGTGCTGTGAGAGCATGCTTTTGATGAGGAAAACAAAATAATAATCAGCAGACGACATTTCATTCATCATTGTAATTGTTAAAGGCCCTGGGTGAATGAACTGTGAGCAAAACAGTTAGTGAAAGAACATTTTACGGTAGATTTGTATTTCGGAACATATACGTATATGACCTGAAAAAACTTAAAGTAATAATAAAAAAAATATTAATGAAAAAAATAACTAGCGTTGCAAAGCCAGTTTTGCTAAATATAGCAGTCCTATTTTCCGCGCATGACCTCGCGATTGTGGTCACATGATTGAAAACTACATCATCGGCTACGACAGCGATAACATTCAGTTCTAGTATTGTTAGATTCAGTTAGTTTTGCTAATCATGCACAAGTTTTGTGTGTTAAAGGCCGTGGCTGAAAATACTCAATATATACATTGGGGCATCATTATTCTTGAATTAAACAGCACTGCTGAAACATTTAGGGAACATTATCAGTATGCATAGGTTTAACTGCAGGACTGGGGTGATTACGATCTGACACTCCTTAGGTAAACCGTTATAATGGTAGTTAATTAGTGTGAATGGACCCCAACGGACTGGACATGCCACCTGTAATGGCTATCTGAAAAGCCATCTGGTTTGTGGCTGTACCAAGCAAGCCATTCTTCTGATAGCCAGCCCATAAAATGTTTACTATTGCACCAGAGCACAATGGAACCTCTCTAAACCGGACACCAAGAACCACATGTGATCTTAGTTTTTTGTAATTTATCTGAGGTGATAATATCTGTTCGTGATCGCATAGCACGCAACTATGGCTCAGAATGATAAAATGCCCGATTTATAGTGAAACCCCTCTAAGCCGGACACGCTGGGGACCTCCCAGGGTGTCCGGTTTAGAGAGGTTCCACTGTATTATACCATCAAATATTTAAAAATGGAAATTGGCTTGAATATATTCCATACCAATCACATGAACCGATCAATGTAGTCAAATGCCCTAAAGCATAGGCATTTGGGGTGGGGGTGGCGGGGGGGGGGGGGTGTTTGTTGCTCGTTTCTGTGTTCTAATGCTGCCAGTATAGACCAATCCCTGTTTCGCTAGTAGATCTGCATACTCTAGGAGAGAGGTGGCAGGGTATTTGTGTTGCCATTTCTGGTTATCTGGCATAATGTTGTTTCAAGTATTTCAGTATTATCNATAATATATACAGGAATAAAAGTCAAAAGCCATGTATTTGCATTGCTTTAACCCTTCAAATGCAGGAAACGAAAATTGTCGTCTGCTGCTGTTCTATATATTTTCTTCTTTATCATTAAAGCCATGGTTTGTCAGCACTTTAGAATCATTATACCTCCGCAACAAGCTGTGTATGGGGGGGGGGGGGGGGGGGCTGTGGATTCAGATTGTCTGTATGTCCGTCCGTCCGTCACTAAACTTAAAATCAGAGAAATATATTCTAACTTCCATTTCCTTCATAGAACATTCTTAATATTTCACGCATGCATTCCTCTAAGGGTCTACAAATCCACGACCGTCCAACTCCTGCTGATCCTAAGGTCAAGGTCACATACTTAGTCTCTTCACAAAACTTAACATCGGTGAAATCTGTTAGAACCCTTATTTCCTTCATCGAAAATTCTTAATATTTCACACATGCATTCCTCTAAAACTTAACATCGGATACATCATGCTATGACAAATCCATGACCGTGTCGCCCCCGCTAAGCCCAGGGTCAAGGTCACAGGGCCCATGCGGGGGTATTCCGTAAGCATCGCTTACTGCCAAATCTAGTTTACATTGAAAATGATTCCCAAGTACTGCCAAAGAATGTTGTTGAGGAGACATATGAAAATTAGAAAATAAACAGCAGACAACAAAAAAAAATTCAGCAATGTAATGGGATAATGCTGTTAAGTTTATATAACTACATACTTATTATATAATACACGCACCATGAAATTACCAGGCCAAACTATGGAGATTATGTTTGTATTTCACCCGTAAGTAACTGGAATGTTTTTTGATATGTTAATTTTGCAACTAATCCAATTGTCACAAAATGATTTTCAGAATAGTCCATTTATGAAAAGGGGATGTTTTTGTTGTCAAAAATATGAAAATTACTTGCAAAAAGTGCAGACCCTGATGAGACGGCTCATCTGGATCTACACGTTTTGCCATACAGGCCTGTGGTGTTGAAAGGGTTAAATGGATACATTCTTACGAACGTTTCAATGTAAATAGATGGCCAAGTGTTTCAGCGATCTTGCGACAGTCAAAAAGAGCAAGGTCGTGCTAATGGAAGGTCATTCGTTTCGGATCACTGACTCAGGCTATTGTTCTGCATAGTGGCTATACTGTTAGATATCAAACCATTGGAATTGACCCATAGTTTGCGAAAAGTAGGTAATTGTCACGCGAATGCCATTGCAGTGTTTTCGATTACATTGCACATATACATATCGCATACGAATATATGTACTTTGTACATATACATGTACATGCAAGTGGACGGCTGTTTGACAAAAATGGGTCTTACAAATAGTATTTATTTGCCATTAGTTCATAATACAAATCTAATGACAAGAACGACACCAACGGCACGTATCCCATCGCCGTGGTGGCTGGATCACAAACATGCACATTACTACGGTAAGATATAGGAGTTATAGGAGAATAGGGGAATGCGCATGCATCTATTGAAAGATAATATGAATAAGGACAAAGATGCATATGAAGTTTCAAGTGAATCACTCATATAGTAAAGAGCTTGTAGCAGAATGAATGTACTGAAGTGGGAATTTCAAAGTTATATGACATTGACCGATGCCCAGGGGGAGGGTGCATGCTGGGTTGTGAAATGAAAATATGGATGATAATAAACGTACACATGAAGTTTGAAGCCAAATAGTTGTACAATAAAGAAGTTATAAGAGAATGGAGAAACATGCACCCATCTACTGGGCGCAAATTTCTATTTTATTTGACATTGACCTTGAACACGTGGAGTGCAAGGGTGTGGTGGGGAATGGAAATATGGATGACAGTAAACAGGTTACTTGAGAATAGAAAAAGGCACACGCATCTACAGGACGCGAATTTCTATTTTATTTGACCTTGACATTGGGCATGGGGAGAGCATGAGTGTGGTGGCGGATGGAAATATGGATGATAACAAACATGCACATGAAGTTTCAATCCAATTGTTATTATATCAAACAAGTTATAGGATAATGGAGAAACACGCACGCATCGACTGGGCGCAAATTTATAAGTTATTTGACCTTGAACTTGGGCATGGAAAGGACAGGGAATGAAATTATGGATGATAATGAACATATACACGAAGTATCAAGCCAATACGTCATACAGTACAGAAGTTATAGGCGAATGGAAAACGTGACGGACGGACAGGCGGACGGACGGACGGACTGACGTACACACTGCGGTATACTTGCAAACACACTTACTTGTGCACCTGTAAATAGTCTGCACAAGAAAAAAATAAAAAAGTTGCACAATTATCTCTTGTTCGCACAAATATACCTAGTTAAAGATGGACAGACGGACGGACGGCTTTTGTATCCCATTTTCGCCACTGATAGTCATATGAAGGCAATACTCCGGAGAATTACAAGCAGTGGGCACAGAGGAGTCGGGAGCTATTGTGATGTGTAACCCGGCTACATGTGCCATGATACTGCTGTTATCTCTGGTGTGTGGCAGGACTGCCAGCAACCTGGATATTTATACAATTGTGTGTCCTAATATTGTCTGGGAGCATGGTTGTTTGTATAACTGACCTGAGCTGAATTTAATGAGATTATTGTATGTGATTTACGTCTTCCCAAGTGCGAACGACCAAGGCCATAATATTACCGTTGTATAAGGTTAATGGTTTAAACAGTCAGCCGTAACATTGCATTATCATTTTCCGATGCTATCGATCGCGTTTCAACATTCGTAACCGTTTCCGACCAATTTCCATGAATTCTTTGAAATATCTGTAATATCATACATTTAATATTGTAACGTCATACTATGCAAGTAGTGACGTAATTAGTAAGAATATATAATGAGTAAAATGCTACAATATATTACTTTGTAATAAACTTTAGTTTGAATGATTATCTTGCTTAGAACACTAGTTATCTCTATTTAATGTGGGGACATATTTTTAACCACCCTGCATTTATTGAGTATTTTCAGCCTCAAGCTATTTGATTTGAAGTACACTATCAGGTATTTTGAAATAAGAAGAATTTACAAATATTGACCAGATTAACGCAGGCGGTGGTGTACGTGTAGGCCTACCAGTAAGGAAAATTGTAAAATGTCTATATTTTGTTGTGAAATGCTCATATTTATCATACACCATTTAGAAAGAAGTTTCCATTATAGACGCTAGAGTAATTACATTAACTAAAGTAAATTAGTAACCATCGATTGAAAAACGTGTTTATAATATACTGAGCAAAACTAGAAACGTCCCTCCATGTTTAAGGAAAGATTCATCAAAAACCAAAAGGGTTACTTTTAAAAATCAAAATGGAAAAACAAGTTCATTCATTTCTGTATCAAAGCCAATAAATTGCATTTGGATATCTTGTTAAATATTCGAGAGATAACCGGCCAAGGCGGTAGGGGTCAAAATCAAAAATCACAAAAACTCAGAAATGTGTTACTTAATGTTTAGAGATGGAATTTCAATAAGTAATGTGGCAAATTCAGTAAATCTCGTTAGTACCGAGTGTGGCCACCATTTGCTGAATGCATGCAATGATCCTACGCCGCATCGACGTGACGTAACGCAATACCAGTGCGTTGGGCAAATTCCTCCATTCCCGTTGTAACGCCGTGTAAGATCGCGAACATTGTCAATCTGATCGTTAGCTCGTGCTTTGCGGCCCAGCTCATCCCATATGTGCTCAATGGGATTGAGATCCGGGAGACCGCGGGCCATGGCATGACGTCGACGTTGTTTTGCTGTAAGTATTGAGTGGTGACCCTGGCTACGTGAGGGCGGGCATTCTCGTGCATCAATGTCACACCAGGACCATGCTGACGGATAAATGGTAAGGCATGTGCATTTAGCACATCTGCAACATAACGTTGTGCTTTGATGTTGCCCTGTACAACAACCAAATCTGTCTTCCGGTTTCCCATGATCCCACCCCAGACCATTACGCTCCCTCCCCAAACCTGTTCTTCTCAACAATGCAACAATCGGTGAATCTTTCATTTTTACGCCTGTATACCCGTAATCTTCCGTCAGCATGACTAACTGTGAACCGAGATTCATCGGTGAACAAAACTCGGTTCCAGTCAGCCCTTCTCCAGTTCAGATGACGTCGCGCCCATAACAGTCTGGCAGCACGGTGACGTTGGGTCATTATCTGACCAGTGTACGGGCGGCGTGCCCGGATTGGTTGGGCGTTACGAGCGTAACCGGTTGCGAATGGTCTGCCCTGAGACACCGTATCGCCTAGCAGTGACTGTGGCTGCCAATCGACGTTGACGTAAGTGCGTCAACGTAATGTAACGATCGGCTCTAGCCGTCGTTACACGAGGCCTACCAGGTCGCTGCCGGTCGTGAACAGCCCCAGTCTGCTGGTTACGGGCTGCAAGACGATCAATCGTCTTCCGACAGCAACCAAACCGAGGCGCGACCGCCCTGGCGGCCATCCCACCGCAAGCATCCCAATTGCCTGATTTCGCTCGTTTTCGGAAAGCCGTGGCATATCGAAAACAGTGAAAAATTAAAAAAGTTTTTTAATTTTCCGAATAGCCCCTATCGCATGAATGGTACGACATGAACTGAATCACCTTATCGATGACAAGTATAGCGTGCACCGTGCAAAAAGTGGAAATCAACGTTCCGGTCACTGGCCGCTATGTAAACCGTGTGTATCGGCTAAACTCTACACGATCGTATTCTGAACATCGCCACGGTTTAAAATACATGTACTTTGAACATGTGGTACATACATAGACAGAGCTACACCGGCTATAAAACAGGGACGTTTCTAGTTTTGTTGAGTATATTTAAAAATAACTAGAGTTGCTTTCTGTTAAATCTGAGACCCATGCAGTGCCTAACTATTATTGCGTACTACGTCCTTTTTGTTAGTATAGGTTTGTTGTTTGTTCGCAGAAGCGACATATGTTTTGTAAATTTTTATTTTTGATTTCTACTCTCGTTTTAATGAAATGTTTACTGCCATCATGTTACTGTTATCGATTTTATATTTACAACGTACTTTTGTGACCAGTGTAGACCCTGATCAGGCTGCGTATCTTATAATTAAGTATATCTAAGCCGAACATACTGGTAATTCAATACATATGTAGTCTATAATCTGACACTTTTAAAGGTTGAGGTCCCTTCTGATAAAATTGTATGTCGTCCTATGGAAATAATAATAATATTTCCGAAGTTGTTGTGTCAACTATTGTGTGTGTACTTTCCGCGCGATGCGCTGGTAAACAAATCACTGCATATGTATCCGGTTTATGGAGGTTCCCTTGTACAGCAGGTATTGGCGCATTACACGAATTTGGGGCACGTAGTGTATTATTGCAGATGAAAGTGAAACGTTAGCCGTTTGTCCATTTGAAACAAATAATTACTGAGCACAGCTGGAAACCGTATGGTCAGTTTGCAAGCAGCGGCAAGTGGCACGTTGCTAATTTCACAATCGGATACTTGATACACCGATAATCTATTCCGGAAGGGCATTAGCTGCGGCAATTGATAGGGTTTACCGCTGTATTGAAGGCGGAAGGCTAAATGTTCCAAAGTTTACCCATTCTAATACTACACTTGTACAGTTTAAAACAAAAAGATAATCAGTCATAATTTATCGTTTATAAAAAAAAATGTTTATCATCAGAAATATTTAGCCGCATACGGTGTACAAGAGCACAGTAGTGTATAGTCGTGATAATAAGCCAATAAGCCTAGCAACGATTCGAAACCCTATTTAACCTGTAGGGTATGGAGAAAACCCCAAATGAGAGCTGAATATCTACATAAAACTGTATTATATTCAGCTTGATATTAGAACACGAGTCCCCAGTGACATTGACCTCGGTGCACAGTATATACGTGTATTCATGACCGTATCCATAGTAATGAGGCAGCGGCGCAATTCAAATGTTAAAATGTTTTGTGCAATAGTGTAGTAGAAATTATAGTATATAACCAGCAACTTCCGCTGAACGGCGTCTGCTGCTAGTGATCAGTCATATTAAACGTTTCTATTAGTGTAGATGCCATGGTGTTGAAATAAACTGAACAGCGATTTGAAAGCGCCGCTAGATAATGTTATAGTTTATAGATGAAATAATACAGAAATAAGCATTAATTAAATCTGCATAGCATGCAATATTAATGTGATAACATAATAAACAAACTGCAGAAGAAAAGTAAACTGTCAGTTTGAAATGTGTATGTATAAAATGTCCCAGCTGGTAATAACGGTTAAATAACGGGTAAATCAGTGAGTGCCTATAATTAAATCATACTCTTGTAGTGGTCATAAGACTAAAAATGAATGAACATTATTGTCATAATACATGTATGTATTTGTTGTCGGACCTCTAAATATGACACGATTGTAAATCTAATTTAGGAATGTAGTATGTGACAATATGTATGTTCATTTGTATACAAAAGTGAAAGAAATCTATACTTTTTCTTTTAGCAATGAATGTGTTGTTTATTCATATGATATCATATCAAGATTCATGTACATCATACATGCATTTATTAGTTGGTCTTATGTATTATGGCACCTGTTAAGCATATATATCAAGAGTCCGAATGAAAACAAATGTGATTTGGCCATGCGGAATGGTGTTTCGTTACTAAGTAATGCATGTGTGCAATATGAAGATATTAGCTGTAGGCAAACAGAAGTTATAGGTGATTTGAGAAACTGTTACAAAACTTTCAAAACATAAACAGACAGACATTACAATTAAACTATTTTCCTATTCTGTTGTATCCCTGTCTATGCACATCTGCGACCCAGTGCCTTTAATAACGTTAATAAAGGGCTAACGTGATTCTCTCCGGAGATCTGAAAGATTGCTGTTTAATTATCCCAATCAAATCATGATGTATATAATCTGATTACAAAGTGGCTTTTAGATCATAAGTAGTATAGAGGGAGTCAAAATGATAACAGCAACCATTATGCTGTTATTGAGAGGTGTTGTAACTTCCACCACCAACAAAAAGTTGGTGGTGGTATTTGAATGAGAAAGTGGTCGTGTAGTCCCAATTATATTGGAGATTGGGATATTAAAATCCGTCCCCGATTTGCAAGGGTTTCAACTACCATGTTTCAAATACCCCACCTATCGGAGCTCCAAATACTAGTGTAAAATCCGTCCCAAAAGTATGGAGATTTTCGGCTACCTTGTTTCAGCTACCCAACGAAATAGCCGAAATCGCACTAGCCCCCACCTATAGAATACAGAGCCAAGTTAGACAACTGTGTACTTCTAAAACGGGTCGTCCTTGTCAGAGTTGTCTCTCTTATACCATACATTTCCACCAACAAAAGTTAGGTTTATATACGAGAAATAAACACAGTTAAGTGTCTGGACGCCGGCAATAATATCTCAGCGCTGAGACAGGTTTCGCCACATGTATTTCACTCTGGCTGCTCTACGCATTCTAGCGGATGGAGGTAATGAGGAGGAGGGGTCCGCGGTAACAGTACAATGATGGGGTGGAGGAGATGTGAGTGTGACACATCCCACTAAGCCTAAAAAAGAGAAGAGAAGAATTTTAAAGCGAAGGCTTAGTGGGATGGGCCCAGAAGGGTTTTGCTGGCGCGGGTTCGAGCCTCGGTGGGACCTAAAACTTTTTTTCTTTTTCTTTTTTAAATTGTTAATAATTTTCCTAATTAATAATAAATTGTTTACTGCACCAATATAATTAATTTTATAATTTTAAGAAAATTTTTAAATTATTTTTTTAAAAATTATTTACTAAAACATCACAATTTCCAGGATGGTGGTGCTGTAACATTTCCTCCGACTTTATCTCCAAGTTTACCCTCAATTTATCCCAATCAGTACTCTCAATCTTGGGCATGGTGGCGCGCGCTTTGATTCTAATATCATTTTTTAATTCTTCATACTCTCATTTCTTCCACAACGGATTCAAACTCTAAATTTGATATTTCATTATCGGCCAATGCTTCGGACACTATAACGTCGATGCTATTTTTCTTAGACCTAGCGAGAACGGATATTCTATCACGTTTTCTACATTTTTTCTCGAGTTTTCGACCAGCCACCCAAATTAACATACAAAGTATTCCAGATACAACTGTAATTCCACTCAAAACCCCAGCAATTGGAACTGTTACAATTGTAGATAGCGTTGCGGCAGTCCCCGCACCACTCATTACAGATAAACTTGACAGAACCGTACTAGATGCCTCTGCTAAATTTGCAACGCGCTTATATTTTTTAGCGATTCTTTTTCTATTTTTACATTCGCTAACTAAACTATCCTGCATAACGACGATATTATCCAACCTAAAATCTAAACAGCTTTCGCGAATTGGATACAGTGTTGATGGATTGGTATTGACAATTGGATACAGTGTTGATGGAGTGGTATTGACAATTGGAAGCGGTGATTCGTTCATGATTTTCAATATATTAGTATTTTACAAATTAAGTTCAAATAATAATGAGACAATAGTGGAAGAACTCGCTGGGTCAGCGATTTTCGTAACAAAGTTAATAACACTACCTTCGGAAAGTCTAATTAGATCATCACCGGAGAACAAAACCACCGATGAAATATCTCCAGCGAGTTTAGTGACTCCAACCCCCGTTCTTCCCCATCTACTACGAGATTTATCATGACCGCGCCCACAGGTTTACCATTAGCATTAACCGAGCAGACCGCCATTCGGAGAAGTGTACATGGAGCTGTCATGGCGTATCCCCCACATTTATTACTCGCTTTGGCACCGAACGAATATTCAGAGAGCCCCTCAACCAATGGGCCCCGCTTCTCAGCCCAAACTGTTATGACACGTTTTTGCGTTTTCATTGTTTTCAACAATCCGGCAAGGCCCCCGATAGAGGTATGGGCCTCAGCACGAACCTTTTCAGTGGTCTCCTCAAGCGCTTTGTTCGCAGCTTTACGATCACGTTTCAGTTTATCGGAAACTTCGGTTATTTTTCCGTCTAGTTAAGTAAGTGCCGCTTCTCTGATGAGAGAGTCCTCTGAGCGCAACACCTCATAAGCCTCCGTAATGGTCGCCTGGTGGTCTTCCAGGGCTTTTTCAACACCCAACCGGGCCTCTTTTTGAAATTCAGTTATTTTTCCGTCTAGTTCAGCAACCGCCGCTTCTCTGATGAGGGAGTCCTCTGAGCGCAACACCCCATAAGCCTCCACAAGGGCCACCTTATGGTCTTCTCGGACTTTATCAATACCCGTTCGGACCCCCTCAACCCCCAACCGGGCCTCCTTTCGAAATTCGGTTATTTTTCCGTCTAGTTCAGTAAGTGTTGCTTCTCTGTTGAGAGAGTCTTCTAAGCGAAACACCCTTTAAGCCTCCATAAGGGCCGCCTGGTGGTCTTCTTTGAGTCCCTCAACCCCCAACCGGGTACCGGGTCTATTTTTTGAAATTCTGTTATTTTTTCGTCTAGTTTAGTAAGTGCTGCTTCTCTGACGAGAGAGTCCTCTGAGCGCAACACCCTA
>CM055270.1:106707203-106834991 GCA_029237695.1 Conchocele bisecta
GGTCCACCCTAGCTGAGATGGCGTCCTCTACAAGTGCCAAGAATTGTTTTTGTGCATCAAACGCTGTTCCCGTGCCAGTATAGAACTGCGAGTTTGCTTCTGTGCGCCGAGGATGGCACAGACGTACGTGCGAATGGAGTCGTTTACGCGAGTAACCCCGGCCTGCGTGAACCCTAGACCCTTATCTAACATAAATGTACCCCACGCGTTCTGAACCTCAGCAGCCTGCTGTATGTAATCGACGTGAGCCCGTTTCGGAGGTAACATTTTACAAGAAAACACGCCACAGTGCCGACCTCCAGACACTTCCGGCCCGAAAGTCATAGTCGCGGGGTCAAAATGTGATGATGTGGTCACCGGAGTGATCGTGTCTAAAATCAGTCTGCGTCCAATTCCCGGACTGGCCCCGAATGAGAACGTCCCCGAGGCCGGTGCTGGCAGAAAATGCTTTCTGTCTCCAGTCCGCGTCTTTTGAAACGTTAAATTCGTTACACAGTCTTTCAAACGCCATACAGTCGTATGTGTTGGAAATGGGATCCCAGGCGTCGTCTTGAGGTAGAGAAATACCTAGTTCTTTGAGAATCCTCCTAATAGTATAATACGCGTGAAAGTTGTAGACACTTCGGAGCATGACATTCTTGGATGTCAGATGGTCTTTATGTGAAACTCCACACCCGGCTGTTGCGCACCATACAGCGAAATTTATTTGGTTCTGCCAAAACTGCATCGGTGTTGCTTTCCACCAGTTTACCGCCTACATCGTAGTAATCTTGGGCAGCCTATATTGTTCAAAGATGTTAGGGAAATTGGTGGCAAAGCCACTGTCCGGTCTAACCGTTACGGTTGGGTGTACAAGGCGGTTAACAACGTCTTTTTGCGTGTATTTACCACCGACCGCGTACTTTGCATTAGAATTAAAGCTAAATGCTTTGGTATCCATTGAAAGATATTATTATGTTTGCTACTATCACTAATGTTCAAAAATTGAGTTGTGAACTCAAAAAATTAATAGACAACTGCTGCGGACAACGCCGGGTAGGCCTTAGATCAATCACGTTCACGGTTGGGTGGAAAAACGTTGAAACGCTCGAGTTTTTCACATTAGAAGTCGAGGACGTCGAATTTTTCACATTAGAAGTCGAGGACGTCGAGTTTTTCGCATCAGAAACCGACTCCGAACACTCCGTCATAGATGTGTCACATAGAATAGACGTAAATAGAGCCATAAGTCCACCAAAGGTTATAGTACCTCAGGGTCTTTGGAGTTTCGGAGATCTCCAAGCTTTTGTCGCGGAGAAGATTCCTGGTGTAGTCACTCTCGCAATCTCGAAAGCCACGGGGCTCACGACATTGACCGTTGAGAGGCGTTTAAGGATCTCACCGGGGTTGGGCTCACTGTTAGGATTTAAAATAACATACCCTTACAACGATGACGGAGTGTTTGATCCGGGCGAGCACGTCGGCACGACCCCAGTAAACTTCGCCGTCAGGAAAACTCTCGGGGTGCACCTGGATCGGGTGAACACATCGTACAACACGGTAGACGGCACTCCCAGCACATTACTGAAAACCGTGCCCGCCAGCGACTGTTTCTTTGGTGAGACCCTGACCTTAGACTTCCCACACCCCGAGATGAAAGTTTTGGAATCGGGACACATCCACGAGTTGAAGATTTCTATTCTTGATGATAAAGGGCGAGAGTTGAAGAACGATTACCCGATTTCGGTCGTCCTAGAAATTTCAAATTAATTAATTTTAAGAAAATTATTTAGAATTAAACGCATGTTCGTAATTTATATATATGGGCCACGCTCTGTGAAAACCGGCCTTAATGACACAATTTTCAATTTGCATTTTTTTACATTTTCTGATGCGGACACCTTTCAAAAACAATATTCTGAAAAGAAAATGCAATTATGTTTAATAGTTTTTGTTTTATCTCACTGTTTAGCACCATGTGAATCACCCACGAAAAGAAAAACGTAACGCCATCGAGAAAATGACGTTATTGAAACGGCGACGTTTGTACAATGCAACTCAACAGCCTACAGTAGAAATGAGTGTTCATAGACTCATTGACGGTGCTTGCTGTAAACTGTATTTGCTGATAAGTTGTACTAACTGTATCTACAAGTGTCAGTATGTATTACTATCAAACATTCATCAGAATAAAATATAGTATGCACATGTAGTGAACAAAACAAACGCACAACTATTGATTTTAAATCTATAATTAGCCGACCTGTGGCTTCGTAATTTGCCACCATCGCCATAATAGATTCATATACGTGTGTCGTCAGAAAGTTACAATGTCATTATTTAAGAATTGGCGTCATTTACAGTTAATTGTGACGTCATTTATTGATTTAGGCAATACGTCACCAAAGACCAAAAAACTAAACGGCATTCCTGGTGTTAGAAATTGTAAATTATATGCACATCGTATCGGTGATTGAAACAAATGCATTTTATTTCTGTAGAAATGAATGACCAGAATTTGGATAGGCCTATGGCTGCACATATCAATGACTTCAGCGCCCGATGGGGTCTAGAGGGTAGTTGGACACCCCCGGGCATTTTTAAACAAACTAAAAATCTACTGTTCATTCCCCGACTCTCGGAATTAAATTTACATCTCAGAAAGCGGGACTGTGTAGCCAATATGACTGGCGGACGGGCTAATGTACATGTACCCCGTACTAGCAGGTAGCAGGTCTATGGGAAAATGCTGCGCTGACCCACACTCCCTCGACTGGCACCACAGCACTGCCAGGAAAATGTGGAGATGTAACATACATGGTATAATTGTTACATGTCCCGATAAAAATAACGGCAGTATATTCTCTCGTCGGGAATAATTAATTTGAAAATGAAATGTGCAATTTAGTTTTGTTGTGTTTCAGAAAAAGTACATTCAGCGCATTTGTAAACAAAGAAACAACCATGCTAAAAACAAGAGCGGATTCACGTAGGGGAAAGGGGACCCCGGGGCCCTCCCCCCCCCCCCCCCCGCCCCACCCTAAATTTGGCGAATAAAGATATTTCTGCTCTAAAATGCGCCATAACGCAGCAAAATGGGGTGTGTACATATCAAACATATTACGGAGGGTATACAGCCGGACCCACCTAGCAGTCTCCCCAGCTCCGCTTGGTCGACGAACAAACGGTGCTAGTTTGAAAGTATAGTAAACTATTTCAATTAAGAAGTCCCGGCCCTTCCCCGCCCCCCCCCCGCCCTCCCCACCACCTCCCACCCTAACCTGAAATCCTGGATCCGCCTCTGAAAAGCACCGTGGCGCACGTACATGTATTTTGCATAACTGCACACTATAAACACAGTCAGTGATTTACACACTAAATCGATCACAACATTGATGATTTTGTTGAAATGACGCTCCACACCCTGCGACTATTGTTCGAGGCGGTCATTTGAATGTAGACTCGTTTAAGGTGTGCATGTGCTTTTTTATTATATTATTTACACGCCTCCGACTAGAACGGCCCTTTGATAACAAACAAAGCACGCAGACGTGCATTATTTAGTACAATGTAGTACAATGTAAGAAAATTAACAACAATCTGGCAAAGTCGGACTTCTTAAATGTGTAAATATTGGAGACCTGTGCAGTCTGATCAGTGTCTGCAATGATTGCAAATATACTAGTAAAATTACTATACATTCATATAACCACGGCATATTTACAAGTGGTCATTTCAAAGAATATTTATATTATTATCAAACGGCAATCATACGGCTGATTCAATGGGATAGTTTTTGAAAGGCGCTCAATATTACGTGACACCGAACACGTAAGTGGTAGAAGATACAGATAGAATCAGTAGGCTACGTCCTTGGTGGCTACAATTATGTATTAAAATAATCTGATATAACCATGATTATTGTGTCGCAGTAAATATGCATGTGACACAATACCAACACACTAAATACTAAAACATGTTTGGCCCAGTGTCACCATGATGCGATATGCCAGGAGCGGCGTATATTTTGGCACTACCATAATTATACATCTGTGATACGCTTATTTTTCTGAAAATTTCCAAATCGTATTTTTATGTTGACTTTTGAAACATTCGACAGGCGAAACATTCGACAGGCGAAACAGTACATTAAACGAATTAAGCCCTGTGCCCAGTTCTATTTGTTACATACATGGTGTTATCTAAACATTACCGGTTGTATGGTTATTTAGTTTCACAAATGTCGTCCATATATGAACAAAATTTCGACAAAATCACTACGCGTTTCCATGAAAGAAACCGAAAAAAACAGACAACTGTCTGAACCACTATGGAAACAACTGTAAAATTCTGCTACGCGTATCCAGCATTAAAAGGTTTCTGAGCCACAAATAGTAAAACGTACAGTACGGTTATATATAGGACAACGTCAACTTATTGCAATGACGCAACTATTTCAAGTGTCGAAATCCGATGTGACGTTGGTTTCAAGCGAAACTTTGCGACGTCATTTTCAGGCTTTCATGACGTTGTCATTAAGGCCGGTTTTCACAGAGCGCGGCCAATATATATATTATCAACATTATTGAAAATGAGTATATACGGACCAGGTAGTTCTTCCGATTGGGTGACAAATTCAAAGAATTTGGAGCCGACAGAAGGGGGATTCATCCCGACAGAGGGCGACTTTTTAACTACCCAAAAAACAAAGGCCTTGATCAATAGAACTATATCGGTGGCCACGGACGAGATTCACAAGAGTCTACTATCACAACTTAGAGAATATGCCCTGGTTGTGAATACACAAAGTCGCGAAGAAACGCATACGGAACTAAACGAACTAGGTGAAAAAATAACCAAATTTCGAAAAGAGGCCCGGTTGGGGATTGATAAAGTCCGAGAAGACCACCAGGCGGACCTTACGGAGGCTTATGATGCGTTGCTCTTAAAGGACTCTCTCATCAGTGAAGCGACACTTACCGAACTAGACGGGAAAATAACAAAATTTCGAAAAGAGACCAGGTCGGATATTGATAAAGTCCGAGAAGACCACCAGGCGGACCTTATGGAGGGTTATGATACGTTGCGCTCAGAGGACTCTCTCATCAGAGAAGCGGCACTTACCGAACTAGACAAAAAAATAACCAAATTTCGAAAAGAGGCCAGGTCGGGTATTGAGAAATCCCGAGAAGACCACCAGGCGGACCTTACGGAGGCTTATGGTGCGTTGCGCTTAGAGGACTCTCTCATCAGAGAAGCGACGGTTGCCGAACTAGACGGGAAAATAACCAAATTTCGAAAAGATACCCGGTCGGGTATTGATAAAGTCCGAGAAGACCACCAGGTGAACCTTGCGGAGGCCATTGCGGAGGCTTATGATGCGTTGCGCTTAGAGGACTCTCTCAGCAAAGAAGCGACACTTACTGAACTAGACGGGAAAATAGCCGAATTTCTGAAAGAGACCAGGTCTGGGGTTGAGGGGGTCCGAGAAGACCACAAGGAGGCCATTGCGGAGGCTTATGGGGCGTTGCGCTCAGAGGACTCTCTCAACAGAGAAGCGGCACTTACTGAACTAGACGAAAAAATAACCGAATTTCGAAAGGAGGCCCGGTTGGGGGTTGAGGGGATCCGAACGGGTATTGAGAAAGCCCGAGAAGACCACCAGGCGGACCTTACGGAGGCTTATAGGGTGTTGCGCTCAGAGGACTCTCTCATCAGAGAAGCGGCGGTTGCTGAACTAGACGGGAAAATAACCGAATTTTTTCAAAAAGAGGCCCGGTCGGGTGTTGAGAAAGCCCTAGAAGGCCACCAGGCAACCATTACGGAGGCTTATGATGCGTTGCGCTTAGAGGACTCTCTCATCAGAGAAGCGGCACTTACCGAACTAGACGGAAAGATAACCGAAGTTTCCGATAAACTGAAACATGATCGTATAGCCGCGACCAAAGCTCTTGAGGAGGCCTCTTATAAGATTCGTACTGAGGCATATACCTCAAACAGTGCGCTTGCCGGAATAGTGCGAACAATGAAAACGCTAAAAACGTGCCATAACAGTTTGGGCTGAGAAGCGGGGCCCATTGGTTGAGGGGCACTATGAATATTCGTTCGGTGCCAAAGCGAGTAATAAATGTGGGGGATACGCTATGACAGCTGCAGGTGAAGCTATCCGAATGGCGGTCTGCTCGGTTAATGCTAGTGGTAAACCTGTGGGCGCGGTCGCGATAAATATTGTAGTAGATGGGGAAGAACGGGGGGTTGGAGTCACTAAAATCGCTGGAGATAGTTCGACGGTGGTTTCGTTCTCCGGTTATGATCGAATTAGACTTTCCCAAGGTAGTGTTATTAACTTTGTTACGAAAATCGGTGACCCAGAGAGTTCTTCCACTATTGTCTCATTGTTAATTGAACTTATTTTGTAAATACTAATATATTGAAAATCATGAACGAATCACCGCTTCCAATTGTCAATACCACTCCATCAACACGGTATCTAATTGTCAATACCACTCCATCAACACTGTGTACAATTAACGAAAGAAGTTCAGATTTTAGGTTGAATAATATCGTCGCTATGCAGGATATTTTAGTTAGAGAATATACAAATAGAAAAAGAAACGCTAAAAAATATAGACGCGCGGTGAACATGGCTGAAGCATCTAGCACGGCTCTGGCGAGTGTTTGGGGCGGGGACAGCTGCAACTATATCCACCAATATAACGGTTCCTGTAGCGGGGATTTTACGTGCGGTGTCGGCCGTTTCTGGGTTGTTGTGTATGGTAATTAGGGCGTCGGGTGGAAAACTCGAGAAAAAATGTAGAAAACATGATAGAATATGAAGAAAAATACCATCGACGTTATGGTGTCCAAAGCGTTGGCCGATAAGAAAATATCAAATTTAGAGTTTGAATCCGTGGTGGAAGAAATGGGGAGATATGAAAAATTAAAAAATGATATTAGAATCAAAGCGCGCGCCACCATGCCCAAGAGTGAGAGTACTGATTGGGATAAATTTAGGGTAAAACTTGGAGATAAAATCGGAGGAAATTAATATTTTTATTAAATAATTAATTTTATAATTAATTTAAAGAAAATTATAAAATTAATTATATTGGTGCAGTAAACAATTTATTAATTAATTTTAGGAAAATTATTAACAATTTAAAAAGAAAAAAAAAAAAAAGTTTTAGGTTCCACCGAGGCTCGAACCCGCGCCAGCAAAACCTTCTGGGTCCACCCCGCTAAGCCTTCGCTTAAATTTCTTCTATTTTTTTATTTTTTCGGCTTAGCGAGGTGTGTTACACTCACATCTCCTACACCCCATCATTGGACCGATACCGCGGACCTCTCCCCTTCGTTACCTCCATCCACTATAATGTGCAGAGCGGCCAGAGTGAAGTACATGTGGCGAAACTTATCTCACTGTTGAGATATTAATGCCGGCGTCCCGACACCGATCTGTGTTTATTTCTCGTATATAAACTTAACTTTGCTGGTGAAATAAAAAAAAAATTGTTATTTGATATTAATTATTATTTTTATTATTTATTAAATTAATATGTTTTTCTATATAATAGGGGGTGTTTCAGCTTTAAATTATAAATATTTTTTACAAAATTAAATAACGAACCATCCCGGAAATTCGTGAACTATATAACCCTCACTAAGTGTTTATAAACTGTGTACACCACCTGTGTAAATCGATAGCCCGTTTACATACCATCGATAAGGCTATAAATAACCGTGTGTGTAATATATATTACAGTGTGTTTATTTTCCATCCCGGAAGACGTAATCGTGTAAACCTCTCTATAAATGGACACTTAATATACGTGTAAGGTGGGACACCTAATTTACATTTTCATAACGCGTGTAATTGGAACATTGTCGTCTGCTTGGTGTTGTGATTACAACATAAATTAATTAGTTTTGTTCAACAATATACATATCTTTATAAACGATATCGTAGAAATGTACATTCGTAAACGATTCGTTGGGTTTTAATAATTTTATATAATACACCTTAGTTTCATATCCGATACGCATTATCCGTCTTAATGTTTGTATTTGCCTCTTGTATAGTTGACATAATTGCCGGTATAATATTGTAAATGCAACGTTTTTATCGGAGTGTAATAAATTACGCTGGTATTTCATGTATTCGATATCGCCTAGTGTTCTCATTTTATAGAATTTATATATAGGACTATAACCCCCGTATTCTTCGTAAACTTCTTCAACACAGGCATTAAAAACTTTCATTTCCAATTGTATTGTATTATCCATTTTCTCTAATAATATTTTATTATAACCATTTTTTCAAAAGTCAATTACCAATATAATTGGGACTACAATACCACCACCAACTTTTGGTTGGAGGTGGTATCATTTTGACTCCCTCTTTTCAAAATTATTTTCTCCAAAAATTCATAAATTTGCTGTCGGGAGACAATTTTCCTCGTTAACCAACTTTTTGATTTTCGGGGGTGGTGGGGGTATTATAGAGGGTTATAAATGATATCACGGTAGGTGGTATCATTTTGACTCCCTTACTACTACTCAAAGTCTTCTCTTTTTACGTATTTGTCTAGAAATTCGTAGTAAAATTCCAAAATTCTCAATTTAGCTAGTTGATAAACCGCTATTCCACAACGGAATGGTCTCTTTACCGCACACCTGGGTTTTCTTGAAGATATTTCGTACGCATCTCCTATCTCTTCCAAATCGTCAAAGAATGCAGATCTTAATGTCTTAATGCTTTGTCAACACAGGTTTCGTTTTGTGTATATGTCGTATTTAAATGTCTCTCTGTTGCCTCTATCATTTTTCCACAACACGAGTTTCCTAATAATTTCATTATATCCGCTACTGGTTTCTTATTTGGTTCTACATCGCGTGTTAGTCTTGCGGCTTTAACTTCTTTTGCGAACCATTCGAATGGTTTTCCACTCTAATATAATCTATAACCCGATGAACTCCAGTTGTTTTAAATACCATTTCAATAATGGTGCGTACAGAAATACTTTAATGACGGTCATAGATCCCACCAATTTTGTTCCATCTCCTCTTGTTCGGCCAGTATCTTTTAAATATTTTAACATGTGTGCGGGAACTTCATCAACCTCTACAACACGATTTATAAAAAGTGAAGATATTTCAGAAAACTTATCTTTTAAGTTATTGGGAACCTCTATATCCACCTCCGCAAACCCAAACCAGTCTCCATATAAAACTCTTTTACAAAACTTTTTAATAAATTTAGGGTTATGTGGGGTATCTATATGGTGTATAGTTTTTCTCCCACACGGCATCTCTTTATTTAACGTAGATAAATATAATGCGTTTGCATCATACCCCAAAACGGCCTGGCACGTTTTACCACCCAATCACGATTGGATTGGAGTTATAATCTTTGAAACACCCGCTTCGGCATATCTTGTAAATACGATCGATGGGCCTCCGACTAGAGCACCTTTCATCATTTTGTATGTTTCTTCTTTTGGTGCGTATAGTGCATCCCGCGTATGTGCATGTACATCAGCCGCACTTGTGGTGGGTGGTTTAATGGTTCCTCTCAATAAATATTGTATAGCTCTCCAGGTAGTGTTACCGCATCTTTGAAAATATCCACACCTCTGTGTTTATAAAATTCACACATTTTTCCCACCGCTTCTAGGAACGGTGCTACATCTAAATCGTTGTAATATTTCAACCAATCTCTGAAAGTTTTCATATTCTTTTCTTCGAAAATTCTACGACATTTACTTAATTCTGTTTCATCTATTAACATTTTTCCAGATAGTTTGGAATACCAATTCTCTATATCCGGTAGTCCTGGGTAATCCAGTTTGTCTGGAGAATCAAACCACTGGTAAGGAAAGAAAGATTTCTGTCCTTTGCAGTCGTAGGCTTTTATCGAACTATCCTAATTTACACCAGGTAGTAGGTAAAGTATTACATCAAGAAATCTAAACTCTGGAGTAAATAGAAATATCGTTGCGTTTGCGCGTTTTCCGACCATTACTTTCTTTGTTGTTGATGCCAGTTCACCTACTAGATATTTTTTTATTAAGTTTATATCGTACTTACTGCTGTTAAAACCGATAACCGGTACTTGATATATCCACTGTTGGATCTTGTCGATTTGGTTTTTACGTAAATGTTCTGTATTAAACCCATATCTTGACCATACTTCTTCTCTTATAGCTTTTACCCTGACTTTCAAATCTTCTACGAATTTTTCTATCAGTTTTACAGGATCTTTATCACAAATATGAGTTACTGTTCCTGAGAAATTTATCTCCTATACTAACGCTTACCGGAACGTGCTCAGCTTCGTACTGTAGATTATTACCGAGAGTTTCAAATTCTGGGTTGAGATATGCCTCAAAATCGTATACTATCTGATATGGATAAAGAGTAGTGTCGCAACCAATCTTTATGTCTTTACGCGTTCTTTGGAATTCACATTCCAACATAACTACTAGGTTGAATTATTTGCTTCTAATAAATTTATCTCTTCTCAAAGTGGATGCGCGTTCTTCTTTTCTATGCTTTGCATGAATCTCACACCCGTGCCAGTAACAGCCGTGATATTGATATACGGTATTGGTTTCTGTACAGTATCCATCTACTGGAGCTCCTAAAATCCATATTTCACCCCCGTGTCCACACCGTTCGTGGTGAATGTGATTTCCCTCATGCTTTTCCACAGAGTACAAACAATCGATCGCCCCATAACTGTTAGAACTTTTTGGGTAAAACGCTTTCTCGAACGACGAACGCGGCGCTCTAAATAATTACCATCACATATTACTTTTGTCTCACCTTTCATACATTTTGGTCCGTGTCTCTTCATATTACTCGCTTTCGTGAATTTCTGTTTGCAATTATCGCAGGCGTAAATTTTAGATAGGTTTTTAAGGTTTTTTATTAGAAATGCGTGATTATTAAACAGTCCTATTGTCATTGGTTTATTACCTATTGCCTTATAGTCCGCTGGTACCTTTTTCAACCACCATACATCACATTCGGTGGGTTGATATACTTCTATACCGATTTTAAAAAACTCTTCAAACTTTTTCAGATCTTAAAAAGGAATTGGTGAAACCACATTACTACCGAAATATTGCTTACTAAATTCTTTCGCCTTGTCCGTGCATCTGTCAGATTTTTTACCTGTCATATGCATAGCTAGACACCTGAACAGACAAAGGTCGTCATTATACTTATCTAAAGAATACATACCTTTTTTATTCTTCAACCATTCTGGAAGTTCTCCTCCTGCTGCTCTTTGGATTGTAGTCCCAAATCTATTCCCCTACTGCTCTGTATTAGCTTTACAAAAACCTCTACCCATCTTACAAACTTCCACTTTGTATTTGGTCTGTCTATTTTATCGGACATTATTCGTGTTTGCTCCTTATCTGACAGCCATTTTTTAACTGTTTTCATTGATGATAGTGGTTCGCTACCGAGATTTTTGTGAAATATTATAGTTATAGGTTTTCCATTTTTAGTTTCCTCCATATGTTCTAGCTTGTAAGAATATGAATATCTCAAATAAAAATTGGTTGTTAGATACGGAACGAGTTTATCGGACATGCGTTCAGACTCGTTAATGTCAATGTGTTTACGAAAGGATAATGTAACTACCCGTCTTCCCTTTTCTATCTTTTCCAATGTTTCATCATGAGCCCCCATTATTTCTTCACCTTCAGCCACTATCGCGCGAACGATAGATTTTTTCTTATTATTTGGTATTGGGTCGCCTGTGCTTGAAGGTTTTATTACACTAGCCCTTAACCCCGCAATACTTTCTTTTTGAGTTCTGTTACCAACTTCCTCTGCTAGTTAGAGGTCTTTAAAGGCTCCTCGTCTGTGGGCGCGGGTAAACCGCTTCATAAACGCCTCATTCTTTGTGGCGTTTATCAGCTTTGTCAACCCCCTAACTCTCAACTGTTTACTATAAGTAATCCTAGAAATTCGGCTTCTCTTCTCAAACTTTCTATTTCTGCTCTAGTTTCTGGCGTTATCATATTTTCTATATATAATCTATGAAATTTATCTGTTCAATTGGACGTGAAAAATTTACATCATGTTTTGTTCACGTCCAATTGAATATAAACATATACATATACATATATAATGGAGTGTGTGAATTGTTGTAAGACTTTTGCGTGTAAAGACTATCTACGAAGGCATCTATCGAGACGTAGAAAAATTCCTTGTGTCACCCCACAATTTCAATGCCCCAGATGCTCTTGTAAATTCGTTAGTGCCCAAACTCTTTGTAGACATAAGCAACTACGCTGCCCTGTGGCTAAAGGTGAACGTGGTAAACTAGAGCTGGTAGAATTAGTTGCTGATCTGCGAACTAAATTAGCTATATTGGAGGAGAAAAATTGGGTGTTGGAATATAAACAATCACTCGCGGGCACATTGAAATTGCATTAATGATTTCAAAATTATTTTCTCCAAAAATTCATAAATTTGCTGTAGGGAGGCAATTTCCTCGTTAACCAATGTTTAAGTTTTTCGGGGGTGGTGGGGGTAGTATATAGGGGTGGAAATAATACCACCGTAGGTGGTATCATTTTGACTCCCTATATACTACTATTTGTATTAAAATGAAACCTCTCCTGGTGCGGTGGCCATTGATCACATTGGTAATACACTAACTGTGATATATTTGTTGTGTTCATATATATATACAGCATCTGCTGTGTGTTTTAGATACTGTTTATCACATGAATTAAATGCAAAAGAGCAGGGAACTGGGCCCAAGACAACGATTGGGATTTCGAAATTTCACTCGACGAGGTGCTACACCCATTTGAATAAAATGTAAGTTATATTTCTAGTTTTAACTCACTACCCAACGTACATTCGATAGTTATAACTGTTGCAGATTAGTTATCAATTTGACTGTACAATTAATATAGAGCTCCACATTAGAAGCTACAGTTTGCCAATGAGAGTGCATATACCTATATTGACCACCATACCATATACAACTGTTTGTATAAAATTTACATACGCGCGATATACTGAAAAATGCACTAATATCATCTCACAATATTCACAACCTTAACATTTAATTCGCTTAATTTAATGTATGTAAGTACCATTCAAACATTGAATTACTGATCATATGCATGTAGCATTAATTAGTACAATAATTATAATTAATTTATATTAATTTCCACCCAATATTCATACAATTTTGAATTCAAGGGCAGTCGAATTCTCCTAACCAGTTCACATTTTAACAATGTTTTTGTATTTTTTATATATTTTTTTGGCAGTCTGCGTCTTAATTTACATTATATATTTATATTTTGCGTGCTGGTTTGTTAAAGAAACATATGTCACTTTTGGAAAAATCCGAAATATGCATATGTTTAGTTAATTAATTGTTGCCATTCATTTTAACCGTCTCCACAATTAATTAACAATTGAGCAATATCTACAAGAAATCAAATATGCCAACGGTTTTCTAAAGCTTTGATAACACAGATAAGCTAAACATGTAACGTTCTACTCACGTTTGTCTGTCCGTGTGTTCGCCTGTTCAATGTTCACGTTGTGATCCCGACGTCTTTCTTCTTGAAGAGTGAACACTGGTCACGGCAGCCAAAACAATCAGATGTAAAATTGTTGTTGTGATCACCATCTGAATTGCACTTTATATGGAACCTCTCTAAGACGAACTACGGTGTAGTTCGGCAAACATACTTTTATTAACACGCACTCGATCGTATAGTGGATTTATTCTAAATTAATTTAGACCTCAGTTTCCCGAGTTAACACCCGTTCCCAGACCCGGTGTGGATCCAACCATACAAGCATCCCATCCTGAGCGTATACCGCTAAGTGAGCAATTTGTATACTGCCATCATGATTATCAGGTTTCAACCAGCTACTATGCGAGCATTATTTACCAATATTTCACACCGATATGAACATTGAGCAACGGGTCATATCGTTACACACACACAATAAGGGGTATAACCAGACTAAAATTGTCACATACAAGAATGCAAAAAAGACTTACATGACGGCCAAACCAGGTCTCCGGTGGGAGTCCGGTAAGGATGAAACCTGAACGTTAAATTACCCATCGCATGCTCACACCTGCCACCCACTCAAGTAAAACGTTGAATTGCATTGAATTGGAATCACATATCTGCCGCCATCTTGAATATCTGCATTTTGACAGGGAAACATTCTTCAGGGTTGTTTCCACGTATATCGGATTCAGAAACATTTGTGAGATGCATACATCTGTTTTGTGTGCACATCCATTCCTTGTACATGTACAGAAAATAATACAATCAGTTATATCAAATAAATATCGTTTGTATAAATTTGAATGTATGCCAATTAAATTTGATTTAGTGCAATATGGCCGCCGTCTTGGAGTTTTCAATACATTCAATACAGGCGACGATGATAATCATCCCCGATATAATTACGCGCCGTAACCCTCAATTATCAGCAAGTAAAACTTCAGCAGAAAACTTACAATAAATGCAGGTCGCGGTTTGGCGGCCATCTTTGATGAAGGTAAATGTGAATTATAGCTCGAATTGAACCAAATGTACGTACTATCAACATAATGCTGGGCATTTAATAATTGATGTTTTCGTAATATAAAATGCATTATAAATCCACGTTTTGACATTTTGGCTGCCATTTTTATTTATGGTGTGTTATCTCCCTATATATAGCATATTGTGTCACGCACATTTCTATGGGGGCAGCCATTGTCGTGCTACGCCTAAATGGCGAGTACGACCAAGAAAATAGTGCCCTGTGCCAACTTATCCTATGGCGTTTTGGTCTGTCTTGCTTTATATCTCAAACTGCATATACTATTCTCTATAGTTTTGACAGTTTTGTGCTCAGTGTATCAGTTAAATTCTGGAAGTTACGAATCAAGACATATCGTGCGTATTAACTTTAGGTATCACGGGACAGTACGGAGCTTGCGGTAAAAGGGGTGGACGATTTTATATATATTTCAGTACTTACCCGGCAATGTGTTTTACAAAGTTAACTTACCCCACACACCGATCAGTCTTTGTGGAGATAACATATTTGAGTACTTTGAGTACTTTGATTTTAATAATTTAGCTATTATTTTACATTTCAAAGTAATCCTAGTATAAAAGAGTACTCTCTGTTGTCATTCCAGACTCTAAAATGACAATAATGTGGCATATGTACACAGTTGTAGTGCAAATGTTACGATATGGCGGCCATCTTGATGTTGCGCATTTTTACCGGGAAACATTCGCCAGATCACTTGCTACTTCAGCATACTCGACAAACCCTATATACCAATGTTCATGCTTTCTGCCGGAAGTGAACATCTCCATTTTGTGCTACGTATTGATTCCACTATCATATTTATTTGTTTATTCCAGTCTCATAATTAATTTGGTAAAAAAACAAGTTGGGGAGAATTTTGCTGTGATCGGACCAATGCTTATTTTAACCTACTTTTAAATTGGTTCTGTGTTTCTGATTGAACCACCGAATTAGGAAGATTATTCCAGGCATTCACAGCCCCGTTGTTAAAGACGTTTTTACTGATATTTACTCTCGACCTTTGAATAGTTTCAACCGTGTCCTCAGGCCCGTTGTTCGGTTGCCTTCTTGAACAGTTTGTCCTTATCGAAGTTACCTATGCCTGTTACGATTGTAGATGGTGATATTGGATATGTGACTATATCTAGTGATTCCAAACTCCATGTAAAACATATTCAGTAACTATACGATCATCGGGTCTAAATGTTACAGTCATATTTCCTATTTATAATTCGGGTTGGATTGTCTATCAGCTGTTAGTTAATTTTAGTTGTGTCTGTGATGTAGCAATTTCTGTATTTCATAAGCATCAATCAATGATCAAGATATATTTCCACACAACTTTATGCTGAGAAACATATATAGATTATATATGAAATGGTGAACAAAAGAGTGGCTGCTATAGACAGATAAATGCTATTCGGAGGTGGCCTTTAGAATAGGTTCGACTGTAGTTTGCTCACAACTGACTCTTCTGTTATGGTAGTTCTACAAATCACGCTGTACATACATGTCATCTTTGTGCTTGGATAGGTAAGTTGGCATATAAGGTGGATTCATCAAGAATTTATAATTGATTTATAATCAAACTAAATATATCAAAAGACTTGGCCACAACTTAGGCCGCTTGTAGATTCATCTTATACATTTTAGAGAAATATGATGGACGACCTGCGAGCAATATCATCTAGCAAGCAACACCCAGCATCACAGTCAGTCAGTGATGAGTTGATGGAAAATTGACTGATACGTATCAGTAGAAGTAAGACTAACATGCAACACATCTTCTGCTTTCATTAACTTACTGGGACTCATATAGTAACGTTACAAAGCATAATGACATAACACCAGTAGTAATTTGTATTCCTTTAAAGGTGGAATAATGTCACCATTTTGGAGTGATGATTTGCCTACGATTTGATAAAAAAAATGTGTACTTCTAGGTTAACTAGTCCTAATAGCCCTAATAGTAGAGCACAGTATGATTTTGAAGACAGCTGATAGTTGTTATTGATTTTGTTATCCATGGAAGGCCAGCATCACAATATATTTTACCCTAATACTAAACAGTAACAATGAATACCTGTGGTTTCTCCAATCTTCTATCATTTAGAACAGCCACACACTTTGATTCTCCATCTTGTCTGGTATTTATGATTTTACAAATCAGCGGCCATCTTATATTTCAATGCTAACCTCCAAATTAGCAAACTGATTTTACAGCAGATGTGAACTGCTAAAATGTGTGAAATACTCGTGACTTGGTACTTTTAGCCTGTATGCCATCTTGGGAAATGTTGCATTTTTTCTTTTCAAGATTGAAGGTGGTGACCATCTTGGATTTACAAACCCCGATAACATCCAACCTAACAAACAGCCCTTCCAGTAGGTGTGGTCTGCTGAGATTAGCGAAAATGTCAGACAAAGTGTACATTTAGCTTAATTTACCGCTCAGAAAGATTGTTTTACATTGTCCAAGATGACGAGCGTCGGCCATCTTGGATTTAAAGGGCTTAGTCAACACACAACCCCTCCAGCAGGTATGGCATGCTAACATTTGTGAATATATACACATTATTTTTAATTTTAGCTTAGATCCCACTAACCCTATGGAGTAGTATGTTGGAAGGTGGCCATCTTGGATTTAAATGTCAAAACAAAAACTTAACCATACCAGTAGTTTTGGCATGTTATAATTAGTGGGAAACAACACCTCATTTGTGTTTCTTGCTTATCTCATTACAGAGATAATGCATTTTATATATTTAAAAATGGCGTTGACGGCCATTTTGAATTTTGTGCTCTAAAAAGTTTTCCCATCACTTTTTAAAAATGCATAGAAGCTACGTTTTTCATAAAATGGTTCAACTTGACAAATCAACAATAAAACAAAGGCAAGAACATAACGGTCACGGAATCCTCAGAAATGACCCTACTAATATGCAAAACAAAGCATCATCCCTAGACACACAATGTGGCGAAATATTATCACAAAACAAATAATAATGTAACTAACGCAGGCACATATGTACATGGACTAACGCTATAACCCCTTTTGCCTATCATCTAGGGGATAATTAACAATGTATACAAATGGAATAAAAGTGTAGAATGTAGATTTATAGGCAGGCAGCGAAAATGCAAAACGACCAAATTCCGAATAAAAATGAACGTTATTCAATGTGCGTAACAAATATGGACAATGCACATGTGTAGAAGCTAACCCATATATAGGTTGCACAATAACATAATACACAAGCCAGAGTCAAGAATTATAAAACTTGATCATAATTTTTCAAATCATCGGGATCTACAAAAAGTGATTTAACGTACCAGCAAAAGCTAAGGTCATACAGCGACATGTATGACATGCAAGGGAGTATATTACACATGCATGTGTCGTTCGCCAGAAATAATAATGTCAGCATACAGAGCTGGATATACAGCAAGCAGGCAGGCAGGAATTGATTGACCCAGGGTAAGTGTAAGTGAAGAAGAACGTGTACCATGAACATGCAAACGGCGAAATCACCAAAACGGGATATGGTCTTATTTAATGGTGCTTAATTGCCAGTCAACAGCCAAGGTCATATTCGTCCAGGTCAACGCGGTCGAATCCGATGATTCACCTGTATGGATGGTTGGTGTGGGGTGGGGTGGGGTGGGGTGGGTTGGGGGTGGGGTCACAAAATCAAACCGAATATGTACAGATAAAATACATATTCAGCCCTGAAATTAGAATACTGGTAATCTGATCTGGTGCCAGGTCCTCACCACACCAGTCACAGAATGTAACATGATTAGTACTAGTCTTACTAATTTATTAAGGAGTATACCAGGATTGAAATATCAAGTAATATGCAGCCACAAATAAAATGTAAGGATGAAACCCATCGCCAAAAGAGTACGCTTTGCATGCTCAGGACCAACCAGTACTAAGCATACTATTTGTATAAGGAGCATAACTGGATTCAACTCTCAAGTAACAAGAAGCCAAAGATAAAAGGTTTAAAGGGACAGTTGTCCCTTCGTTAATCAACCAGCTGGGGTCAGACAAGTCAGATGCTACCACAGGTGATTGGAAAAAAGTCAAATAGATTTATAACAATATAAAAGTCTAATACCGATATATTTACCTTTATTACAATATACTATAATATTGTAATGTGATTTTTTTCCGTCACCTGTGGATGCTACTAGCATAGCACATCTCCAAGTCATCACTGATCGCTATGAATAAATAATGCTACTGGGACAAGAACTAGAAAATGTGTCCCATCTACTGCTTTGCTAGCAAACTAGGCAAACAATTGGAATTCTAAGCGCAAATGGGGGAGATAATCCATGGCCCGGTGTTGCATCAAAAATCAAAATTCACTTTGCACGTTTACTAGGTTAGAGGATACCAAATGTGGCCTCACACTGACCATGAATCGTATTGATGGGCCCCATTACCTTGTGGCGAGACACAACTATTCACACAACAACTCTGTGTATGTTCATTATGCTTGTAGACACCTATTCCTAGCCAGTCATGTGTAGAGAACAATTATATATGTATAGTGAATCATTTCTAGTATCACCTTTGATTGATACTCGCAAACAGTAATCACAATCACAATGTCCCACCTTCTCTACATGCATTATTATGGCAATGAACATTCCATCATGTGTAACTACGTGCGTACCTGGTGTAAGTCGTTGATTATGATGCATGAATGTCCTAACATATCTTCGTTCACACAACAAAAGATGTGTCATGATCGACTGTAACTTGTACTGGTAGCGGAGTTAATATCGATTCACTTAACACGTTTTCATATAACAACGTGTATTTGAGCACATGCCCATTACCTATCTACACACGTAAGGCGCTCATGTTTCGCTTTCGATGAGAGCCTTATGTGAACATAAAACCTCTCATCGCGGTTCCCGACTTTTCTCCTTCCTACGAATAAAAGAGTGGGGATCCTATGTGACGACCGACTCCAACACATATATACGGTATCGTATGTCTCCTTGAAATATACGACACGCTTAGGTTTGAGTTGAGCAACTTTTTCATGCCATAGCAAAATCCTTACTATTACACGTAAGCAAACTCATTAGAAGCAACGTGATACTGTAACTACTAAACACTTATACATTATGTGTGTATTACTATAATGGGAATACAGGCATCAGCTCCAACGTTCTTACACCAGCCAAACTGTAATCCATATAACATATAGCCACTGTGGCCATCATAAGTATGAGTACGCACCCAAAACCCAATATGTTCATTATGTGTACAGTCCCATAGAAAACGAACAGCCAAATGCCAAGCTGATTCTGACAGGCTAATGTTCCTGTTAATGATTTTGTATTGCACTATGGGGTCAGCTAATGAGATAACAAAGCATGCCGAACTACTTTCACTGCCCATTAGTCCGTCCGTGGCTGCAGCTGGAGTCTCCAGTAACCGCCAGACTCGACCATAGTGCATAAGAATATGTACAGGTGAGTTTTATTACCACCAGCGACTATTATGGCCGTAATCTTTACAGCTTAGGTCCAGATCAGAATGAGCAGTCACATCGGGATCTAGACTGTTACCGACTGGATTCATCATTGTCTAAATGGATTAGCAACACTGATCTTGTTCCATGCTCTCTTGGTAGTCTACAACATGTGTGTGCTGATTTCCACAATAATGCTGGGATAATTGCTTGTTCTAACAGCTATAAGCTGATGATACAAGAACACACTAGTCTTCTAACCAGTGTAGATATATCTGCGGGTTCAAGCTGACCAGCACACTAGCAAGTTACAAATTAAAATGCGCTGTTGATACATAATTACATGTAGCATATGTTATGTTACATACACCTTGCAGAAATAAATATCTTCATTCCAAAACCTTACTTAAATCTCAAAGTCAAACTTGACACAAGGAATTTAGCTGAGTGTGAGTATGGACCTAGGGAATGGACCTTACGACATATGCGACAGTGTAGCCCCAGATCAACCAGCGCATCCGTGCAGTCTGACCAGGGCCTATATTTGTCGTGTTTTGTTTTCATCGAAGTAGTAACAATAATGATACCAGCAAAACGCCTCGACTTGAATCGCGTGTGCAAAAGGAAATATGTTTTGAGTCCAAGTTGGCGATTGGAAAAGTTTTATAAACTATCAACAGAGCTTCAGTCAAGGTGCGTAATTTGATAAATTTGACGTAGGATTTTGTTATTTCTTCACCAAAAATGGCAAGTTGGGCGCTATGATAAGCTTATTATTTCTTACTGGAGCATAACATCATTCAGCTCTCAAGTACCGGGGGGGGGGGGGGGGATGGGGGGGGGGGGGGGGGCAAAACGATACCAGAGGACCAAATCATATAGGTCGGCATTCCGGGAAGGATGAACACACACCGATCGTTAAATTACCCATCACATGCTTCCTCCTACCACCCATTCCCATGTTGGAATAAATTGGGGATAGTGTGTATAAACAGGTCATCAAACTGTGGTCAAGAGTACATCTACAGACGCAGTCAGTTTATTTGATACTGAATGAATGACTGTTAAAAAGTTTTATAAACTATCAACAGAGCTCAAGCTAAGGTGCGTAATTTTATCAATTCTGGATAACAACAAATTTCTGCACCAAAAAATGGCAAGTTGGGAGTCTCAATGATCTCAATGAGACGATTCTAAAGGACTCCTAACTTGCTATCTTTCATTGAGAAATAAGAATTTCGCCACCAAATTATGCACCTGACACGGAGCTTGATCTGTATCATTCTCAAGTCCGCGCAGTCTGATCAGGGCTAAAGTTTTTTGAAGGAGTAACATTAATGATACCAGGAAAACGCTTTGACTCCCAATCATTCTCAGTGTCAATTAGTGCAAATATTCTAATCAATAACACACAATTGCAAATTATACATATTTGGCCGTATATTTGTATATGCGTATACTATGTACACAGTGATCCGTTATGAGACCAACCATGTAAGTAATTTGATACATTTCCACAGTTGTCATAGTTCATGAAAACTATTTACATAATTTATGATTTTCTTCCGTACATGACAACGAATATTTATGACACTTTCAAAGCATATTGCAAGATGTCATCATTTACTAAAAAACACAAGACTGTTATAAATATTATTCTTTGAATATCGCGGATGCTATTATGTATGAAATCAATTGAGATAGACGGAATGGCGAACCGTGCAGACCCTGATCAGACTGCGCGGATATGCAGGCTGATTTGGGTAACGGAGTTGTTAGCATAGATCATAAGCCCCATTTCTCCGTCATGACAACATATGCCATATGTATGCATGTATGTCATAGATAATTGCAGGTTTTGCAATCGTGGTGCCATAATTATGTGCTCTTCATATTTACTGCTACATTTTGAATAAAATATAAAAATACAGCAAATATCTAGTACATATCTCTGCTATCGAATAATAACAAAAACAAGATTAGTATTTATTATATCTTCCCATTTTAGTTCAGAAACCAGACATATTTATTCTGTCCTATGCAGTGGTCAAGCCACATGACCATTATCCATTCGCGGACACAAAATAGTTCTCACACGTCCAGTTTCATTTTCGCACATAAAGATTATGTTTGGCGATTTGGCTTCTTGTTAGTTTTCGTTTGTTTAGTGGAATGCATACATATATCGATTCACCTCGGCGTATATAAATATTGAATACGATTTTATATTATAATGGTATCATAGATAGTATTTTGGCCCGCATATTCCTACGCCGTATTGGAACCATTTTGGCGGGATTTGGAGAGGTCTTCGGAACACATATTTTGGTAAAATCTTCTTTTTTTTCCACAATATATTTGTCGTTGGTCAACCGATTTTGACGGGAGAAAAGGCATTTTTGCATCTCTGATAATGATAAAATTGATTAAGCATTATTTATAGATTTGATTTGCGTTATAACATATTTAGAATTTAACTGGGAATTTCAGAATCTTATCATATCGCCTAATGGGCCATTTGACCCGGTGTTAGGAACATTAAATTTGGTTGGTATCGGGGATGCAGACAGGTTTATTCCAGTATCCAGCTGTGAAACTCGTGTTTCGCGACCCCACGTTTTCTTTGAAGTAGTGGGGTTTACAAATACCCGACTTTCTATGGGAGCGTACACCTAATGTTTGCAGCTTTATATTTGATGTTACTGAACAAACATGGGTACATTTAGGGATAGTTGTACGAACGTGCATATATGGTCACCGGCAGCATTTCTAAACCACAAGACTCGTGGCCTAACGGAGAGAATACCTTATACCAATAGGAATCCATTCTGTACTTCGCAACCAATCATCTTCGAAAAACATACTATTGACTATGTTTTTAACCTAACTTCGTTTCATTAAATTATTTAATCATGATGAAAAGGAGTACATGTACGCGCCATTCGTCGGTTGTGCGGACCACCAACGTAGGCCCAGATCAGACAGTTATAACTTAAAATTCACCTACATGTGAACCTTACAATGCTCAATTTGCATAGTCAGCCATGTACTCTGATAAACGTCTTGCAATGAGACATCAAGCTGACGACCATCTGACCGCAACATTGTGAAAATGGATATTAACATAATTTTATAATTGCATAAGACTAACACTATGTAGTCGAACAACTCCGAAATATTTTGTTACATGTTTTCTGTTTTCTACAACTCTCATGTTGAGTTTATTATTACCTCAACATTAACATGATTGCTGACTCGGGGGTGGGGGGGCTGTTTGAATGTTGTTACATACGTCTGTGCTCAGCGGGGTGTCGATGCCTGCCGCCCTACTGTCGTTGTGCCCCGGGCCGACTCGGGATAAGTAAGTACTGACCAATTTTAATACTAAGCTGACTTCCCCGAGATTGCCCCGGGCTCGCGGCGATAGGGGTGCGACAGGCGCGCGATGGCACTACAGACGACATTATTCAAAACCACTTGTCTGGCTCTTATTGACCATCATACTTTTTCGCGGAATCGTACAAATAACCGTAAGCGCACTTAGCATAAAAACATCCTTTGAATCTACCATAAACCTGTGTCGCTTGACACGATTAACAAAACAAAGGCTTACACCAAACCAGATAAAATTCGAACGAAACAAAACATTCACAAGTCAAATCTTAGCCATGTTTATATCGGTTATTATTCTGTCTATACTCGCATTCATCTTGCACGGGGCAACTTTCACATCACTTACTAAAATACTCCTCCTTCGAACCCGGGACCACTGCCAGATATTGACTCCTCCCTAAACGATTCAGCATCTTCATATACCAAACTAATAAATAGTGGGCTTAGTATAATGCACCTTAATATACAGAGCATTAAGCACAAACTCGACATATTAGAAGTAGAGGCTCAACCTTACGATATCCTAATCTGCACCGAAACCTGGCTCACATCAGACACATTAAATGCAGAACTGTGCATACCTAATTTTAATCCTCCCTTTCGTTGTGACAGAATTTACAGAAATGGTGGCGGGGAGGCTATATACGTTCGGAATTCACTTTTATCTAAACGGCGCAGCGATCTCGATTTAAACGGCATTGAATCTGTATGGATCGAAGTAACTACATACCAACGTAAGCTTTTAATTGGTGGCATATACAGACCACCAGACTCGAATAATGCTCATTGGACGTTAATGGAAGAGAACATCGATCGCGCATTTAACGAAACATGTGACAATATCCTGGTAGCAGGTGATTTTAATATTAACACAGTTAACTCTGCATCAAACTAAATTAGCAGGCTCATATCATCGTATAATGCAGAGCAGTTAATTACTTTACCGACCCATTACACGGAGCACTCATCATCCCTCATCGACCTAATGTTTATGAAACACACGGACCAGATTCTCACTAGCTTCGTCGCGGACCCATTTATACCAGATCGTGTCCGCTTTCATTGCCCTATCGTATGTGTAATGAAATTTAATAAGCCCAAACTAACAATTTACAAGAGATCATTTGGCTTTATGACAGAGGCGATTTTAACTCTTATAGAGATATACTAAATAATCACAACTGGGCTGACTTAATTCAACCTGACAATATTGAAACAACGATAAAGTCATTAACTGACATAATTACAGATGCAGCGTCCAAATATATACCAAACAAACTAGTAACTATTAGACCTAATGATACCCCATGGTTTAATAATAGCTTACGCCGACTAATCAAAAAACGGCATGGACTTCATGAAAAACGCAAATTCATGTAAAACCGAAAGCGCTTGGGCCAACTTCAGAAAAATAAGAAACGAAGTGACATGTCTACTTCGAAAATGCAAATCATAACATAAAAACAAATTGATAGAAAACATTAATACGAGTGACATTCTATCAAAAACATGGTTTAAAATAGCCAAGCAACTAACGGACAAAAACGGCTCAAGTTCACAAATACCAATACTTATAGAAAATGGAACTGAAGCGAATTCTGACCTGGAAAAAACAGAGATGCTCAACGTCTACTTCTGCAAACAATCTTCTATCGATGACAGTAACCACATCTTAGCACCTCTTATTTTGCCCCAACACAACATATCCTCTATTCACATATCACCCACTGATATATGTGACGCTATGTCCCGTATTGACCCATCCAAAGCATGTGGTCCATACCTTATAATTCCTCGCCTACTGCGAGAAGGCGTAAAAGAGCTTTCATCAACTCTATCAATAATATTTAATATATCGATCAACTCATCACATTTTCCATCTTCATGGAAACTAGCCAACGTCATCCCAATTTTCAAAAAGAACGATCCTGCATATCCACAAAATTACCGGCCAATATCACTCTTAAGTTGTATTGGTAAGCTCATGGAACGCTGTATTCATAAGTATATGTACAATTATATAGTTGATAATAATATTCTCACGCCATTCCAGTCGGGGTTTATCTAAGGAGATTCAACAGTAAACCAGTTAGTATATGTATACAACGATATATCTAAAGCATTGGATGACGGCAAAGAAGTTCGTGCAGTATTTTGTGATATCTCTAAAGCATCTGATAGGGTCTGGCACCGTGGCCTACTTTATAAGCTGTCTTCAGCAGGCATTACTGGCCACTTGCACCAATGGTTTACATCTTATCTATCTTCCAGGCTACAGCGAGTAGTTTACGTCATCATCCCACTGGTCCACTATTAATGCTGGCGTTCCACAAGGGTCTATCCTAGGTCCACTCCTTTTTTTAATTTATATAAATGATATAATCAAGTCGAAGATCCAAACGCCTCCGTCATTTCTCTTAACGATGATCTCAAAACAATTCATCAGTGGTCGCGAGACTGGTTGGTCAAGTTCAATTCATAAAAAACCGAAACTATGATATTTTCTAGAAAACATAACAAACCACAACACCCATATCTTATCATGAACAATGTAACATTGAACCCCATTAGTGAACATACACACCTAGGTCTAACATTTTCAGAAGATGGCAAATGGAAAACACACATTTCTCGCTGCATAAATAAAGCATGGCAACGAATTGGCATCCTACGTTCACTAAAATGTCTTCTAAATAGATGATGCCTTGAACGTTTATACTTCTCATCCATTTGACCTCTCCTAGAATACGCCGATATTATTTGGGACAATTGTTCTTGTGAACTAAAAAATGACTTGGACGCAATTCAAAATGAAGCCGTGCGAATTGTTACAAGAGCCACACAACTATGCAGCCTAGAAAATCTATATCGCGACTTAAAATGGGAAACTTGCAGATGACATTCCGCATATTTCTTGCCGCACTCAAATGTACAGTAACTCATTCCTACAGTCTGCAATGCGCGAATGGAACACATTACCAGCTGAAATTAGAAACTCACCTAGCTTATCCATTTTTAAGTATCGAATGAATAAAAATACATCAAAACCAACGCAACTTTTCAACATAGGCAACAGGAGAGACCAAATATTGCACGCTCGTCTTCGACTAGCTTGTAGCTCGATTAACTATGACCTCTATCGAAAATCAATAGTAGATTCTCCTGTATGTTCTTGTGGATCACAAGAGACGGTAGACAACTACCTAACAGCATGCACAAAATACGAACCACAACGTCAATACTATTTAGCTGTGCTAGAATGTCCAGTCATTGCAGATAACCTTCTTAACGGAAATGAGCACCTTTCATTAGATCAAAACAAACAAGTGTTCCTACAAGTTCACAAATTTATTACAGCCACAAGGCGGTTCTAATTATTTTCCCTATATTCTTCATAATATGCCAGACCAAGATGCATTGACGGAGAAAAACACACATCGTTCCATCATACGTCGCGCCGACGGCCCCACATGGTACGGCGCATGGTACTGGTACACAGGAATGGCAAACAGTTGACTGAGGTTTTCCGATAAGCTTTCACCACCCTAATCACTTTTTTTTCTTTCCATTATATTATTTTGTTTTCTTCTCCAACTCTATTTACATTTATAAACAATAGCATTGGTTAAAATTGTATATTGTATTGCGCACTACAGGGTTAGTACGTTACACTATCGTATATCTTACGGAGATGAATTTATATAAGCTACTAGCTTGTTTTCAAATCCCTGTATTTTGCTATGCAACATGTATACAATGTACATTTACCAATAAATATTGTTTAAATCAAATGGTGCGAAATCGCCAAGGGGGTATGCAAAAATAGTCCGGTATAAACAAAATAGTGTATTTTGAGGTCACAGACACCGTTTGCTTGCAAATCTTGATCTATTACTACCCAGTTTCATTTGAGGAACATTTTGGGGTGCTTTTAACACCAGTTTTCAGCATATTTGTAGCATTTAAAAGAAAACACTAAACCTGTTGGTCACGTGATGTAAACAGAGTTTCCGTGGCCAAAAAATCTAAACAATATTGGAGGATATGACAAGGTTGAATTTTTCTTTCTTAGGAGTAAGTGAACCTATTGTTTAATTCATGCAGAACCAGCACAGACTGGCTGAAGGTCATGTACAAGTGGGTCCCACACCATCCATACCAATAGCGAAAGTAGGAGAGACTGGCCTTATTGGATGGAATTCGGTTAAATTATATAGTAAAAAAACTATTTGGAGGTGTCTAACCTACAAACCATTAGAATAGCCTCCTGTCTACAACTGTCACCTCTCTACAATGGCCACCTCTATACACAGGCAGCCACTTGTAGCCAGTTTTGAGTCCTCACACAAGTGGCTCTTGTAGCGAGGTTACACTGTAGCAAGACACTTCTACCTTTGTAATACTAGACTGCAGTGTGCTGCCTGATCACTAACTGTTCAGTCCAATTTTGTCATTTTGTCCCATATACAACTTTCAACATAACAATTGTTTCCAATGGTCACGATGGTCGATAGGCCATGACAAGAGGGCCTTTAAGCTTTTACGACAGCATAGACCAAGATCAGCATTGCATCCATTAAGTCTGATCAGGTTCTATAATGTTGGCCATTTAGAGAGTGAAACAGGTACAGCATTTTGAACGAACATTTCGTGTTCTCCAGCTTTAGATAGAATGTACAATGGAACCTCTGTAAGCCAGACGCACTGGGACGCCCCAGAGTGTCTGGTTAATGATGTTTCACTGTATTGCAGGTATACAAGAAGTAGGAGTTGTGTATGTGAGGGTTTAAGTGATGAATAGACAGCAGCTCCAGAGGTAAATCATAGTGAAATCACCCCTAACCCTAACCCTAACCCTAACCCTAACCCATTTAGGTGGTCAAATGTGGAGAGGTTTCATTGGTAAAAAGTACATTTTGTTCATGGCGTATCGCATATAGCAGCCGCATGCAGAACGGAATACAGGACTGCTGTGGCTACAAGAAACAAGCCTGTTGTCAATGACAACAACTACAATACTATACAAACGTACCTTGGCGGTGCTTACAGCAACATGGAAAGAGAGGAAACATATTTGTGGCTGTGACTTGAGAAAATGGGGCTGTGACTGAAGAAATGGGGCTGTGACTGGAGAAATGGGGCTGTGACTGGAGAAATGGGGCTTATGGGTTTTTCGATCAGTTACTGTATATCCACATTAAACTGTGCATCCGCACAAACTGATCACGATCTGCTCTGTTCGCGACTCCATCAATGAAAAGCACACAAGCAATATACTTATATCGGTATAGGGCTACAGGAGTGTGCTATTTAATCAGGAGCTACACTTGTTCAAATTGTATGAAAATGTGAATTGAGATACGTTATATGCATGACTAATATATTCCCGTTGCATTCGCACAAGTTATTTATTTCTATTATTTTCTCAACGTTATTTATTATCCTATAAATGCGCTGCCGCACATGGTGCATTTTCATGGTTCTTTTCTGTTATTCCTTCGATTTAAATATACCCCATTTGTTTTTCATCATTAATCTGAGCGCTGTGCCAGACATGACGTCATAAACGATGACGTCATTATATACGGTATCGACGCCATGAACGCCACGTTAATGCGAATAATGTTATTAATGAATGAATGCAAGTGAAAACTTTTATTTAAGTAATTAGTTGGATGAGTCGTTTGGAATATACTGGTCAAGTGACACTACTTACTGACCCACCCTCGTATACTTTCATTGAGAAATGAAGAAATTAGAAAAACAATACATGTATTTTGTGAATTCAGATACCTGTGCAGAGGTATCCGGTATGAAACGGGTTAAGGACCCATTCTTACCTGACCATCCTTTGAATCAAAGATAATTGCTTCTTAAATGTGATGGAATATATGTATAATATGTATTTGAACACTGCCTCATTACTGTATCATATACGGCACATGGAGTGGCGAACTCGGCCATCTTTGTATGTTCAAGCCATCAGCCACTTTCACCTCTTCTGGCGTTTGACACAAAATGCAAAATATGAAGTAGAACATATCATATAATGTAGATACACAGAAAGTCGCACAGTGTATCACTTTTACGTGGCAAACCACACAACACATATCATATATACCCACTACTTTCCTCTGTTATTAGCTATCAAATTCAGTGACATATAAGCAGATACCTGAGTGTATTGTCCCTGGTGTCTACTCACCTATGCGAGGAAATATGGTTTTACCTAAGGGTAACGTGTACACTAACAATAGTTGGGTTGTGTATCAGATTGAAACGTTTACACATGCACATTTATTTTGAGATAGATGGGAGAAAGGCTCAGATATATGTAGTATAGTTTGCTGGCGTAATATGTATAGCATGCCGTTGTCATATCCGTCTATGATGTATTGCACCAGATTTTATTTGATTGACTTTCATATTATTTGCCGTATGTGTCAAACCCACAAAGTGGTGAAACTGTACGATGGCTCGTATATAGAAAGATGGCGGAGATGGCATGTCAATGTACGATATAGTATACAGTAACAAGACAATATTCACATACGTTATATTCATATATCACATCACTCTTAGAAAACAATTATCATTGAAGCCAAGTGTATCTATCTATGACCCAATACCTTAATTTGATATCAGTGGTATGTGTGAAAATATAATTATTACATTTGAAATTAATGACTGACTATATAGAATATGACCTTTTGTTTCAAATGTAGTAGAATCATACATGTGACAGAATATCAAAAGAAAGTATATCTGACCCTGTTCTTCTTAGAGTATATTATATAGAGCATGGAGTTGTCATCTCCGCTATTTTAGTATGTACATGCTATCTGACAGTTTCACCACTTGGAGCGTTTGACACGTACAGCCAATAATATGGCAGCAAATCTAAAATAATTTAATGCATTACGTCTCACATATACAGAACAACAACATCCTATAAATATTATTTCAGCAGACTATACAAAAAGCTAGATATCTGAACGTTCTAACAAAATATGCAATGGACAGTTATTCAATGTGTAAAATGTCAAACTGATGCACTGTCTACTATTAGAAGTACATGTGACACAGGTAAAATCCGTATTTACTCGCATAGCAGGCAAGTAGACATCAGTGACAATACACTCAGATAACTGCTTACAAGTCATTGGAATCAATGCATGTATGGTAATACAGGTACATGTATATATCTACAGCACTGTGTATTGTTCTTACTGTTACACATTCGTTACTGAATTATCAAACAGATAAACAAAGGGTCAACAAACCCGTCAGATATCATACTTTTTATATAAATTTGATAAAAACAAGGCATAGCACGCTGTAGTCTGGTGTGTCCCCATCGTGTTGCACTATATTTTATTCATGTGTTTGTCATATTACTAGTGGTATGTGTCAGCAAAGAGGTAAAACTTGCCGATGGCTTGTACACAATAAGATGATCGACTCCATGCACTGTGTGGGATATAGTAAGATGAAAATGTTCACATGTATGTATTTACGAAGCAATTATGCATGAATCATTGGATGATCAGGGGCCCCACGGGTCCTTAAATTAAACAAGGGTATCGCTATCACTGAGCTAATCCCCTCGCTGACAGCATTGATAATAAAAAGAAAACAAACACAAAAAAAGGAGAACATAAGTCCTCAGTGACATTGACCTTGGACGGTCGGGTATGGGTCATATGCAAAACAAAGCACCATCCCTGTATGGCGAAAAATTATCACAAAAAAAGAACAATGTAACTAACTCACGCACATATGTACATGGACTAACGTTATATCAATGCCTATCGTCTAGGGGATAATTAACAATGTATACAAATGGAATAAAAGTGTAGAATGTAGATTTATAGGCAGGCAGCGAAAATGCAAAACCACCAAATTCCTAATAAAAATGAACGACATTCAATGTGCGTAACAAATATGCACAATTCACATGTAACAGGCTCCAGTTTTGTTTGAGCAAATCCAGTTGCTCAAAATAACGACCCCATATGCATAAGGAGGTTATGAAAACATTCAGACTGGACGTGACAATGAAAATTATCATAATATTTTACCACATTTTAATAGCCGACGACCGATTGGTGTCACCATGAACGATTTCATAGATTTCATCTCTCTACGATCTCCTTTGCCTTCAAGCATTATGAAAATATTCATAAGATTTGCTCAGTAATCACCAGTTCAACCACCGTTGTTACTCACATATTGAAGTCACTATGAAAATTTGTATAACATTCCGTTCTCAGACAAACAGTAGTCATTATGAAATGTCCATAAACCGTTCTATCTCATACAATTTTCATAAAATGTATTATCGCTCTCGCTATGAAAAAGTTCATAAACCGTACGATCCATCTCACTATGAAAATTGTCATAACATGTAATATCCCTGTCGCTATGAACATTTTCATACAGCGTAATATCACTCACTGCACGAAAATACGCGTTTAATTGAAAATTAAATGCTATTTCAACTTAAACGTAATTCCAAGTTTAACGCCATATAATGGAATTTACTCTGTCAGTAAATTTGGAATAAACTTGTAGTATACGTCGTGTTTTCGCAGCACGTAATCGGCAACATTTACTTGCAAATTGATGTTAACGTAAATCCATTGAATATGTTAACTTGTTGAAAAGGTAAATATGGTTAAAGTTGAAATATACAGACAAAGTAAAGTTGCTGATTTTCGTAAATAATAGTGCACGCAAAGTCAGTGCAAATGTGCAATTTAAGACAAAAGTAAACGCCGTTCAATGTAATATTTAAGTTATATTAAATCCTTTAATATTCCCGATTTACAAGAACAGGATATGCTCTAAATCTCAGTAATTTGCGTGACACAAAAATCGGAAAACCCCCCCCCTTAATATTCCAACTTTACGTCATAATGTATTCTTTCTGATATTTCAAATTTACTTGAAAGTAAATAGAACAAACTTTCCATAAATGTGCCGTATACTTTTGTGGAAATCTGCTTCTTTTTCATTCAATGTGAACTATAATTCCAAATTATATTCACGTATATGTTGTATTTACCCAGATTTCCGCATACTCGAAGTTCGTGTTGCCGAATCCGTAAATACACTAAAATCTATTGTATACTGATCATTAAATGTGTTCACCAATGCCACGTTTACGGTACAGTAAACGACATACAACAACACTTAAATCTGATATTTAAGTTATATTAAATCGTTTAATATTCCCGATTTACAGGAACAAATATGCACTAAATCTCAGTATTTGCGTGACACAAAAATCGACTTATATTCCAACTTTACGTCATAATGTATTCTTTCTGATATTTCAAATTTACTTGAAAGTAAATAGAACAAACTTTCAATTAATATGCCGTATACTTTTGTGTAAATCTGCTTCCTTTTCATTTAATGTGAACTATAATTCCAAATTATATTCACGTATATGTTGGATTTACCCAGATTTCAGCATACTCGAAGTTCGTGTTGCCGAATCCGTCAATACACAGACATCTATTGTATACTGTTTAGTAAATGTGTTCACCAATGCCACGTTTACGGTACAGTAAACGACATGCAACCCCACTTACATCTGATATTTAATTGTCTGTAAATCTCAGCTTACAGCTTCCAGTCGTGGTATTTACATAATACTTAAAATCAATTAATGCAGACAGTGTCACAAATGTAAGCATTCTTAAACACGTCGAAAATTAATCATTTACTGAATTTGTAAAGGTACAGTTATTAGTGGATAAACCAATAGTAAACATGGCACTAAATGCCAAATTTAAGGAAATTTAATTAATTTATTTAATTTGGATTAAAGGTCGTTACAACTGAAAGTTTACTTTCTAAGTAAATCACATTTTATCTATAGATAAAATTAGAATTACGTTAAAAGTTAACATACATATCTTGACATTTTCAGTTGAAAGGAAATTAAACTATAAATTGTGGTCGAGTACATAAAAAGTTGAAACAGTGCAAAATTGGACATGCATACGCCCGTATACACCAATTAAATCTTCGCGCACTGTTTAACTATCCGTTCAACTGGAATAAGTCATGTCTACATGGAGCGGAGCAATGTAACACAAAGGCAGCAATGTACACGTTGATCTTTTTTAATATGCGTCAGAAAGTACATACATGAACAGGTTATTGTCAGGTACCACTTTTATTACATATTATGGGCATTGGGGGTGTATAACAACGGTTTATTATTTATCATAATACAATAGTATTCACCAATTTGCAGGGATGGGGGGGGGGGGAGGGTTAGAGAACATTTTAAAAGTATTTCATGTTTAATCTATATCCATATTGTTTCATATATAACATAGTGCGTGGTGTTTTCACACAGTAGTATTTATTACACAAAATGCAGTTTATATTTGTGTTTTGAAAAAAAAGGTCACGTTCATTCTGAATCAGCCACTCATTAAATAGACGTATACAAAGACAAAACATCAATACTGGTTGATCCTATTAACCAATGAGTGATACCCGACGAATTATATTTCTGAAAATATATCAAATTATTGCATATTGGTGAATATTTGTGTTATATTTTGGCCTGGTTTATGGCACCAGAGACTCGCACACTACCTTAATCCATAAATATTGCTCTAGAAACATATGGAACGCCAAATCTACATCAACTCAAATATGTATTGCTGGCTCTATATATATATTGCTATCTCTAAGTATCTAGAGCTAGCAATATATAGGGTTAGGGTTAGGGGTTAACCCTAACCCTTGAGTTTATGTAAATTTGGCAATGATGTAACTATTTCACAAACACCTAGCCATCTTCGGCGGGCGGATCCTCGGGCATGTTCCTGCTGGAGTCCGCCGCACCGACTGTCCGTTTGCAGGTCTGCATACGGGATTTTCGACTCTGCAGGCTTGTATACTTGACGTCCAGTTCTTTGATCGTGTTGTTATAAGTAGTTGACCGCCACGGCAGTCGCCTAACTACATAATGGATTGATTCCGGGTCAGAGTCAATCTCCGTCTCCGAAGACATATAGTCGATATTTAGAGCACTTAACACTTTAATTCGTTTCTCCTCATCCCATGAGGACTTTTTCCTAGCCGCTAGTATCCGGTTAGTTAATTTCTGAAATAAAAATATTACATGCATACGATTACCATGACTACATTATTGTAATTTAACAATTATCGTTGACAGGTATAAAAGCAAGGATGATTGTCATCGCTGTCTTCGACATGCATGGCTATAGGATATGCATCATCGCGAATGTCTGATGACGATCATTTTCAACTGATCAGAATTTGCATTGACCAAAAAAGCGTCTTTTCATTTTATTGATGGCACATGACGAGAAAAACGTAAAATATAATATTCAGTCACAAACGAATGTTACGAATGAAACTTTATTTTGACAATAATAAAGTATCATGTTTTTATTATTTGGGGGGGGGGGGGGAAGCTGTTTTGTGGGGCTGGAGCTTTTGTTGTAGTTAATGTTATTTTCCCATTTATCCCGTAGTTCTTATTTTTGTTGGGGACAGTATACTACTGGTTGTGGAGTGCATTATTTGTCACGTTGAAAGCACAGGAACCACATTAATTTGTACATGTTGTACGTATACGATATTTACCACTAGGTTTATACCTCTCTAGTTTACATCCATCGTACATGAGGATGCAAGTGAAAAATGCGGATAGTAAGGCTACTGTACTGGTAAATAAAGTTGGTTGGGGGGGGGGGGGAGGTGGGGGGGGGGGACGAAATTTGGGCTTAACATGTTCTTGGAATTAAATATTTGTATACGTGTGTAACTATTTTACCTGTTTTAAAAAGAATGACAGGCTGATATGCGGATACATGTCTAACAATGTCTACATATTGTATCGATATAGTGCACAGAATAAATTAATCATTGCATATTAACACTCACTAGTAATAGTGACAATAACTAGATATTTCCGTGAAGCATTCAAGGAAACAACGAAAGGAGGATATAATCCACGACATATGGTTGAATTACAAATCATCATGATGATAGTCATATTTTATGGTGTATGTAATATTTCATGCCACACATTTTTAATGTGTCGTTGGCTAACGTTTCACTTCGAATACCTAATAATAATGTAACAATGTAAACGATTGATTCATTAAAGATGGGGGCACGCACATCAGGATGTATTGTGGGAGCTATATTTTATTGTTTCAACCTTGAGATATGACATTAATATTAACTAACATCATTTGGTTTGTATGATGCACAAATTACACGTATTACACGTATTTTACAGTATTGGTAAGACGGAAATCAAAAATGTTGTTACAAAGAACAACGAAGTCTTATTGAAACGAATAAGTGTTTCGTTAAATAAATTAAATATCTCGTTACATGACTACAGTTCTCGTTATAAGGAGCAAGTTTTTCGCTAAAACAAACCCTCCCCCACCCCACCCCATCATAACGTGAAACCATTGCATTACCAACATTGTTTACATAACATTTAATGGTAACACAAGTGTGTCTCTGTAGCATGTAGGCAGATGATAATATGCCGTTGACAAATATTGGTCATGTTTTCAAATAGGGGAAACAGGTGGCGTTTTCTTATTGTAGCATCGTTGCATTTAGCAATAGTAAATACACTTTTGTGTCAAATTTCAATACAAACTAAATGTAAGGCAGTGGGATAGATGTCAGACGCCGTTGTTTTGATTTTGTTCACTGGTTCCTAAGGTCTGTGGTTCGAATCTTCACGAATCCTGTTTTTTATATTGTAATATTTGTTTTCTTTTATTTTCGTTTTGTTTTCATCTTATATCATTTTTCTTTTGTATTCGTGTGGTATTGCGTGGTGGCTTTGTGCTTTTCTTTTATTTGACTTTTCAAACGTTGCGAATTATTTTATATATTAATGCATATGCACGAAAATAGGGTGAGCGCACTAGAACTGAATACAACTCGTGATCAATTGACTGCTGTATAGTTTAATGTAACTTGAAATTAAACTCAGATATCAACTTTGTCATGTTCTATTGAAAGTTAGAAAATAAATCAAAATAATAGCTGCTTGTTTGGAGCCTCGAACCCACTATCAATAGGAATGTAGACGTCGGCACTAACCATTGGACTATGGATTACATGTGAACATAGATCGAAATTATTAGATATGAAGCGTACTTTAGAACAGTGTCGTTACCTACCTCACCCGTATTGTATTTTGAATATCGACCGTTTGTTTGTAAACAAGGGCCAAATTATCATCTGCGGACTACAGGACATGGAAATGCTTCACGACGTAAACCCAAATAATAATATTCTATGTATACGTAACTAAGTCGGTAATTAGTTTGTTGTAGTGAAATGTGTTAAACATAACACACTTGTATGAAATTATAATATTGACAGAAACACCCGGCCCTATGGACCTATATGTCACTTTCAAATATATGAGTAACATTATATGAAGGAATGTATATAAAAACAAATTGTTGACAATAATTTACACCTAAAATGAGCAGTCGTATGAGGGGTGACACAGTTTTAGCTCATGTTTACTTGCATATACGAATGGCATAGAGATTTGTTAATTCTACTTATCGGCATACTCGGTTTATTATCACAAGTGACCAGTGTAGCTCCACACCAGAATGCCCATATGCGCAGTCTGGTCGGAGTCAACACTGCTCACTATGTGGTAATAATGTATTACTAAGCTATTATCTTGTCTATAAGAGGGTTCACATGTACATGAATTTGAACATTCTCAGTGTTTCAGTTTTGCGATAACTACATGTAGAATTATTGTGTTTCTTCGCCTGGCTGAGGAGAAAGGGTCCCCACAAGATATATGCGACCAGCGTAATCCCAGACCAGCCTACGCATTCGCGCAGTCTGGTCAGGGCTTACACGCGGTTCACCATTAAATCAAGATGTCGATAATGATACCAGCAAAATAGCTAGATTCTAATCACGCTGTATGAGTGTGCAGAAGGAATGCTATCTCCACAAGTTTCAAATGATGTAAAGTACTTTTTCTAGGCTGCTGGCTCATTTGTCTACTTCCAATTACATGTAATAGTAACATACAATAAAATGAATGTTCCGCAAGTCCATATTACATGGTGTAGTTATAAATGCGCTTTTGATTTGTCACACGGCTAAACAGTCACGGTTCGCTATACTCACTCGTTTGTTTAGCATAAGGACCAAATCAATCGTATTGATCGCACCTGGTTAGATATACGGTATATTTACAGTCAAATAACGCGTATCCTGTACCTTATTGTTGGTGGGTACATCCACCCTCGGAGACTTTCCATGGAACGAACTCGACATGCTCGATGAGGCCTGGTTTTGTTGTATCCTCACCAGCGTTTTAATTATCTCCTCGGATCTTGCCATCAACACATTTTGGTATTTCATCAACTGGCGTATTACGTCATTCTGCAGTATAAGGTACGAGCTATTTCTAATCAAGGTAATGAAAGAACTGAAACTGAAACGTCAGACAAAAAACAAGTAGGAAAGCGTGCCACACACACACTGATCGATGATGCCCCCATTTGCAGCCTTTGCAATTTCCAGAAGCCCAATTTTACAGCCAAAGCTACACACTTTGTTTATATGTTTCATTATTGCCATTTTGTTTACGAAATAAAAGTGGGCGATTCAAACAATATAAAATAATGCATGATTTACCAAACATAACGGAGTTAAAAATGTTTGTCTGAGGCTCGGTATTAACCCATCTTTGGGATATTACATGCACGTTAAATTTTGCATTCATAATTACGTGTCGCGTATGTACAATTTGGCGCGCATTTTGAAGTTCAGTCGGTTACATACATGTATCTACATGCTTAATTTTAGCAGAAAATAGAAATTATAATACGTACGTCTGCGTCGATACCGGAATAGCGTCAGGTGAATGATCTCTGCGCCGCTTTTTGGTTTTCGATCTCTTCCGTAGAGGCGTTGACGACTCCACTGGACTGAAGCTATGCGCGGACGTGGTAGATGACAAGTCCGTATCACCATGATCACTGATCTCGGATTCTGCACCACTAATGCTACCACGAACATCCACTTTTTAAACAGTCTAACCTGCACCTACATTTGTGTACGTGGACCAACATTTAGATATGTATGCACAATATACTCGTACACACGCAGTAAACAATTGTATTATGCACATAACATCTAACGTCTAGCAGATTATACATCCAAGTCTATAAGCCCGCCATTCATGTGAAGTGTTTATCTTTGCGCGGACATTAGCGGCCGGTTGTGCTCTGGTGATGCAGCCATCATACAGCGATGTAACACAATCGACTGTTTCATAAACAACTCATATAGTCAGCCGAAATAGCGCGGTGGGTACAGCGTTGGACTCGGGATCCCGCCAGAGCCGTAATTTTCAGCGTGTCCTTGGGCAAGACAATTCGTCATATCGGATGGGGACTTAAAAAGTCGGTCCCGACATGCAAAGTCCTTGAACCAGTGCCGTCTTAAAAAATGCAAGCATTTACATTTACAACAACTCATATGTGACCCATTTGCAACATTTCGCAAACAACACTTGTCATTTTCATGTGATGAATATTTACATTACAAACAGAATCATAGTACGTATTATATGTTTAATTAAAACAATTCACATGCATTGGATGTCTACCTGACAACAGTCTGCAATTATATATTATTTTATACTTAGTTATGTTATACTATTAAGTAAAACATACGTTGCTGAGGCGTAAAACACGAATTCAGATTCGTTCGTTGCATGCGAGTTCAGCATTCTGAGAAACAAAGTTATATTAATACAAGTGCCAAATTAAAAGTTATAGCCTTGATACTGACCATTATGAGATGCCCCGGCGGTCTACAATCTGAAGAAGCCCATTAACCCCGGTTACAACAACAGACTGCAATTTACGCTTGCCACATTCTTGCGTTAACCTTTAACAAACTGAATTAAATTTTGTCGTCTGCTGTTTATTTATTGCATACACATACCATTTTCATCATCAGAAACATGGTTTGACATCACATTATAATTATTTCCAAAGTGCTGTCAAACTATGTTTTTATTGAGAAAGAAGACAAAATAACCGTAGATTACAAGCTTCGTTCCAAACATTCTAAGGGTTAGTATATACGTTTTCTTCGTATATTACTTCATACGTTCCAAACTATTTCATTAGGTTTCGGAGACATTTTCAAAATTCCCACTTTTCTTTTTTTTGCTCCCCATGTTATAACAATAGTGTGCTTTTTCTGCTACAATAATACAATCAATAGTTTATGGAATTCCATCAAATAAATGAAGAAAACAAATCTATAATATATAGTTTAACAACATTGTACTTTATATATATATACACACCTAATTATTGGGTGTTTTTAAGGACCCAAAAATTTAAATTAGATTCATTCCGTAAGTAAAAATATCATTGAATTTGTTTTTAATTGCCGGAAACGGTCTTGCGCATGCGTGAACTAATTAGATTCATTCCATGATTTTTTTACTTACATAATGTATCTAATTTAAATTGTTGGGTCCTGAACTGAACAGTCAAAAATTATACGCGAAATAGACCAAATTTAAGACAGCAAACGACATAATGTCCATGTTTACTGTGCGAATATACATGTATAGTGTGCAAGTCATGTAACAAGTTATATTTCAACATATATTACAAAAAGTAATTGACCTGTTGAAAAAAAAGTTTGTTAGACAGATAGAAGTAAGAAGAAACTCCCGCTGCTAATAAGATTTTTATTTTTTTATTTATTTCTATAAAGCACGTATTCACTCGCATTTTGATTACTGTCTTCTAACTTAAATATAACGAAAATAACAAAACTTCAAAAAAGAACATGCAAACTTATTTTGGCAATACATCGATCTTAATACATCAATGCAAATGTTAAATATATATATTGAGCTTTGATGAATCTGTATTTTTACGCAAAAGAATACGTATAAAGTAACAAACAACATTTCCCCGCAGTATGTATGAGACCTGTTTCAAATGCGAGCAGATCTAGAACAGACTAACGTGACTCTGAGATCAAATTAAAGAATGACTTATTTAGTTCCCAAACCAAGAAATAATGTTCAAAAATAGATTATCCTATTCTGGTGCATTCATCTGGAACAGCATACCACTACATATTATAAATTCGAGGTCTTCTTCTCAAATAACTGCATAGTGTGGATGCAAAATCGAGGTCCGAGCGTGTAATTTACATGTACATGTAGTTCTGATCTGCGGGTCATCAATTGCAGATAACGAGGGCAATACTTGCTCGCGATAATTACATACCCACCGAACACACAAGTAGAAGGTGTAACATTTCGCAACAAGGAATAAGATGTTGCAATGTGGAACAAACGTGTTGCTCTAAGTACATGAAGTATGCATACATAATGAGTAACACTGATTATTGGACAGAACGCCAGGTTTTACCACTTTGACGCAAGGATTTTGAACAATATCTTCTTTCTTTCAAGACCATACGTGTACACATTTGTATATAGTAATGTTCGCTTACATGTATATCTCTGCGTGTATGTCATTTATTCATGCATGTATATATGTTAGAGGGCCTGGGGAAAGATTTGTTTTACCAACCGAGTTAACCTCTCTAAATAAAGTATATATTATCTTATCTTATCTTGGGTCTATATATTTGTAGATTTTGTAGTAGGTTCTGACTGAAGAGTACATTAAAATACCGATAAGAAACGTTTCCAGCTCAAAGAACATGTCCAACATCGGTCGAATTTGCATGAATTCAAAATGGCCACCAAATATCACTTATTATAATATAATTTTATGGTGGATACTATTATAATATTAATTATATTGTAGCATTTTATAGTTGTTTCACACGGAGAAGTACATTCTAAAACTAATGAGAAACGTTTCCATCCCGAAAAATGTAATTGCATACATTTAAAAAGGACGCCGATGTCAAATAACGTGAATAGCGAGACTATTGAATCCAAGATGGCCGCCAATTTGAGTTTTTGGTTAAAACCGGTTAGCATTTTAATTAGGGTAATAACCTGTTCAGAGGTATTAGAAAGAAGGCTAGAAATGTTCCTGAATGCACAGTGTTGCCTCATTAATACGGGTTGTGGAAATAATAACAATACACAAATCCAAGATGGCTGCCATGGAGATGTGTCAAAACATTGTCATCATGTTAGTGTCGTCATTGTTGTCTCGTAGGGATAATAAGAAGGCATAATCCTCTCAATGTCTTGAGGTACATCAGAAATATAGAATACAAGATGGCCGTCGATTCCCTCAAAATTACGTTATTTTTCAAGACTATATAATTCACATGTTAAAACATATGTCTGTACGCTTGTGCTTACTTTATTATGGCGTATACCATGTACTAAATGTGGATAAAAATAAGACAGGTGTGTTCACGATTGAAACATTCATCATATTACAAGTCGTTTTATTTTGCCGTCGTAGACATATGTGTAGATGCCCTTGTAACATATACTTGCAAGATGGGACAGTTGTGCGATCTCTCTCTCCCTCTCTCTTTCCCTCTCTTTTTAAACTACCTGCGCTTAAATATGCTTTCTGGAAATTTAAATCTATGTTGTACTGTTGTATATTATTTCATAAATAACAATCAGCAAAAATAGAGGTTACATTACATTTGATATATTAAGAAAATTGCCACCGGAATGCGTTTTCTGGAAATAGCTATATTTCACATTGTATATATGTTGGAAAATTTAACCTGAATTGAGAGTTGCCTACAATAAAAAATGTAACGAGTATACACGCATCGCTTTCATAATGTAAATAGTATTGACGCGTGTCACATACTAAGCATGTACATGTAGTGTACCATAATCTTTAAGTCTATATATGTATGATCTTTAAGTTTTGAGTTTGTATGTCTGCTACCACACGCTTACGTGTGACATAAGAGATAAGAAGCTATTCAACCGATATGAGACCTTAGACCCGGTGACAGGCAGTACAATTTAATTAAACTGGTACATAAAAATGTAAGCGTTGTTGGTAATGAAGAAACCCGGTCTTACGACGAACAACTGAGTAACCTAAAAATTTACTCTGTCTTTTCATACATTCAGCCTAACCTCTCGTGTAATGTAAATCTCTATTCTAGAAAGTAGTTTGAGGAAAACAGCAGATTTTAATGAAGCTGCAACCTGACTATTATCACTTTGTCATATATAATAATAACATATAGCTTCGTATGTACGTTAGTCAGTTCAAAGTAACAAATTATTAGCTGACTATATGGCTTCAACCATTACATGTGCCTGACAAGTTAAATACGGATACCATCATGTGTACTGTCGATTTAGTGAACACCGAGTGAGCTGGTCCCAATACTGTGATAATTTTGATAAGTCAGTTTCATACTCGGTGCGAACCAATGACATATCACATGTGCCATTTATATAAACAATGATTTGTACCAGTTCAGTGTGTACAAAGTGCGCAACTCAGCGGTATCTTTCCTATTTGCAAGATAATAGTTTGTTCTACCTTTTAAATTAGTATGCATCCCGACGATGATGTCTGAATGAGTACTTCAAGCCGAATGATACTCAATATCTGGTTTGATGTCTCATATTCGCGTGTATTTAAATAACGTTCACGTGTAATGGATATAAAATAGAGTAATTAACCATGAGGGGGCCAACGAGCAAGGACAAACATAACAGTAGCCATACATCCATAGCATATATGGCACGTGTACAACGGTGGCTACAGAGTCTACAACATGGCCATAAAATGCATGCACTCCACACTCAGCGGTGTACGGTCCACAACAAAAACAATAACTACAATAAATAGGAAAATAACACAAAATATAACAAAGGTTCCACAAAAGCGTCTCAGCAGGAATGCTGTCGTACATGGTTTGAAAAGTATTAAGATTAGTGCTAATCTTGTTACTTTTGGGAAGGCGGATAAATGTGGTTTGGTCGGAAGGTTGTCAATTTTTTTTATGCAAACATAAGTGAAAACTAACAAATATTGTTTTAAATATTAGCTATACTTACAGTATTGGTTTAAAACACACTTTGTGCATAACAATGACTACCGTAACTAGTTAAAAATACTTTTTGCATAAAAAATATTGAGGTAATAATTTATTTCATTTATTTTTTTTAAATGAATGAAAAAAATTACGACCACATAAAAAAAACAGGGTCGGTCGGTATACCTGAAACACGGCTTATTTGTACACCTTCTTAGGGAGAAGTACCACACTCAAGTGTGTGTTAATCAGACATATATACTGGACAACATAGACATGGGTTCATGCTGTCACATTCCCCTAAAGGGTTTGCAATGGGGATTCTCAGATGACCAGTTGCTCATTTTTGCGATATTTTTGTCAATTATGCATAAAAATATAGGTATTATAGATCACAGGTATCTCAAATTATATACATCAGTTTCTTATGTACACACACCGCAGTACGTTATTGTGGTACAAGCTATAGTTGTTGCATTCAGTGAAAAACGGACTAAGACAATAAACAGGCAGATGCAAAAAAAAGCACCCTACAATATGTTTACCAGTAGTATTGAAAATAGCAATGCTTGTTTAATCAGAATGTGCCCCACTGGGACTCGAACCCAGGTCACTAGTATGAATACCAGTATGCTAGCCGCTGCACTACAAGGCCTGACCAAACCGATAAACACAACATATTTTAATTCAATACCATGTTAAATTGTATAAAGCTTCTGTACATGTATAACGCGGGTCTCTCGTGGAGCTGCAGTGTAATACACGATTTATGCAGAATTCATTTCAGTTGCTGAGCCACTTAAACCGGAATTTGCCAGAAAGACCGAAAGAGCCTATCTATCGGAATGTTATCTATCGCTGGCTTGACTCCGGTATTTCACACTCGCTGAAAACTCGCCGAAAACAAAGTTGATAAATTGATGCATTTAAAGCATGTAATGTATAAATTTTAGTATCAACACTTTACCCTATATATTTTATATATACTTTAATAGATAGGTCCCAAAATCCGCACCTGTGCACATAGATGTCCATTTGTAACCACTATATAGCATTGGTTACATAGGTTACATGTCTTGTCTCAATGTTATAAACCAATACTAAAGCATGCTCTGCAGAGATGGGCAATGAATCTTTTGTATGCCTTTCATTTTTGGGTTACACGGTTACACGCTCTTTGTCTTTGGTTACATACGGTTACATACTATTCTTCTGAAAGGACGATCAATTTGATTTTTTACATTTAATGCCTTTCATTTTGGGTTACACGGTTACACGCTATATGTCTTTGGTTACATACGGTTACATCGGTTACATACTATTCTTCTGAAAGGACGGACGATCAATCTGATTTTTTATATTTAATGTCTTTCATTTTGGGTTACACGGTTACACGCTATATGTCTTTGGTTACATACGGTTACATCGGTTTCATACTATTCTTCTGAAAGGACGGACGATCAATCTGATTTTTTTATATTTAATGTTTTTCATTTTGGGTTACACGGTTACACGCTATATGACTTTGGTTACATACGGTTACATCGGTTTCATACTATTCTTCTGAAAGTACGGATGATCAATCTGATTTTTTTTAATATTTAATGCCTTTCATTTTGGGTTACACGGTTACACGCTATATGTCTTTGGTTACATACGGTTACATACTATTCTTCTGAAAGGACGATCAATTTGATTTTTTACATTTAATACCTTTCATTTTGGGTTACACGGTTACACGCTATATGTCTTTGGTTACATACGGTTACATCGGTTACATACTATTCTTCTGAAAGGATGGACGATCAATCTGATTTTTTTATATTTAATGCCCTTCATTTTGGGTTAATTACACGCTATATGTCTTTGGTTACATACGGTTACATCGGTTACATACTATACTTCTGAAAGGACGGAGGATCAATCTGATTTTTTATATTTAATGCCTTTCATTTTGGGTTACACGGTTACACGCTATATGTCTTTGGTTACATACGGTTACATCGGTTACATGCTATTCTTCTGAAAGGATGGACAATGAATTTTATTTTTTATATTTAATGCCTTTCATTTTTGGGTTACACGGTTACACGCTATATGTCTTTGGTTACATACAGTTACATCGGTTACATACTATTCTTCTGAAAGGATGGACGATCAATCTGATTTTTTTTTATAGTTAATGCCTTTCATTTTTGGGTTACACGGTTACACGCTATGTGTCTTTGGTTACATACGGTTACATCGGTTACATGCTATTCTTCTGAAAGGATGGACAATGAATTTTATTTTTTATATTTAATGCCTTTCATTTTTGGGTTACAAGGTTACACGCTATATGTCTTTGGTTACATACAGTTACATCGGTTACATACTATTCTTCTGAAAGGATGGACGATCAATCTTATTTTTTTATGTTTAATGCCTTTCACTTTGGGCTACACGGTTACACGCTATATGTTTTTGGTTACATACAGTTACATCGGTTACATACTATTCTTCTGAAAGGACGGACGATCAATCTGATTTTTGTTATATGTAATGCCTTTCATTTTGGGTTACACGGTTACACGCTATATGTCTTTGGTTACATACGGTTACATCGGTTTCATACTATTCTTCTGAAAGGACGGACGATCAATCTGATCTTTTTATATTTAATGCCTTTCATTTTGGGTTACACGGCTACACACTATATGTTTTTGGTTACATACGGTTACATCGGTTACATACTATTCTTCTGAAAGGACGGACGATCAATCTGATTTTATTTATATTTAATGCCTTTCATTTTGGGTTACACGGTTACACGCTATATGTCTTTGGTTACATACGGTTACATAGGTTGCATACTATTCTTCTGAAAGGACGGACGATTAATTTGATTTTTTATATTTAATGCCTTTCATTTTGGGTTACACGCTATATGTCTTTGGTTACATACGGTTACATCGGTTACATGCTATTCTTCTGAAAGGATTGACAATGAATTTTATTTTATATATTTAATGCCTTTCATTTTTGGGTTACACGGTTACACGCTATATATCTTTGGTTATGTCACAGGGTGAGGAAAATGTGCTCCGGCCCGGGGCTCGAACCCGGGACCTCTGGTTTACCGTACCATCGTTCTAACCGACTGAGCTAGCCGGGCACGAATACACACTTCATCCCCTCAGTGAGTTACGTACCGCCACATACTTCCCTGCCAAATTGGAATTCGTGCCCGAATTCTATATTTAATTTGTCTCTGAATTCCATATATTTGGTACATTTTTGGTAGTATATATATCAGTCACGGTCCCTCGTTGGGCGCCAAATGTCACAGGGTGAGAAAAATGTGCTCCGGCCGGGGGCTCGAACCCGGGACCTCTGGTTTACCGTACCATCGCTCTAACCGACTCAGCTAGCCGGGCACGAATACACACTTCCTCCCCTCAGTGAGTTACGTACCGCGACAGTTACATACATTACATCGGTTACATACTATTCTTCTGAAAAAGTGGACGATCAATCTGATTTTTTTTATATTTAATGCTTTCATTTTTTTGGGTTACACGGTTACACGGTATATCTTTGGTTACATACGGTACATCGGTTACATGCTAATTCTTCTGAAAGGATGGACAATGAATTTTATTTTTTATATTTAATGCCTTTCATTTTTGGGTTACACGGTTACACGTTATATGTCTTTGGTTACATACAGTTACATTGGTTACATACTATTCTTCTGAAAGGACGGACGATCAATCTGATTTTTTTTATATTTAATGCCTTTCATTTTTGGGTTACACGGTTACATGCTATATGTCTTTGGTTACATACGGTTACATCGGTTACATACGATGAATCTTATTTTTTTATATGTAATGCCTTTCATTTTTCGGTTACACAGTTACACGCTCTTTGTCTTTGGTTACATACGCTCTTTGTCTTTGGTTACCCCGGTTACATGCTATTCTCTGAAAAGGATGGACAATGGATTGTTTTTTTTATATTTAATGCCTTTCATTTTTTGGGTTACAACTTGGTTACACGCTATATCTTTGGTTATGTCACAGGTGACAAAAATGTGCTTCCGGCCCGGGGTCGAACCCGGGACCTCTAGCTACATACCATCGCTAAAAAAAACTAACCGACTGAGCTAGCCCCGGCACGAATACACATTTCTTCCCCACAGTGAGTTACGTACCGTACATACTTCCCCGCCAAATTGGAATTCGTCCCCTAATTCTATATTTAATTCGTCTCTGAATTCCATATATTTTATGCATTTTGGTTAATATATATATCAGTCCCACGGTCCCCTCGTTGGGCGCCAAAGGTCCACAGGGTGACAAAAAATGTGCTCCGGCCCGGGCTCGAACCCGGGACCTCTGGTTTACCATACCATCGCTCTTAACCGACTGAGCTAGCCGGGCACGAATACACATTTCCCTCACAGTGAGTTACGTACCGTGACATACTTCCCCGCCAAATTGGAATTCGTCCCCGAATTCTATATTTAATTCGTCTCTGAATTACATATATTTGTACATTTTTTGGTAGCATATAATATCAGTCACGGTCCCTCGTTGGGCGCCAAATGTCACAGGGTGAGAAAAATGTGCTCCGGCCCGGGGCTCGAACCCGGGACCTCCGGTTTACCGTACCATCGCTCTAACCGACTCAGCTAGCCGGGCACGAATACACACTTCCTCCCCTCAGTGAGTTACGTACCGCGACAGTAGTTACATCGGTTACATACTATTCTTCTGAAAAGATGGACTATCAATCTGATTTTTTTTATATTTAATGCCTTTCATTTTTGGGTTACACGGTTACACGGTATATGTCTTTGGTTACATACGGTTACATCGGTTACATGCTATTCTTCTGAAAGGATGGACAATGAATTTTATTTTTTATATTTAATGCCTTTCATTTTGGGTTACACGGTTACACTTATATGTCTTTGGTTACATACAGTTTACATTGTTACATACTATTCTTCTGAAAGGACGGACGATCAATCTGATTTTTTTTATATTTAATGCCTTTCATTTTGGGTTACACGGTTACATGCTATATGTCTTTGGTTACATACGGTTACATCGGTTACATACGATGAAATCTTATTTTTTTATATGTAATGCCTTTCATTTTTCGGTTACACAGTTACCATGCTCTTTGTCTTTGGTTACATACGCTCTTTGTCCTTTGGTTACCCCGGTTACATGCTATTCTTCAGAAGTGGACAATGGATTTTTATTTTTTATATTTAATGCCTTTCATTTTTGGTTACGGTTACACGCTATATGTCTTTGGTTATGTCACAGGGTGATGTGCTCCGGCCCGGGGGTCGACCCGGGACCTCTGCTTTACCATACCATCACTCTAACGACTGAGCTAGCCCGGCACGAATACACATTTCTTCCCCACTGAGTTACGTACCGTGACATACTTCCCCGCCAAATTGGAATTCGTCCCCTAATTCTATATTTAATTCGTCTCTGAATTCCATATATTTTAACATTTTGTTATTATTATATCAGATCACGGTCCTCGTTGGGCGCCAAATGTCACGGTGACAAAAATGTGCTCCGGCCCGGGCTCGAACCCGGGACCTCTGCTTTACCATACCATCACTCAACCGACTGAGCTAGCCCGGCACGTAATACACATTTCTTCCCCACGTGAGTTACGTACCGTGACATATTCCCCGCCAAAATTGGAATTCGTCCCCTAATTCTATATTTTAAATTCGTCTCTGAATTCCATATATTTTAATACATTTTGGTTAATATATACAGTTCACGGTCCCTCGTTGGGCGCCAAATGTCACAGGGTACAAAAATGGTGCTCCGGCCCGGGCTCGAACCCGGGACCTCTGGTTTCCATACCATCGCTCTAACCGACTGAGCTAGCCGGGCACGAATACACATTTCCCTCCCCACAGTGAGTTACGTACCGTGACATACTTCCCCGCCAAATTGGAATTCGTCCCCGAATTCTATATTTAATTCTCTCTGAATTACATATTTGGTACATTTTTGGTAGCATATATATCAGTCACGGTCCCTCGTTGGGCGCCAAATGTCACAGGGTGAGAAAAATGTGCTCCGGCCCGGGGCTCGAACCCGGGGACCACTCTGTTTACCATACCATCGCTCTAACCGACTGAGCTAGCCGGGCACGAATACACATTTCCTCCCCCACAGTGAGTTACGTACCGTGACATACTTCCCCGCCAAATTGGAATTCGTCCCCGAATTCTATATTTAATTCGTCTCTGAATTACATATATTTGGTACATTTTTGGTACCATATATATCAGTCACGGTCCCTCGTTGGCGCCAAATGTCACAGGGTGAGAAAAATGTGCTCCGGCCCGGGGCTCGAACCCGGGACCTCAGGTTTACCGTACCATCGCTCTAACCGACTCAGCTAGCCGGGCACGAATACACACTTCCTCCCCTCAGTGAGTTACGTACCGCGACAGTTACATACAGTTACATCGGTTACATACTATTCTTCTGAAAGGACGGACGATCAATCTGATTTTTTTTATATTTAATGCCTTTCATTTTGGGTTACACGGTTACACGCTATATGTCTTTGGTTACATACGGTTACATCGGTTTCATACTATTCTTCTGAAAGGACGGACGATTAATTTGATTTGTTTTATTTAATGCTTTTCATTTTGGGTTACACGCTATATATCTTTGGTTACATACGGTGACATCGGTTACATGCTATTCTTCTGAAAGGATGGACAATGAATTTTATTTTATATATTTAATGCCTTTCATTTTTGGGTTACACGGTTACACGCTATATATCTTTGGTTATGTCACAGGGTGAGGAAAATGTGCCTCCGGCCCGGGGCGAACCCGGGACCTCTGGTTTACCGTACCATCGTTCTAAACCGACTGAGCTAGCCGGCTCGAATACACACTTCCTCCCCTCATGAGTTACGTACCGCGACAGTTACATACAGTTACATCGGTTACATACTATTCTTCTGAAAGGACGGACGATCAATCTGATTTTTTTTATATTTAATGGCCTTTCATTTTGGGTTACACGGTTACACGCTATATGTCTTTGGTTCAATACGGTTACATCGGTTTCATACTATTCTTCTGAAAGGAAGGACGTTAATTTGATTTTTTTTATTTTTAATTTGCTTTTCATTTTGGGTTACACGTTATATGTCTTTGGTTACATACGGTGACATCGGTTACATGCTATTCTTCTGAAAGGATGGACAATGAATTTATATATATTTAATGCCTTTCATTTTTGGGTTACACGGTTACACGCTATATATCTTTGGTTATGTCACAGGGTGAGGAAAATGTGCTCCGGCCCGGAGCTCGAACCCGGGACCTCTGGTTTACCGTACCATCGTTCTAACCGACTGAGCTAGCCGGGCACGAATACACACTTCATCCCCTCAGTGAGTTACGTACCGCGACATACTTCCCTGCCAAATTGGAATTCGTTCCCGAATTCTATATTTAATTTGTCTCTGAATTCCATATATTTGGTACATTTTTGGTAGTATATATATCAGTCACGGTCCCTCGTTGGGCGCCAAATGTCACAGGGTGAGAAAAATGTGCTCCGGTCGGGGGCCCGAACCCGGGACCTCTGGTTTACCGTACCATCGCTCTAACCGACTGAGCTAGCCGGGAACGAATACACACTTCCTCCCCTCAGTGAGTTACGTACCGCGACAGTTACATACAGTTACATCGGTTACATACTATTCTTCTGAAAGGATAAACGATCAATCTAATTTTTTTTATATTTAATGCCTTTCATTTTTGGGTTACACGGTTACACGCTGTATGTCTTTGGTTACATTCGGTTACATCGGTTACATACGATGAATCTTATTTTTTTATATGCAATGCCTTTCATTTTTCGGTTACACAGTTACACGCTCTTTGTCTTTGGTTACATACGCTCTTTGTCTTTGGTTACCCCGGTTACATGCTATTCTTCTGAAAGGATGGACAATGGATTTTATTTTTTATATTTAATGCCTTTCATTTTTGGGTTACACGGTTACACGCTATATGTCTTTGGTTATGTCACAGGGTGAGAAAAATGTGCTCCGGCCCGGGGGTCGAACCCGGGACCTCTGCTTTACCATACCATCGCTCTAACCGACTGAGCTAGCCCGGCACGAATACACATTTCCTCCCCACAGTGAGTTACGTACCGTGACATACTTCCCCGCCAAATTGGAATTCGTCCCCTAATTCTATATTTAATTCGTCTCTGAATTCCATATATTTTATACATTTTGGTTAATATATATATCAGTCACGGTCCCTCGTTGGGCGCCAAATGTCACAGGGTGACAAAAATGTGCTCCGGCCCGGGGCTCGAACCCGGGACCTCTGGTTTACCATACCATCGCTCTAACCGACTGAGCTAGCCGGGCACGAATACACATTTCCTCCCCACAGTGAGTTACGTACCGTGACATACTTCCCCGCCAAATTGGAATTCGTCCCCGAATTCTATATTTAATTCGTCTCTGAATTACATATATTTGGTACATTTTTGGTAGCATATATATCAGTCACGGTCCCTCGTTGGGCGCCAAATGTCACAGGGTGAGAAAAATGTGCTCCGGTCGGGGGCCCGAACCCGGGACCTCTGGTTTACCGTACCATCGCTCTAACCGACTGAGCTAGCCGGGCACGAATACACACTTCCTCCCCTCAGTGAGTTACGTACCGCGACAGTTACATACCGTTACATCGGTTACATACTATTCTTCTGAAAGGACGGACGATCAATCTGATTTTTTTTATATTTAATGCCTTTCATTTTGGGTTACACGGTTACACGCTATATGTCTTTGGTTACATACGGTTACATCGGTTTCATACTATTCTTCTGAAAGGACGGACGATTAATTTGATTTGTTTTATTTAATGCTTTTCATTTTGGGTTACACGCTATATGTCTTTGGTTACATACGGTGACATCGGTTACATGCTGTTCTTCTGAAAGGATGGACAATGAATTTTATTTTTTATATTTAATGCCTTTCATTTTTGGGTTACACGGTTACACGCTATATGTCTTTGGTTATGTCACAGGGTGAGAAAAATGTGCTCCGGCCCGTGGCACGAACCCGGGACCTCTGGTTTACCGTACCATCGTTCTAACCGACTGAGCTAGCCGGGAACGAATACACACTTCCTCCCCTCAGTGAGTTACGTACCGCGACAGTTACATACTGTTACATCGGTTACATACTATTCTTCTGAAAGGATAAACGATCAATCTAATTTTTTTTATATTTAATGCCTTTCATTTTTGGGCTACACGGTTACACGCTGTATGTCTTTGGTTACATTCGGTTACATCGGTTACATACGATGAATCTGATTTTTTTATATTTAATGCCTTTCATTTTTCGGTTACACAGTTACACGCTCTTTGTCTTTGGTTACATAAGGTTACATCGGTTACATACTATTCTTCTGAAAGGATGGACGATGAATCTGATTTTTTTTATATTTAATCCCTTTCATTTTGGGCTAATTACACGCTATATGTCTTTGGTTACATACGGTTACATCGGTTACATACTATTCTTCTGAAAGGATGGACGATGAATCTGATTTTTTTATATTTAATGCCTTTCATTTTTCGGTTACACGCTATATGTCTTTGGTTACATACGGTTACATCGGTTACATACTATTCTTCTGAAAGGACGATCAATTTGATTTTTTATATTTAATGCCTTTCATTTTGGGTTACACGGTTACACGCTATATGTCTTTGGTTACATACAGTTACATGCTATTCTTCTGAAAGGATGGACGATCAATCTGATTTTTTTACATTTAATGCCTTTCATTTTGGGATACACGGTTACACGCTATATGTCTTTGGTTACATACGGTTACATCGGTTACATACTATTCTTCTGAAAGGACGTACGATCAATCTGATTTTTTGTATTTAATGCCTTTCATTTCGGGTTACACGGTTACACGCTATATGTCTTTGGTTACATACGGTTACATCGGTTACATACTATTCTTCTGAAAGGACGGACGATCAATAAGATTTTTTATATTTAATGTCTTTCATTTTGGGTTACACGGTCACACGCTATATGTCTTTGGTTACATACGGTTACATCGGTTTCATACTATTCTTCTGAAAGGACGGACGATCAATCTGATTTTTTTTATATTTAATGCCTTATATGTCTTTGGTTACATACGGTACATCGGTTACATACTATTCTTCTGAAAGGACGGACGATCAATCTGATTTTTTATATTTAATGTCTTTCATTTTGGGTTACACGGTTACACGCTATATGTCTTTGGTTACATACGGTTACATCGTTACATCGGTTACATACTATTCTTCTGAAAGGACGGACGATAAATCTGATTTATTTTATATTTAATGCCTTTTATTTTGGGTTACACGCTATATGTCTTTGGTTACATACGGTTACATCGGTTACATACTATTCTTCTGAAAGGATGGACGATGAATCTGATTTTTTTATATTTAATGCCTTTCATTTTGGGTTACACGGTTACATGCTATATGTCTTTGGTTACATACGGTTACATACTATTCTTCTGAAAGGACGTACGATCAATCTTATTTTTTGTATTTAATGCCTTTCATTTTGGGTTACAGGGTTACACGCTATATGTCTTTGGTTACATACGGTTACATACTATTCTTCTGAAAGGATGGACGATCAATCTGATTTTTTTATATTTAATGCCTTTCATTTTGGGTTACACGGTTACACGCTATATGTCTATGGTTACATACGGTTACATCGGTTACATACTATTATTCTGAAAGGACGGACGATCAATCTGATTTTTTTATATTTAATGCCTTTCATTTTGGGTTACACGGTTACACGCTATATGTCTTTGGTTACATACGGTTACATCGGTTACATACTATTCTTCTGAAAGGACGGACGATCAATCTGATTTTTTATATTTAATGTCTTTCATTTTGGGTTAAACGGTTACACGCTATATGTCTTTGGTTACATACGGTTACATCGGTTTCATACTATTCTTCTGAAAGGACGGACGATCAATCTGATTTTTTTATATTTAATGTTTTTCATTTTGGGTTACACGGTTACACGCTATATGACTTTGGTTACATACGGTTACATCGGTTTCATACTATTCTTCTGAAAGGACAGATGATCAATCTGATTTTTTTTTATATTTAATGCCTTTCATTTTGGGTTACACGGTTACACGCTATATGTCTTTGGTTACATACGGTTACATCGGTTACATACTATTCTTCTGAAAGGACGGACGATTAATTTGATTTTTTATATTTAATGCCTTTCATTTTGGGTTACACGCTATATGTCTTTGGTTACATACGGTTACATCGGTTACATACTATTCTTCTGAAAGGACGGACGATCAATCTGATTTATTTTATATTTAATGCCTTTTATTTTGGGTTACACGCTATATGTCTTTGGTTACATACGGTTACATCGGTTACATACTATTCTTCTGAAAGGACGGACGATCAATTTGATTACACGCTATTCTCAACGAGACGGTTCAAATGGTTGTCACAGAATATACTTTCAAGGAGAAATTACAAAAAAAATCAGTTATAAATAGGGTATTATTGACAAAGACTTCCACTGAGAAGTTTAATCATTTTTGTCCGGCTATTGGTACAGTCCGACTACTGGTTACTGCCAATGATATGACGAAAATTTTGCAGACATTTTTTGCAACTTTCCGTCTAGAGACACACTTTGTTTTCAGACAAAAGAGAATCCCAAAGATCTACCAAAACAAATACATAAAATGAGCAACAAAGTTAACTGCCACACAACAAAACTATTTACAAGTCGCATCCCTGTGTTATCTTTGTCAGCACTCGGTGGTTTCAGATTACGAACGTCAACGAAGTGGGTGGGGTAACAAAAGTGAAACACTTTACTGCAATTCTAGGGACCTGCGCATGAACCAGTACTTGTACCATGTTCCTGGAGATGATATGGCTATAGTATGATCTTTCTAACGTTTTGTGAGACTAGTAATGTCTTGGGATGTACCGATTTAAACAGTTTTAACACCTACCGATCGGAGAAGAAGGCGCCGAATCTTTCCAAATTACAAGCAGACGTAAATTATTGCGCATGAGCGCGTTTTGTGAAAAGTAGATAAAGCTTGATCTAAATTAATTAATATTGGTTTTATTTATCAATCCTGTGTATTGTTTGTATTAGTTTGTACAATTACAGAGTCTGTAGCTGAGAAATCTTTTTATCAAATGTGGAACTATTTTTTACTGCGTACAAACAAATGGTGAGGTGTTTGCTGTTACATTTTATCGACCATAATGGCTGTTCCCCATCCAAAATCGGCACAAATTGTCCGAAAACACGATTTTCTAACATTTGTTCCCCTCCCCTTAGCTGTGCATGTCAACACGTAGAGCACCAAAGTTTGGAATTATGGTGGAAATTTCATGAAAAGTTATGTGTTGAGTTTTCCGTAAAAAAACCTGCCCAAATGCCCCCTACCTCGGCGTGTTTTCCCGGCGGGTCTTCAGCGACAATAACTGTCACTAGACTAGCGTCCAGTATCAAGTAATTTCGTTAATCCCGGCTATTGGATTGGCAAAAGCCGGTCGGGCGAATGACGGCGTGCGGGTGGCATGTACAATGTTACGTGTTCGTGTTTATGTCCATTTCTTTGTTACTATACACACCACATACAACTATCCAAAATGTGACTTTTGTTATTGTTACCTATTTTTTTCCGCATTATTGACTTAATCATTTTCAACGTTAAGTTTTCCTGTTTAAGTTCATTTATATGTTACCTGGTTACTGTACAATATAGGACCACCAAACTTTTGACAGCTTCATAACCAAGTGTTGCCCACAACATACAACTATCCAACATTCGACCATTTGTTTACCTTGGCTTATTTTTTTGCGCGTAAATGACTTAGACATTTTTAACGTTGAGTTTTTTTGTGTTTATGTCTATTTCTCCGTTATTGTATACAACTATAGTCCACAGATGATAAACTGGCCATTGTTTACAAACAAACGGTCGATATTTAAAACATAATACAGACACGGTAAGTAAAAACACTATTCTAATGTACGAATCATACCTATTTTCATATGTGCTTCTTAGTCCAGTGGTTAGTGCCGAAGTCTAGATCCCCATTGATAGTGGGTTCGGGCCTTCAAAAAGCAGATGTTTTTTTCTCCATTTAAATAGAACATGACGAAGTTGATATCTCAGTTTCATTTAAAGTTAGATTCAGTATACAACAGGTAATTGGACACGAGTTTTATTCAGTTCTAGTGCCGCCCGCCGCCCGCCCGCTAAAAGATGTCGTACAGCTAAGGCAAAATAATGCCAATAATTGTACCAGGTAATACAATTTAAATGACATTCGTGTATATTAATGACACACGTAAAGGGTGAAACAACTAGATAGCAAGTGAGAGGGGGCTCACGTATACCCCGGCCACATGGGTGGCATACAGAATTTAAATATGGATGATAGATAGAAAGTATAAAATGTTTCAAGTCAATCCAACTTTAGGTTGCAGAGTTATTTGGTACTTAAAAACTTCAACCAAAATGCATGTATTGCAAAAACTTTAACACACATTTCTAAGTAATATGACATTGAGCTTGGGCATGAAGGCCCCACAGGTGGGCTACGCAATGAACATATGGATGATGGCTGAGAAGTTAATGATTTTTCAAGTCAAACGCAAATTTACACGTAATTTGACCTTGACCTAGGGCATGAAGGTTGCATTGGTGTGCTACAGAATGAAACTAGATTTTTCAGTAAGCGAGGGCTTACAGAATACCCCCGCTTGGACCCTGACACCAGTGAACCCAGCAATCAAGTTTTAGCAACAATGACATTGACCTTGGATGGTGAAAGTCCATATTCAATAAATGTCTTGCTCTCATTGATATAAATACACATGTGAAGTTTCACAAACATCGGAAACACAGAACTCAAGTTATCATGCGGAAACAACAATTATGAATACACTTAATATATTGGTAGCAACAGTGACCTTGACCTTGGATGGGCAAAACCCATATTCAATAGGTGTCTTGCCGTCATTGATATCAATGCACATGTGAAGTTTCATGAAGATCTGACACACAGAACTCAAGTTATCGTGCGGCTACGACAATTATGAATAGAAATCTATTTTTAGCAACAGTGACCTTGACCTTGGACGGGCAAAACCGATATTCAATAGGTGTCTTACAGTCATTGATATCAACGCACATGTGAAGTTTCATGAATATCGGACACACAAAACTCAAGTTATCGTGCGGAAACCAAAATGTTATGAACGGACGGACGGACGGACGGACGAACGAACGAACGGACGGACAAGGTGAATCCAGTATAACCCACCCCCCCCCCCCCCCCCACCCCCCCCCCCCCCTCAAACGAATCTGACTCATGGTTGCAGATATATTGGGTATTTAAAAACCTTAATGCAAATATTAAACAAGAAATGCCCTGCGGGTCAATCTCTCGTGGCAGTACTTTCAGTACTTTGATTCACATTCAATGCAGTCGAAGATCAAACTTTCATACGCACATTCTCATCAGAGTCTAAGCTAGTTGCAATTTACGTGTATTGATTCCGATTTTGAAAACATGCATTATACTGAAAGTTGTAGAAGTAAACATGTATGTGATATGTATAACTGAGCTGCCGGCTGATAAAAGAGGCATTACGGCCTTTATGGAAAGTGTAGATCATGATCATTATATAGTTATAATTATAATGTTCGATTGACAGAATAGCGACAAGTGTAGATCCTGTTGCTACGCTGGTCACACACGTCATCATGTGTCTTCTCACAGCTGGTCCAGTAATTGGTGGCAGTTGCTTTAGGGGTTGGGACAAGCTGCTATATATATTATAAGATAGCTCAGCCAGTTTGTTTCATATAAAACAATATTTCTAGCACATTTGCCATTATATAATCTAGATTGTTATCAGTGATCACCAAACGTTGTCTTGCATTTATGTTATTATGGATGTATGGATAATTTTCAAACATATATTCGTCGTTTGGGGTAAAAACAAGGGCATATCTGCCGCTCCAAATATACTAGCAGCTAATGAGTGGGAATTTCTCCCAAGGGACTGTACATGTACAGTCAACATTAAGCTAATCCCCTCGCTGGCAGCCTTGGCAATAACATACTTCCTCAGTGACCTTCACATTGCCTATATGCAACTGGGATATACTAGTAGCGAAGATACATGTACGTGCGTACGTACGTACGTTTGTGCTTTAGTATGACCTTTCATTTCTTACATATTTTACAAACGCGGGAATGTCTTATACTTGTTTATATAAAACCTGATCATACTATCTCTTTAGCCAATTGAAAATAGACGTGCCTACTTCAACTGGGTGTCCCAGGAGAAATAGTATCTATTCAAGTTTGAGAATGTTGCTTTTGTCATATCCGTGGAGGCGTATTCTGCTATATCACATTCACACTAGTTGATTATGTAGAACAGTAGATATCCTGGTCAGACTGCGAATGTGTATGCTGATCTGGGTCTATACTGGTTGGAAACATCGCATGGTTCCTATTGTTAACTAGGTACACATATGTGCTGCAGTAAGAAATAAGGACTTGTGATATTATACATCATGTAGACTATATATGACAATGTGTCTAATTACCCCCAACTGCCCACCCCCACATGAAATGTATGGCTTGTGGAGCTCCTGATTAAATACTGGTAGTGCATTTGTGATGTCTAGTAATAATATATACTGCTTGTATTATAACCATTTCAAATGTTCCAGACTGAATGGCGGGCAGTGTAGACCCTGATAGTTATATGGGGTCTAAGCGATAACGGGAACATGTAACAGAATCATCATTGTTGTTTCATTGCTTGACACATAGATTATGCCCAATATGAACCAGAGCTGGGACCATAAAACCATAGGCAGCCCAATTAATGGCATTATCAAGTGCCTTGGGACCTCTTTGTCAGTCCCTGGCCTCTTTGTCAGTGAAACCGGTCCGTCGTCAATTGTGCATGCACATTTCAAGCAAAACGTATAGACCTTATATTACAGAATAAGATATCATGTACTTTGTAATAAAAAATAGGATCCCGCTAGTCTTCTTAATGTGCACATATTCGCCAACAGTATGTCTAATATAATATGGCCTGCTGTATGTCACGGTACGTAACTCACTATGGAGAGGAAGCGTGTATCTGTACCTGGTGAGCTCAGTAGGTCAAGTGATGGTACGGTAAATAAAATTTCCCAAGTGCGATTCCCGGGTCAGGGGCCCGTTTCACTAAACTTCCTACGACTAAAATGTTCGTAAGTGCAAATTTACGATCGACTGTAAATTTCAATTTATGGATTTACATTTATTGAGCATAGGCTGCTCAATAAATGTAAATCCAATAATTATTTACAAGAAAACATGACATTTACAGAATATCATAATTTTGCACTTACGAACATTTTAGTTGTAAGAAGTTTAGTGAAACGGCCCCAAGGTGTGCATTTTTCTCGCCCTGTGATATTTGGCTCCCAACGCGAGACCCCAAACTATCCCAAACACACATGTATATGGAATTCAAAGATGAAATAAAATAGTATTCGGGGACGACTTTAGTTTGGCGGAGGATTATGTCGGGGTACTTAACTGACTTACAATGCTTTCGTCGCAAATGGTCACGGACGGAAGTACGGACGGACGTACGGACTGAAGGAACCTCAATATGTTAATAATCAATGAGCAAAAAAAATGCCAATTTTACAAATACAAACGCAAACTCGGTGAATATGGATTGATACGCATGATACATGGCACCGATCACTCCACCATACAATAATCCCCGCTGAGGATCATGTGGTCTGATTTTACCGCCTTTCTCAATAGACCGGACTGATCGTGATTGGTACTCGTATTCATGTAGAAGAGCATTCAGGCTAATTCTTCGTTCGAGCGGGAGATTATAAACCTGCTGTCAGTTCTGCAGGAACTAATTCCTGTATCTTGTCTACGACATTGGTCACTCAAATACCAGCTGGCTCAGTGGTTTAACCCTTTCACCCACGTAATTGAAATGTATTTTGATATGTTAATTTTGCAACCAACCCAACAGTCACAAACTGATGTTAAGACGAGTCATTTATAAAAATGGGATGTGAAAATATAAAAAAAAATGCATGTAGTTGCAAAAAGTTCATATCCTGATGAGACGGCTCGCTAAGAGCCGGCTCATCTAGATCTGTACTGTTTACAAACCCCGCTATAGCGGGTTCAAATGGTTAATTACCTGTGACATGGGTCTGTAACCCTTATTGCGCCACGGGGCAGTATATTAAATAGAGTGATATCTTGGGTAACATATTAAGACTAATAAACTGATAAATGCACGAAGCTGGGTAATAGATTTAAGATTAATTGTTTGATCCATTCACAATATCGGACAGATGTGTAGTTGATGTTTTTGCAAAGCCGACCTCTCGCTGACGACTACAGAATTAGCTGTCACACGCTTGTGAAACTGGTTCAGGCGATATGCCTATTTTGCGAGGACATGATATACACATCACTGCTGATTTACCCAGTTTATAATGCTTCCAGAAAACCTACAGTATAACATTGAATTCCACTCACCACTCCAGTTCTCACTACTTGAATTAAGTAGGCCAAAACACTGTTAATGTGTGTAATACTCAATAAAAGTACATGTACATGTATTAGTATTTTAGCAATTCATTATGGCCACATCGTTTGATAACGTAACAGATGAATCAAAAATCGTTACGAGATGTCTTGCTGGACGAAATGTGGCATATACATGTAATTAGGATTACAACATGTAATGGCATGTAAACATTTTTTTTTTATTTAATCAGTGAACATATTAATGTAACACATATGATATGATTTCACTGAATAAATCATGTTTCGTATGTCATCTCATATATAGTAAATGATTCTAAGGACATGATCTGTAACCAGATACCCTAAACAAGTACACAAACAAATTCGGTTGCGGCTATCAAAATGAACCTTAAACCAAATAGATCTTCGATAGGTGTATCCGTCGGTGCAACCACACAGTTTGATCAATCGAAATTAGTATTATGTTTGAATAATATGTTTGATCTAGCTTTGAGTGTACACATAACGATGAGGATCTACACTGGCCAATAATGTATTCGGGTCACTTTTTACGGCCAGTGACCCTTTAGAATGGATATTTATTAAAGGTACATGCCCACTCAGTCGGCACAACATGTAATTAAACAAGTGTAGAGTTGTGTCACTAATCCACCAGTTCTAAAAATTATGAGCGCCCGATATACAGATATAATCATTTAGTAATATTTAGTTTAGTGATAGTGACACGCGGTGGTATCAGGCCTTTTTCATATGCAAATGAGGCATGATATTTCTAAATTATTTATACTAATTAAATGCGTCACTTAAAAAATTAATATTTCCGACATATTATAAAGTATGATCATTGCACATCAAAAAGTAAATACAGAGAATAAATAGTTATGTCCGTTAACATTTTAAGGAAACACGGTTATCGCCCCGGATATCAGTATAACATTTTACGTCTGATATAAAATGTATGCTAATGCCAATCCATACGTGGGGTCATGGTCAATGAATGTATTATTTTGCCAGAAAATGTCTCAGATGATGTCTCTGATATAAAGAACATGTGTCTACTGAGTGGGCATGTACCTTTAACTCTTTCACCCGATGTTTACCCGTGACAAATTATCTCTAATATTGATAAATTTGTTGCACATTATTCTGAGAACTGAGAATGAGTCGAATTTTCTGCAACATTCACAAATCAACATGCATTTCAAGAATCGTCATAATCGTCTTCAGTAATTGGTTGTATTACCCCTATGAGGATAACAACATTAAATCTGACCAAATCACGTTGACAGGCCGATTTATTATTGCGTATTACGACAACTGTTCTTGATCAGTCTGATCGAGAGCCGATACCTGGCTGATATGGGCCGCGGCCGACGCCGCATATCAACCTCGTCATCCACCGCAAACAGTCATAGGACAAAATCCCCCCGTCCAAAGTCACAGGTAGGACATAAACCCCCCATCAAAATTCAAGGGAGTACAAACCCCACCCCCCCCCCCCCCCCATGATATGTTTTGAAAGAATCATTGCATTAATTGGTTTTCAAATTTCACCCTCTAATCCTCTTTAATCAGGGTAATTGCCTTATTTCTTTCAAGTAGTTGATTACCATTGACCTATATTTTGAACAAGGAATTTTATTAAAACAAACATAAATGAATGATTGTTACAGGATTTACCTATCGTTTTGGCGAATAATTCTTTGAAATGGTAATCGATTCTTCACTAAAACAATATGGTTTGGGACCGACATCCGAATACAAATGTATAAACGATACATACATATTCTTGTTTGACGTTTATTGTGCAACTGAAAATACTTTATTAAATGTGCTTGATGTTTATTGTGCAAATAAAAGTACATGTACTGCATAAGATTTATCTTGATTCTGGACGGGGGGACGGGGTTGTGGGGTTGTCCTAGGCTACATTTCATGTTGTCCATACCTGTGATTTGAGACGGGTATGGGGATTTTGTCCTCCTGTGTCAAAAATCATGGGGGGGGGTATGTCAGGGCGGATTTTGTCCTACACTCTTATAGACACACTATCCTACGTGTCGGCCCAGATAAGCCTGTGCTTCCTCGCAGCCTGATCAGGGTCTGCAGGATTTTACATATGACACTTGTCAGCCACACAACACTCTTGTATGTATTGTTGTATGATGTATGCAGTATATATACTTGTATAAAGTTCTGGCACCATGATGCTCATGCCATGACGTTATGAATAAATATAATTATATCAACACGAAGTCAAGAGATCCGTGATAATCGATTACCAGAAGAAGAAAACATTTACATTATATTTCATTAGCTGAATGGAAGTGAGTGTTTTCGTGATGAGTCAGTGTGTCAACAATATTTCCTGGCTGAATGGTACACGGTGTAGTCCCTCATCAGTATAGGCGTCGGCATTGCTACCATTGCTAAAGTATGACCGGTATCGTCACCGGATTGATTGTACACCAACACTGTTGCAAATCACGCAACGAGGATAATGACTGCTATCTGCTTTTGAAAGTTTTAAAAATAGTCTGTGGTCTGGACGGAACATGGCTGTTGGAGTTATGTCCCATGCTGGGATTAATAGTTAATCTTCCCACGGAACACTCTCAGCAATTTCGCGTATTCTTGCAACAAAATAAAGGTAACAGGTTCAACCGCGAGTCTGTGGTCTGGACGGAACATGGCTGTTGGAGTTATATCCCATGCTGGGATTAATAGTTGATCTGCCCACGGAACACTCTGAACAATTCCACATTTTCTTGCAACAAAATTAATTTCTTTTTCTCACAACTTTGTATGTATAGGTAGATAAACATTAACTAGTTAAAGGTACATGCCCACTCAGTAGGCACAATATGTTCTTTATATCAGAGACATCATCTGAGACATTTTCTGGCAAAATAAACATTCATTCACCATTGCCCCACGTATTGATTGGCATTATTATACATATTATATCAGACGGAGATTTCCACACGGATATCAGGGGCGATTACCGTGTTTCCTTAAACTATTAACGGACATTACTATTTATTCTCTGTATTTATTTTTTGATGTGCAATGATCATACTTTATACTTTATGATTTGTCAAAAATATTATTTTTTTCAGGTGACGCGCTTAATTAGTATAAATAATTAGTATAAATAATTCAATTATACCATGCCTCATTTGCATATGAAAATAGCCGGATACCAACGCGCGTCACTATCAGTAAAATAAATATTACTAAATGACTATACCTGTATAGCGGCCACTCGTAATCTTTAGAACTGGTGGAGACACACGTTCCTTCATCAATTATTTGTTCCAATACTAGTTAGGATTTAGTTTTGTTTTGGGATTTAAATGGCAGTTTGTCAGTCTAATACATACGCATTTTCTGTAAAGTTGGTGTTGCTTAAGGGACATGCAAATGATAAAGATAATATATATATATATATATATATATATATCAAATTTACCTGTACTGATTGTGATGGTTTACTTTATCTGTTGGATGATGTTTACTATGGAAGTAAATTATGGACTGCAATTATAATTCGTGCTGTTATATGGCACATAAAGAAACAATACACAAAACAGTTTGTCGATTAACAAGAACGCTGACAACGCCATGGATCCTATCGATGTGGTGATTTATTCATAAATATAGACATTTTAAAAAGTCTAAGCCAATCGCTCATGCAGTAACATGTAATAGGGTAATGGGGAAAGTCGCACACATCTAATGAATGTGAAATCAAAGTTACTTCACATTGACATTACATTAGCTGATGTAAACCTCCACGCCCCCGGTAGCTCCGGAGTCGCCGGAGTAAAGCTTGAAACAATAACTGCCTCAAAGGGAGGCGATTGGCTGCTAGTTAGCTAAACAAGTAGCCTCTGTGGAGCCCACCACCTAGCACAATCCTACCCTCCCTCCCACTCAATCGCTTTGTACATGTTATCAATAAGCCACACCACCATATTATTACACCCGCCAACCTCACATCACATAATTTATACAAACCCTGTAAATCAGTCGGCCGCACGACCCCACCCACCATGCCCCATCTTGTGTTTAACTGACATCCTATTAGAGTTCATTGTGTGTTAAGTAAATGCGTATTTATTCTGTGTAGTTATGCATTTACTCGTACATACAATGATGGAGAAAAGTGACAATTATATTTGAATTAAGTCAAAGTTGACTTTAAAGTAAATCAGAATTAAATCTACGTAAAGGTCAAATTCGTTATAATACTATTTTGTCATGATAGCTGGATTTTACTTATAATTAAATATTAAGTAAATGCGTATTTATTCTGTGAAGTATTGCATTTACTCGTACACACAATGATGGAGAAAAGTGACAATTATATCTGAATTAAGTCAACGTTGGCTTTAAAGTAAATCAGAATTAAATATACGTAAAGGTCAAATTCGTCGTAATATTATTTTACCTGGTAGCTGGATTTTACTTATAATTAAATATTTAGTAAATGCGCATTTATTCTGTGAAGTATTGCATTTACTCGTGCACACAATGATGGAGAAGTGTGACAATTCTATCTAATTTAAGTCAACGTTGACTTTAAAGTAAATCAGAATTAAATCTACGTAAAGGTCAAATTCGTCGTAATATTATTTTACCTGGTAGCTGGATTTTACTTATAATCAAATATTAAGTAAATGCGCATTTATTCTGTGAAGTATTGCATTTACTCGTACACACAATAATGGAGAAGAGTGACAATTATATCTAATTTAAGTCAACGTTGAATTTAAAGTAAATCATAATTAAATCTACGTAAAGGTCAAATTCGTCGTAATATTATTTCTACCTGATAGTTGGGCTTTATTTATACTTAAATGTTATGTTGAAAAATAATACCAATTAAACACGATGTAAATGTAGCACATATGTTTTACTTTAAAGTAAATGTCACACTTTTTGGATGAAATTCCAAATATAATGGAATCACGTATTCGCAATAATATATGAACTTTGTTTTCAATTAAATGTGAAGGTAAACTTGCATCTTCGTCTTTAAGTAGAGTTGAAGTTTACGGAAATTTGATTAAACGCATGTTTTCATGCAGTGACTCTCAGTATGAAAATGTTCAGGGTTAGGGTTAACCCTAACCCTAACCCTAACCCAAACCCCGAAGTCACTATGCACATTTTTATAACATTCCGTTCTCAGCCAAACAGTAGTAATTATGAAATGTCTATAAACCGTACTATCTCACTAACTATAAAAAAAAGTTCATAAAATGTACTATCGCTCTCGCTATGAAAAAGTTCATAAACCGTACGATCCATCTCACTATGAAAATTGTCATAACATGTAATATCCCTGTCGCTATGAAAATTTTCATACAGCGTAATATCACTCTCAGTATGAAAATGTTCATAAACCGTACTATCCATCTCACTATGAACATTTTCATAACATGTAATATTCCTCTCGCTATGAAACTGTTCATAAAGCGTAATATCACTTTCGCTATTAAAATGTTCATAACAATCGCTGTCACTATGAACATTTTCATAAAGCGTTATATGGCTCACTATGACAATTTTCATTAAATGTAATATGCCTCTCACTATGAAAGTTTTCATAAACCGTTGTATCACTCTCATATATTGCAGTCGCTATGCTTATTTTCATAACATTACTGTTTTCAGACAAATATTAGTCGCTATAAAACGTTTCATGAACTGTATCATCGCTCCCACATATTGTCGTTGCGATGAAAATGTTCATAACATTCCCGTTCTCAGACAAACATTAGTCGTTATGAAGACAACTTGTAAATTATATTCTCAGACTAACTTCAAAATCGCTATACGAAATTGCATACAATGAGGGGGTTAGGGGTTAGATAAGGAGCAAACACGAATAATGTCCGATAAAATAGACAGACCGAATACAAAGTGGAAGTTTGTAAGATGGGTAGAGGTTTTTGTAAAGTTAATACAGGGCAGTAGGGGAATAGATTTGGGACTACAATCCAAAGAAGCAGCAGGAGGAGAACATCCAGAATGGTTGAGGAATAGAAAAGGTATGTATTCTTTAGATAAGTATAATGACGACCTTTGTCTGTTCAGGTGTCTAGCTATGCACCTTGATAAAAAGATCAGACCTGACAGATGTAAAGAAAAAGCGAAAGAACTTAGTAAGCAATATTTCGGTAGTAATGTGGTTTCCCCAATTCCTTTTTCCGATCTGAAAAAGGTTGAAGAGTTTTTTTAAAATTGGTATAGAAGTATATCAACCCACCAAATGTGACGTATGGTGGTTGAAAAAGGTACCAGCGCACTATGATGCAATAGGTAATAAACCAATGACAATAGGACTGTTTAATAATCACGCATTTCTGATAAAAAAACTTAAAAACCTATCTAAAATTTACGCCTGCGATAATTGCAAGCAGAAATTAACAAAAGCGAGTAATATGAAGAGACACGGACCAACATGTATGAGAGGTGAGACAAAAGTAATATGTGATGGTAATTATTTAGAGCGCCCGCGTTCGTCGTTCGAGAAAGCGTCTACCCAAAAGGTTCTAACAGTTATGGTGCGATCGATTGGATGCACTCTGTGGAAAAGCGGAGGGAATTCACATTCACCACGAACAGTGCGGACACGGAGGTGAAAGATGGATTTTAGGAGCTCCGGTAAATGGATACTGTCCAGAAACCAATACCGTATATCAATATCACGGCTGTTACTGGCACGGGTGTGAGATTCATGCAAAGCATAAAAAAGAAGAACGCGCATCCACAATGAGAAGAGATAAAGTTATTAGAAAAAGCAAAGAATTCAACCGAGTAGTTATGTGGGAATGCGAATTTCGAAGAACGGGTACAGATATAAAGATCGGTTGCGACACTACTCTTTATCCATATCAGATAGTGTACGATTTTGAGGCGTATCTCCAGCCAGAAGTTGAAACTACCGGTAATAGTCTAGAGTACGAAACTGAGCACGTTCCGGTAAGCGTTAGTATAGGAGATAATTTCTCAGGAACAGTAACTCATATTTGTGATAAAGATCCCGCAAAACTTATAGAAACATTCGCAGAAGATTTGAAAGTCAGGGGAAAAGCTATAAGAGAAGAAGTATGGTCAAGATACGAGTTTAATACGGAATATTTACGTGAAAAACAAATCGCCCAGATCGAACAGTGGATAGATCAAGTACCGGTTATAGGTTTTAACAGCAGTAAGTACGATATAAACTTAATAAAGAAATATTTAGTAGGTGAACTGTCATCAACAACGAAGAAAGTAATGGTTGGAAAAAGGGCGAACGCGACAATATTTCTATTTACTCCGGAGTTTCGATTTCTTGATGTAATACTTTACCTAGGACCCGGTGTAAGTTACGATAGTTGGATAAAAGCCTACGACTGCAAAGGACAGAAATCTTTCTTTCCTTACGAGTGGTTCGATTCTACAGACAAGCTGGATTACCCGGGAATTGGTATTCCAAACTATCTGGGAAAATGTTACTAGACGAAACAGAATTAAGTAAATGTCGTAGAATTTTCGAAGAAAATAATATGAAAACTTTCAGAAATTGGTTGAAATATTATAACGATTTAGATGTAGCACCGTTCCTTGAAGCTGTGGGACAAATGTGTGAATTTTATAAACACAGGGGTGTAGATATCTTCAAAGACGCGGTAACACTACCGGGTGTGGCTATACAATATTTATTGAGAGGAACCATTAAAGAACAAAAATCTTCAAAGACGATTATACCGGAGGATGCTCTATGCGCGCCGAAAGAAGAAACATACAAAATGATGAAAGGCGCTCTAGTTGGTGGTCCATCGATAGTATTTACGAGATATGCGGAAGCCGGTGTTTCAAATATTAGAGTGGGTTCCAAACCTTGCGAGGCTGTTTTGGGGTACGACGCAAACGCGTTATATTTATCTACGTTAAATAAAGAGATGCCGTATGGGAAAGAAACTATACATCATATAAATAACCCACATAATCCTAAACTTATTAAAAAGTTTATTAAAAGAGTTTTATCCGGAGACTGGTTTGGGTTTGCGGAGGTGGATATAGAAGTTCCACACAACTTAAAAGATAAGTTTTCCGAAATGTCTCCACTTTTTATAAACAGAGAAGTAGAGGTTGATGAAGTTCCCGCGCACATGTTAAAATATGTAAAAGATACTGGCCGAACTAGAGGAAACGGAAGAAAATTGGTGGGATCTATGTCGGCCACTAAAGTATTGCTGTACGTGCCACTGTTGAAATGGTATTTAAAACACGGCCTAGAGTTCATCGTGTTATAGATTATATTAGTGGTAAACCCTTCGAATGGTTCGCTAAAGAAGTTACAGCCGCAAGACGAACGGGGGATGTAGAACCAAATAAGAAACCGGTGGCCGACATAATGAAATTATTAGGAAACTCGTGTTGTGGAAAAATGATAGAGGCAACGGAGAGACATTTAAATACGACATATACGCGAGACGAAACCTGTGTTGACAAAGCATTAAGATCCGCGTATTTTGATGATTTGGAAGAGATAGGAGATGCGTACGAAATATCTTCCCGAAAACCCAGGTGTGCGGTCAAGAGACCCTTCCACTGTGGAATAGCGGTTTATCAACACGCTAAATTGAGAATGTTGGAATTTTACTACGAATTTCTTGACAAATACGTAAAAAGAGAAGACTTTGAATTAATACAGTTGGACACGGATAGTATGTATATAGGAGTTAGTGGAAAAACGATAGAGGATTTGATTAGACCTAACTTACTAGACGAGTTTGAAAAAGAAAAAAATAAATGGTTGGCTTGGGATAAATGGAGTCAAAGAGAGCCAGGACTTTTCAAAATGGAATTTAGCGGAGATAGGGCGATAGCGTTATCTAGTAAGTGTTATTTCATAAAAAAACTTAATTCAATTAATAAAAACTCTGCGAAAGGAATGTCCAAGAGAACTAACGATTTAAATTGGGATAGATATAAACGAGTACTAAGTGAAACTACAGAAGATGGAAAACACATTATAGATGTAGCGCAAAATAGAGGATTTAAAATGAAAGACGGCGTTATGAAAACGTACTGTCAACGAAAATTAGGACTATCGGCGTACTACGATAAAAGACGCGTGTTATCGGACGGAATACATACGGAACCTCTTTAAAGACTCTGTCGATCCGGGGGTAGCTGGGTGTCAGAAGGTACCATAAGAAGTTCTTCACGAACAAACCCTCGAGATGGCCCATCATCCAAATAGTAGAGCACGGGCTCATCGGGTTTGGTAATAGATCGATCTAGATGATATACATTGAGAGACCACACGGGATCAGTCGCGCGGCGGCTGCCACCTTCGAGCTCTCCCGGTTGATAGAGGTACCGGACGTCAATATCCGATGGAAGCCGTTGCTCCTCTAAACCAACGGGTCGCCCGCGCGAGACGGCAGAGGGCTTATTCGTCACCCTTTTAAACTTGATAGCATCTACAGGCTTCTTACCTATCAATCTGGTTACCTCTCCGTTCAGTGCGGAGACCACGGCGGGCAGTCTGGCCACCCACTCGGTCGATCGCGAATGAGGGTCTACAAGTTCTTTAGAGTATTGGTGTCCGAACAGTCTCTCAGCCAGGGTTCGATTGAAGCGCTCCACGATCCCCTGGTCCCGGTGGATGTTCACGCGGCCGCGTCTGATAGAAACTTTGTGCTTAGACAATAGATGAGAGACCGCGCCCATGAACTCGCGGCCGGGATCGGCCTGGAGAAGATTTGGCCAAGTGAGAGGACTCCTTTTATATATTCGGGAAAGAGCCTCGGCCACCTCCTTAGACTCTTTCGTAGCCAACGGCTCAGCCCCCTTATAGCGACTCGCTACGTCAACGACTGTCAGTGCGTACTTGTACGTTTTGCGACCGACGCGATCGTGAGGGAGAAACAGGAGATCCGCTTGGTGAACTTGGTTTGGCACCGGCACGTCGAATTTCGGAATATTGCGCGGCGCGGGTAAATATATCTGCCAGATGGCCTGCTTCTTGAGCCATTCCTTGACAGCGTTTTCGGAAACCTTGGTCGCCGCCGCGAGGTTCTTGATGGCCGCGAGTCCCTTCCAGTAGCCGCGTGGGCTATAGTACGTATTCGCCAGCTTGCGCGTTAGTTTGGTATCAAGTTTGCGCGTTAGTTTGGTATCAAGTTTGCGCGTGTTCGTCGTATGCGAAGTATTCTAATATATCGGACAATCTCCAACAAGCACTCGTCAGCTCGTGAGGTAAATGCGTCGTTAATAATAAACCTTTGTTGGAAGTACAATCACATTTGGAGGTTAAGTTCTGAAGGAACTCGGAGGAATCTAATTCATCGATTGGAGTTGAGGAGGATTCTAACATCCGCTTTGCGAAAAGGGTGGCCGCTTTTCCGTCCTCGCGCCACGTCTCGAGATAATCTTGGCCAGACGAATCATAATCTTTGCACCAGCTATACGATGTTTTTGGGCAGTGTAGCCTACATCGATCAAAGCGTAATAAAGTTCGTCAACTAACATCGTTATATATATATATATATAAATAAATAATTATTAATTTTGTAAAAATTATTAATTTAAAAATTTCGATTGAATATAGTAGCCGACGAAACCCACCACACCCATTCCCACGACGATGAACGCGATCTCGCGGTCTTTTTGGGCCTCTGACGGTACATAGAAATCTGAAAGTTGTGGCTCACGATTCATTGGATCGAGACTTCTCTGCGGATATGCCAGCGCGTACTCGCGGTTGGCTTCTTCAACGTTCTGGAAAGTTTGCGCGGTGTGATTCTCGCGGCGAAGCTCTTCGTTGACCCAGTCGAGATGGGCGGTTCGTTTTTGTGACCACGCTTCCTTTGCGCTATTGAGTTGTTATACAGCTAAATCGTGACGCTTGCGCTCCTCATCCACGTTCGAGCTTCTCATTTTCGAGAATAGAAAGTTGCTACCGCTGAACGCCAATGCGTTTACAAGCGCACCACCTATCATTATTCCGATCGAAGCCATTTTATTTCCATATATTAACGGGTAGAATTCCAGCTTTAATTAGATAATCTCGGGTCCAATCTGCGGCCGCTACATCTAAGGTCACGAGCCCTACGTCTCTCGCAGTAAAGTCCAATTTGGGAGCGGACCCTCCTAGGGTCATCTTTGATAGTCGAGCGTACCCGATACTGAGACCCGATATCACCACGGCGTGATAAAGCGCATTCACTATCATGTTACCATCTTGTTCAGCCATTATTGCATATAAAAGGGATCGCGTTTAATGTTTAAATGGGGCGCATCCCTCAACGATTGGATTGGAACCGCATCCAACAGTGTTGGGGGTTGTTTTTTCAATGTCAGCCTCGTTGAAGATAGGGGGGATCTGTTGTTGAAACGGTAAAGTAAAGCATACAGGGTGCCCACAACTGACAGACCACCAACAACAACCCACGGGATCCAATCTGTTGGAGCAATCGGTTCCAATCCAATAGCGATTGGGGGAGAAACAGCTGCCACCGGGTGTTTTGCCGTCTCTGTCTCCGATTGCAACGACCGTTTGGCCTCTCGAAGCTCGGCGAGTATTTTATCTTGTTTAGCTGTTCGTGTGGCAGCAGCCGCTCTCCCAGCCGCCTGTCTTTTGGGATTTTTTATACGCGGTATGTCATCCAGTGGTGGAGTAACACTCGGGTTCGATTGTGTTGGAGCAATCGGGTTCAACTCCGTCACTCTCGCGGGTGTGTCTTGTGTCATCATTTTCAGAGCTTATAGTTCGTGGGCATATATGTCCAAATTGACAGTGTTTACCCGTGGTCAACGCGGTTGTCAGCGGAGCTAAGTACATTCCAAACTTGTGATAAATTGAGCAGCATGCTGTTCTAAGAGTGTGTCCTATAAAAGGGTCAGTCTCTAGATCGCGAATCAACCCCCCGGTGTCTGGTATAGGGAGAAGTATACTAACGGTGGTAGCGTACAAATGAATAGCCGCCGATCCGAGAGTTTTTGTCATCTCCGCACCTAATTTGGATTCGTATCGCGCGTACATCGTATCGACCTCCGCATCTGACATCTTATCCACCTGACAAACTGAGAGACGCCTACCGAGATAATGCTCCGACTGTCCCCAGCAACCAGCGCAGCTAGACGCTCGCGACGAGCCGCGTTTTCATTTTCTTTCGGGACCGTATCAGCAGCCGTGCCGGCAGTTGTGCTGACAGGTGTTCCGTATCAGCAGTCGTGTCGGCAGTCGGAGCGACTGTTTCTTCCATTAGCTGATCGAGAAGTTCGTCGCAGTTCATTATTGCTAATTTTCTTAAAATTAATTTAATTATTCTTACAAGTCTCATAAGTCTAACATATTGCCAAGCGCACCACCAGATACTTATGATCACCGTTATGCTCGCAATAAAGCTCGCAGCGGAGCAACAAATTCTTAGCAATTGCTCAGCATTGTTAAGCATTTTCTCAACATTGTTAAGTATTTGTTAAGCATTGTTCAACATTGTTCAGCAATTGATCAGCATTGTTCAGCATTTGCTCAGCATTGCTCAGCATTGTTCAGCATTTGCTCAGCATTGTTAAGCATTTACTCAGCAGTTACTAATTAATTACATTATAAGCAGTTGGTTGATCAGTCTTTAGCAGAAGCTTGGTGTGCTTAGTTTGCGAAAGTATCTGTCGAACCTCCAGGCGCTCCTCGCGCGTTGGGATAACGTCGTTCTCTCTAAGACATTCATCGAATGAGTCTCGGTCCTTGCAGTGGAAGAGGGCGACCCATTTCGTTTGCTCGCGCAGATCCTTTAGGACGGCGTTGTACTTCTGAGTGGAGATCCATACGCTTTGCCTCGCATGGCGGCCAGAAAATGCGAGCTCGGAGAGCATGTTCTTCTTTTTGGTCATCGCCGCCTTGGCCGAGCAATCGTCAATCACGTATAGGGTGGGCTTTCCCTGGAATATTTGATAGAAGACACGCAGCCAACCGTGAAGCCTGTCGCCGGGGTCAATAACGTATACCTCAGGGTCGGTCCATATCCACGGGCACCGCTGATAAGTATCGTTGTGCCGCACAGTGGGACACAGGATCACAATGTGACGAAAGGCATCGCGGTAGGAGCCCTCTAGCAAGTCGAGGATGAAAACCGTTTTTCCGCATCCTGTCTGCCCACATATTATGGCAGAGTGGGCATCTCCAATCGTGAATTGGTATTGATTGCTAAAATTAGTATAAAGCTGAGACGTATCGGCCATTTTCGATGTTGAGTTGCGCGTCCGTTATTATATATAAGTATACGTTCAATGGCCCGGCTCCATCCGCCTCTTTGGTTATCTGGATCGTCACACCCTCACTAGCGTTCTCAACTTGCTACCGTGCATTTGGTCGTCGTCGCTGGCTCGCATGTCTAGCCATAGAGCGTATTTGGTAGTCAGAAAATCCGAGAGGGAGACGTCCGAGAGCTGCAGGTCTTTGGCAACCGCGGCAACCTCCGGGGAACGCTTAGAGCCGGAAGCAAAATGTTTTCTTACTTCGTCCCACTGCTGGTGCGCGCGAAGACCCGCGCTGTAGAGTTGATTGGGGACTCCCTCGATCGTCACCTCTACCTTCGTGATTTTGGGGTTATAGAATTTGTCGGATTTTCTAGCACCGAGCGCTAACCGACCCTCCTCGAACAACATCAGTATACCTTTCATCGAGCGGGCGGGTACGTTGACGTTAATATTCCACAATGTGTCGCTTTTGTCTTTCGTCATCTTGCGGTAGCGAAGAACTCGGTCGTAAAGTATGGCAACGCGCCCGACATACTGGGAACTGATTAATCGCGCGAGTTCGGGCATCGTGATCATGTCGTACTCCAGCGACACATTGTCGATCGTATACTTCGATGTCATGTCAGTGGCTATGATAACTCGGCCGTAGTCGTTGAACGTTAGTTCGTATTCGAGGCGGTCCGCCAAAGCGCTCTGATAGTATGGCATGTGACTCTCCAGCAACTCAAAGTCGAGCGGGATGTAGAATCGGTTGCCGTAAGCGGCCGCGACAGCGTTGTCGCTCGCGACGTTATCTACCTTGTCACCAGCCCCGATTCTAAGTCTGGTTAGGTTCCTATTTCGGCTGGTGTCAATACCTTGATATACCGCATTTTCGCGCTCTTGTGCCGTCTTCCACAGGTCCTGGTAGCAATGGTCGACGTCGCTGTCATCGATCGACATCATCTCATTACCAGAAATCTTTATCATAGTCTTCTTGACGATGGCGCGATCCAGGTTCTGAACGATGGTTCGGTCCGCGTCCGTCGATGTAAGCGAAATAGTGAAAGCGAGGCGAACAGTGCCCGGCATAATGACGTCGCTAGCTCCGAGGTTGGGGAAGCGGACTAAGAGCTGCTGGTTCTGGTCGATCGTCGATGGGTTGTTCGTAATAACGACACTCTGTCTCACACCTTTTGCCCCGAGGGGCTCACGCAATCTGCGATATGGATTGAGTTTGCGACCGTATTGACTCGAAGACATAATCTATTAAACCTGTATGGTTTTGTCTTTAATATAATAATAATTATTAAAGATGGCTGGTCTCGATATTGGCATGGACGATTTCAATCTCGATACGGGCGACCGAGACGATTACCTCGATGATGATGATGATGATGACTCCAACCGAACTTCCGATTATGATGATGATGATGACACGACCTTCATAGAGACCTCAACCGAGAAGTATCCGTTTCCCGGGTGGGCACCCAAGAATACACCCGAGAAGATTTTGTTTCAACCCGGGAAGAAACGTTTGTTTGACACACCCGGGACGAAAACACGTTTCTTCCCGACACCCGAGAAGTATCGGGGTAATACACCTTTACATACGTGGGAGGCCCCACCCGAAACTCCGACATGGGCGGGCGGTGCCGATATTCCTGCGGGGATCTCCGAGGGTGAGCTGGCTCCTCTCGGGAAAACGAATTCTCTGGTGAAACGGTGGGAGAGTATAGTGTCTAAACACGGCATCAAGGCCACGTTGGAGTTTCACAGCACTAAAAGTGGAGACCTGTGGGTTAAATGGGGCAATAGCTGGAAGTTGCTGACGTACAAGAACGACCCGACCAAGTTCCTCAACCCCTCTTCAGTGAGCCGATATGGAGCAGACCTCGCTCGAGCTCTCGGAGTGCTCGATGATCGGTGGCAGGTGCCTAAAAAATGGTAAAAACCATGCAATATACCGACGAAACGCTGGCGAAGACGGCCGCCGCTATAGAAACGAGCGATATCAGTGAGGTCCCTCGTATAGTCACCGACGCGATTAACACGGTGGAAACCACGGTCAACGAAATAAACGGCACGAAGTATGACCCACCGTTACCTCTTCGCGAACTCCTGGGACTCAATAAGGTTCTGCAAACGGGCCGTGGTGAACTAGTTAATAACCTCTCCAAACTCACGGAGCTGGACGAACATATCCAGCAAGAAAAAAGAAAACTTGGTGAAGCCCGTGGTGATAGAGAATCTACCGAGCGGATCAACAAACTCATGCGGTCGTTCCGGGACGAAAGAGAAGCTCGCTTAGCGGCTGTCTCAATTAACCGTGAGACACTCTCTGTACAATTAAGTCGTAGCCACGAATCAATCACGAGTATACTGCACGAGGACACGACACTCGGTGAACGTCTTCGCACTCTGTTCAGAGAGAAGGGCTTCACAATAGTAACCATCCTCACAGCTTTCACCATGATTTTATCGACCCTAATTCTATCTATATCGTCTCTAGTTCTATCTATCACGGGTGGTTCGGCACCAGCACCAGCGCCAGCACCAGCACCAGCGCCAGCACCAGCTCCAACACCAGCTCCAACACAAGCGCCAGCACCAGCGCCAGCACCAGCGCCAGCACCAGCGCCAGCACCAGCTCCAACACAAGCGCCAGCACCAGCGCCAGCACCAGCGCCAGCACCAGCGCCAGCACAAGCGCCAGCACAAGCGCCAGCACCAGCGCCAGCACCAGCGCCAGCACCAGCACCAGCGCCAGCACCAGCGCCAGCACCAGCTCCAGCACAAGCGCCAGCACCAGCACCAGCGCCAGCGCCAGCGCCAGCACCAGCGCCAGCACCAGCGCCAGCACCAGCGCCAGCACCAGCGCCAGCACCAGCGCCAGCACCAGCGCCAGCACCAGCGCCAGCACCAGCTCCAACACAAGCGCCAGCACCAGCTCCAACACAAGCGCCAGCACCAGCGCCAGCACCAGCGCCAGCACCAGCGCCAGCACAAGCGCCAGCACCAGCTCCAGCACAAGCGCCAGCACCAGCGCCATCACCAGCGCCAGCACCAGCGCCAGCACCAGCGCCAGCACCAGCGCCAGCACCAGCGCCAGCACCAGCGCCAGCACCAGCGCCAGCACCAGCGCCAGCACCAGCGCCAGCACCAGCGCCAGCACCAGCGCCAGCACCAGCGCCAGCACCAGCGCCAGCACCAGCGCCAGCACCAGCGCCATCCGGTGGAGCCAAAGAATGGATAAAAAAACAACTAAAAGCCCTCGCCAATCTCTTGGCTAAATTAGCAGGAAAGTTGGGTGCCGCGCTGCCTGGGTGGATAAGGGGTCTACTCTCCTTCTTGCTATCTATATTATCAAAAACGGCCGGATGGCTCGCCGATAATGTTTGGGCTCTAATCGTGGCAATCGGCGGTCTCCTACTTTTAGCCTCCCGAGAGTTCCTAAATCCAAAGCACAAATAGTCCGGCCGCCACGAATGCTACGACGAGCCCTAGTTTCTCCTCTTCGTGGGTTGTGGCACTATTTTCCCCTGTTCCAATCCAATCGCGATTGGGGGAACTTGCTGATCCTATTGCAGAGGGTGAAACAGGAGCGGAACTCGGTGGAACACTGGGTTCGAATGAACTTGATGGGGGGCCCAATTCGTGAATTGGCGGTTTTATGAAATCGGTTCCACTGTCGGGGGTGGCGCTTGATGATATCCGCGTTCACGTTCCCGTTGTGGCCGATTTTTTGATTGACGGTGGCGATTACGATCTGATTATTGTAACCGTCAACCGGGTCGTCTCGTAGTATCATATCGCTCGGTGCCATATAAAGACCTATTCCGAATACGAAGTCTACCGGGGTGCTGGCATTCTGCAAAACGTCTTGATACTGCTCGATCGCCTTCTCCAGGTCCACCTTAGCTGAGATGGCGTCCTCTACGAGTGCCAAGAATTGTTTTTGCGCGTCAAAGGCCGTTCCCGTGCCTAGTATAGAACTGCGAGTTTGCTTCTGTGCGCCGAGGATGGCCCAGACGTATGTCCAAATGGAGTCGTTGAGGCGAGTAACCCCGGCCTGCGTGAACCCCATACCCTTATCTAACATAAATGTACCCCACGCGTCCCGGACCTCAGCAGCCTGCTGTATGTAATCTATGTGAGCTCGTTTCGGAGGTAACCATTCGCAGGATGAGACGCCGCAGTGCCGACCTCCAGATACTTCCGGTCCGAAGGTCATCGTCGCAGGATCAAAATTCCCGGCGTTCCGACTAACGATGTGGTCACCCGATCGATCGTGTCTAAAATCAGTCTGCGTCCAATTCCCGGACTGGCCCCGAATGAGAACGTCCCCGAGGCCAGGAATACTTTCTGTCTCCAGTCCGCATCTTTTGAAACGTTAAATTCGTTACACAGTCTTTCGAACGCCCTACGATCGTACGTGTTGGAAATGGGATTCCATGCGTCATCTTGAGGTAGTGGAATACCTAGTTCTTTGATAATCCTCCTAATGGTGTAATACGCGTGAAAGTTGTAGACACTTCGGAGCATGACATTCTCGGATGTCAGATGGTCTTGATGCGAAACTCCGCATCCGGCCGTTGCGCACCATACGGCGAAGTTGAGCTGATTCTGCCAAAACTGATTCGGTGTTGCTTTCCACCCGTTCACGGCCTCCATCGTAGTAATCTTGGGCAGCCTATATCGTTCAAAGATGTCGGGAAAATTGGTGGTAAAGCCACTTTTCGGTCTAACTGTTACAGTTGGGTGTATAAGGTGGTTCACAACGTCTTTTTGTGTGTATTTACCTCCGACCACGTACTTTGCATTAGAGTTAAAGCTAAATGCTTGGGTATCCATCGAAAGATATTATTATGTTTGCTTCTATCACTAATGTTCAAAATGGGAGTTGTGAACTTCAAAAGTCAATCGACAACTGCTGCGGAAAACGCCGGGTAGGCCTCAGATCAATCACCTTCACGGTCGGGTGGAAAAACGTGGGGAATAAGAAAGGGTTCGGCTACGTGAAGGCCCCCCGCCAAGTAAGTGTGAGGCTGCCCCCCAGCCTTTGGAGTTCGAGATCCCTCCAAGCTTTTGTCGCGTCGGAGCTTGCTGGTAGAGCCAGCCTCACAATCTCGAAAGCCACCGGACTCGCGACCTTTACCATCGAACCCGCCAACCAGGTAACGATCACCCCGGATTTGGCTGAGCGGCTCGGTTTTTCAAAAACATACTCCGACAATAGGGGATGGTTTAACCCGGGTGAGCACACCGGCACAAACCCGGTGGACTTCGTTTTCACGAAAACACTAGGGGTGCACCTGGACCAATTGAACACATCGTACAACACGTTAGACGGAGCTCCGAGCACATTACTAAAAACTGTGCACGCCAGCGACTGTTTCTATGGCGAGACCCTGACCTTAGACTTCCCAACCCCCGAAATGAAAGTTTTGGAATCGGGACACATCCACGAGTTGAAGATTTCTATTCTAGATGATAAAGCGCGAGAGTTGAATAACGATTACCCGATTTCGAGCGTTCTCGAAATAACCGATTAAACATAATATATATATACGTATTAATCATGAGCATATACGGTCCATGTAGTTCCAACTTAGAACGGGACGTTCCCGTCGCGGCCGCAGCATACGATGAAGCCGCAATGAGAAGACTGGAGAGGGGCGTATCACAGTCCCATACAATTTTAACTAGGGCGGTTGAACAAATTAGAACATTGCAAGCTAGCAGACACGTCATAACAGTTTGGGCCGAGGAGCGGGGTTCACTAAGCGAGGGGGCCTACGAATATGCATTCGGTGCCAACGCGAGCAACAGATACGGGGGATACACCATGGCAGTGTCCGGGACGATTTTTCGAATGGCGGTCTGCTCGGTCAACTTTCGCGGACACGCCACTGCCCAAGTCCGAGTGAATGTCGTCCTGAATGGTGTAGAACAGAATATTGGCATCACCAAGCACGCGGGGCAGAGGTCAGGGTTTACTATATTCGATGATGACACTACAATTAAAGTTTCGGCAGGTAGTGTTATTAACTTTGTTACAAAAATTGCCGACCAATCGGCTTCCTCCAATATTGTTACGCTGTTAATACAACTTGATTTATGATGAATGACGAGAAACTATATCCACACTTACCTTCGGGGACGGCCGACCCGGCATCCTTTAGGATGATCATGATCGTCGAGATACAACATATTCTACAACACGAGGGAGAGATGCGGACGGGCTATGTGAAGAAATATAGACGGTCGGTCAATATATTAGAGGGGGTGAGCACCGCGTTAGCCTCAGCATCCGTTATAAGTGGGGTGGGGAGTGTGTCTTTATTGTCAACAGTTGTCGCTGCACCGGTCGCGGCGGCCTTGAGTGCGACAGCGGCGGGGGCGGGACTGTTTTGCATGACGACCAGACTCGTGGGCCGAAAACTAGAGGCCAAGAGTCGAAAGCACGATCGAATAGCGGTTCTCGCGAGATCTAAGAAAAACAGTATCGACGTTATCGTGTCGAAAGCGATAGCCGACAACGATATATCAGATAGCGAGTTCAAAATGGTCGTCGAAGAGATGGTCAGATACCAGGAGTTAAAGGGTTCTATCCGGTCCAAGGCTCGACCACAAATTCTCGCGGACGAAGATATAAAAAAACTCGTTATGGAAGGGAGGGCCGACGAGAGAAAAAATCTCCTCACCCGTCTCGGGACGTGATATGCTTATTCGCGTGTCTGCACCAACAGCAGGATATTCCTCCACCATACATTCCAGCTGTTCCTACGGCCCCTCCATACGTAACATAATTTTTTTTAATAATTTAGGGCCCCGTTACGACACCCACTGACCACCATACATTTCTATAACCGCGTATCGATATACTTTGTGGTTTTTATTTGTTTTCTTATATTAATTAACTTTATAATTTTCTTAAAATTAATTAATAATAATTTTTACAAAACAAAATAATTATCAAATTAATAAAATAACGAACCATCCCGGAAATTCGTGAACCTCGCTAAGTGTTTATAAATAATTATAATTTGCACACCATTTTTATGTTGTATAGGAAAGTGATGAGTATATATACGTTTGTAAGCCTTACAACAATTGGTCTCATCTCGTGTGTGCCATGTTGTTGATCCGGTATGACGTCCGTCTCGTCTGTTTAATGGTAGCAGTCTCTAAATGTGTGTGTGAATTGGTGATGGAATTGTATAGCTCAAAGGTGCCGGCCTAAAAGATTTCTACCTAAGAGCTTGCAATTACATCACCAAATCACAAAATAGGCTTGCCTTACTTCGCTGGTTTCTCTTAATAGAGGAATTGGCAATGAGGTTAAAGGCGACCCGTAAAATGAGACTGTGAGCCAACAGATGCGTGGGCTTAAGAAAGGTCCCAACACCCCAGTGGCTGGGTGCCGGCTAAGAAATCTGCCCAGTCGCTGGGGGTGTGTGCACGAGTGGAGGCTTTTGCCATTTTTTTTAATTTTTACAAATTATTAATAATTTTTCAATATCGTAGAAATAAATTAGCTATAGTGGAGGAGGAAAATACCGTGTTGAAAAATAAATATGAGGTATTTATGACAACGAGACAAAAAATAAATCCTTTTTATTAGTATAGTTTTATCTGTTCAATTGGACGTTAAATGAACATGAGGTATTTATGACACCAATATGACAACGAGACGAAAACAAATCCTTTTTATTAGTATAGTTTTATCTGTTCAATTGGACCTCTTTTCAAATTATGTATTTATGACACCAATTGTCACGATTTTGCTGTCGGGTGACAATTTCCTCGTTAACCAATTTTGGAGTTTTCGGGGGGGTGGTTGGAGTAGTATATAGGGTGGAGAAATGATACCACCGTTAGGTGGTATCATTTTGACTCCCTATATACTACTGAACTAATTAAAAACATTCACCGGTAAAACTACCGTTGTAACGGTGTTCATCACATACATGTAATGCAGTCAATGTGAAAAGGTTCATAAGAGTTTCGTTCTGAAACAAGCATTAGTCACTATGAACTTGTTCATAAAATGCAGTTACAGTTACTAATTGTTCCTATTAGCAGGTTAAGTGTCACTATGTTAATGTTCCAACAATAACGGACTCTCTGAATTATTCCAAAACAGCGGCACGTGCAATAAACAGGAACTTACTTGACTTACACTAAGGAATCATGTTTACACACACATTATTGTTAACTATTAGTTAGTTGGTTAGTGATTTAAACAGCTATTACAAACAAAAATAAGAACATAAATGTGACTGTGACTGGCAACATAGGCCTTATACGATTTAATACTAGTGTAGTTCCTGATCAAATATAACACCTATTTAGGCTAATAACGATATACAATGTATGTTTCTTTAGAAACATGACGGGCGTTTCATTCAGACCTGATCAGACTACACGTATGTGCATACTCCGCTGGTGGCATACCCCATAAGCACTGTTTTTCCAGTCTCATCCAGAAATACAGCTGTTATATGCAAACAATGAATAAGTCCTAAACCCTAGATTTCCATGTGGGACATGCATAATAAAGCAGACTGTCTAGACATACATGCAAGTGTTGCCAAGTAACAAAACAGTTCAGTGGAATCGACATTAAAGGTACATGCCCACTCAGTAAGCTATAATATAGGGAGACAGAGAGTTTTGTACATTCTGTGTAGATATGAACTTTTCTGGCAAAATAAACATTCATTCACCATTACCCCACGTATTGATTGGAATTATTATACATTTTATATCAGAAGTAACTTTCCACACTGCTATCAGGGGCGATAACCGTGTTCCTTAAAATGTTATGTGTTGGTGTGAAATGATCATACTATATAATCTGTCTAAAATATTATCTTTTCAGGTGACGCATTTAATTAGTATAAATAATTTAGAAAAAAACATCATGCCTCATTTGCATATGAAAATAGCCCGATACCACCGCGAGTCACTATCAATAAAATACATATTACTAATATGGTTATACATGTATCTGTATAGCGGGCACTTTTAATGCTTAGAACTAGTGGAATAGTGACACAATTATATACTTATTTAGTTCCTATAAAGAACATCTTGTGTCTACTGAGTGGGCATGTACCTTTAAACAGTCGGACATGGTGTTCTAATTCACATGTATATAAACGTCTCGTTACCAACTATCATGTGTCTTCCTTACGCATCAGGAATCAGAAAGGACGCAATATTGTAAACAATAACCCTGGTGTATTTTGTTGACCTATGCCATCTGAAGTCACTAAAGTGATAAATAAAAAGTAGCTCTAGTATATACGTGGGAGTAAATAAATAAGAACACAACTATGTAATTGATGAAAGAAATGATGTATCAGAAATGTACCAATCCTGTCAACTTATGCCCAACAAAACGTGTTTTTGGCGAGTTCAGTAGGCTGTCTATAAAAGCATAGGATACTACAGTGGAACATCTCTAAACAGGACACCAACAAGTTCAAATGACGTATCCCAAACATATTGTGATATATTAGTACATTGCACATTTTTATTATTCTATTACACATGTATATGATTGGCAGCATGCTGATAACAGCTAACTTACTGTATTCGCAACCACTGAACATGTCAACATATTAACCGTGTCATTGACGCAGTCCGATCATAATATGTACACTGATAGCCATTCAATCAATAAATTATACTGATTTTACTTCAACCAGTGAGAATATTTGCAGAGTGGTCGGGAATCTCGATCATTTAGTTGCAAGTGTCATAAGGTTCTTTGTGTCAACCAGGTGACATGTGGCCATTACTTTACTCTTGTAGGATAAATGTTATAATGTGGCGTATGGCGTATGTGCACCTGCAAAGTCTGATCAAGATCTGCACTGATCGACATTACATCAATGAAATACCCATCATGCTGCTATCAAGCATTATATATGGTTGTAATGCTACATGGGCGTACTATGTGATAAGGAGCTACGTTGGTCACAAATGTCATAAGCCCAATTTCTCCAGACACAGCCAAATATTAATTATCGTAATTATAAAACTGACAGCATTTACTTTGTAATATGCGTTTAATCCAAAATAAAAACATATACATATCATAAATAAACATTATTTAGATAATGTATACGGTCAGTGAAACAGGTCTTCTAAAATTTCAGACAATCGGTCCGGACTTAATTTTGTCGGCCCCCCGAAGGAGCCGGTATTTTAGTGATACCCCCCCCCCCCCCGCCTCTCATGTTTACTATTTCTTTGTCGAATAAACATGTTTTGGCAGCATATGAGAATCTTCTCCTAAGACGATTGTTATATAACCTGTTGGGGACACGTTACAATCTCGCGTTTTTTTATTACCGATGGTGATCACGTTTTTGGTCTTCGTTTTCGCTATTCGCATAATATACAATACGCCCGGTTTTACACGTTGTATATAATATGCACGGGCGGTTGTAATCATCAAAGGTTACAAAGTCGTGCCGATCTGACCTTTGATACACGCCGACGCGATGTCAACAGAGACACACATTTACCACCAATTACTGAACACATATTTATCCATTTCGGGACACTATCAACCATGGAATAAAATATAACTTTATTTAGTAAGATTTGGCTCTGGAATTATCTTTTGCACATAATTATTGCATAACTTTATGACATCGACATTTAAATGCCAGAGGGCCAGAATCCCCGAAAAAAAGGTAAGGCAAAAACCGGCGATGCGATACAGTAACTAATAACACATATCGAACTATGTATTTGTAGCACATACGAATCTTCTCCTAAGAGGACGATTATCATGTTTTTGTCAAACTATGGTGTTGTTTTTTGTCAAGAATTATTGGTGTTTGTCCACATTTGTTCTACTTCTTAATAAAAATATGTTTCAGCAGCACATGAGAATCGTCTCCTAACACTATTTGTACGTGTCTTGTTGGGGACATTTTATAATCTCGCGTTCTCGCGATATTGAGCATATAGGTTGATCGCGAAACTGCGAAGTATGATCGCGAGATTGCGAGACGAAAACAAGCGATTCTATCATATTCAATCTTGCTTTTTCGCAACCTCACCCACAGGTGGAAGATTTTTGCTTCGCGATCTGCATCAACACGCATGAGCAAAACGAACCCGAATGTTCTGTCTTATAACACGGGGTAAGTCGCCCAGCGTTACCTGCGTTTTATATTTCGGGTTACAGCGAAATATATTTCCAAAAGCGGAAGGCGAGAAGGCGAGAAGGCGAGAAGGCGAGAAGGCGAGAAGGCGAAATGTGGAGACGATTCTCATGTCTTTAGGAGACGATTCGTTTTCGCAAGACGGAAAGATTGCGAAGTGACAGCTCTAGATAAACATAATGCTGATTGTTTTTATTTTGGATTGCATATAAACGCTTTTAACATGGCAGACATGCCTTTTTCCTTTATCAAACTGTAGATCCTGATGAACCGGCTATTCACGAGCCGTCTCATCAGGATCTACGCCATTCGCCCTGCAGTGAAATACGAATATCTTGTTGTGTTCATTAACACAACATAATTCACTTCACTGAATTCCAATTCATGTACAATGGAGTGGCCCACAGGGGCGTATAAAGTCATTAATTACCCTACTACAATGTGCAAGCTGAATCGTTGCACATATTAAATCCGATACGTGCGCACCTACTTACTAAAACCACCTACAACGGCTGGAAAAATAACTCATTACGAAGGTCCCGGGTAGTACCGGCCTTTTCCGGGAAGTACCGACTTGTATGGGTCGCATGTGTGTGAACTTATTAATTCTCATAAGTTTGTCAAACCTGGGAATCGTTGTGGGTCAGGCTAACCCTAACGAACGATATGTGTTGCCGACACCGGTCTAAGCAACATCCAGTACTCAGCAGTGGAGCGTTCAACACCCCAGAGACGTAATTAATCCCGGTCATGATATCCTTACAGCAATTCAAAATAGTCAGCAGTTTCTTTTATTGCTAATTGCGCAATACTTTGGTTAAAAATTGACATGACAGAGCTTACAGCGAGCAGTCTTATTATGAACTAAACTGCTAATCAGACACTTACTATTTATTACCGTCCGCAAAACAATATAGGTCTGAACTGAGTTTGTGCTTGCTGTGTTCATAGTGAGACTGCGCGGGGTCGCAGGCTGATCAGTATCTACACAGGACACAAGTGCAAACATTTTACAGGTTTCATATTATTCCACGAATGTACGTCTGTTTAAACTATATTTTTATGGGATCACTGTCTTAACAATAATTTGAACAATTTGAACATATTCTCTATCTTCTTTAAAAGGTCATGGTGCAAAACACATCACAAACCATTTTATCGTTTTAAGACATTAAGAAGCCTCATATTAATATCGATCAATAATATTTTTCAACCCACTTTTCAATTAGCCACCACACATTATTCTCACCAGATATCTACAATAATCACATGTTATCGTATTGGACACATTCCCACTTCAAAATACTAGCAATACATAAACTATTCATTTTGGTAACACTGTTCAAAGCATATGCAAACTTATTTGTTTCACAAAGTTGTTACAAGCGAAATATTTCACATCAGTACCTTTTAAAGACCCGTGGGGCCCACGGTCATGTAATGATTCATGCATAATTGCTTCGTCAATGTGATGGGATATAGATGTATGCATAACCTACATGTGACCATTCTCTTGTTACTATATTACAGACAGTGCATGGAGTTGCCATGTCGGCCATCTTAGTGTGTACAAGTCATAAGCCAGTTTTACCCCTTATTGTGTTTTACACATACCACTAATACTATGACAAACACATGAATAAAAGTTGGTGCAACATGATGGGGAGACATCTGAATACCGCATGCTATGCCTTTTTTCCATACAATTTGTAACACGTTACAGACAATTTCTAACGCGTTACTCACTGTTAGTCTTGTAACGCGTTACTGTTGAGCAGTATCGCGTTACAAATATGTGATTTACTATATAGTACATACATTAGTAACGCGTTACTTCTCACAAGTAACGCATTACTTCTCTAACGCGTTAGAAACGGCACTTATGACATGAATCGCCACTCATATAAACCGACCGCTCCAATGAATGGAAACTGTGCGCCCTCGGTTGTTATATCATTTCGTTTGTGAAACACTGTCACTGTTTATGTACGTATGTCATGCATGTATTTATGGTTGTGATTGGAGAAATGGGGCTCATGGGTTTGCGACCAGTGTAGATCCAGATCATCCTGTGCATCCACACAGTCTGGTCAGGATATAATATATTCGTGATCAGGCTACTGGAGTGTGGTATGAATCAGGTGCTGCACTGGTCACAAATCCCATAACCTCATTTCTCCAGTCACGGCCAGATATTAAGACATCACCATTGCATACAGTGGGATCAGCGTGTAAGTGCACACACGAACGAACACGACAGGTTGGAACCAACCTGTCGTGTTCGTTCGTGTGTGCACTTACACGCTGAACCCACTGTACGTCGTGTAGAGAGGAAATTAAGGTTCTTAATTTCGTATTTACCCCACGTTCGTCCACGTGAGATGAAGAGACAAAATAATTTTGTTAGTGTTTTCATAACATTAACTTTGGGGTAAATTTGTTATAATTTCTGTTTCCTTTCATCAAATGTTTTGATATTTCACACATGCCTTTCTCTAATGATTCTCTATCATGTCGTCTCAAATCCATGACGGTCTGAGCCCTGCCAATCACAAGGTCAATGTGACAGTCTTAGTCCTTTCATACACTTAACGCTCACACCTCCACTAACCACAAGGTCAAGGTCAAGGTCACAGTCTTAGTCCTTTTATACACTTAACGTTTCATTTCACCAAACATTTTGATATTGAACGCATGCCTTTTTATAATAATTCTCTATTATGCTGTGACAATCCACGACCCTCAGACCCCCGGTAACCCTTAGGTTGGTGTCAGAGTCTTAGTGGTTTCACAAACTTAACATTGGGGGAAATCTGTTTCATTTCACCGCTCTTCTTGATATGGTCCACATCTCTTTATCTAATATTTCTCTATCATACCCTGCCAAATTCATAACCCTCAGACCCCCGCTAACCCCAAGGTCAAACTCAAAATTTTAGCGATTTCGTGAAATTAACATTTTAATGTCTGCTTCCTTTCACACAGCTTCTTGATATTCGTTAAAACTAAAGCACCACCAGGCGCGCTTCGTTGTCTTCTGACAACTCGTGTTACCAAATACATTAATACGCGTTTTACAAAGATGATGCGCCAGAGACTATACAGGAGACTGCACACTAGGCACATTCTGACATGTGCATCGAGTTTATATACCAAATAATAAACAGGTTATTGCGACTTAACGGGAGTAAACTTTTATTTTCCTTTTCCTTCTCAGTATAGATTACATAATATATAGGCTTTTCGGTAACATTTGGGAATACTATAATTCTATTTTACATAATAACACACCGAAATTACTAGTGGTTATGGCGTGTATTGGAACCGGTACGACGGGTCTTATGCCCATTGAGCTACCGCAGCTCATACAATCTAGGTAGCCAAACTTGCTAAACTGGCATCAGCATTGTTTCCGCAACATGCGGCATGTGTATACTTTCCTGTAATAATTTGCAAAAGATTGTCACATAAATCGTGCCAAAACATAGCAGGGTGCCCGGATTGCGCGATGGATATCCGCGGGAGTAATTAACACAGGTTAATGTGCATCTGCATGCGAGTGATATTTGTAAATCGGAGGATGATAGGGAAGGAGATTAGAATGCATAGAAAACTAACTAGATCCCGTTTACAGGATCTACTGACTGCCACAATATGAAATTATGATTAAATAGAAATATCTTGTCTTGTGTATGATCGGATGTTGTATGCTAGGTACATTTGCAACCAGTGTACGTAGTTCTTGATCAACATTTACATGTACAATCAGGGATGATACGATTACATATTACGTTATCATGATGATAATAGTACGATGCTACTATAACGATATAATATCGCAATATCGAGATCGTGCTACCGTGATATCGCGTCATCGTTATCGTGTTATCGTACTCTCACCATCGTGGCATCGTCATCGTAGTATCGCAATATCGTCATCGTAGCGTCGTGCTGCTATCGTCATCGTAATATCGTAGTATCGTCACAGTAGTGTCAAGTGATCGTAGTATCGATCCGATAGCGATATTACGATGGCCTAAACGGAACACCATTTATTCATATTAATGTTAAAACTGCCATATAGCGGATTATCATAGGAGTGTCAGATAGTAATCGCTCGTGTCCTACATTTAAACCCATAGATTCTGATAATGTTCGCTAAATGTTTCGGGCAGTGTTGTTTAATCCATGAATAATGATTCCCCAAGATATGTGTCGAGTATTTTGGTATTAGTAGAGACGCAGTATTGTGAAATTTCAGCAATAAACTTCAAACTTTATATACTTCCTTATCATCATCCATATTTTCATCCCATACCACACCCATGCCGCCTTCATGTCCAAGGTCGAGGTCAAATTACATGTACTTAGCAATTTGGGTTATTTCTTTTTTTTAATATTTGCGTTAAAGTTTTTATTTGTCGGTCCAGGCGGCTGCCGGGGGTATATATGAGCCCCTGCTCACTTTATCTAGTTTAATAATAAACTTCCCACTATCTCAAAAATTCCCTCCCAAATAAATATCTTATCTGTTCGCTCCATCCCACTTGATAAAACTGGAGTAACATATTTGAACATGTCGATATAATCATACCATTTTTTAGCATATTACTTGTTCCATGCATAGTCATTGTGTCACATATATGTTCGTGGTAGATATACCTCATGTTGTCATATGTATGTATATGACCTGAGTGAATAAACGAATTAGAAAAATGAAAAAATGTGTTCATCTGTTCACATTTTTCTTAGCTAAGGCAGATAGTTTCTGCAGTACAATAACAAACTGTATATACATTGAGCAGATCGTTCCAGATGCATCATGATCTGTATTTAGCTAGTCAATTGTATGATTTATGCACATTGCTGCCTGTGAATATAGACTATACTGGCTTACAATAATTTTAATTGGTAAGAACTGGAGCAGTATGGTGGGAACATCCTGCATATTAAATTACCCGGCAAACCCAATACACGCCTGAACCGGGATATGTACCACCTGGTATCTCTGCAACGGTACAGTGTAAGTGTACTTGTAATGCGTGGCTAACAATAATATGGTGCGTGTATATAACCCCATGTGGTGGTCAAGTACCAATTAATGCAATTACATGCACATGTATTGCGACTGATATGAACGGATACTGATACAACAGGGTCAACTGGATGATGTGTGAAATAAAGTAATGGTGCAATAAGGTAAGAAGAATTTGATTATCAAAAACACGATCTTATCTGTAGGTAAAGTTTGTCTAAGATTTTTATTGGGGAGTGTTTGGGACGAGTGCGACATTGAGGTAATAGTATGTGCATGTATAACACTAGTTCACTAAAAATAAGTCACACACATGCAGATATACATAAATATTCATAATGCACATATGTGTCATTGTAATGTCTCATTGTGTGGATCTATTGATGAGGGAATGATTTAGGAACAACTCATTGGTTTGGTTAACAACTACATCTGTTCTATTTGCTTACTAAACCGCAAGTGGTTCAATTGGTGCCAGAGGGGCCCAAGTTACATGCTGACACGCCTCCGCGTTTAAGCCACGCCTCCACGTATACATGGCAAATATAATTGGAAACTTAAACATGTCATTGTCTCCTTTGGCGAAGCTGGGCTTGGCTTGGCTGGGCTTGGCTGCTAGTTCTGATGACTGTTTATTTAATCCACATGTTCAATTACAATCGCTTGACATCAATATCCTGTTGAAACAACCATCTCATAGTATGTTAATTATACTATAACTATATGTATGTTTGTCATTGTGATATATCCCATATGAAAGTCATTGAACCTGGTTGGTGTTTTGATAACACATGTGTTCCTCTGGTTTGGCTCCCTTGGTGGTATGTCTGAGTAACTGTTCTCTTGTCCCTTACCATGATATGGCCTAACAGAACTAACATTCCGGCGCAACATGTGGCCTGCATTGGTTCTCATTAGAACCATCGTTCCCTTTTGTTTCACTACAGTAAGAGGAGTTTCCTCCCACGATGGTGAAGTTTTGGTTTGGCCAAGTTTTAGCACAACGACGTTTTGTCCGCATTTCAATTGTCTATACGAACTCGGTTTGTTTTTATTTGCATTGGTTTTCATTTTTTGTTTTTGTTGTGCGTCTCGTGATTTCAAACTGCTCTACAGTGGTTTTGTTATATTGCGGTAGCTTGGTTTTTATTTTTCGATTTTACCACCATTCATCTGGTGAGAAGTTGGTTAGTACAATGTGCCGTTGCTCTGTAGTGTAACATAAATGTATACAGTTCTGTTCGCCAGTTTTTCTGTTCGAGCACCGCAGTGCGAATCGCTTTATTTATCGATTTGTTAAAATTTTCAACTAGACCATTATCTCTGGCCCAGTATGGAGTAACGCGTGTATGTGTAATACCGTTTTCATTGAGAACATGTGACATTTCCTCAGAAAAGAAGTTACTCGCATTATCAGTGACCAGCTCATCGCAAACTCCCACCAAGCTAAACATTGCTCGCAGTTTGTTTATAATCGAAGCACTTGTTGCAGATTTCAAAATTGCGACCATCGGAAATCGCGAATAGTAGTCAATGACCACCATCAAATGTTCGTTGTTTCCGTAAGGACCAGTCAAATACATGGCCAACTTTTTCCATGGACCGCTTGGTAATTCAGTGGTTGCTATCGGCGGTGCGCACGGTGGAGATGAAACCAGCTGACATGCATGACATAACTGAATCATATGTTCCACGACTTTGTCTATGCTGGGCCACCATACCTTGCCGCGCAATAGTTGCTTGGTTTTGACAAAGCCCATATGTGACTCATGAGCCAAGTCCATGACGCGTTTTTAAAGGGAGTTAGGCACAATTATCTTGGTGCCTTTAAGAACAACATAGTTTTGTAACGTTAATTCATTTCTGATTGGGTAATAGGGTCGTAAATTGGGATCTTTCGGCCACCTGTTTTTTTTTTAGACTTTCGCGCACGAGTGACAATGTTTTATCGTTTTCGGACGCGTTTTGCATTTGCTCTAGCGGGATCGCAATGGGAAGGCTGGCGTTCATTATGTAGTTGACATAAATCTCTGTACCAGCGCCATAATCATGTGTGTCAGGCTGTGGCGATCTTGATAACCTGTCAGATGCGTTCATGAGGCCCGTCAAATACCTAACTGTGAACTTATATCATTGCAAACTGGCGTTAACGTTCTGCTGGCATAAGCCACCGGTCTAAATTCACTGTTTGATTGTTTTTTACTTATAATCGCTTGGAGATGCAGCGACAACAATATTTGTCTCGGATACGGGATTGTAGTATGCCATGACGTCGGTGCTTGCGATTGATTGTTTCAGCGTGTCGAATGCATTTTGCTGTTCTGAGGTCCACTCCCATTCTACGTCTTTTCTCGTTATTTTACGCAACGGTTCTGCGATCGTCGCAAAGTTTGGCACTAACTTAGCCCAAAAGGTGACTAACCCCAGAAATGACTTGACCTCAGTGGGGTTTTGCGGCGGTTTTGTTTCCTTAACGGCACTGACCTTGCTTTTGTCAATCTTGATTCCGTCTTTGGACAGTGTATGACCCATGAACTTTAGTTCGATTTTGTTAAACTCGCATTTTCATTTGTTGAGTGTCAGATTTCGTTCTCGCAAGCGTTCGAGTAGTAGCTTGAGAATCTTGTCATGTTCTGTTTGGATTTTCGCAAATACAATTATGTCGTCTGCAATTTTTTTGCAAACAGGAATATCTTGAATTGTGTGTTGGATAATTCGCTGGTGCATTTCGGGTGCGGAGTTGATACCGTATATTAATAGTTTGTATCGGTATAGCCCGTTATGTGACGCAATTGTGGTAATATAGCGCGAATTTTCTTCCAGTTCCAACTGGTGGAAACTTTGTTTAATATCTAATTTGGAAAATACGGCGGAACCGTTCATTTCTTCTAACGTTTCATCAATGTTTGGCATTGGGAAACGTTCGCGCTGGACAGCCTTGTTCGCTTGACGCATATCTACACAAAGTGTGATATCGCCGTATTTTTTCGGTATCGGTACCATAGGCACTGACACAAGGCGTTGGGCCGTCGACCTTTTCGACGATGTCTAATTTCTCAAGTTGTTTTAGTTTTTGTTCGACTTGTTTGCGCATTTTGAAAGGAATTTTTCAAGCAGGCTGTGCTACTGGTTTGACCGATTCATCAATATGCAAGCGTAGCTGAAAGTCTTTCAGCTTTCCTAATCCCTCGAATATGTCCACCTATGAACTGATCAGTCGTGTCCGTCGTATTTGCGGAGACGATGTTGATCATACCGATATGTAGAAGGCCCAGGTAGGTCTGTAGCGGTTTTACGACCTATTGTCTGTTCCACGAAGTGCTGCCCAAGACTCATTGCTATAAAAACACTCCAAACTGCTTTTTTTTTTATATAAAACAATGTAAAACTATTTTTTAGAAATGAGCCTACTTTTTATTTCAAGAAAATCCGTCTAATAACAAAGTTATTTCGAATAAACAGTCATGTATGTGCTTTTGCCTTTTAAATTCATTGCACCGAATTTTAGTTGTTGACAATAAAACAAGAAACTACTATTGCAATAATCACTTCCGGTAAACAACAACTACAACTATTATTGCGAACACAACACAAATTCTTAATAAATTTGTTTATTAACATCATTTTCTGGCATATAACTTAAACAATTTGCATTAAAATATATAAATTAATAATTTAATCTTCATATATTTAGCGAATATCATTCATCCATAAGGTTCCAAGTCGATCTGATACTATTGCTAATACGTCCTAATGTATTGTAAATTGTGAATGCTAACGAACTTGATTCGATTAAACTCGTGACCTTCACCAACCAATCAGCATTTAGTAAACCAAGTTGTCCGCCGGAAATTCGTCCGGCAAAGAAATTGGCTCACAGGAAGTGACTGTATACTTCCGCCGGAAATGACGTATATATGGTGTTCCCAAGTCATACCATTAGATAATGTAGATTTACACCGGTGTCGATGTGCGAGGATATGTGCAATTAATTTTGCGTGGTACCAACAGCGTGCCAACCTCAGCTTGGCGTTGTCAATAGATACGAAAGCTGTAGCAGATGATGATGACATCATGTTATATTTTGACCAAATTCTCGGCATTTTCTTCTGGAATTATTGTACGAACACCGAGAAATGGAGGCTCGATCCCTTTATATTTCAATCTGGCAAGATTTGCTCTCATAAATACAAGGTTGGTGTCTTTTTTTTAATTATGAAATCCAGCAAGCAGTTCGATGCTAGAAAACATTTGAAAGTCTGATCGCTCGTGACATTTTAACATTGCAACCCTGCATTCAATTTTTGATTTATGGCTATTACTTCATTATAGGACCGAAATTCAAAAAAATAAAAAGATGGCTCTGCTAAATTTTGCTGAAAAATGATTTTAGTTTTAGGGTGTTTAAATAGGTGTAAAAGTTGGGCAGGTTAACGTGAAACATACAGTAGTAATGGTTTACCGGTTCCGTTAATGATTTGAAATGCGACCTCGTGTATTTTCTGTGCGACAGAGACATGCAATGTTGTTTTTCCGTATAATTTAATTGGCGTTTTACTACTGTACGGATATATTTTGGTGTCGGACTTTTCTAACGGAGTATCGGTATATCTGAGTTTTTCGAACGTTTCTCGGTCAAGAACCAGAATCAATTAAAATATTTAAAATATTACCTTCGATGTTTAAGTTCACACTGGCCTCATGTTTTCCGTTTAACACAAATATTTCATTCGAAATTTTAGCACTAGAATTATTGATTGTATGCACATTTTTCACTTTAGATTTACACATTTTGGCAAAATGACCTTCTTTACCACAGTCATTGCAAATGACACCTCTGGATCTTTTCCATAATGACCAACAGTTGCACAGCGATAACATTGCTGTCTTTTCTGAAGGTGGACCTTGTGTACGTCTCTGCGTCTGTTTGCTACCGACGGATGTGTACCCAGTGACTCCGTATTTTCGTCCAGGATGGCTGTACCCCGTGGCTACTTGTCTTGGAATAGAATCGCGTCGTTTTGGTTCCATAGTTTGTTTACCTCATTGGTTGTTTGACGATAATACATTGCCATTTTGTTCGCATGTCCCTCGGAAAGTTCGTACGTCCGTGCTATGGATTGTACCTTTTCTAAGGTCAAATTCGACTCTGTCAGGAGTTTCTTACGTAGTTCCAGTGATCTGCAATTGTCTACGATTTGGTCATGCACCATGTCGTCTTGGTCTGTGTATTCACATGACACTGCTAGTTTGGATAGTCGTACGATGAAGCTGTCGATTGTCTCGTCTTCTTCTTGTTTTGATTTCCGGAACACGTGCCTGTCATACACGTTTTTCCTTGGTTGGAAGTAAATGGTTAAACTGGTAATTGTCTGGTCGTATGTGGTCCCAGTGTCCGGCAACGTTTCGAAGATATCTTGCACTTGTTCCCCGGATACGTTTAGCAGGAGTGCCCGTTTTTGTTCGTATTTCGTGACGCCACACGCTTTGATGTAGTAGTTGACTATTTTGAGATATTGTTCCCACGATTTGTTCAAATGTGTATGTTCTGTTTTGACATTGAACTGTCCAGGATTGGATATATATAATTTCGCTGACATTGTTTTGTTTCGTTGGTTTTTGGTTTCACACTAACAGTCCGGAATTTAATCCTCTGTCATGTACTATTGTTTACGCTGGCAGTTTGATAAATCCACAAAACATTCATTAAACACTTGTTTCACACGGTTCACATAATTTCCCACTTCGCGTCGCCAATGTAATGTCTCATTGTGTGGATCTATTGATGAAGAAATGATAAAGGAACAACTCATTCGTTTGGTTAATATCTACATCTGTTCTATTTGCTTACTAAAATGCAAGTGGTTAAATTGGTACCAGAGGGGCCCCGAGTTACATGCTGACACAGCAGTCAGAGATCAGTTTAAGCCACGCCTCCAAGGCGGGTTCTATAGAGTACAGTCATCTGAGCAAGAGATGCACTGTTAATTATACCACCAGCAAAACATAAATTGTTTGATAAATTGCTTGATTAGATGAGTTCGTTTTGTCCCCGCTTGCACCTGAATTACAAAATGACATTACAATGGGTGGGATCAGCGTAGAACTATCAGCCTGCACATTCGCAAATACTCGACAAATATCTTGGGGAATCATTATTCATGGATTAAACAACACTGTTCGAAACATTTAGCGAACATTATCAGAATATATGGGTTTAAATGCAGGACAAGGGTGATTACTATCTGACACTCCTATGGTAATCCGTTATATGGCAGTTTAAATATTAGTATGAATACATTGTGTTCCGTTTAGGCCATCGTAATATCGCTATCGGGTCGATACTACGATAAGTCGACACGACGATGACGACAGTACTACGATAACGATAACACGATGCTACGATGACGATATTGCGATAATACAATGAAGATATTGCGATACCACGATGGTTATTGTACGATAGCAAGATAATGATTACGCGATATCACGATAGCACGATGACGATACTACGATATTATTTCGTAGTATCGTCATCGTAGTATCGTAGTATCATAACATGGTTATCGTAGCATCGTACTATCGTCATCGTGATATAATACTATGTCATCGTATCTTCGAACTATTGTCATCGTGGTATGGTACTATCGTCATCATAGTATCAATACTGCCGGGAAACTGTCTACAGCACCGAGTATCCGATTGCATGAAAACAGTGCAGATTATTTTGTTGTATTTCTAGAAAGCTCTCCTGGTATCACAATGACGGCTATATGTGCGCTAGTGTGTGTACCAATGCATGTGTCTGTGTGTCTGTTTAAAACATTAGTTCAAGCTTGTATTTGCTAAAAACTAATTATTGACACGCTCCCACCGTGATAAACAAAATCACACGCATCATGTTTACATAGCTACATATTTACGGGTAATAATTCCGCTGGTTATTATGACCCATATGCGATAGCAAAGGGTCATATTGCGTTGATCTTGAGGGTCCGTCCGTCCGTCCGTTTACATTTACGTCCAACAGTTTGTAAGAGTCTTTACAGTATGCCACCGGGGAATATCCATGATTTAGAAACATACTGGCTAGTTTTTTTCACGAATATGTGTGCACGCGTAATTAGCGAAAATAAAAATTACAACAAAAATTACGACAATTACCAGTTTACAGTGCTTATATATGCCCATACTCTATGAGAGAGGTGGCAGGACTTTTGTGCTTTCAATTTTTGGCTATCTGACAGATTGTTGTTTCATGTATTTCAGTTTCAATATCATAATGCATGCATTTACAACATTCAAAAGCCATGCATTTACATTACTAGTGCTGTTGTATGTTACATATATATCTACATAATTATTATATAATGTATGTTCCATGCAATTACAAGGCAAAGCTAGAAAGTGTGTGTGCATTTACTTTATATAATGGTGGATAATGGCCTGCCAACACCTGTGTCAACTGGGTCGAATCAACTATTTCACCTGTATGGATGGGGGTGTGGGTGGGGAAATCCAAGAATCAGAATCGAACATTTTCAGTAAATATGCATATTTAAGTCAGAAATTATAATATGTTGATCTGGTGTCAGGTCCTCACCACAACAGAGTCACTTAGCCACACTATATAAAAGTAAAACCAGGGATATCGGGTTTCCGGTAATGATAAACACCATCAATAGTTTAGATACATTTATATGGTGGTATCATAATATCGTCTTCTTACTGTCGTGATATCGTACTATCGTCATTGTCATCGTACGTGTAGTATGGTACTATCGTCATCGTAGTACATATTCCTTATGGACATCGTATGCACATTGCTGTCAGTGAAAATTGCGTTTACAGCTTACTATTTTTAAAACAAGTATTTGTTTAATACTTGATTTGTGTTGGATGCGTTTGCGTTAATACGAACAGTCCCGGTGAAAAACAATAGCCACTAATAAACACGACACAAACTGTATTAGCTCTTACACCATTTAGGTGGCATATTCTAACTGAAATACTATACGATTCAATATGATGCAGGGCGAAAGCATCCAACAGATATCGATTAGAAAACAAACGCACTTTTCGCTGACAACAACACACATGCGCATGTCTAACCGGAAGACGATATCACAATAACGAGAGTACGATAGCGATATTACGATGGCTTTAGCGGAACACCGTGCATGTATATGTCATTTCCTTTCAAATATATGGATGTTTATGGTGGTCATTACTGTGCCAACAAGCTCCAAATGGAGATTGAAAGAATAACATATTCTGATACAGCACAGTAAATTTATTTGCCATATTTTCTTAGGAATGCATAAAACAGTTTTCTTGCTGAAAATGGCTCAATTTAATAAATGGACAGCCGGCCGAAAAGAAGGATATTACGTTGGTCCGATCAAGGAATGCGCTGGTCGCCATTTTATAAAACTAAATTCCGCTGAATAACACTTTTGAATGGTCTCTGATTGCAAATGTACCTAGCATACAACATCTGATCATACATAAGACCAGCTATTTCTATTCCATCATAATTTCATCTTTGGGCTGTCAGTAGATCTTGTAAGAGGGATAAAGTTAGCTTTCAATGCATTCCAATAACCTTGCCGATCACCCTCCGATGTCCAAGTATCACTCGCAGGTGCACGTTAAGTCAGATTGACCTGTGTTAATTACTCGCGCGGATATGCCATCGCGCAGTGCAATTCGGGAACCTTGCTACGTGTTTGCACGATTCGCGCAGCGCAATTCGGGAACCTTGCTACGTGTTGGCACAATTCATGTGGCACGCATATGTAAATTCTTACAGGATAGTATAAACATGCAAAGTTTTGCGGAAATACGTGTTGATGCCAGTTTATCATGTATGGCTACCTTGATTGTGTGGCTCAGTGGTTGATGTAATGGGCATAAGAACCGTCGTACCGGTTCCAAGACCCACATTATACTCGATACATATATCAGAATGTATGTCTAGAGTGCAATTACCTGCATCATTTTTGAAAAACGCGCATCAATATATTTGCTAACAAGAGTTGTCAGAAGACAACGAAGAGCGCCTAGTGGTGGTTCAGTTTCACGAATATCAAGAAGCTGTGTGAAAGGAAAAAAAAATTGTCCCACTGTTAAGTCTGAGTGTCATGGATTTTGAAGGGCATGCTAAAGAAACATTGGAGGAAGGGATGTGTAAAATATGAGGAAGAGCGGTGAAAGGAAACAGAAATTATAATATATTTCTCCCAACGTTAAATGTATGAAAGCACAAAGTGTGTGACCTTGCCATTGGGGTTAGCGGGGGTATGAGCGTCATGGATTTACCACAGAGAATCATAAGAGAAATGCGGCGTGTGTGAATATCAACACGTTTGGTAAAAGGAAATAATTATTATAAAAACAAATTTTCCCCAACGTATGAAAGCACTAACAAATATTTTGTCTCTTCAGTTCATAGGGACAAACGATAAACGTTTCGTTTCTACGTTGCGTAAATACGAAATTAAGAACCTTAATTTCCTGACTACATGACGTATGCAATAATGAGGTTTTAATATATGGCTGTGACTGGAGAAATTGGGTTTCTGGGAGTTGTTATCAATGCAGATCAATACCACACTCGGGCTCCAGTAGCCTGATCACGATATATATTACTTGCTAGAAGCATGGCGGGTGTTGCATTGCTGGTATGGAAAATATATCATATCATTACCAGACTGTGCAGATGCACAGGATGATCTGGATCTGTACTGGTCGCCAAACGCATGAGCCCCATTTCTCCAGTCACAGCCATAATTATACGTTACTACGCGGCGTGGAAACGAAATATGTGTAGGTCATTTGATTTGTATGTGGATATACAAATGTAGCGCGACGGAACGAGTGGATTATATCCATAAACAAATCCAATCACACACATGCATACAAAGATATACATAATATCCACTCATAGGCATAAACATGTGCAAGCATAAACACATGACATACGTACATAAACAGTGACAGTATTTCACAAACGACATGATCTGACAACCGAGGGCGCACAGTTTCCATTCATTGGAGCGGGCGGTTTACTACATGTATATGATAAATCAAATAATGATAATATAGTCTTATACCTTGTACATGTATGCAGGTGTAACAATTTCTAGGTTGATATAGACGTCTAAATGACCGAACATTGAGTTAATTAAAGGGTACTGGTGTGGAACATTTGTGTAAAAATAGGTTTGCATATGCTTTGAACATTGTTAGTATTTTGATGTGGGTTAGGGTTAGGGTTACATACGTGTTCAATACGATAACATGTGGTTGTTGCAGATATCTGGTGAGAATAACGTGTGGTGGCTAATTGAAAATTGAAAAGAAGAGTATGTATATTTTTGGTGGGAGTACGGTAGTACATGTGTGGTGTGGGTTGGGTTTTATGTGGGGTTGGCACGGTTGAACAATGATATTTATCGATATTAATATGAGATTTCTTAATTGCTTAACACAATAAAATGGTTTGTGATGTGTTTTTGCACCATGACATTTTAAAGAAGGTAGTGGATATGTTCAAATGGTCCAAATTGGTGTGAAGACAGTGATTTCATAAAAATATAGTTTACACAGCCGTATATTCGTGGCGAAATAAGAAACCTGCGAAATGTATGCCATTGTGTCCTGCGTAGATCCTGATCAGCGTGCCCCCGCGCAGTCTCACTATGAACATAGTCAGGACAAACTCAGTTCAGACCTATAGGTATCTACGGACGGCAGGACATTTGATTACGTGTCTGATTAGCAAACAGTGTAGTTCGTAATAAGACTGCTCGTTGTAAGCTGTCAGGTCAGTTTTCAACCAATGGCTTGCGTGAGTCCATTAACAATAAAACAAACCAGCTGACAAATCTCTTTCCCTATCATCCTCCGATTTCCAAATATCACTCGCATGCAGATGCAAATTGACATGTGTTAAGTACTCCCGCGGATATCCATCGCGCAATCCGGGTACCCTGCTATGTGTTTGCACGATTTATGTGACAATCTTTTGTAAATTATTACAGGAAAGTATAAACATGTCGCATGTTGCGGAAACAACAACCGAGGGCGCACAGTTTCCATTCATTGGAGCGGTGGGTTTATATGAGTTGCGATTCATGTCATAAGTGCCGTTTATAACGCGTTAGAGACGTAATTCGTTACTTATGAGAAGTAACGCGTTACTAATGTATGTACTATATAGTGAAACACATATTTGTAACGCGTTACTGCTCAACAGTAACGCGTTACAAGACTAACAGTGAGTAACGAGTTAGAAATTGGCTGTAACGCGTTACGAATTTTATGGAAAAAAGGCATAGCATGCTGTATTCAGATGTCTCCCCATCATGTTGAACCAACTTTTATTCATGTGTTTGTCATAGTATTAGTAGTATGTGTAAAACACAATAAGGGGTAAAACTGGCTTATGACTTGTGCACACTAAGATGGCCGACATGGCAACTTCATGCACTGTCTGTAATATAGTAACAAGAGAATGGTCACTTGTAGGTTATGCATACATGTATATCCCATCACATTGACGAAGCAATTATGCATGAATCATTAGATGACCGTGGGCCCCACGGGTCTTTAAAAGGTACTGATGTGAAATATTTCGCTTGTAACAACTTTGTGAAAAATATAAGTTTGCATATGCTTTGAACAGTGTTACCGAAATGAATAGTTTATGTATTGCTAGTATTTTGAAGTGGGAATGTGTCCAATATGATAACATGTGATTGTTGTAGATATCTGGTGAGAATAATGTGTGGTGGCTAATTGAAAAGTGGGTTGAAAAATATAATTGATCGATATTAATATGAGGCTTCTTAATGTCTTAAAACGATAAAATGGTTTGTGATGTGTTTTGCACCATGACCTTTTAAAGAAGATAGAGCATATGTTCAAATTGTTCAAATTATTGTTAAGACAGTGATCCCATAAAAATATAGTTTAAACAGCCGTACATTCGTGGAGTAATATGAAACCTGTAAAATGTTTGCACTTGTGTCCTGTGTAGATACTGATCAGCCTGCGACCCCGCGCAGTCTCACTATGAACACAGCAAGCACAAACTCAGTTCAGACCTATATTGTTTTGCGGACGGTAATAAATAGTAAGTGTCTGATTAGCAGTGTAGTTCATAATAAGACTGCTCGCTGTAAGCTCTGTCATGTCAATGTTTAACCAAAGTATTGCGCAATTAGCAATAAAAGAAACTGCTGACTATTTTGAATTGCTGTAATGCTATCATGACCGGGGTTAATTACGTCTTTGTGGTGTTGAACGCTCCACTGCTGAGAACTGGAAGTTGCTTAGACCGGTATCGGCAACACATATCGTTCGTTAGAATTATACTTCCTGAACAACAACGATTTCCAGCTTTGATAAACGTATGAGAAGTAATCCATTCACACACAAGCGACCCATACAAGCCGGTACTTCCCGGGAAAGGCCGGTACTACCCTGGCGCTACTTAATGACTTATTGTTCCCGCCGCGTTTTAGTAAGTAGGTGCGAACTCAGGCTCATCGGATTTAATATGTGCAACGAACCAGAATGTACATTGTAGTTGGGTAATGCATGATTGTCGTGGCCCCTGTGGGCCACGCCATTGTACACACATTATAATTCAGTAAACTGATTTATGTTGTGTTAATGAACAAAAAAGCAAAATTCGTATTTCACTGAACCTATAAATTATCTAAATGATATTTATTTATAATATACATATTTTCATTTTGAAATAAACACATATTGCAACATAAGGCTGTCGGTTTTATAATTACGATAATTAATATTTGGCTGTGACTGGAAAAAATGTAGCTGCTGATCAAATAACACACCCATGTAGCATTACAAATTGAAAAGAACCACTTCACAAATTTGAAAAGAACCATCACCGATAACATATGGGCCGCGCTCTGGGAAAACCAGCCTTAATGACAACATTTTGGATTTTCACTTTTTTACATTTTCTGATGCGGAAACCTTTCAAAAACAATATTCTGAAAAGAAAATGCAATTATGTTTCATAATTTTTGTTTTATCTCACTTGTTGTAGCACCATGTGAATCACGCACGAAAAAAAAACGTCACGTCATCTAGAAAATGACGTTATTGAAACGGCGACATTTATACAATGCATCTCAACAGTCTACAGTACTTTGCTGATAACAGACGCGTAGCTGCTATTAGGCCAAAAGGCCCGAGCCTGCACATCGTTTTGAATAAAAATAAAAATCGATATATTTAATAGGCCTAACTAGATCTACCCGTCTTAGGCCTATATAGGCCTATATTCTTTCAAATGCAGCAAAATGCAGGAATTTGCATCCTCATAAAAAAAAAAGGGGGGTATGCCCCCGGACCCCCCCCCCCCCCCCTCCCCCCCCCCCCCAAACCCCCCTAGCGGCTTCGGTCGCTACGCTCGCTCCACATTTGTTTCCCGGCCCCACACATCATTTGCCTCCTGACTAAGCCCCTGAATAAGTCACACTAAATGTATCTACAAGTGTTAGTATGTATACTATCAAACATTGATCAGAATAAAAATATGATATGCACATATAGTGAACAAAACAAACGCACAACTATCGATTTTAAATCTATAATTAGCCGACCTGCGGCTTTGTAATTTTCCACCATCGCCATAATAGATTCATAATGATATGTATACATGTGTCGTCAGAAAGATACATTACACTTATTTCAGAATGTAGGCCAGAATATAATTGACGTCATTTACAGTTAACTTTGACGTCATGTATTGATGTAGACATTACGTCACCAAAGACCAAACAACTAAACGGTATTCCTGGTGTTTGAAATTGTAAATTATATGCGCATCGTATCTCTGATTGAAACAAATTTATTTGTTTTCTGTAGAAATGAATGACCAGAATTTGGATAGGCCTATGGCTGCACATATCAATTACTTTGAACAGCGCCCGATGGGGTCTAGAGGGTAGTCGGACACCCTCGGTTTTTTTTTAAACAAATTAAAAATCGACTGTGCATTCCTGACTCTCGAAATTATATTTACATCTCAGAAAGCGGGGGGGGGACGTTTTCCTGTGTAGCCAATATGACTGACGGACCGGCTAATGTACCCCGTACTAGCAGGTACCTGGTCTGTGGTAAAATGCTGCGCAGACCCCACTCCCTCGGCCCACCGCCGCCACTGCCCCCCCCCCCCACCCCCACCCCCACCCCTACACACCGAGGGAAGATATTGTTATGTGTGTCCTCTTAAACAGTTCTTGTGCGGGATACCCGTCACGACCCTGTCTTATGAATTTACTGCCGGTACTGATATCTTTTTGTAAATTATCTTCACATTTTATGTTCGCATATATCAACCGTACTATGCAGATTCCTTCATATATTTGTTATTTTCGTGACTGAGCGCGGGACAGCATACGTATTTATTTAGAAAATGGAATGCATAGTTGTTAAAATCGAAAGTGGCCAACAGAACATTCAGAGCAAAATTATCCATTACTATGTATTTTTATATTTGTGTGGGTTTTACTTTTTGATAATGGGTTTACCATTTGAAGAAAAAAAAATATTTTCATAAACATGAAATATTTATACATCAATGTCGGGAAAATGTAGAGATGTAAGGGAGGAAAAGGACTCGGAAAGGGGGCGGGCGAAACGTCACATGAAACTGTTGCGTGATAACATCCAGTGTATCACAAAGCCAACTATCCTCCGTTTGGCTCGCCGAGGTGGTGTGAAGCGAATCTCTGGCCTGATCTACGAAGAGACCCGTGGTGTCCTCAAGGTTTTCCTCGAGAATGTAATCTGCAGTCACTAATTACACCGAGCACGCCAAGAGGAAAATTGTAACCGCCCTAATACACTAAAGTTGTCCCGATCACAAACTAGATTTCGCTGGAATGAGGATCCACACCCTGTGACATTTGTTCGAAGCGGCTCGTTTGAACCTAGACGCGTTTAATCTGCAAATCTGGAATGTGAGTCTATTTGCTTTATATTATTTACACGCCTCCGACAAGAACGGCCCTTTAATAAAAAACGAAGCACGCAAACGTACATTGTTTAGTACAATGTGTATGTAGTAAGTAAATTAACAACGATCTGACAAAGTCGCACTTCCTAAATGTAATGTAATGTAAATGTTTGTCTGATCAGTGTCTGCAATAATTGCAAATATACTAGTAAATTTGCTATACATTCATATAACCATATTTACAGGTGGTCATTTTAAAGATTATTTACATTGTTATCAAACGGCAATCGTACGGCTGATTCAATGTGATATCTAGTAGCATATACATATACAAATCAGTAGGCTACGTCCCTGGTGGCTGCAATTATGTTCCCAGTAAGTATACATATGCATGTGACACAATACCAACACACGAACTACTAAAACATGTTTGGCCCAGTGTCACCATGATTCGATAGGCCAGGAGCCGTGTATATCTGGCACTACCATAATTTTACATCTATGATATGCTTATTTTTCTGAAAATTTCCAAATTGTATTATGTTGATTTTTATAAACATTCGACATGTGAAACAGTAAATTAAACGAATTAAGCACTGTGCCCAGTTCTATTCGTGACCATTTTTATCCATAATACGTGTCCCAGTTAATGAGCCAACTGTTTACATTTTCGTTAATAAAAGTAACGTTTGCAGGCACACTTCCACGTAATCTGAACAGGACCATTTAGCATAATTAGTAATTAATTAATTAATTAATTAATTAACCCCGGGTTCGATCCTCAATTTGTAAGTACATTTATATCTGATGGTGGTCGCCAGGCAGGATACATTTGTTTTCTTTGAGTATTCCGGTTTCAACCCAAAATAAGAAACATACAGACACCTCCGTCTACGCCAACTACAATTGTTCCCCCGTTTGTTTGTAAGTGTTGTATAAATACTTATAAATAAAAATTAAACGAAATATTCGCAATATGATAACATAATACAAAATATCGGTAGTATGGTTATTTAGTTTCAAATGTCAGGGCACAAGTCGTCCATATATATTATAAAAATCATTTGTAATATGCCCATTTGTATAAACAATAATCGACAAAATCACTACGTGTTTTCTTAAAGCAAACCGAAAAACCACTATGAAAACAACAAAAATTCTGCTACGCGTATCCAACATTAAAATGTTTGTGAGCCACAAATACTAAAACGTAGGGATTAGGGTTAGGGTTAGGGTTAGGGTTAGGGTTAGGGTTAGGGTTAGGGTTAGGGTTAGGGTTAGGGTTAGGGTTAGGGTTAGGGTTAGGGTTAGGGTTAGGGTTAGGGTTAGCGTTGTTTCCCCGATTTAGTCCCGCAGTTTACCGGTTTAGTCCCGCAAAGTCCCGCTGAAAAGTCCCGCAACCGGTTTAGTCCCGCAGTTCACCGGTTTAGTCCCTGAACTTGATATGTATAGTCCCGCAACAAACGAGTGAGTTTTTGCGGGGTTATAATAGTTATCATATATATCGGTTATAAAACATTATAAAGTGTTATTATCAGTAATATATAGTAAGTATAAGTGTATTATATAATATTATATAGCATATTCTATGTAGATTAAAATTTTTTCGCGGCAAACAGCTTATTACCGCTGTCTTACTTATAATATGCAAGATATTGCTTGTAATTTTTTATTTCGTTTTGCAATCATGAACATGCATTATTAGCATAGTTACATGTGAAAGGAGTGCATTTTGTTTTTTAGATAAAAATGAAGTTATGTCAATACTGATATAGGAGTCAGTTAGATAGTGTATCGTGTAGGGCTTGCTGTTCTGAACATTTTGGTACTATTTGCATGTCTGTGGTACGTCCCGAAGTGCTAATCGAAGGGATGGAACTTGGTACATATACCCTTTTGTGGAAGTGAATTTTTAGTAAAGTTGAAGAGATATCGACTTGAAATATTCAGGATATGTTCATAATTGAACGCTGTATATAGTGCCGTGTGAAAATCTGGGTTGGGCGACTAAATGGGGGTGGTGTCACGTGACAAATAGTAGGAAATATTTTATTTTCAACGCTTCATTATATTTATTAGGTACTGAGTTCGAGTCAGTTAGATAGTGTTTCGTGTAGGGATTTCAATTCTGAACATTTTGATACTAGTTTCGTTACTGTGGTACGCCTTTGAAAAAATTGAAAAAATTTCGGGACTTTTGGTAGGGGTAAACTCGTTTCGAGCTGAATATAACGTTTACCAGTCAGTTAGATAGCGTATATTGTAGGGCTGTCTATTATGAACAGTTTGATACCAGTTTCGTTACTGTGGTACGCCTATGAGTAGTTTGGTTTCGAACTTGGTACATATACCCTAGGAAAAAGTAAAAAATCTCCGGGACTTTTCGCAGTCTCCGGGACTTTTCGCAGGGGTTACCTGTTTGCGAGCTTAATATAAGGGGTAGGAGTCAGGTAGATAGCGCATCTTGTAGGTCTGTCTATTCCGAACAGTTTGATACCAGTTTCATTAATGTGGTACGCCTATGAGTAGTTTGGGGTTCGAACTTGGTACATATAAGGTACAAAAAATAAAAAATCTGCGGGACTTTTCGCAGGGGTTACCTGTTTTCGAGCTTAATATAAGGGGTAGGAGTCAGTTAGATAGCGCATCTTGTAGGTCTGTCTATTCCGAACAGTTTGATACCAGTTTCGTTAATGTGGTACGCCTATGAGTAGTTTGGGGTTCGAACTTGGTACATATAAGGTACAAAAAATCTCCGGGACTTTTCGCAGGGGTAACCTGTTTTCGAGCTTAATATAAGGGGTAGGAGTCAGTTAGATAGCGCATCTTGTAGGTCTGTCTATTCCGAACAGTTTGATACCAGTTTCGTTAATGTGGTACGCCTATGAGTAGTTTGGGGTTCGAACTTGGTACATATAACGTACAAAAAATAATAAATATAAGTGACTTTTCGCAGGGGTTACCTGTTTTCGAGCTTAATATAAGGGGTAGGAGTCAGTTAGATAGCGCATCTTGTAGGTCTGTCTATTCCGAACAGTTTGATACCAGTTTCGTTAATGTGGTACGCCTATGAGTAGTTTGGGGTTCGAACTTGGTACATATAACGTACAAAAAATCTCCGGGACTTTTCGCAGGGGTAACCTGTTTTCGAGCTTAATATAAGGGGTAGGAGTCAGTTAGATAGCGCATCTTGTAGGTCTGTCTATTCCGAACAGTTTGATACCAGTTTCGTTAATGTGGTACGCCTATGAGTAGTTTGGGGTTCGAACTTGGTACATATAACGTACAAAAAATAATAAATATAAGTGACTTTTCGCAGGTTTATCTTTTTTCGAGCTTAATATAAGGGGTAGGAGTCAGTTACAAACACTATTGTGGGCTTGTATATGTAGGGATGTGCACCAAATTTGCATGAACCTTACGGCTGAGTACAGTGTACATTTTGGTACTAGTTTCGTTACTGTGGTACGCCTATGAGTAGTTTGGGGTTCGAAGTTGGTACATATACCATATAAAAAATACGAAATGTAAGTGACTTTTCGCAGGGGTTATCTGTTTTCGAGGTTAATATAAGGGGTAGGAGTCAGTTAGATAGTATTGTGGGCTTGTTTATGTAGGGTTATGAACCAAATTTGCAGGAACCTTAGGGCTCAGTACAGTCTACATTTTGGTACCAGTTTCGTTACTGTGGTACGCCTATGAGTGGGTGAGGCATGGGCTCGAACTTTGAGAAACCGAACAATTTGAGTCACATTGCGTTTTATGGGGGACCTTTGACTGTTACAAACACTATTGTGGGCTTATTTATAGAGGGTTTTCCACCAAATTTGCAGGAACCTTACGGCTCAGTACATTGTACATTTTGTTACTAGTTTCGTTACTGTGGTACGCCCCGGAGTGCCCGGCGTGGGGCTCGAACTTCTGAATTTTAGGGGGTCAGAGCGTATTTTTTTCTATTGATCCGATACTGAGATAGGAGTCGGTTACATAGTGTATCGTGTAGGGCTGTGTATTGCGAACATTTTGGTACCAGTTTCGTTACTGTGGTACGCCCGGGAGTGCTCGGCCAGGGCCTCGAACTTAGTACATAAAACCTCATTTCAGTAGGGTGAGAGCATATTTTTTTGTATTGATCAGCTACTGAGATAGGAGTCGGTGAGATAGTGTATCGTGTAGGGCTGTGTATTGCGAACATTTTGGTACCAGTTTCGTTACTGTAGTATGCCTATCAGTGCTACGGCAGAGGCTGGAACTTGTTGAAAAAAAAATATTTGAGGGACTTTTCACATTGCGTTTTATGGGGGATCTTTGACTGTTACACACACTATTGTGGGCTTGTTTATAGATGGATTTCCACCCAATTTCCGGGAACGCTGCGGCTCAGTACACTCTACCGTTTGGTAGTAGGTTCGTTACTGTGGTACGCTCGGGAGTGCTTAGCCAGGGGCTCGAAGTTGGTAAATATACGGAAATAACTTAGTAAATTTACGCAAAATTTGTATGAAAATATTTGTTTTATCCCATTTACGGCATCATTTTTTTTGGTTTTCTAAGTCTAAATTTAAGAAAGTAAATGGGTGGTTAATTTGGCCTTTCTCTCCTCTACACGTTGCCATAAAGAACGGAAGGCTAGCACCCATATTGAGGCCATGTAAATTATTTAAAAACCGGGAAATAATAGCAAAAAATGTTAATTTATTTTTTTTGTTCGATTTCCGATTCATTGTTTCGAGCTTAATGTAGCGTATATGAGTCAGTTTCATATTGCATCGTGTAGGGATGTGTATCGTGATCATTTTGATACCAGTACCGTTAGTGTGGCACGTCTCGGATTGCTCGGACCAGAGGCTCGAACTTGGTACGGAAACCGTTTTTAACTTTTACGCAAATTTTTTATGAAAATATGTTTTACCCCATATACGGCATCATTTTTTTTTGTTTTCTAAGTCGAAATTTAAGAAAATAAATGGTTGGTTAATTTGACCTTTCTCTCCTCTACACGTTGCCATAAAGAACGGAAGGCTAGCACCCATATTGAGGCCGTGTAAATTATTGAAAAACCGGGAAATAATAGCAAAAAAATGTTATTTTCTTTTTTTTGTTTGATTTCCGATTCATTGTTTCGAGCTTAATGTAGCGTGTAGGAGTCAGATTCATATTGCATCGTGTAGGGATGTGTATCGTGATCATTTTGATACCAGTACCGTTACTGTGGCACGCACAGGATTGCTCGGACCAGAGGCTCGAACTTGGTACGGCAACCGTTTTTAACTTTTACGCAAATTTTTATTGAAAATATATGTTTTACCCCATTTACGGCATCATTTTTTTTTGTTTTCTAAGTCGGAATTTAAGAAAGTAAATGGGTGGTTAATTTGGCCTTTCTCTCCTCTACACGTTGCCATAAAGAACGGAAGGCTAGCACCCATATTGAGGCCGTGTAAATTATTGAAAAACAGGAAAATAATAGCGGAAAAAAAAAAGTAATATTTTTTTTTGATTTCCGATTCCTTTTTTCGAGCTTAGTATAGCATGTAGGAGTCAGTTTGATATGGCATCGTGTAGGGATGTGTATCGTGAACATTTTGATATCAGTTCCGTTACTGTGGTACGCCCCGGAGTGCTCGGCCCAGAGGCTCAAACTTGGTACGGAAACCGTTGATAAACCGCTTTTTTCGGACTTAGCCGTTTTGCGTACTTTTCGAAACAAATCGGCGTTATTTACCATCTTTGGACCCCTATATCTTATGACAGAGACGAGATATAGAGCTGTTAATTGCGAGGACTTGTACATAATAAGAGTCTCTATCGCAGGCTATGTCAACTGACCCTACAAGTAAAGGGACTTATAGAGTAGAAGCTGTGAAAGTAGGTCAGCCTTGGTGGGAAAAAAAAAATTTGTTTCAAAGAGGGGAGGAGTTGTGTACATAGTACATACGTTATTTCGATAGTAGTTGCCAATAAGGAGTGCTTTGGTTTACCGCATGTCGTTTAAAGTGCCAGTTTCGGCCTAAAAAGGTGTTCAGGAGCGAAACTCAATTGTTGCGATATTTGTTGAAAAAGTGATATTTCGCAATTTTCAAAGTCCTCTCAAAAATGTTGAAAAACGTCCAAGTCGCACAATCCAATTACAGTTCGTTTCAGATAAACATCACCGCTGTATATAGGTGCAAGTTTCGTAGAAATCGGAGTAGGATTCAATGAGATACGGTCGAATGAAAATGACCCTAAAACGACACAAAAAAGCGACAGTGTGCACCCAAAAGCGACGTTAATAACTTTATCACGCCACAGAGATATTGAGTCGCATATTTCCATAGTAGTTGCCAATAAGGAGTGCTTTCGCTACCGCGTGTCGTTTATAGTGCCAGTTTAGGCCTAAAAAAGTTATCCGGAGCGAAACTTAAGTGTGCCGGTATTTGTGAAAAAAGTGATATTTTGCGATTTTCAAAGTGCTGAAAAATGTTGAAAAACGTCCAAGTCGCACAAAGCAATTACAGTTCCTTGAAGAGGAACAACACCCCTGTATACAGGTGCAAGTTTCGTAGAAATCGGAGTAGGATTCAATGAGATACGGTACAGTGAAAATGACCTAAAACGACACAAAACCGACAGTGTGTTAGCCGATTCCGGTTTAGTCCCTGGGAATTTCGCGATATATTTCGCATTGCAACTGCCTAGGACCTCGCCATTACGCCTATCAGTAGCCCTAGTAACGATGCAGGGTGTGTGCAAATATCAGCGCTGTATCTCGAAGGGAACCCTGCAATATGATAGACGTTTTGAAAAGGCCCCCTTTTTTTGCTTTTTTTTTTTTTTTTTTTTTTAACCAATTTACGGCATCATTTGTTTTTGTTTTGTAAGTCGAAATTGGAGAAAGTAATTAGGACATTTTGTAGGGATTTATCTCCCCTACACGTTGCAATAAAGAACGGAACGCTAGCACCGGTATTGAGGCCGTGCCGAGTTTTGAAACACCTGGGAGTTTGAGCGAAAAAAGTTTTTCAGGGACTATGGGAAAGCCAACTCCCCAGGGACTATTAGTTTTCACAACACTATTGTCAGCTTGTTTATAGAGGGATATCCACCCAATTTATAGGAATCCCGCGGCTCAGTAATCTCTACACTCTCCATAATTTGCAGCCCCATAGGAAGTCAAACTCATCAGATATTGCCAGTGGAACATACAAACCCAGGGACTTTTGGGAGTAAATTCGGCTAACAGATTTTGACGAAACTTTTCAAGGTCACCCAAGGTCACGTGGTCAACAAATCAGGGAAACGAATACAGGTCATTGAAGAACTCATCAATGCTTATTAAAAGTGTCTATAGGGGACCCTTAACTATTACCAACAACAAATTTGACTTAGGGTTAACTTGGTATGAGATAATTTTCAGATGTATGTTGGTATATATAGGGGTTGAGGGCATTATTTTTGTTTCAGGGTTTATGGTGCAAGGTGACCCCCAGGGATCGACAGGGGTCTTCTAAGGGTTGCAGGGATGCCTACTAACCCCCAATCCCTGTAATTTTCATGAGTATAGGACGTTTCAAACGATTTTTGTAACCACATTTGTAGCAAAATTTCCCCCTTTTAAATGCACATAGTCTAATTAACTTATTACATCGATTCTAAGGTCTAACTGGGTCATTTAGACCGAACCCTGACGTTAGCTCTTTTTTACCCCTCTAACCCTTCAGGGGTGTTATATAGGCTAACCTCAGGGACTAAACCGGGGTCAACCAGAAAAACGCTAATTAGGGTTAGGGTTAGGGTTAGGGTTAGGGTTAGGGGTTAGGGTTAGGGTTAGGGTTAGGGTTAGGGTTAGGGTTAGGGTTAGCGCTGCGACCCCGATATAGTCCTACAATTCCCCGATATAGTCCGCCAAAGTCCTACAAAATAGTCCTTTTCTCGATACAGTCCTTTGAAAGTCCGATTGAGTCCTTTTTCATTTCGATATAGTCCATTGAAAGTCCTTCATCTAAAAGGACTATTCAACTTCGGGTTGGGTTGTAGCATAGTGGTTCTATATATTTCAACTCGTAATATATTATGTATCGAGGGTTCGATTTGACTGAAAAGTGGTGAACATATCGGGAATACTAACACGCATAGTTCATCCACATTTGGTAGGAATCGAGCTATAGGTAAGCATAGAATAGTGTATTCAATATAGTACCTTATGACTTAGAAACTTTAACATATGTATCACTTATGAGGTATTATAATGTATCATTTCTATTTGAGATATTAAGCTCAAATGTGGTTCATTTCTTCATATTTGAACATTGTAGGCAGTGCCGTGTGTGGAAGAAGGGGGATTAAGGATTTCATTTCAGGGTATCTCTTGATTTCATTAGCAATCTCCTTTAAAATCATGTTTCCGATCTATATCCGTTGTTGTAATCATAATAGATGCTGCATTGCGTTGCTTTCATCGCAACGGTACAGTGGAACGTCTCTAAAACGGACAGCATGCGTACCTAGGATATGTGTACATGATGCGGCTATTCAGTAGACTCATATCACGCCAACTAATACAGAAAAACCGACATTCAAAATAACATTGCACCTTTTATTCCCCTTCTCCGTGTGTGGAAGAAGGGGGATTAAGGATTTCTTTTCAGGGTATCTCTTGATTTCATTAGCAATCTTTAATGAAACTTTAACATATGTATCACTTATGAGGTATTATAAGTATCATTTTCTATTTGAGATATTAAGCTCAAATGTGGTTCATTTCTTCATATTTGAACATTGTAGGCAGTGCCATGTGTGGAAGAAGGGGGATTAAGGATTTCATTTCAGGGTATCTCTTGATTTCATTAGCAATCTACTTTAAAATCATGTTTCCGATCTATATCCGTTGTTGTAATCATGATAGATGCTGCATTGCGTTGCTTTCGTCGCAACGGTACAGTGGAACGTCTCTAAAACGGACAGCATGCGTACCTAGGATATGTGTACATGATGCGGCTATTCAGTAGACTCATATCACGCCAACTAATACAGAAAAACCGACATTCAAAATAACATTGCACCTTTTATTCCCCTTCTCCGTGTGTGGAAGAAGGGGGGGGGGATTAAGGATTTCTTTTCAGGTTAAGTTAGTTTTTATTACCTTATTTCGAATTTAATATTTCATGTTCTAATAGAGATATTAAGCTCAAATGTGGTGAACTTCTTTATAATTGAACAATGTAGGCAGTGCCGTGTGCAAAATTGAAGTCGGAGACTAAATGCGGATGGTGCCACGTGACCAACTATGGTGTATTTTGAACCCTAATATTATTTTTTTACAAGTAAGGCAGGAGGTTGTTAGATATCCTAGCATATAGATATATATGTCCTGAACATTTTGGTACCAGTTGTGTTACTATGGTACGCCTCGGAGTGCCCAGACCGGGGATCGAACTTAGTCCCTGTACAGGCCCTATATAGGTTAAGTTAGTTTTTATTACCTTGTTTCGAATTTAATATCTCATGTTCTAATAGAGATATTAAGCCCAAATGTGGTGAACTTCTTTATAATTTGAACCATGTAGGCAGTGCCGCGTGCCAAATTGTAAGTCGGAGACTAAATGCGGATGGTGCCACGTGACCAACTATGGTGTATTTTGAACCCTAACATTATTTTTTAACAAGTAAGGTATGAGCTTGTTAGATAGCCTATCATGTATAGCTATCTGTCTTGAACATTTTGGTACCGGTTGTGTTACTGTGGTACGTCTGAAAGTGCCCAGACCGGGGATCGAACTTAGTCCCTATACAGGCCATATATAGGTTAAGTTAGTTTTTATTACCTTATTTCGAACTTAATATCTCGTGTTCTAATTGAGATATTAAGCTCAAATGTGGTGCACTTCTTTAATATTGAACAGTTTAGGCAGTGCCATGTGTCAAATTGAAGTTGGTACGCCTCAGAGTGCCCAGACCGGGGATCGAACTTAGTCCATATACAGGCCCTATATAGGTTAATTTAGTTTTTATTACCTTATTTCGAATTTAATATCTCATGTTCTAATAGAGATATTAAGCTCAAATATGGTGAACTTCTTTGTAATTGAACCTTGTAGGTAGTGCCGTGTGCAAAATTGAAGTCTGAGACTAAATGCGGATGGTGCCACGTGACCAACTATGGTGTATTTTGAACCATAATATTATTTTTTTACAAGTAAGGTAGGAGGTTGTTAGATAGCCTATCATGTAGAGCTATCTGTTTTGAACATTTTCGTACCGGTTGTGTCACTGTGGTACGTCTGAAAGTGCCCAGACCGGGGATCGAACTTAGTCCCTATACAGGCCCTATATAGGTTAAGTTAGTTTATATTACCTTATTTCGAACTTAATATCTCGTGTTATAATTGAGATACTTAGCTCAAATTTGGGGTACTTCTTTAGAATTGAACACTGTATGCAGTACCGTGTGCAAAATTTAAGTAGGCGACTAAATGCGGATGGTGCCACGTGACCAACTATGGTGTATATTCAACCTTAATAATATTTTTTTACAAGTATGCTAGGAGGGTGTTATATAGCGTATCGTTAAAGCGCCATCTATGCTGAGTACGTACATGTAAGTTTTATATATGTGCAATGCGCATGCGCGAAATAGCAACGCTTTGAAAATGGTACTAAAACCGGTCGTAACCCTAGGTTAATTATGATTTTGGGACTTTTTTCAAACTTAATATCTCGTAGTCTAAACGAGATAGCGAGTTCAAAAAGGAGGATATGTTCATAATTGGACATTCTATGTGGTGCCGTGTGCAAATATGGGTTATGGGACTATGCGGGGGGATGCGGGGGGTGTCACGTGACCAACTATTGTATATTTTGAACCCTAATGTTTTAAATGTTTAAAAGTGAGGTAGGAGTGAGTTAGATAGCCTATGCAGATGCGACATCAATTCTGAGTACGCTCATATAAGTTTTATAACGGTGGCTTGCACATGCACTGAACACCAATGGTTTGAATGAGGGACTTTGTTAGTAATTTTTTTTTTTTTTATTTTTTTTTTTTTTTTTTATAAAGTCCCGTTGGTGACCATGTTTGGACCTCTGTATCTTATGATACAGACGAGATACAGACCTGTAACTGCGTGGACCTATAGATAATAGGGTAATCTATAGTATGGTATATGACATGATGCTATAAGTAAAGGGCCTTACACAGTATAATCTGTCAAAATAGGCCAACTTTGGTGAAAATAAATATATCAAAGAGGGGAGGAGTGTGGTGCATAGACCATCAGTTTCAACTATCAATTCCGAGTACGTACATAGCTGTTTCATTAATGTAGTATGTGTAGAAGTGGACTTATGACCTTTCCAAATTTGGTACTTTTCAAGTCCCTGAAAAGTGAAGCTGTGGTCCACAAACCCACCTTAATAACTTTGTCAAATATGGGGATATAGACCTCCATATTTACATAGTAGTTCAGAATGACGAGTGCTTTCATTACCGCATTTCGTTTATAGTGCGATATTATTCATAAAAAAGTTATTAGTATCGAAACCTAAAAGTTGAGATATTTGTTTAAAAAAAAAATATTATTCACCATTTTCAAAGTCGTCAAAAATGTTGAAAGAACGTCGAACTCACACAATCCAATTCCAGTTCCTTTAAGATGAACATCTACACTGTATATAGGTGCAAATTTCGTACAAATCGGACTAGGATTCAATGAGATATGGTAGAAGAATGAAAAATGACCATAAAACGCCAAAAAACACGGACAGTGTGTTAGCCGTTTCCGATATAGTCCATGACGTACACTATATATATCTCGCACTGGAACTATCTATGACTAACGCCATTAGGCCTATTAGTACGCATAGTGACGGCGGAGGGTGGTGTCAAAAGATCAGCTCTAACCCTCTACGGGAACCCTGCAATATGATAGACGATTTGAAAAAGACCCCACCCCTAGGGCTAAAACCGACCAACATATTTTTTCCCCATTTTCGAAGTAATTTTTTTTTGTTTTCTAACTCGAAATTTGAGAGGGCGCCTCGACAGTTTCGCAGGGATTTCTTTCCACTACACTTTGCACTAAAGAACGGAACGCTAACCGCGTTATTGGGCCGGTGCCGGAGTTTTACGCCCCCCTCACTTTCGACTAAAAAAACACGATTCAGGGACTTTCGGCTGAAGGACTTTCAAATTTGAATACATAATTATATGCTTGTTTAAGGACCGATTCCCACCAAATTTGGACGAACTATGCGCCTTAGTATTCCAGATAAGGTCAACAGTTTCCAACAAAATTTAACCATAGACACATACGATTTTGCGAATTTAAAAAAACCCTGTTAGCTTTACTAGGACTAAATCGGGGGAAAAACGCTAACCGATCTTGACCCAACTTCTCAAGGTCACCCAAGGTCACGTGTTCAATGTAGGAGAGAAATGACAACAGGTATGTGAATAACTCATCAATGTTTATCAAACGTGTCTATAGGCTACCCTTAACAAACATAGACATAAAAGTTGACTTCGGGTTAACTTGGTTTGAGATAATTTTCTGATGTCAGTCGACATATGTAGGGTAGGAGGGGGTTTTCTTGGTTTTCGATTTTTATGTCTAACCTGACCTTGTGGGATCACCAGGGATCGTCTAAAGCCTCCAGGGATTATGGCTAACGTCAATTACCTCTAATTCCCGTGTCTCTAGCACGTTTTAAACGATTTTTATGTCCACATTTGTACCAAATTACTCCCCCTTTCACAGAACATGTTTTAATTAACTTACCACATCGATTTCAAGGTAAACCCTGGTCATTTAGACCATATTTAGACGTTATCCTATTTTCCACTATATAAGCCCTTAGGGTTAAAACACCTGCTAACATCAGGGACTATATCGGAGTCTATGGGAAAAACGCTGGTTAGGGTTAGGGTTAGGGTTAGGGGTTGGGTTAGGGTTAGGGTTAGCGCTGCGACCCCGATATAGTCCTACACTTCCCCGATATAGTCCGCCAAAGTCCTACAAAATAGTCCTTTTCTCGATTCAGTCCTTTGAAAGTCCGATTGAGTCCTTTTTCATTTCGATATAGTCCATTGAAAGTCCTTCGTCTAAAAGGACTATTCAACTTCGGGTTGGGTTGTAGCATAGTGGTTCTATATATTTCAACTCGTAATATATTATGTATCGAGGGTTCGATTTGACTGAAAACTGGTGAACATATCGGGAATACTAACACGCATAGTTCATCCACATTTGGTAGGAATCGAGCTATAGGTAAGCATAGAATAGTGTATGCAATATAGTACCTTATGACTTAGAAACTTTAACATATGTATTATTTATGAGGTATTATAATGTATCATTTCTATTTCAGATATTAAGCTCAAATGTGGTTCATTTCTTCATATTTGAACATTGTAGGCAGTGCCGTGTGTGGAAGAAGGGGGATTAAGGATTTTTTTTCAGGGTATCTCTTGATTTCATTAGCAATCTCCTTTAAAATCATGTTTCCGATCTATATCCGTTGTTGTAATCATGATAGATGCTGCATTGCGTTGCTTTCGTCGCAACGGTACAGTGGAACGTCTCTAAAACGGACAGCATGCGTACCTAGGATATGTGTACATGATGCGGCTATTCAGTAGACTCATATCACGCCAACTAATACAGAAAAACCGACATTCAAAATAACATTGCACCTTTTATTCCCCTTCTCCGTGTGTGGAAGAAGGGGGATTAAGGATTCAGGTTAAGTTAGTTTTTATTACCTTATTTCCATTTCGAATTAAATATTTCATGTTCTAATAGAGATATTAAGCTCAAATGTGGTGAACTTCTTTATAATTGAACAATGTAGGCAGTGCAGCGTGCCAAATTGAAGTCGGAGACTAAATGCGGATGGTGCCACGTGACCAACTATGGTGTATTTTGAACCCTAATATTATTTGTTTACAAGTAAGGCAGGAGGTTGTTAGATATCCTATTATATAGATATATATGTCCTGAACATTTTGGTACCAGTTGTGTTACTATGGTACTCCTCGGAGTGCCCAGACCGGGGATCGAACTTAGTCCCTGTACAGGCCCTATACAGGTTAAGTTATTTTTTATTGCCTTATTTCGAATTTAATATCTCATGTTCTAATAGAGATATTAAGCTGAAATGTGGTGAACTTCTTTATAATTGAACGATGTAGGCAGTGCCTCGTGTCAAATTGAAGTTGGAGACTAAATGCGGATGGTGCCACGTGACCAACTATGGTGTATTTTGAACCCTAACATTATTTTTTTACAAGTAAGGTAGGAGGTTGTTAGATAGCCTATCATGTAGAGCTATCTGTCTTGAACATTTTGGTACCGGTTGTGTCACTGTGGTACGTCTGAAAGTGCCCAGACCGGGGATCGAACTTAGTCCATATACAGGCCATATATAGGTTAAGTTAGTTTTTATTACCTTATTTCGAACTTAATATCTCGTGTTCTAATTGAGATATTAAGCTCAAATGTGGTGCACTTCTTAAATATTGAACAGTGTAGGCAGTGCCATGTGTCAAATTGAAGTCGGTACGCCTCAGAGTGCCCAGACCGGGGATCGAACTTAGTCCATATACAGGCCCTATATAGGTTAATTTACTTTTTATTACCTTATTTCGAATTTAATATCTCATGTTCTAATAGAGATATTACGCTCAAATATGGTGAACTTCTTTATAATTGAACCTTGTAGGCAGTGCCGTGTGCAAAATTGAAGTCTGAGACTAAATGCGGATGGTGCCACGTGACCAACTATGGTGTATTTTGAACCATAATATTATTTTTTTACAAGTAAGGTAGGAGGTTGTTAGATAGCCTATCATGTAGAGATATCTGTCTTGAATATTTTCGTACCGGTTGTGTCACTGTGGTACGTCTGAAAGTGCCCAGACCGGGGATCGAACTTAGTCCCTATACAGGCCCTATATAGGTTAAGTTAGTTTATATTACCTTATTTCGAACTTAATATCTCGTGTTATAATTGAGATACTTAGCTGAAATTTGGGGCACTGCTTTAGAATTGAACACTGTAGGCAGTACCGTGTGCAAAATTTAAGTAGGCGACTAAATGCGGATGGTGGCACGTGACCAACTATGGTGTATATTCAACCTTAATAATATTTTTTTACAAGTATGCTAGGAGGGTGTTATATAGCCTATGGTAAAGCGCCATCTATGCTGAGTACGTACATGTAAGTTTTATATATGTGCAATGCGCATGCGCGAAATAGCAACGCTTTGAAAATGGTACTAAAACCGGTCGTAACCCTAGGTTAATTAGGATTTTGGGACCTTTTTTCGAACTTAATATCTCGTAGTCTAAACGAGATAACGAGTTGAAAAATGGAGGGTATGTTCATAATTGGACCTTCTATGTGGAGCCGTGTGCAAATATGGGTTATGGGACTAAATGCGGGGGGTGTCACGTGACCAACTATTGTATATTTTGAACCCTAATATTTTTTTTTTTAAAAGTGAGGTAGGAGTGAGTTAGATAGCCTATACAGATGCGACATCAATTCTGAGTACGCACATATAAGTTTCATAACGGTGGCTTGCACATGCGCTGAACAACAATGGTTTTAATGAGGGACTTTGTTAGCAATTTTTTTTATTTTTTTTTATAAAGTCCCCGTTGGTGACCATGTTTGGACCTATGTATCTTATGATACAGACGAGATACAGACCTGTAACAGCGGGGACCTATAGATAATAGGGTAATCTATAGTATGGTATATGACATTATACTATAAGTAAAGGGCCTTACACACTATAATCTGTCAAAGTAGGCCAACATTGGTGAAAATAAATATATTTTTTCAAAGAGGGGAGGAGTGTGGTGCATAGACCATCAGTTTCAACTATCAATTCCGAGTACGTACATAGCTGTTTCATTAATTTAGTATGTGTAGAAGTGGACTTATGACCTTTCCAAATTTGGTACTTTTCAAGTCCCTGAAAAGTGAAGCTGTGGTCCACAAACCCACCTTAATAACTTTGTCAATTATGGGGTGGGGATATAGACCTCCTATACATAGTAGCTCCAATTGAGAATAACGAGTGCTTTCATTACCGCATTTCGTTTACAGTGCGATATTATTCATAAAAAAGTTATTAGTATCGAAACCTAAAAGTTGAGATATTTGTTTAAAAAAAAAATATTCACCATTTTCAAAGTCGTCAAAAATGTTGAAGAACGCCGAAGTCACACAATCCAATTCCAGTTCCTTTAAGATGAACATCTACACTGTATATAGGTGCAAATTTCGTACAAATCGGACTAGGATTCAATGAGATATGGTAGAATGAAAATGACCATAAAACGCCAAAAACACGGACAGTGTGTTAGCCGTTTCCGATATAGTCCTTGACGTACACTATATATATCTCGCACTGGAACTATCTATGACTACGCCATTAGGCCTATAAGTAGGCATAGTGACAGCGGAGGGTGTGTTAAAAGATCAGCTCTAACCCACCACGGGAACCCTGCAATATGATAGACGATTTGAAAAAGACCCCACCCCTAGGGCTAAAACCGACCAACATTTTTTTTCCCCATTTTCGAAGTAATTTTTTTTTGTTTTCTAACTCGAAATTTGAGAGGGCGCCTCGACAGACTTGCAGGGATTTCTTTCCACTACGCTTTGCACTAAAGAACGGAACGCTAACCGCGTTATTGGGCCGGTGCCGGAGTTTTACGCCCCCCCCCACTTTCGACTAAAAAAACACGATTCAGGGACTTTCGCCTCAGGGACTTTCAAATTTGAATACATAATTATACGCTTGTTTATGGACCGATTCCTACCAAATTTGGACGAACTATGCGCCTTAGTATTCCAGATAAGGTCAACAGTTTGCAACAAAATTGAACCGTAGACACATACGATTTTGCGAATTAAAAAAAACCCTGTTAGCTTTATTAGGACTAAATCGGGGGAAAAACGCTAACCGATCTTGACCCAACTTCTCAAGGTCACCCAAGGTCACATGTTCAATGTAGGAGGGAAACGACAACAGGTATGTGAATAACTCATCAATGTTTATCAAATGTGTCTATAGGCTACCCTTAACAAACAAAGACATAAAAGTTGACTTCGGGTTAACTTGGTTTGAGATAATTTTCTGATGTGAGTCGACTTTTGTAGGGTAGGTGGGGGTTTTCTTGGTTTTCGATTTTTATGTCTAACCTGACCTTGTGGGATCACCAGGGATCGTCTAAAGCCTCCAGGGATTATGGCTAACGTCAATTACCTCTAATTCCCGTGTCTCTAGCACGTTTTAAACGATTTTTATGTCCACATTTGTACCAAATTACTCCCCCTTTCACAGAACATGTTTTAATTAACTTACCACATCCATTTCAAGGTAAACCCTGGTGATTTAGACCATATTTAGACATTAGCCTATTTTCCACTATATAAGCCCTTAGGGTTAAAACACCTGCTAACATCAGGGACTATATCGGAGTCTATGGGAAAAACGCTGGTTAGGGTTAGGGTTAGGGTTAGGGTTAGGGTTAGGGTTAGGGTTAGGGGGTTAGGGGGTTAGGGTTAGGGGGTTGGGTTAGGGTTAGGGTTAGGGGTTGGGGTTGGGGTTAGGGTTAGGGGTTAGGGTTAGGGGTTAGGGTTAGGGTTAGGGTTAGGGTTAGGGTTAGGGTTAGGGTTAGGGGGTTGGGTTAGGGTTAGGGTTAGGGTTAGGGGTTAGGGTTAGGGGTTGGGGTTAGGGGGTTAGGGTTAGGGGTTGGGTTAGGGTTAGGGGTTAGGGTTAGGGTTAGGGTTAGGGGTTAGGGTTAGGGTTAGGGTTAGGGGTTAGGGTTAGGGTTAGGGGGTTAGGGTTGGGTTAGGGTTAGGGTTAGCGCTGCGACCCCGATATAGTCCTACACTTCCCCGATATAGTCCGCCAAAGTCCTACAAAATAGTCCTTTTCTCGATTCAGTCCTTTGAAAGTCCGATTGAGTCCTTTTTCATTTCGATATAGTCCATTGAAAGTCCTTCGTCTAAAAGGACTATTCAACTTCGGGTTGGGTTGTAGCATAGTGGTTCTATATATTTCAACTCGTAATATATTATGTATCGAGGGTTCGATTTGACTGAAAACTGGTGAACATATCGGGAATACTAACACGCATAGTTCATCCACATTTGGTAGGAATCGAGCTATAGGTAAGCATAGAATAGTGTATTCAATATAGTACCTTATGACTTAGAAACTTTAACATATGTATCACTTATGAGGTATTATAATGTATCATTTCTATTTGAGATATTAAGCTCAAATGTGGTTCATTTCTTCATATTTGAACATTGTAGGCAGTGCCGTGTGTGGAAGAAGGGGGATTATTGGATTTCATTTCAGGGTATATCTCTTGATTTCATTAGCAATCTCCTTTAAAATCATGTTTCCGATCTATATCCGTTGTTGTAATCATAATAGATGCTGCATTGCGTTGCTTTCATCGCAACGGTACAGTGGAACGTCTCTAAACGGACAGCATGCGTACCTAGGATATGTGTACATGATGCGGCTATTCAGTTAGACTCATATCACGCCAACTAATACAGAAAAAACCGACATTCAAAATAACATTGCACCTTTTATTCCCCTTCTCCGTGTGTGGAAGAAGGGGGATTAAGGATTTCTTTTCAGGGTATCTCTTGATTTCATTAGCAATCTTTAATGAAACTTTAACATATGTATCACTTATGAGGTATTATAATGTATCATTTCTATTTGAGATATTAAGCTCAAATGTGGTTCATTTCTTCATATTTGAACATTGTAGGCAGTGCCGTGTGTGGAAGAAGGGGGATTAAGGATTTCATTTCAGGGTATCTCTTGATTTCATTAGCAATCTACTTTAAAATCATGTTTCCGATCTATATCCGTTGTTGTAATCATGATAGATGCTGCATTGCGTTGCTTTCGTCGCAACGGTACAGTGGAACGTCTCTAAAACGAACAGCATGCGTACCTAGGATATGTGTACATGATGCGGCTATTCAGTAGACTCATATCACGCCAACTAATACAGAAAAACCGACATTCAAAATAACATTGCACCTTTTATTCCCCTTCTCCGTGTGTGGAAGAAGGGGGAGGGATTAAGGATTTCTTTTCAGGGTATCTCTTGATTTCATTAGCAATCTTTAATGAAACTTTAACATATGTATCACTTATGAGGTATTATAATGTATCATTTCTATTTGAGATATTAAGCTCAAATGTGGTTCATTTCTTCATATTTGAACATTGTAGGCAGTGCCATGTGTGGAAGAAGGGGGATTAAGGATTTCATTTCAGGGTATCTCTTGATTTTCTTTCATTAGCAATCTACTTTAAAATCATGTTTCGATCTATATCCGTTGTTGTAATCATGATAGATGCTGCATTGCGTTGCTTTCGTCGCAACGGTACAGTGGAACGTCTCTAAAACGGACAGCATGCGTACCTAGGATATGTGTACATGATGCGGCTATTCAGTAGACTCATATCACGCCAACTAATACAGAAAAACCGACATTCAAAATAACATTGCACCTTTTATTCCCCTTCTCCGTGTGTGGAAGAAGGGGGATTAAGGATTTCTTTTCAGGTTAAGTTAGTTTTTATTACCTTATTTCGAATTAAATATTTCATGTTCTAATAGAGATATTAAGCTCAAATGTGGTGAACTTCTTTATAATTGAACAATGTAGGCAGTGCCGTGTGCAAAATTGAAGTCGGAGACTAAATGCGGATGGTGCCACGTGACCAACTATGGTGTATTTTGAACCCTAATATTATTTGTTTACAAGTAAGGCAGGAGGTTGTTAGATATCCTATAATATAGATATATATGTCCTGAACATTTTGGTACCAGTTGTGTTACTATGGTACGCCTCGGAGTGCCCAGACCGGGGATCGAACTTAGTCCCTGTACAGGCCCTATATAGGTTAAGTTAGTTTTTATTACCTTGTTTCGAATTTAATATCTCATGTTCTAATAGAGATATTAAGCCAAATGTGGTGAACTTCTTTATAATTGAACCATGTAGGCAGTGCCGCGTGCCAAATTGAAGTCGGAGACTAAATGCGGATGGTGCCACGTGACCAACTATGGTGTATTTTGAACCCTAACATTATTTTTTAACAAGTAAGGTATGAGCTTGTTAGATAGCCTATCATGTATAGCTATCTGTCTTGAACATTTTTGGTACCGGTTGTGTCACTGTGGTACGTCTGAAAGTGCCCAGACCGGGGATCGAACTTAGTCCCTATACAGGCCATATATAGGTTAAGTTAGTTTTTATTACCTTATTTCGAACTTAATATCTCGTGTTAATAATTGAGATATTAAGCTCAAATGTGGTGCACTTCTTTAATATTGAACAGTGTAGGCAGTGCCATGTGTCAAATTGAAGTCGGTACGCCTCAGAGTGCCCAGACCGGGGATCGAACTTAGTCCATATACAGGCCCCTATATAGGTTAATTTAGTTTTTATTTATTACCTTATTTCGAATTTAATATCTCATGTTCTAATAGAGATATTAAGCTCAAATATGGTGAACTTCTTTATAATTGAACCTTGTAGGTAGTGCCGCGTGCAAAATTGAAGTCTGAGACTAAATGCGGATGGTGCCACGTGACCAACTATGGTGTATTTTGAACCATAATATTATTTTTTTACAAGTAAGGTGGTAGGAGGTTGTTAGATAGCCTATCATGTAGAGCTATCTGTTTTGAACATTTTCGTACCGGTTGTGTCACTGTGGTACGTCTGAAAGTGCCCAGACCGGGGATCGAACTTAGTCCCTATACAGGCCCTATATAGGTTAAGTTAGTTTATATTACCTTATTTCGAACTTAATATCTCGTGTTATAATTGAGATACTTAGCTCAAATTTGGGGTACTTCTTTAGAATTGAACACTGTATGCAGTACCGTGTGCAAAATTTAAGTAGGCGACTAAATGCGGATGGTGCCACGTGACCAACTATGGTGTATATTCAACCTTAATAATATTTTTTTACAAGTATGCTAGGAGGGTGTTATATAGCGTATCGTAAAGCGCCATCTATGCTGAGTACGTACATGTAAGTTTTATATATGTGCAATGCGCATGCGCGAAATAGCAACGCTTTGAAAATGGTACTAAAACCGGTCGTAACCCTAGGTTAATTATGATTTTGGGACCTTTTTTCAAACTTAATATCTCGTAGTCTAAACGAGATAGCGAGTTCAAAAATGGAGGATATGTTCATAATTGGACATTCTATGTGGTGCCGTGTGCAAATATGGGTTATGGGACTAAATGCGGGGGGTGTCACGTGACCAACTATTGTATATTTTGAACCCTAATAAAAAAATTTTTTAAAGTGAGGTAGGAGTGAGTTAGATAGCCTATGCAGATGCGACATCAATTCTGAGTACGCTCATATAAGTTTTATAACGGTGGCTTGCACATGCACTGAACACCAATGGTTTGAATGAGGGACTTTGTTAGTAATTTTTTTTTTTTTTTTTTATAAAGTCCCCGTTGGTGACCATGTTTGGACCTCTGTATCTTATGATACAGACGAGATACAGACCTGTAACTGCGTGGACCTATAGATAATAGGGTACTCTATAGTATGGTATATGACATGATGCTATAAGTAAAGGGCCTTACACAGTATAATCTGTCAAAATAGGCCAACTTTGGTGAAAATAAATATATTTTTTCAAAGAGGGGAGGAGTGTGGTGCATAGACCATCAGTTTCAACTATCAATTCGAGTACGTACATAGCTGTTTCATTAATGTAGTATGTGTAGAAGTGGACTTATGACCTTTCCAAATTTGGTACTTTTCAAGTCCCATGAAAAGTGAAGCTGTGGTCCACAAACCCACCATTAATAACTTTGTCAAATATGGGGATATAGACCTCCATATTTACATAGTAGTTCAGAATAACGAGTGCTTTCATTACCGCATTTCGTTTATAGTGCGATATTATCATAAAAAAAGTTATTAGTATCGAAACCTAAAAGTTGAGATATTT
>CM055270.1:106835491-106962023 GCA_029237695.1 Conchocele bisecta
AAATGTAAATTTTCCTTAGGAAATATATGCACGGATTTGAATATTTAGGACATTCGGAGTTCTACGGGTACTCATGCCCTGGACTAATATGACATACTCCAGTAGTATAGAGCAGTCAAAATGATACCACCTAAACGGTGGCATCATTTCTCCACCCCTCTATACTACTCCCACCCCCAAAATAAATTCAAAAAATAGTTACGATGAAATTGTCTCCACCAACCACGAAAAAAATAAAAAAAAATAAAAAATTTCAACATTGGTGTCAAAAAGGATTTATTTTTGACACCAATTTATGAATTTCTTTCTAATAATTTCTGATTTAAATGTGCCACGAGTGATAGTTTATGATTCCAACACCCCATTTTCTCCTCAATATAGATAATTTATTTCGCTGATCTGCAAATTAATTCTACCAGCTCTAGTCTACCACGTTCACCTGTAGCACGGCGCAGCGTAGTTGCTTATGTCTACAAAGAGTTTGGGCACTAACGAATTTACAAGGCATCTGGGGCATTGAAAAATTTGCGGGGGGACCACAAGGTTACTTTCTCTCTCGCTAGGATGCCTTCGGTAGATATTCTTTACGCGTAAAAAAACGTTTTACAACAAGTCTCACATCTCCTTTATTTTTGTATATGTTTTTGGTGTTTTATTCTATTAGAAGTGAAAAAACATATGTTTTCAAGACCCAATTGAACAGATAAATTTTTCATAGGTTTTAAACAAAAGTATATTACAGAAAAATATGATAACGTCAGAAACTAGAGCTGAAATAGAAAGTTGAGAGAGAAGCCGAATCTCTAGGGATTACTTTATAGTAAACGGTTGGAGAGTTTAGGGCGGTTGTACAAAGCTGATAAATGCCACAAGAATGAGGCGTTTATGAAGCGGTTTAACCCGCGCTATAAAAGAGGGGGCATTTAATGATAATCAAAGCAGGAGGAAGGTTGGTAACAGAATTCAAAAAGAAAGTATTGCGGGGTTAAGGCTAGTGTAATCAAACCTTCACGCACCAAATAATTTGTCAAATTAGACGCCAAAATAATAATAAGAAAAAATTCTATCGTTAGCGCGAGTAGTGGAAAAAAGGTTGAAGACATATTGGGGGCTTCACGATGAAACATTGGAAAAAAGGTAGAAAATGGAAAAGTCGAGGTAGGTACATTATCCTTTCCGTATAAACATTAACATTAACGAGTCTGAACCGCATGTCCGATAAACTGCTCGTATCTAACAACATTTTTTATTTGAGATATTCATATTCTTACAAGCTAGAAACATATGGAGGAAAATTAAAAATGGAGATAACCTAAAATACTATAATATTTCACTAAAATCTCGGTGGTAGCGAAAAAAAAAAAAAAAAAAAATAAACCCACCTTTCTTCAATGAAAAACCGTTAAAAAATTGGCTGTCAGATAAGGAGCAAACAACGAATAATGTCCGATAAAAATAGACAGACGAATACAAAGTGGAAGTTTGTAAGATGGGTAGAGGTTTTTTGTAAAGCTAATTACAGGGTAGTAGGGAATAGATTTGGGACTTAACAATCAAAGAAGCGGCGGAGGAGAACTTCCAGAAATGGCTGAAGATTAAAAAAGGTATGTATTCTTTAGATAAGTATAATGACGGACCTTTGTCTGTTCAGGTGTCTAGCTATGCATAATGACGATAAAAGACCCGACAGCGATGTACAGAAAAAGGCGAAAGAACTTAGTAAGCAATATTTTGGTAGTAATGTGGTTTCACCAATTCCTTTATTCAGGATCTGAAAAGGTTGAAGAGTTTTTTAAATCTGTATAGAAGTAATATCAAACCCACCGAATGTAATGATGGTGGTTGAAATAGGTACCAGCACACTATAAGGCATAGGTAATAAACCAATGACAATAGGGGACTGTTTACTAATCAGCATTTCTGATAAAAAAAACCTTAAAAAACCTATCTAAAATTTACGCATGCGATAATTGCAAACAGAAATTCACGAAAGCGAAGTAATATGAAGAGACCGGACAAAATGTATGAAAGGTGAGACAAAAATAGCTATGTGATGGTAATTATTTAGAGCAGCCCGCGTTCATTGTTCGTTCGAGAAAGCGTTTTACCCAAAAAGGTTCTAAAAAGATATGGGGCGAATCGATGGATGTATTCTGTGGAGAAAGCGGGAGGAATTACTCTATTCACCACGAACAGGCGGCACGGAGGTGAAAGATGGATTTTAGGAGCTCCGGTAGATGGATACTGTCCAGGAAATAATACCGTATATCAATATCACGGCTGTACTGGCACGGGTGTGGATTCATGCAAAAGATAAAAAAAAGAGAACGCGCTATCCACAATGAGAAGAGATAAGTTATTAGCAAAAGCAAAGAATTCAAACTGAGTAGTTATGTGGGAATGCGAATTACCAAAGAACGGGTATAAAAGATATAAAGAATCGGTTGTGACACTACTCTTTATCCTATTAGATAGTTTACGATTTTGAGGTATCTGCCCAGAAGTTGAAACTACCGGTAATAGTTTAGATTACGAAGCTGAGACGTTCCGGCAAGCGTTAGTATAGGAGATAATTTCTCAGGGAACAGTGACTCATAATTTGTGATAAAGATCCCGCAAAACTTATAGAAAAATTCGGTAGAAGTTTGAAAGTCAGGGGAAAAAGCCTATAAGAGAAAGAAGTGTGGTCCAAGATATAAGTTTTAATACGGATTATTTACGTAAAAAAACCAAATCGACCAGATCGAACAGTGGATAGAGCAATTACCGGTTATGGTTTTAACGCCAGTAAGTAAGTACGATATAAACTTAATAAAGAATACTAGAAGGCGAACTACATCAACAACAAAGTAATAGTATATGGTCGGAAAGTGCAACTCAACAATATTTCTATTTACTCCAGGAATTTAGATTTCTTGATGTAATACTTTAATCTAGGACTGGTGTACAGTTATGAGTAGTTGGATAAAAGCCCTCGACTGCAAAGGACAGAAATCTTTCTTTCCTTATGAGTGGTTCGATTCTCAGACAAAAACTGGATTACCCAGGGGATACCCGAATATAGAGAATTGGTTATTCCAAAACTATCTGGGAAATTGTTAATAGATGAAACAGAAATAAGTAAATGTCGTTCGTAGAATTTTCGAAGAAAATAATATGAAAACTTTCAGAGATTGGTTGAAATATTATAACGATTTAGTGTAGCACCGTTTCCTAGAGCGGTGGAAAATATGTAGTGGAATTTTTTAATAAACACAGGAGGTGTGGATATTTTCAAAGATGCGGTAACCATACCTGGAGTAGCTATAAATATTTTATTGAGAGGAACCCTTAAAGAACAAAATCTTCAAAGACGATTATAACGGAGGATGCTCTATAGCCACCAAAAGAAGAAACATACGAAATGATGAAGGACGTCTAGTTGTGGTGGTCCATCAATAGTTTTTCACGCTATGCAGAAGCAGGTGTTTCAATATTAATCAAATGAAAGTAAAAAACCTTGCAAGGATGTTTTGGGGTACGATGCAAACGCGTTATATTTATCTACGTTAAATAAAGAGATTGCCGTGTGGGAGAGAAACTATACACCTTATAGATAACCCCACATACCCTAAATTTATTAAAATGTTTTGTAAAAGAGTTTATCTGGAGACTGGTTTGGGTGTGCGGAGGTCGGATATAGAAGTTCCACACAACTTAAAACATAAGTTTTCTGAAATGTCACCAATATTTATAATGAGAAGTAGAGGTTGATGAAGTTTTTCCCACACACATGTTAAAATATTTGGAAAGATACTGGAAGAACTAGAGGGAATTGGACGAAAATTGGTAGGGATTATGGACCGCCACTAATATAAGTATTGCTGTACGCGCCACTGTTTTGAATTTGGTATTTAAAACACGGCCTAGAAATAACGGGAGTTCATGTGTTATAGATTTTATTAGTGGTAAACCTTGAATGGTTCGCAAAGATGTTACAGCCCGCAAGACGACAGGCGATGTAGAACCAAATAAGAAACCAGTAGGGATATAATGAAATTATTAGGCAATTCGTGTTGGGAAAAATGATAGAGGCAAACGGAGGAGACCTTTAAATACGACATATACACAAGACGAAAACTGTGTTTGACAAAGCGTTAAGATTGCATTCTTTGATGATTGGAAGAGATAGGATAAGCGTACGAAATATCTCAAGAAACCAGGTGTGCTCTTAAAGAGACCAATTCCATTGTGGAATTGCGGTTTATCAACTAGCTAAATTGAGAATGTTGGAATTTTACTGACGATTTCTAGTATAAATTACATAAAAAAGAGAAGACTTTGAATTAATACGATGGATACAGATAGTATGTATATAGGGAGTTAGTGGGGAAAAAACAGATAGAGGAATTGTTTTAGACCTAACTTACTAGACGAGTTTGAAAAAGGGAAAAAAAGAAATGGTTGGCTGGATAAATGGAGCGAAAGAGAGCCCGGACTTTCAAATTGGTATTTAGCGGGGATTAGGGCGATAGCGTTATCTAGTAAGTGTTATTTCGTAGAAAAAAGTAATTTCCACTTAAAGATTAATTTGGAACAAATTAAAAATTAATAAAAACTTGGAAAGGAATGTCCAAGAGAATACTAACAATTCAAATTGGGATAGGTATAAAACGAGTTACTAAGTGAAAACTACAGAAGATGGAAAACACATTATTGAAGGATAGCGCAAAAAAAATAGAGGATTTTAAAATGAAAGACCGGTGTTATGAAAACGTTACTGTCAAAAATAAATTAGACTCTCGGCGTACTACGATAAAAGACGCGTGTTACCAGACGGAAATACATACCGAACATCTATAAAGAATTTACGATCCGGGGGTAGCTGGGTGTTCAGAAGGGCACATAGAAGTTTCTTCGCGAACAAAACCGCGAGCGAGATGGTCCATCTGTCAAATATAGAGCACGGGCTCCATCGGGTTTGGTAATAGATCGATCTAGATGATATACATTGAGAGACCACACTGGATCAGTCGCGCGGCGGCTGCCACCTTCGAGCTCTCCGGTGATAGAGGTACGGAAGTCAATATCATGAGGAAGCCGGATGCTCTTAACCAACGGGTCGCCCGGCGAGGACGACAGAGGGCTTAGCTCGTCACCCTTTTTAAATTGATAGCATCTACAGGCTTCTTACCTATCAATCTGGTCACCTCTCCGTTTCTGTGAGGAGACACGCGGGCCGTTGGCCACCCACTCGGTCGATGCGAATGAGGGGTCCTACATGTTCTTTAGCGTATTGGTGTCCGAACAGTCTCTCGAGCCAGGGTTCGATTGAAGCGTTCCACGATCCCCTGGTCCCGGTGGATGTTGACGCGGCGGTCTGATAGAAACTTTATGCTTAGACAATAGGATGAGGAGACCGCGCCCATGAATCGCGGCCGGATCGACCTGGAGAAGATTCGGCCATTTGAGAGGACTCCTCTTATATATTCGGGAAAAGAAGCCTCGGCACTTCCTTAGACATCTTTAGGGGACCTAACGGCTCCAGCCCCCTTGTAAAACGACTCGCTACGGTCTACGATTGTCAGTGCGTACCTTGTACGTTTTGCGACCGACGCGATCGTGAGGAGAAACAGGAGATCCTCTTGGTGAACTTGGTTTCGGCACCGGCACGTCGAATTTCGGGCGAGGAATATTGTGAGGCGCGGTGTAATAGATCTGCCAGATGGCCGGATACGTGAGCCATTTCCTTGACAGCGTTTTCTGAAACCTTGGTCGGCCGCCGCGAGGTTCTTGTGGCCGCGAGTCCCTTCCAGTAGCCGCGGGGGCTATAGTTGTATATTCGACAGCTTGCGCGTTAGTTTGGTATCAAGTTGCGCGTGTTCATCGTATGCGAAAGTATTCTAATTATATCGGACACATCTCCAAAATGCCCTCGCCAGTTCGTCCGGTAACTGCGTCGTTAATAATAAACCTTTGTTGAAGTACAATGGCGATTGTCGCTGCAGCCCCAAATCGAGTTTGGGTTGGAAACAGGAGAGGGGGAATCTAATTCACTCCAATCTACAGGAATTGGTGGAGGAATTAACATCCGCTTTGCGAAAAGGGTGCCGCTTTTTCGTCCTAGAGACAATCTGGGCCAGACGAATCATACTCTTTGCACAGGTTAAAACGTTGTTTTTTGGGCAGTGTAGCCCTACATCAATCATAGGTTATAAAGTTCGTCAACTAACAACGTTCTATTGTATATATATATTTATAAATAAAAATGTTTTATTAATTAATTTAAAATCCTCGATTGAATATAATAGCCGGCGAGCGAGGACCCACCACACCCATTTCCCACGAGGATTGAACGCGATCTCGCGGTCCTTTCTGGGGCTCTGTCGGTAACATAGAAATCTGAAAGTTGGGGGTCGGGATCCATGGATCGAGACTTTTGTGCGGATATCGCCAGCGCGTACTCGCGGTTTTGGCCTTCTTCAACGTTCTGAAAAGTTTGCGCCGGCGTGATTTTCGCGGCGGAAGCTCTTCATTGAATCCAGTCCAGCAGGGGCGGTTCGTTTTTTTTCGACATGCCTTCTTTGCGCTATTGGTTGTTCTACTGCTAAATCATGACGCTTACGCTCCTCATCCACGTTCGAGCTTTGCATATTAGAGAATATAATGTTGCTATCCGCTGAACGCCAATTGCGTGTTACAAGGCTCCACCTACTATTACTGCGATTGAAATGAAGCCATTTATGTTCCCATATATTAATGGTTTAGGAATTTCCAGCTTTACTAGATAATCTCGGGTCCAAACTGCGGCGCTACATCTAAGGTCGCGAGCCCTACGTCTCTCACAGTTAAATGTCCAATTTGGGAGCGGTTCCTCCTAGGGTTCATTTTGATAGTCGAGATACCGATACTGAAACCCGATATCACACGGCGTGTTAAAGTCGCATTCACTAACATTTTACCTTCTTGTTCAGCCATTGTTTTAATTATTGCATTATAAAATGGTCGCGATCAATGTTTAAATGGGGCGCTTCAAATTCAACATTGTTGTGATTGGTGTTTCGTAACTTCTTCTGAACACTGGCTGGTTGTTTTTGGGGGTTTTTCCAAACGCACAGGGTCACCAACAACTGCCAGACCACCACCAACAACCCAACTCCAATTACGAATTTGGGTTCAGCCCCAACTCCAACCCCAATTCGTGTAATTGGGTGACAATTTCTTTGAATTTTGAGTGTGCCTTCCAATTCGTTGAAATTGGGGGTGTTGTTGTTACTCAACTCTGTATTTCAGATGTTTTGCTGTCTCCGTCCCAATCTCGATTGAGTGTAGCTCTCGAAGCTCGGCTGAGTATTTTATCTTGTTGAAACTTTTCGGGTGGCAGCGCGCCCGACCAGCTGCCTGTCTTTTGGGATTTTTTTATTAATGCGGTATTGTATGTCAGCCTGTGGCGGAGAGTAGTACACTTATGGTTCGATTGTGTTGGAGCAATCTGGTTTCAACTCCGTCACTATCGTGGGTGTGTCTTGTGTAAATCATTTTCAAAAATTTTATTTTGTATTATATTACGCTTATAGTTCGTGGGCATATTTGTCAAAATTGACAGTGATTTACCCGTGGTCAACCGCGGTTGTTAGTGGAGCTAAGTACATTCCAAACTTGTGATTAAATTGAGCAGCATGCCGTTCTAAGAGTGTGTCCTTTAAAAGCGTCAGTCTCTAGATCATAATCAACCCCCGAAGTGTTTGGTATAGGGATGGGAAGTCTACTACGGCTGGTAGCGTCAATGAAATAGCGCCGTTTCCCAAGAGTTTTTGTCATCTCTGCTCCCAAATTTGGATTCGTTATCGCGATAAATTTTTTCGATCTCCGCATTCTGACATTTATCCACCGACAATACTGGAGAGACGCCTACCGAGATAATGCTCCGATTGTCCCCCAGAACCAGCGCAGCTAGGGCCGCTCTCGTCGCGCCCCGCATTTTCATTTTCATTCGGAGTCGTTGCACTCAAACCCAGATCCCGATGCTCTGTCGGATCATTATTGTTGGCTGCGGAGTTGGAGGTTTCTTCTATTAGCTGATCGAGATGTTCGTCGCATTTCATTTTTCTTAAAATTAATTTAAACTATTCTAACAACTCTCATCACTTTACATATTTATTTAATTTTTTCACAAAATTATTAAAATAAAAAATGCGCACAACCCGGGATACATATGATCACCATTATGCTCCGCAACAAAGCTCGCAGCGTGAGCACAAATTGTTACATTGTTAACCATTGTTCAGGCATTTGTTCAGCATTATTCAGCATTTGTTCAGCCTTAAAAAAATTATTAAGCAATTGCTAAGCATTGTTAAGCATTGTTCAGCATTTGTTCAGTATTTGTTCAGCCATTGTTTCAGTATTTGTTCAGCATTTGCTAAGCATTGTTCAGCAATTGCTAAGGCATTGCATAGCTTATTACTTTGCAATTTTCCTAATTTTTTCAAAATTATTTTAATTTTATTAATAATCGTTAGATTTAGTTTGATAACTTTATAAGCAGTTGGTTGATCAGTCTTTGCAGAAGCTTGGCGTGCTTAGTTTTCGAAAGTATCTGTCGAACCTCCAGGCGCTCCTCGCGCGTTGGGGATATACGTCATTCTCTCGAAGACAGTCATCGAATGAAGTCTCGGTCCTTGCAGTGAAAGAGGGCGACCCATTTCGTTTGCTCGCGCAGATTCCTTGAGGGTATGCGTTGTATTTTGAGTGGATCATCCATACGCTTTGCCTCGCATGGCGGCCGAAAATGCGCGAGTGAGCTGGAGAGCATTGTCCTTCTTTTTGGTCATCGCCGACTTGGATGACGCAATCGTTCAATAACGTATAGGGTGGGCTGCCTGAAATTTTGTATAAACCACGCAACCAATCGTGAAGCCTATTCCGGGGTCAATAAACGTATACCTCAGGTCGGTTTCCCTATCCACAGGGCACCTCTGATAACGTTATCGTTTGTGCCGCCTGTGGGAATGGATCACAATGTGACGTAAGGCTCGCGGTGGATACCTCGAGTAAGTCGAGGATGAAAACGTTTTTCCACATCCTTGTCTGCCCACATTATTATGGCAGAGTGAGCATCTTCCAATGTGAATTGGTATTGATTGCTAGATTTCTTAATTTTTCAAAATTATGTTATTAATAAATCGTTAGATGAAATTTTTTTTTATTAATAAATCGTTAGATTTAGGTAGATCGCTGATACGTATCGACCATCTTCGTTGTTGAGTTGTGCGTCTGTAATTATATATAAGTACACGTTCAATGGGCACGGCTCCGTGCCTCTTTGGTTATCTGGATCGTTCACACCCTCACTAGCTTCTCAATTTGGCGTCCGCTACGTGTATTTGGTCATGTCGCTGGTCGCCATGTCTAGCCATAACGGTATTTGGTATTCAGGAACTCCGCGAGGGAGACGGCCGAGGAGAGATGCAGGTCTTTAGCAACTGTCTGCAACCTGCCGGAGAGCGCTTTAGATCCGCGCAAAACTGCTTTCTTACTTCATCCCACTGTGGTGGCGCGCGAAGACCGCGCTTGTAGAGTTGATTGGGACTCCCTCGATCGTCACCTCTACCTTCGTGACTTTGGGGTTATAGATTTGTCGGTTTTTCTAGCACCGAACGTCGAACGAGAATCCCGTCGAACAACATCAGTATCCTTTCATCGAGCGGTGCGGGTACGTTGACGTAATATTCCACAAGTGTCGCTTTTGTTTTTCGGCATTTGCGATGGCGAAGAACTCGGTCGTAAAGTATGGCAAAGCGCCCGCGTACTGGGTTTTTTCTTTTGATCAATCGCGCTAGTTCGGGCATCGTGACCATGTCGTACTCCAGCGAAACATTATCGATGTATACGTCGATAACTGGTCGGTGGCTATGATAATCGGCCGTAGTCGTTGAACGTTAGTTCGTATTCGAGGAGGTCAGCCAAGCGCTCTGATAGTAGGGCATTGTGATCTCCTGCAATCATGAGTCGAGCGGGATGTAGAAGCGGTTGCCGTTAAGCGCCCGCGGACCGAGTTGGGGGTTCACTCGCGTTGTTATTGCCTTGTTAGCAGCCCCGACGGATTCTTTAGTTCGGTTACGTTCTTATTTTTTGCTGGTGTCAATATACCTCATGATATTTCAGCGTTTTCATTGCATCGTGTGACGTCTTCCACAGGTCCTGATAGCAATGGTAGACGTCGCTGTCATCGATCGACATCCTCAATACCAGAAATCTTTATCATAGTCTTCTTGACTATGGCGCGACCCAAGTTGCTGAAACGCGGTTTCGGTCCAGCGTCCGTGACGTTAGCGAAATAGTGAAAGCGAGGCGAACAGTACCCGGATATCAATGACGTCGTTTGCTACGAGGTTGGGGTAAGCGGATAAGAGCTGCTGGTTGCTGGTCGATCGTCGATGGGTTGTCGTAATAATCGACACTCTGTCTCCACGCCTTTTGCCCAGAGGGGCTCCACGCAGTCTGCGGTAGGATTGAGTTTGCGACCGTATTGACTCGAAGACATAATTAATTTTATTGAAACTATTAAACCGTATGGTTTTGTCTTTTATAACATAAATTAATTTTTTACGAAAATTATAAATATGGCTGATTACATGGACGAATTCGATCGCACTACGGGCGATCGAGAAGATTACCTCGATTGGTGATGATGATAACTTGAGGATTCCCTCACGGACACCCACCATAGAAACTCCAGTTCCAATCCAATCACAATTGGGTGTGGACGCTACCAACTAGTCATAGTCAGGAAGTAATTGTGGGAGCTGTAAACGACACTTACTGCAACAATTTGGCCAGCAGAAGCGGTTTTTGGTCCCGTCCTGTCGGTTCGCGACTACTCCAAGTTCAAATTTATGAGCGGTAAATTGCGACTAAGAGCAGCACTAACTGTCCCATTAGTTAACGCGAGGACCCGGAAAACCCCTATCTCTAAACACCATTGCAGGAAACGGGGGCGGTGGCAATCTAAGGGACGAACTAGGCTTCACGGATTGGAAGAGGGGTTTAAAACAATTATACCGGCCCGCGCTGTTAGAGGCCCTAACGTCTACGACGAAAAACTATAGCGAAGGACGGCCACCGGATAGAAACGGTCGAGCTCAGCGAGGTCCCTCAAAATAGCCACGACAGTTAATTAACACTATGGAGACCACGTTCAGCGTCCAATCACAATGGGAAAAATTACTTCAAGGATGACCCACCGTTTATATCTTTCGAGAACTCCGTGGACTCGATAGGCTCTACAAACGGTCCGGGGCGAACTGGTCCTTTACCTCTCCAAACTCACGGCGCTGGATGAACATATCGCGCTAGAAGAAAGGAAAACTGGAGGGAAGCCGGGAAGATAGGGAATTCTACGAGCGGATCAACAAACTCTGCGGTCTTTTCGGGTATGAAAGAGAAGCTCGCTTGGAGGCCGCCCGGCTACGATGAGGCTCTCCGCACACAAATAAGTCGGATCCGCGAATCAATCTCGAGGGTCCTGCACGAGGGAGACGACACCTCGGTGCGCGTGCCTTCGCACCCTCTGTTCAGAGAGCAGGGGCGTCACGATAGCAAGCATCTCGTTGCTATCGGCATGACTATATCGACCATAGTTCTAACTATCACTGGTGGTGCGGCGCTACCACCCGCTCCAACACCTGCACCTAGCTCCACGCACCGCTCCATCCGGGTGGAGCCAAGGGTGGATAAAAAAACAACTAAAGCCCTCGCAGTCTTATAGCTATATTATGCTGGAAAGGCGGCTGCCGCAACTTCCTGGACTGATCGGAAGTATCGTTTCTTACTTGCTATCTATATTATCAAAAAACGGCCGGGATGGGCTAGCCAAAAATACCTGGGGCTTTAATCGTGGCAATCGCCGGTCTACTATGATTCTCTGTCAGAGAGTTTCTACAACCAAAGCGTAAATAATCCGATCGCCACGAGGGCGATGACGAGCCCCAATTTCTCCTCCTCGTGTGTTGTGTTTCCAATTTCATCCAATTACGATTGATTGGTGGTTTTTCCAATCGCGAGTTGGTCTGTGATGGGAACTCGATGGGTGCATCCAATTTACGATTGGGGGTATGGGTTCGATTTTCGATTGGGGGAGGTGTATCCATTTTGTTGTTTTATGAAATCGGTTCCTCTGTGGGGTGCGCTGATGATATTCCGTGTTCACGTTACCGTTAGTGGCCGATTTTTTGATTGGCGGTGGCGATTACGATATGATTTTGTAACCGTCAACCGAGTCGTCTCGTAGGTATCATATTAGCTCGGCGCCATGATAAAGACCTTTCAAATACATAGTCTACTGGGGGTGCTGGCAATTCTGTAATTAAACGTCTTGATAATTCTGGATAGCCTTCTCCAGGTCCACCCTAGCTGATTGGATGGGTCCTCTACAAGTGCCAAATAATTGTTTTTGTGCATCAAATCGCGTTCCCATGCCCAGTATAGAACTGCGAGTTTGTTTTTGTGCCGCGAGAATGGCCCAGAGTACGTGCGAAATGGGAGTCGTTTGTCGCGGAGTAGTAACCCCGGCCTGCGTGAACCCCTAGACCCGTATCTAACATAAATGTACCCACCGCGTTCTGAACCTCAGCAGCCTGCTGTATGTTATCGAGCGTGAGCAGTTTCGGATGGTAACATTTACAAGAAAACACGCCACAGTTGTCGACTCCAGTCACTTCCGTCCGAAAGTCATAGTAGCGGGGTCAAAATTCCGGCGTTCGGAATGACGATGTGGTACCGGAGTGATCGTGTCTAAAATCAGTCTGTGTCCAATTCCCGGATCTGGCCGTGTATGAGAAAGTCCCGAGGCCGGTGCTGGTAGGTAATGCTTTCTGTCTCCAGTTCCGCGTACTTTTGAAACGTTAAAATTCGTTTACACAGTCTTTCAAAGGCCATACGGTTTATATGTGTTGGAAATGGGGATCCAGGCGTCGTCTTGAGGTTTGTGTAATACCTAGTTCTGTTGGGAATCCTCCTAATAGTATAATACACGTGATAAGTTGTAGACACTTCGGAGCATGACATTATTGGATGTCAGATGGTCTATATATGAATCTCAACCGGCTGTTGGCGCACCATACAGGAAATTTATTTGGTTCTGCCAATAAACTGCATCGTGTGTTGCTTTCCAGCCGTATTTCACTCCATCGTAGTAATCTTTGGCAACCTATATTGTTCAAAGATGTTAGGGAAGTGGGTGGCAAAGCAACTGTCCGTCTAAACCGTTACGGTTGGGTAGTTCAAGGCGGTTAACAACGTCTTTTTTGTGTTGTATTTACCTCCGACCCGCGTACTTGTTAATTAGAGTAATGCTAAATGCTTTGGTATCCATGTTTGATATTATTATGTTTGCTACTATAACTTATGTTCAAAAGGTGAGTTGTGAACTTCAAATTTAATAGAAAACTGTGCGGAAAAACGCCGGGTAGGCCTTAGATCAATCCCTTCCACGTTTGGATGGGCCAGAATGTGGGGATAAGAGTGAAGGGTTTTTCTATGTGAAGGTTGGTACTAACAATTAGGTGTTAAAGCTGCTCACGGACTGTGGGGAATAAGTACAGCTCATAAGATTTTGTCAACTCTGAGCTTGACGTTTAATCAACCTCTCAGTTTCGAATGCTACGGGCTCTCAACAATGATCATCAGCTCGTGATGTAGTGGTCTCCCCGGGGTTGGGTATTCAACTCGGGTGTAGTGTGACATTCGCCTTAAAATCAATAGGTGGCGGTATCCCCGGGTTGTGTTCGTAGGTGTTATCGGTGGATCTTCACCTTCACGAAAAACTCTCAGGGATGCACCTGGGATCGGGGATGAACAATGACAAACCCGATAGGCCGTGATCCCCCAGCACATTACTGAAAAAACTGTGCCGCCAGCGATTGTTTCTATGGCGAGACTGTAACCTTAGACTTCCCACACCAGAGATGAAAGTGTTTGGAATCGGGGACACATCCACGAGTTTGAAGATTTATATTCTTGATGATAAAGGGCTGAGAGTTGAATTAACGTTTACCCGATTTCGGTCGTACTAGGAGAAATTTCAAATTAATTAATAATTTTGAAAAAATTAGAATTTTAAATCGCCTGTTCGTAATATATATTGATCAACATTATGAGTATATACGGACCAGGTAGTTTTCCGATTGGTTGACAATTCAAATATTTGGAACCTGCAAGAAGGGGGATTATCCCGACAGAGGGTGACTTTTTAACTACCCAAAAAACAAAGAGCCTTGATAAATAGAACTTATCGAGGGCCACGGACGAGATTCACAAGAGTCTTACTATCACAACTAGAGAATCTGCCCTGGCTGTGAATACACAAAGTCTGTGAAGAAAGCATACGGAACTAACGTGGAAAAAAAAAAAACTAGGTAAAAAAATAAACCCAATTTAGAAAAGAGGCCCCGGTTGGGGATTGAATAAGCCCGAGAAGACCGCCAGACTGCACATTACGGAAGGTTTATGATGTGTTGCGCTTAGAAGACTCTCTCAGCAAAGAAGTTACACTTGCTGAATTAGGACGGGAAAATAATCGGATTATCGAAATGAGGGCCACGTGGGTCTTGAGAAAGCACGAGAGAACCACATGCGGACCTTATGAAGGCTTATGAGGTGGTTGCGCTCAGAGGACTCTCTCATCAGAAGAAAGCGACACTTACTGAAATAGATAAAAATACCATATTTCGAAAAGAGACCCCGGTGGGTATTGATAAGTCCGAGAAGATCCCACCAGTCTACCTTGCAGAGGCCATTGCGGATGAGGGGGGGGGGGGTGGGACGTATGATGCGTCTGCGCTTTAGAGAAACTCTCACAGTAAGAATCGACACTTACCGAAACTTGATGAAAAAAATGTGCCGAATTTATAAAGAGACCAGGTATGGGGTTGAGGGGGTCCGAGAAGACCACAAAGTGGCCATTGCGGTGGCTTATGGGCGTTACGCTCAGAGAACTCTTCAACAGAGAGCGGCACTTACTGACCTATATGAAAAAAATAACCGATTTAAAAAAAGAGACGGTTTTGATCTTGATGGAGTCCGACGGGTATTGGAATAGAAGCCCTAGAAGACACCAGGCGGATATTACCGGAGGCTTATAGGGTGTTGCTCTTAGAGGAATCTATCAACAGAGAAGCGACACAATACTAAACTAGATGAAAAATACCGCGAATTTCAAAAAGGACCCTGGTCGGGTATTGATAAAGCCTTAGAAGACCACCAGGCAACCATTAACGGAAGGCTTATGATGCGTTGCGCTTAAGGACTCATCTCAACAGAGAAGCTATCCACTTACTGAACTAGATGAAAAAATAACGATATAATAAACTGAAAATGATCGTATATCCGCGACAATGATCTTGAGGAGGCCTCTCTTATGAGATTCGTTACTGATGTCATATAACGCAAACAATGCGCTTGCCGGAATAGTGAAAACAATGAAAAAACCAAAACGTGTCATAACAGTTTGGGCTGAAGAAGCGGGGGGCCATTGGTGTGTGGGGCACTATGAATTTTCGGTTCGGTGCAAAGCGAGTATAAATATGGGGGATACACTTGACAGCTGCAGGTGAAGTTATCCAAATGGCGGGTCATGCTCGGTTTATGCGAATGGTCTCTTACTTTATACCTGTGGGCGCGGGTCGCGATCAAATATTGTAGTAGATGGGGAAGATACGGGGGGTTGGAGTCACTAAATCTCTGGATGATAGTTGACGGTGGTTTCGTTATCAGTGATGATCGAATTAGACTTTCCCAGGTTAGTGTTATTAACTTTGTTAAGAAAAATCGGTGACTCAGAGAGTTCTTCCACTATTGTCTCATTGTTAATTGAAATATATTGTGTAATAATAATATATTGAAATAAATTTAAACTATGAACGAATCACCGCCTTACAATTGTCAATACCGATCCCCACCAACACTGTATCAACTCTCATACCACTGCCACAACACTGTATTCAACTATTCAATACCACTCCACAACACTGTATTCAATTAAACGAAAAAAGTTCAGATTTTAGGTTGAAATAATATGTCGCTATGCAGGATATTTTAGTTAGGAGAATGTGCATATAGAAAAAGACAACTCTATTAAATATAGGCGCGCGGCAAACATACGCTGAAGCTCTTAGTACGTTCTGGAAGTGTTTCTGTGTTGTGTGGGGCGGGACTGCTGCAACGCTTATCTACAATTGTAAATGATTCTACTTGCAGGGGTTTTTGAGTGGGAATTACCGTTTTATTCTGGAACACTTGTATAGGTAATTAGGGCGGCGGGTTGGAAAACTCTGAGAAAAAAAGTAGAAACATGGATGAATATCCGTTCTGCTAGGTCTAAGAAAAATAGCATCGACGTTAATGGTTTGTTCAAAGATCGTTGGCCGATAAGAAAATATCAAATTTAGAGTTTGAATCCGTGTGGAATGGAAGAAATGGGGAGATATGAAGAATTAAAAAATGATATAAGGATCAAGGCGCGCGCCACCATGCCAAAAATTGAGTGTACTGATTGGGATAAATTTAGGGTAAAACTTGGAAATAAAGTCGGAGGAAATGTTACAGCACCATTATAAAATAATTAAAAAAAATTTAAAAAAAATTTGAAAAAAAGTAGTATAGAGGGAGTCAAAATGATACCACCCTCTATACTACTAAAAATAATTAAAAAAAAAAATAAAATAAAAAAAAAAAAAAAAAAAAAAAAAAAAAAAAAAATTCTTAATTTTCATAATTTTCCTAATTTTTTCAAAATTATATTGGTGCAGTAAACAAATTTACATACCTATACAACATGTGTTTTTCACTGAGAATTATCGGCTCTGTTTACCTCGGCTATCAATTTACGCATGGGCCATAACCCGTGTAATTGAAACATTGTCGTTACAACATAAATTAATTACTATGTAATAATAGGGAGTGTTCAGCTTATTATTAAAAAAAAAATATAAAATTAATTATAAAATTAACAAAATAACGAACCATCACATGTTTTCTTTCGCCAATAGGTATTAATAATAATTATAATATGCACACCATTTGTATGTTGTATAGGAAACTGATGAGTATATATATGTTTGTTGACCTTACAACAATTGGTCTCATCTCGTGTGTGCTATGTTGTTGATCCGGTATGACGTCCGTCTCGTCTGTTTAATGGTAGCAGTCTATGCATATGTGTGTATTTGGCGATGTAATTGTGAGCTCAAAGGTGCCGGCCTAAAAGATTTCTGCCTAAGAGCTTTGCAATTTCGGAAACCAAATTCACACATAGGCTCGTCTTACTTCGCTGGTTTCTCTTAATAGAGTAATTGGCAATGGGGTTCAAGGCGACCCAGAAATGTGAGCCAACAGATGCGTGGGCTTAAGAAAGGTCCCAACACCCCAGTGGCTGGGTGCCGGCTAGAAATCTGCCCAGTCGCTGGGGTGTTGTGCACGAGTGGAGGCTTTTGCTATTTTTTTTTACAAATTATTAATATCTTTATAAGCGATATCGTAGAAATGTATATTCGTAAACGAATCGTTGGGTTTTAACAATTTTATATAATACACCTTAGTTTCATATCCGTCTTAATGTTTGTATTTGCCTCTTGTATGGTTGACATAATTGCCGGTATAATATTGTAAATGCAATGTTTTTATCGGAGCGTAATAAATTACGCTGATATTTCATGTATTCGATATCGCCTAGTGTTCTCATTTTATAGAATATATATAGGACTATAACCCCCGTATTCTTCGTAAAGTTCTTCAACACAGTTATTAAAATTTATAGTATATATTACAGTAGTATAGAGGGATTCAAAATGATACCACTATTACAGTGTGTTTATGTTTCATCCTGGAAGACGTAATCGTGTAATCTCTCTATAAAATGGACACCTAATTTACATGTTCATAACACGTGTAATTGGAACATTGTCGTCTGCTTATAACATAAATTAGTTCTGTTCAATAATTTTCAATTTCTTCTAATAATTTTCCAATTTCTTCGTTAAAAGCGATATTGTAGAAACGCATATCCGTAAACGAATCTTTGATTTTAAACTGTTTTATAAAATTAGTTTGATAATGTTTCGGTAGTGTCGTTTCTCCGATCCTAATTTAGTCGCTTCATTATATAAATTTGATACTTATACCGGCGACATAATTGCCGGTTTAATATTGTAAATGCAACGTTTTTATCGCAGCGTAATAAATTACGCTGATATTTCATGTATTCGATATCACATAGTATTGTCATTTTACCGTGTTTTAATACTGTAGAAACAACAGCGTAAAATCCTTCATCAAATCATTATAAACGTCCAATTCGTTGTGTATTTTATTATCCATTTTGTTATAATATATTATAACCTATTAAATTTATATGTTCAATTGGACGTGAAAAAAACATGATGTATTTATGACACCAATTTTGAATATTTCGTGGTTGGTGGGAGACAATTTCATCGTTAACTATTTTTTTGATTTTTTGGGGGTGGTGGAGTAGTATAGAGGGTGGAGAAATGATGCCACCGTTAGGTGGTATCATTTTGACTCCCTCTATACTACTACTCCGTCACGACATCATACGATTGTGCCTACACTATATGGTTAAATATATAGTAATTTAGAAATTTTGCATATATCAGAACAATTGTTTGAATGCCATACGCCGTAAAATGGTACAGAAAATACGATAGGCGATCTGTTCAGCTTCGATGTATATATGCTTATGCAATGAACATGTAAGATTGTGTTTATTTAGTATCATATTCATTAACCTCGTGCAACGTTAACTGTTTTTAAAAGAAACTCAGCTTATGCTCGTTTCTTATGAAATCAGCAAACTCGTTTAAAAATATGATATCAAATGATCACGCATGTAAGGTGCTTTATTAAACTATGTTATACCCGGGGGTAGTGCATACTGGATTGTTACACCACTGGCGGTCTCCCGTCTAGTACTCCGTACTTCGCCATTTAACACATTTTCCGACCTATCATTTTCTGATATAACATATTTCAAAATAACATTACTGTTACCCCTATGTTGAAAAATAAAATGTGTTGAAACGTCCGTGCGCACGTACGTACGTATGTACTACCTACATACCTACAAGTACAACATACTCAACAGACAGACTATAGCTAATGAATCATATTTATCCAAATTTTGAGAAGTAATTCAATCCAAATGGTGTTCAAAGATGACCGCCAACATTTCTTAACTCTTTAAACTGAGCAAACATGTGGAATAGTTGGATTAACTATATTCGAATGTATTAGTTGACTTATTATGAGACATTTCAACTACGCAATACATTTACTACATAAGTCATGTATTATATCATGTAATGTGATGTTCAAAATGGCCACCAAATTGCGAACAATGTCACAAAGTAACGTACATTTGTGTTTACAATATATAGCATTAACACTAATTAATATATTTGAATTTGTTATATGGGTTATAAGTTGATATTTGAACTATGCAATACATTTTATGCATATATTATTTATTATACTATGTAAACTGATATTCAAGATGGCCGCCAGATTTAGATAAATATCTAAAAAAAATAGTTAACTCTATATATGGCAAATCAGCACAGGATGGTGAAAAAACAACTTGGTAGTGTTATGTATGCTTAAAACATGTATCACTTTGGCGGAGTTAGTTCTCTGCGCCATTTTCAAGCATAATTACGTTCGTAACTGCATGTATACCATCGATGTGTCATTATCGGCCCTGCGCAATGGAGTTGTGTTGGCTAAACTTAATTAATTAATACCATTTAATACATACGTTATTATATTGTATAATAATGCGACAACCAGTACTATCTGGCATATTCAATGCGTTGGGTCTGGTACATCGATATTGAGTAAGTAGGCTTAATAATCACCAATGATCGGAAAATAACAACATTCACACAACACATCAGTGCATTCACAAGACTCATCCCTAAATTACATTAGCTGTTGCTGGGACGTTACGCCCATTCACTTTATATCACCTGTACCTATCAGTATAATCCAATTATGAAGGTACCATGAAATGTAATCGTTGAAAATAATTAAATTTTGAAATCGATTGTTGTATGAGACTGGCAGCATACTAGTAACATTGTTCTCACGTGTGATTATAGCAGCAGCTACATCATATTATGCTACCAGTCGCTAGTTCCCTTCGAACATATAAACATGCTTGATCGAGTAGTGCCATTTGAAATATAACAATAATACAGTAGTACCGTACATTCATTATTATCACATTTACCAAATCAACCATATATTACCGAACATATAAATGCAGGATTCACATTCTAACAAGTTGAATATTCCACATTTTGACATCAGTATGAACTTGTAAAACGTATACATACCACCATATTGTTAATCCCATGCATAATAGTAATGTAATCACATTTATCCCGTCAACACAGTGCGTATGTGCCGTGAAACACGGTGCCGTGAAACAATCTTGATATCCTGTCAATGCTGTGGCTGGGGTTATTTATTTGCATTTTAAAGACGTTTGTAAGTGTTGACGGGATAAATAGAATAGTACGTTAGTGCCGTGAATGGAAACAAATATCTGGCGCGGCACGGAAACGGGATGTGCTCGGCAGAGCCTCGACCATCCCGTTTCCTGAGCCTTGTCAGATATGTGTTCCCATTCACGGCACTAACCTACTATTCTCTATATATTCATTCATATAGAGAATAGTAGGTTGAGTGCCGTGAATGGGGTGGGGAAAAAATATCTGGCAAGGCTTAGGAAACGGGATGGGCGAGGCTCTGCCGAGACAATCACGTTTCCGTGCCGCGCCAGATATTGTTTCCCATTCACGGCACTTACCTACTATTCTATTTATCCCGTCAACACCTACAAATAGCTTTAAAATGCAAAAAGATAACTCTAGCCACATCCTCAAAATCGGAGAATCGACTAGAGTGATAACCCCATCACAACTTTTATTGTTGCTACGCACACACAAAATAAGTCTGTGCCTTTTGGAAGCAAACATCGTTTAATGTCACAGTAGTTTGGCATATTTCACACAAAAACATTTGTTCACGTATTTCTACTTTTAATAATGTCGAGAATCATGAATATTAAAGTATATTTAATAATTACACAGCTGTGTAAACACGTGTGTTCATGAGATTTTGGAGCGGCAACTTACTCGTTGCGTTTCGAACACACTGTCACTGGGCAGATATTTTACAATTAACAGCATGTACAGTTACTGTTTGTACACATGGAAGTTGTTGATTTTCAGTGTGGCTCCGGCAAATAGTGACTGGACATATTGCTGATTCGTATTACTGGATATTGTCAGCGATTGAAATGCGACACCACTTTGCCTCTGGCCAGTCTGGGTATGTAAAGTTTCATGTTCACACGTGTTTACACTTGTCATAGCCATAGCGGAATTCCCATTGCAGCACACACGTCAGCACTGATCTATACTACTTCAACACCAACATTTTCAGCACTGCCACGACCACTATAATGTCGTCCCAGAAAATGTCATATGTTCCTGGATCTAAATAATCAGACATCTTTTTGTTTGCAATACTTTTCCAAACTCAAGTAGAATTTATAATTTATCAATGCTTTTGCTTTTTCCAATTTTATTCTTGCTTGCAAAAGACAGCAAAATACAATGGATTGTGGGACTTGGAAGGCTGCCAGTTACAGCAGCAAAAATGTAAACAAATACTCTTAATTAGATGCATTTTAATTTGTTTTTGTTTTCTTTCTTTCTGGTACTTTTTTATTATCATTTTACATTATTTCATAAGTAAGTGCCAAATCTCAAATGTCAGCGTTTTTCTCAAGCGTATCATTTTGTTTACAAGAATTCACCTAATTGTCAAAGGTTACTGTGTCAAAGTATTCTAAAGCATTATTGAAACACATATTCATACGCAGTGATTGGGTCGTATTGACTGGATATCAAAAATGTTTCACGGCACCGTGTTTCACGGCACATAGGCACTGTGTAGACGGGATAAACATGTATTCACTGTCTAGACTGATGATTGAATCAAATAGTCCTCATACTGCTGTTTCTGCAATACACAAGTCCGCATAACATGTGTCTGCATATATCTGATGCATGACTTTACGGAACACCAAAGAGAAAGTAAAATATAGATAAACAGTATGTACCGTTAACATTGCTCATAACATCTGAAATATCCTAACAACGCTACAACAAAGGTATGCATACATGTATGACTGCCAGGCGACATAATCTTTATTTATTATTCATTTATTTCACAGGAATATATGCATTATGTTTACAATGTACTCATATACAGAAGTAACACGGTAAAATGAAGATATTTTATGAATTGTCATACACCGGGTTTTTTTACTGAACAATACAATATTTTAATTAGCAGTTTGTGTCACCCAAATTTATTTAAATGGATCTTACTTACTATGTTGTATTTCACTATCCTGTATGTTATCATAAGTATAGTTAATATGAATAATTCAATCAAGAATAAATACAGATGCTAATGCAATTGTTTGCCGAGCCCACTTGTTGAAAGCGAGACATGGTGATCACAATGTCATGTGTATGTCCGTCGGAGAGTTAGTCATAAATCTGAGTTAAAGTTGTCAAATCACTTGTATTTCTTCAATCATAATGAGATTGCCTTGCATAAAGTTTTCACAAAGCAATATGTTAAATTTTGTAAATACCTTATGCGCAATGCTAGGTCGCGTCTACTGGAAATCGCAAACGTTTTGTTTTTGTCACCATCCATACTTTCTTTATGTAGCTCATGCAAGTCGCCTATGAATTTGAATTTAATGTTTTAGGTACCTTTTATATCTAACAACTTGCATACATGTACAGTCTGAACATTACACATTGAGGCTATCAATACATCCTCGGACTATCAAACGCCTCGGCTGGCTCATCATGTGGGCTGCGGCCATCTATTGGACAACGTATTGGATCAGGTTTCGGCAGCCATCTTGGACACCGTATTATTTCAAATAGTAATGTAATTGAAGCTGAAATTGTAATTACTGTAGTTAATAGATAATTACAAATCAAAGAAATGAACTTGTGAAGAAAATGCAGTTTTTACTTATTTTGTCGGCCATCTTGGCAGCCATATTGGCTATTTGAAAGGATAAGTAACTCAAAAGTATTGAAACGGTTACTATGTGCATTGTTCAGTGATTTGCTGCCATATTACGTGTGCATGTGATCAGCATAGTCACCTATAGGAGCCTAATCAATGTATGGCAGCCATATTGGACGCCATCTTGAATTCTGGATTAAATTCCAATGGGATTTATGTGGAGTTTTGAGATATGCTTCTCCTAATGATATTCTGGACCTATTCTGAAAAATTAAGTTTTGGCTTATTTTTTTCCCGATCTTTGGCGATTTTATGTCTTATACTATTCGCCCATTGGGCCGCATATCACATGTGGACGTTATGTTGGTAACGATAAAATGTCCACAATATATTAATGAAGAGTTGTGTATAATATATTAATGAAGAGTTGTGTATAATATATTAATGAAGAGTTGTGTATAATATATTAATGAAGAGTTGTGTACAATATATTAATGAAGAGTTGTGTATAATATATTAATGAAGAGTTGTGTATAATATATTAATGAAGAGTTGTGTACAATATATTAATGAAGAGTTGTGTATAATTGAAGAGTTGTGTATAATATGTTAATGACGAGTTGTGTATAATATATTAATGAAGAGTAGTGTATAATATATTAATGACGAGTTGTGTATAATATATTAATGACGAGTTGTGTATAATATATTAATGAAGAGTTGTGTATAATATATTAATGAAGAGTTGTGATAATAATAGGTAATATATTAATGAAGATTGTTTATAATATATTAATGAAGAGTTGTTATAATATATTTAATGAAGAGTTGTGTATAATATATTAATGACGAGTTGTGTATAATATATTAATGAAGAGTTGTGTATAATATATTAATGAAGAGTTGTGTGTAATATATTAATGAAGAGTTGTGTATAATATATTAATGACAAGTTGTGTATATATTAATGATAAGTTGTGTATAATATATTAATGACAAGGTGTATAATATATTAATGACAAGTTGTGTATAATATATTAATGAAGAGTTGTGTATAATATATTAATGACAAGTTGTGTATAATATATTAATGAAGAGTTGTGTATAATATATTAATGAAGAGTTGTGTATAATATATTAATGACAAGTTGTGTATAATATATTAAGAAGAGTTTGTGTATAATATATTAATGACGAGTTGTGTATAATATATTAATGACAAGTTGTGATATATATTAATGAAGAGTTGTGTATAATATATTAATGACAAGTTGTGTATAATATATTAATGAAGAGTTGTGTATAATATATTTAATGAAGATTGTGTATAATATATTAATGACAAGTTGTGTATAATATATTAATGAAGAGTAGTGCATAATATATTAATGACAAGTTGTGTATAATATATTAATGAAGAGTTGTGTATAATATATTAATGAAGAGTTGTGTATAATATATTAATGAAGATATATTAATGAAGAGTTGTGTATAATATATTAATGAAGAGTTGTGTAAAATATATTAATGAAGAGTTGTGTATAATATATTAATGAAGAGTTGTGTATAATATATTAATGAAGTTAAAACAATACATTTAGATTATGTTCACTGATAGATTGACTGATCACTGGGGCCCATTTCACTAAACTTTGTACTTTTTATCGTACGAAGTATCGTGAAACGGGTCCCAGATATTCCACATTAGTCGCAACGGTTGTCACGTATGGTGGGTGGTTACTCATTTCATGTACATGTATTCCTTATTTCGTGGCGAATGAACGCTAATTAGCGTCGTAGGGGTGTTGAATAGCGTAACGGAGACATGAATAAACGGAGATTAACCATGTTAAAGACGCTAAATTTCACTTCTTGGTTTACTCGCCGTGAAGAAACGCAAATTAGCCTCCATGATACGTAAAACAGTATGGCGAAGAAACGTATTCGCGTGGGGTAATATTTCACCTCGTAAATATATTACTTTAACGCGATAATTAGCGTCTAGGAGGCGTAAAACAGCGTGGCGGAGATACGAAGGTTAATTATTAATATGCGTTCCTTAGTTTCTAAGCCATGATATTTTACGTTTCCCGGACGCTAATTAGCGCTTCTCTGCCACGAAGGAACGCGGGAACTAAATGTCCCTAACCAGCCACCTTAGTTACATTTCTTCAGCCTCATTTATGCAGTATCAGGTCGCATTTAATGAGCTCTTTCATTACCGAAAATCAATTCGTGAACATGATACGTGGTCATCTATGTATTTCTGCGTCTATGTATCACATTCACAGCCTCATGATGGTAATTAATCATCACCGGTGTAACCAGCGTAGCCCTATATCAGACTGCGCATCTGGGGCCGATTCACTAAACTTCGTACGACTAAAATGTTCGTAAGAGCAAATTTAGGATCGTCTGGAAATTTCAATTAATTAATTTACATTTATTGAGCATAGGCTGCATATGCAGCCTATGCTCAATAAATGTAAATCCATGAATTGTTTAAAATAAAACATTGTGATTGTGAAATTTACAGACTATCATAATTTTGCACATACGAAACATTTTAGTCGTATGAAGTTTAGTGAAACTGCCCCTTGAGTTTGTGCTGGTCGCATTTCAATAAATGTTGAGTGGATGGCAGGTGGGAGCATACGATGAGTGCAATTTAACGATCGGGGTTCATCCTTACCGGAATTCCGACCGGATAACTGGTTTGGCCTTCACATACATCTTTGGCATTTTGTACATTACAGTTGAATCTGGTTATAACCCTTATGTGTGTATTACAATTATTCGTAATCCTATTGGAGGAGAAGGGGTCAAGTGACTTTGGTGTGGTATAGTGCTGGCACCAAGTCAGGTTATTCTAATTTCAGGGCTGAATATATTGTTTCTCGATGTAAATATTCCGTTCTGATTGTGGGACCCCCCCCCCCCCCCCACCCCCCCCCCCTCACCACCCAATGCAGCAGGTTAAAAGGGATCGAACCCGTTTGCCCTGCCTTACATGACCTTACCTGTCGATAGGTCGTTAATCACCATTACAAACAAATCAATCACTGTCGTACGTGTGTACTTTAATAGTGACCCGCATATGATACTGGCGCGACTGTAGAACTGAGGGTAAAATGGTAATACATGTTATGTATTACATTCAAAACATCAACACATGATCTGCAATTGCCCCGACGTCCTCAATGTTACCCGCACAAAATGTCAAGATCGTGAGCTCGGAAGTATATTTTAGCTGTCATGTCCACACATTCATACGATGTTAAGCGGCCCTCACATATCAACAGGCGTCCGAGAGATTTTTCTATTCGCAGGAGCCGCCGGGGGATTTAGAGCCAGTTGATGAATCGGGCGAATTTCATGTCTGCGAGGTGTGCCCTCAAACATTAGACGGGGCCCGGGCGGTGCTCTTTGAACATTGGATCGCAGTGGAGACAGTGCGCCCGCCAGGGCGTCGGACTGACGCCACTAGATCATGTAGATAATTTGGCGGGCGCCGGCTGATCAAAGAACAGATTGGTAGGCGTAGATTGGAGCCCGGCCGGGCGCCGCCAGGACGCCGGCCGGTCGACTGGCGATTGATGTCGCGCTTCCCCGCTCGAGTATATATAGATTCGTTGTATCAATCTTCAGGGCTGGGCTACCGGCTTGCCACGACCTAAAATCGTTTTTGAAAAATCGTAGATTTGGGAGTCAGGTTTTCACGCCTGCGTGGTTCTGGTGACCCCTAAAAATCTCAGCGGAGCCTGTAGAAATATGACAGCGTCCGACCGGACGCCTCGCGAAAATGATTGTTTGGCCTGTTTTAGGAGTCGCGCAGGTGCCGCGACCGATATGTGAGGGCCGCTCTTAAGTGACATTGATTCATGCACCCCGACGGTACTGTCTGTCGGTCTATGATTCGTGAATCTCGTGAAGTCCCGTTCACTTATTGGTCCATTGTAATCTCTGTGAGTGACTTCATCAATTCAACGAACTCTGCAAAATCAAGATACTCAGTAGTGTATTAACCAACATGTGCAGGTACATGTAGTTAGTTTTCTTATATCTAAGAGCGGAAATTGGCTCAAAGAACCTTCCATACCAGGGGCCAGTTTCACTAAGCTTCGTACCACTAAAATGTTCTTAAGTGCAACTTTAGGATCGTCTGTAAATTTCAATTGTTGTATTTACATTTATTGAGCATAGTCTGCATATGCAGCCTATACTCAATAAATGTAAAGCCAATAATTGTTTACAAGAAAACATTGTTAATGTGACTTTTACAGACTATCATAATGTTTCACTTACGAACATTTTAATCGTACGAAGTTTAGTGACACGGCGCCCAGGTCCAACATCTGCACACAGTATGTTCTTTTGTTTAATAGCAGACGACATAATAAACAGACCAGTAGCCCATTACACCAAAATTGCTAAGCATACTAAACACTGCATTTAGTTGATGATTAAACGTATGCAAAATTATTATACTGAATGTATTACATTATCACAGCCAAAATGGCTGTAATAATGTATTCAATTCAGTATAACAAAAATTTAATAAATGTATCCGTAAATTGACCATTTCTTCCTCAAAGTGTACTTAGCAAGATAAGTATACTTTGCAATGTATTGGTAAAATAGGCTACAGATGCAACAATAATAAATCGGCTTCTTGTTTTTCTCATGTGAATTTTGTTCCGTCACCTATGGAAGTTACTAAAAAATGTTTTACAAGTTCAAGCCCCGATATAGTCTGGAATGCTGTGTTCCTAAATACTATTCGCGTTCGATTGTTTAACTAAAAACTAGTTTTTTATTTATTTTATCTAACTTTGTTCTTTAGGTAGCAGTGACCAGTTAACCGCCAGTTTCCTATAATGGCACAGGTGAAATATTACACTTTCTGCTGAGTAAAATTACTTTTAATTGTTTAATTATTATTTTTTACTCGATATTTTTATTTGATTACGATTTTACATCGTATTAATTGACGAATGCTCATCCCAGGGCTATCTGACCTGTTCCCATTGATCAGAAATGGGCAAATACGAATTGAGGGTATATTGTGACAAAAAATAATCAAAACAACATATTTTTCTGGGAGTTTCAAACAATATTTTATTTCAGAGAAAACTCATGGATGGGAATTGGTTTGCACCATGATAGTACATTTGCCTCTGGATGATGATGGAGAAAATTTTGTCTGTAGTTCTGCAAATGACGTGGCACGGCATCATTTTAAAGTGTACATTTTACCTCAGAATTTGCTCATTTTAAAGAGGCTGCACGGAGATATTTCACATTGCTGTATAGGTAAGGAGCACTAATACAGCAGCATATTTGTGTTTATGTAAAAACTTCTAGTGTTCTTGGTTACACATGTCGAGCGCATATTGACGTCTGCCCACTTATTTGGAATATTGCATTAAATACATACTGTCCGAGGGCGTGAAATTGATAATTTTAAATTAACTGGTCACTGCCCCCTTAGGTCATGCTGAACCTAAAAGAAGTTGGTGACATATTGGTTCGCTGCGATCTTGTATATTTAGCGGCCATCTTGAATTTAGGCATATTTCATAATATATTTACCAGTATAATGGGGATAATTATACATGGGCACCACGGGTTTATGGGAAATATATCTATATTCAAGATGACCGCCAAATATCCAAGATTTCGGCGAACAAAATGGCACCGTTATATTTTTCGGCTCAGCAAAGGTAGACCATAAATCGTGTTCAGAAAAATAATCGAACGGGCATACACAGTATCCCTTTCTAATTAGTTCGTCAAACATGTCGTTTATTTTATGAAGTGCCCAGCCGCCAACGTTAATCCTCTCCATATAATAGTATCAACTTTTCTGAACATATACTGGCAATGCTAACTTGCAATCAAGCACTTTGATTGTCTGTAGCCTATTTCACCAACATTGCAAAATATACTTTTCTAGCAAAGTATACTTTGAGGGAGTAATCATTTATTTTCCCCAAATGCATTATATCATATAGAACTAACCATTGCATATATTTGATGATTAAAAGTATGCAGAATTATTATACTGAATTTATTACATTATCACAGCCAAAATGGCTGTGATAATGTAATAAATTCAGTATAATAAAAATCAATAAATTTATCCCTCAATTGAAAATTTCTCCCTCAAAGTATACTTTGCTAGAAAAGTATACATTGCAATGTTGATGAAATCGGCTACTGAGCCCAGTTAATCAAGCTGCTGGATTTTCCAATTACAACTTGGAAGTATTTTGGAATAACGGAATTGACAAATATTGGCAAGATTAGCGCAGACGATACTGTACCCGTATAGTCCAGTCGTTTCTCCACGAAGTCTTCCAGCATCGTCTCCCGATCATCGTCCGTGACCACGTGCTCCAGCTCCGCCAATAGATCCTCGAACTCCTCCCGTCCCAGGGTTCCACTGTCATCACGGTCGAACTTCCGGAAGAGCTCCTTCAGCGACCCCTGGCGGTCGACGACGTAGCCGAATATGCGTTTCACGATGACGATGACGAATTCCTCGAAAGACACCCTCCCGTCGCCTGTTGGGGTGACATTTAACCCTTATAATGCGGGAAATGAAAACAGTAGTCTGCTTTGCTTTATTTACTGTCTTCCTTCTCAATAAAACATTGTTTGGTTTGAAAGTACTCTAAAATTATTTCCAGTGTTGTCAAACAATCCTTTTCAAGAGGAAAAAATAAAAAATGAAAATAATAAATAAACGGCAAACGACAATAATTAGTGTCAATACGACCAAATGGGTAAGGAGGATGACAAACCGCTGTACACATTGATGCCCGTGTTATTTGTGTTACAATATGCATATTCCTACTTTAGGTTATCAGCTCACAGTCAATGAATATTGTGATTTAAGTGCCTAAAACATTGGCATTTTCTGAATTATCAGTCAGTATTGGTTATATATCGGAATTGTATAGAAGAGTCCCGGTGTCAATACTAAAATATTACTTACGAACTTTTTAGTCGTACGAAGGTTAGTGAAACGGCCCCCTGGTTCGATCTTCAACCGGAGAAGTAAGTGAGATGATGGGGTAGTCGCCACACTGGGCACATGGGTTACCTCCCGGTACTCGGGATTCCTCCCCCTTACGCCTCTACCAACGAAATCAGTTGTTCTCTCGCACTAGTTTGTAATCGTTGTAAAAATACATAAAGTTTAAAAGAACATGCACTGCACGACCAGCCGTGTGCGGTCCCGAAAGGGAATTGTACAGTAAGTGAAATGCATACACAATAACACGAATGCAACGAAAGCCGCACAACAGCTAGAGGTGTACCGCTTTGAGCTGGCGCGTTATTATTGTAAATATTATTGTAAACACATGCTATTTTTAAATAGTTTACGTCATATGTTGTAGACATGGTATTTGTATACCAGCGCAAACGCATTAACATTCGATAGAATTGCTGATAATAGTAACATCGTTTAGTGCTCTAGTGGGTAGATCTGCTGTTTGGTAATCGGACGGTCGTGAGTTCGAATCATGCCAAAGGCATAAATTTTTCTCTCGCTTTTACTATTTTGGCACCAGAGGTAACGCACACATCCCGAAACAGTCGTGCATTTACTTTTACACAACATTATAAAACACTTCACTTTGAACCTAATCATTGTGAAATGCATTCTGCACATTCGTGTGTTATTGTGAAAGTCCACCTCGACTCACTACAAATGCAAATATGTTACGGAGAACTCCATGTCGAAAAATAAACTTCTCACTTCAGATAATAAACAAATAAATAAATAAACGTGGATGCATGTGGTTCATAATTACCATGTCAATTGTTGTTACATGTAATAAAGATGCACTAAAAAGAAAAAGAAAACACAAAAACAATATTTAAAAAGAAATATATATATATATATACAATGGCCAAAGTGAGGATCGAACGCATGCAGTGCAAAATGAAAATCAAGTGTCACCGTTGGCCGCCAGTTTACCCACTGCTCCAGTATGAGAAACTGTTTTGTCAATCGCAATATATCGATCATGACTATGGCGACGCGCCATAATAAACAGGGAAATACCTACAGGAATTCCATGTTTATTTATACACCAATGTTTATATAAACAAAGCATGTAAACAACGCCATGTCAGGCTGGTATACTTATACATATATTCCCAAATGTATCGGTGGGGAAAACATTACACCATACAAGTACAGTACACAAAGCCACGACAACAAGAGGGCCGCCATGGAACGGCTAGTGAACAAATCAGTCGACTGGGACGGCCGAACCTGGCTAGCAAATCAGATATCACGTGAACCTCGACGTACGACCTTAAAAACATACAAACACAAACTATCAATACACGGCTGTGACTGGATAAATGGGGCGTATGGGGTTTGCGACCAGTGTAGATCCCGATCAGCCTGTGTATTCGCACTGTCTGATCGGAACCTAGACTGTTCACCATTTCACCAATGCAACACATTATGCTTTTAACCAGTAATATCAATTGTCACCAGCCCAACGAACTGTGCCGTTTCACCAGGAGCTACACTAACCACAAATCCCATAAGCTCCATTTCCCAACTCACAGCCACATGCATGTATAATGGACGGAGAAGACCATTTCATATCGCAGTACAATCACGGGTTGAAGTAACGGACCACGGTCTATAAATGCATTAACTTATTTGTGTTAGCCTACTGATACTTTTAGGTATACAGTGAAACCTCTCTTAACTGGAAACTGGCAGGTCCACACGATCCGGCTTCAAGAGGTTTCACTGTACATCAGTCATTTGATCATTGTGAGCCATGGTTGTGTGCGATGCGATCATGAACAAACAGTATCACCTGAGATAAATGAGCAAGAAACTCATCAAAAATAAGATCATATGTTACTTGGTGTCCGGTTTAGAGAGGTTCCACTGTATGTATTGCATTTATAGACCGTGGTCCGTTACTTCAACAGTTGGGTACAATGTGGATGTATGCCAACCGTCGTACCATTCAGATCATACTCGCGGATAAGGGCCTTCACCTGGGTGTTGGCGGGAGACACGCCCCACTGGATCTGCTTCAGCGCTATATAGAAGTCGTTGTACGTGATGTAGCCCTTCTCGTCACGATCGAAGAACAGGAATGATGGCATGTAACCTGCAATGGCGTGGCGGGAAACTATGGAACGCCACATTTGCATAAGCTCAAACAATTAATGCTATCTCTAAATAAGTATAGCTAGCATTAAATATTTAGAGCTAGCTCCAGATCATTTAAATATCTCTCTAAATCATTTGGAGCTATCTCTAAATAGTTAATGCTAGCTCTAATTATTTATAGCTCGCAATAAGTATTTGAGTTTATGTAGGTTCCAGGAACGTCAACTCTACATGCACTCAAATATTTAATGCGAGCTCTAAATAGTTAATGCTCGCTCTAAATGTTTAATGTTAGCTCTAATTATTTAGAGATAGCAATAATTAGTTGAATTCATGCAGATTTGGAACGCCACTCTAAATAAACTAAAAGTAATTAATGCTATCACAAAATAATTAAATATTTAGAGTTAGCTCTAAATCATTTGAAGAGCTCTCTAACTCATTTGGAGCATGTATATTCGGCGTTCCATTGGAAACGGCGGTTGTAAATGTCGCAAAGTACAAACAATAAGGTACTTACCTAGCCCCGCACGGGACATGGATTTGTTTTATTAATTCGTTACCTCGCATTAACAATTCGTTCCCACGAAATGACAATTCGTTCCCTCTATTTAACAGTTCGTTCCCTTGAATTAACAATTCGTTCCCATGGGAACGACTTGCTAAATGGAGGGAACGAATTGTTAATTTGTTGGAACGAATTGTTAATTCGTGGGAACGATTTGTTATATTGAGGGAACGAATTGTTATTTCGCGGGAACGAATTAATAAAAAGAGAATACTACGTCACCTGCGGGGACATAAATACATGTAATACATAGAGTTTGAAACAGGATTATATATGTGATATAAATACATGTAATACATAGAGTTTGAAACAGGATTATATATGTGATATAAATCATGTAATACATAGAGTTTGAAACAGGTTATATATGTGATATAAATACATGTAATACATACAGTTTGAAACAGGATTATATATGTGATATAAATACATGTAATACATAGAGTTTGAAACAGGATTATATATGTGATATAAATACATGTAATACATAGAGTTTGAAACAGGATTATATATGTGATATAAATACATGTAATACATAGAGTTTGAAACAGGATTATATATGTGATATAAATACATGTAATACATAGAGTTTGAAACAGGATTATATATGTGATATAAATACATGTAATACATAGAGTTTGAAACAGGATTATATATGTGATATAATACATGTAATACATAGAGTTTGAAAACAGGATTATATATGTGATATAAATACATTTAATACATACAGTTTGAAACAGGATTATATATGTGATACAAATACATGTAATACATAGAGTTTGAAACAGGATTATATATGTGATATAAATACATGTAATACATACAGTTTGAAACAGGATTATATATGTGATATAAATACATGTAATACATACAGTTTGAAACAGGATTATATATGTGATATAAATACATGTAATACATAGAGTTTGAAACAGGATTATATATGTGATATAAATACATGTAATACATAGAGTTTGAAACAGGATTATATATGTGATATAAATACATGTAATACATAGAGTTTGAAACAGGATTATATATGTGATATAAATACATGTAATACATAGAGTTTGAAACAGGATTATATATGTGATATAAATACATGTAATACATAGAGTTTGAAACAGGATTATATATGTGATATAAATACATGTAATACATAGAGTTTGAAACAGGATTATATATGTGATATAAATACATGTAATACATACAGTTTGAAACAGGATTTATATGTGATATAAATACATGTAATACATACAGTTTGAAACAGGATTATATATGTGATATATAAATACATGTAATACATACAGTTTGAAACAGGATTTATATATGTGATATAAATACATGTAATACATAGAGTTTGAAACAGGATTATATATGTGATATAAATACATGTAATACATACAGTTTGAAACAGGATTATATATGTGATATAAATACATGTAATACATACAGTTTGAAACAGGATTATATATGTGATATACATACATGTAATACATACAGTTTGAAACAGGATTATATATGTGATATAAATACATGTAATACATACAGTTTGAAACAGGATTATATATGTGATATAAATACATGTAATACATACAGTTTGAAACAGGATTATATATGTGATATACATACATGTAATACATACAGTTTGAAACAGGATTATATATGTGATATAAATACATGTAATACATACAGTTTGAAACAGGATTATATATGTGATATAAATACATGTAATACATACAGTTTGAAAAAGATTATATATGTGATATAAATACATGTAATACATACAGTTTGAAACAGGATTAGAAAACAAGCTTTTAATCTTATGTGAATTCTTCTCCTGGACACTTTCAAGGAAACTGGCTAAGGAACATATTGGTGAAATAAAGTAACATTGTTTAAAGTTTGACTAACCAAATAATGCTTCTAGGAAATAACAGCGGTACACCTTGACAAGAGCGGCTATATTGAGCTTTTCTGATGACTCGTTATACTTATTCAAAATGATTCATGCGGGGTACTGATTAGTTTAAAATATTATATTTGCGTAGGTAGAAAGTGATCACAGCAGCTGAAGCCAATCAAAATAGCGAATGATCACCAAAGTGATGTCAGTCTGACGTCATCATTTGACAATCTGCTAGAATGTCGATTATCGAACTTTAAACCCGACATATTCAGGGATCGCGTAGTCTATTGTTTACACAGGATTAATGGCGGCGCCCATGAGGTATCAAGTAAATATTATTGTTGATCAATACTAATGCTGTTTCTTCCTTTTAACATGTTTAATGATGACCATGTTCCACCCGTTAACACTACGAGTCCATAATACCGAATTTAGCAGCATTACTTGTATACATGTAGTTAGTATGAACATTCTGAACGTTGTCCGATTAAAATATATCTGCAGAATGTTCAAACTAACTATATAAGTACTGCGGATAAATATGGTATTGGTGGATTCGTGGTGTTCAAGGCTGGAACAATGTCATTATTGAAAGGAAGAAACCGCGACCGTATTAATGAAACATAAGATTTACCTGATACCACATGGGCGCCGCCATTAATCCAGTGTACACAATAAACCACGTGATCCCATACCTGATATGGTCACGTGAACTTTAATGGTTAGTCCAGGTTGCCATGGTATTTGACAAACCTTGTGATAGATTTTCCCGCGTAAGGATATCAAAAATAGACTAAACTATTGAAAGTCAGCTTACATATACTAACATAATGCCACAAATCATATACAAATTGGGTTAAATAACACGTTTGAAATTATAAAACGTCGATATCACAATGAAAATATCAACATATGACGCTTTACGTTGTAACAACGTCATCCATGTAACATTGCGTGCATTATTTTAGCTTTGCTGTGCATACATGTACTTACTGGTGATATAAGACCTTGCATGTTTTAACATTCATCATTTACTTCGGCGATACATTACACAAACGATGATATAAATAACATACACGCATAGTGTGTAGAACATATAGAAATTAATGTTCTGATCACTATGGGTACATTCTTAAATTACTCTATATTTCCTGCGTTACACTGGCCCAAACGTCAACATTTCTGAGCATTTATTGGCAAGTTCAACTGAAAAATAAGCAAACACAGTACGGTATACAATACTGATATCTGGCGGCCATATTGCATCAATGTTACTGTGATTATTACCTATTTGAGATTATTAATGGTTAAACAAGCGTGTATCACAGCTCAGGCTCAGCCAATCAATCCACACAATATTCAGTACACAATATTCACAAGGTACATGATCACGTGGTTACAACAACAACAACAGAGGCTAAACGTGTGGACAGCGCGCCCACTCCAAAGTAAGTTTTATTTGATATTTTCCTTAATAGGCAACGGATTTTGATGAAATATGACACAGAAAACGGGTCTTCATAAGCTACATTTGGTGGTCCCGGGAGTTCGGCACATACTTATGTCGTTTTTGCGAATAATCGATTTCCGTGTCTACGAAATCAAACGTTCGCAAAAACATCAGACGTTTCGGTGAAAGTACCGAGACCAGCAAATGCAGCTGAACGAGACGCGTTTGATGGGCAATATTTCATCAAAATTACTTAATAAGGACAAAATAAAATAATACGTACTTTGAATCGGAGGGCTTCTGGAAGTTTCAGTACTTGTTGTTGTTGTTGTAACCACGTGATCGATGATACACCTTGATTCAAGTACTTAGAAATAATAAAAACAAATCAAACTATTAGCAGCATTAGCGCAGGCGGTGGTGTATATAGTTTGAGCCATATATTTTCTCATTGACAATAAATGACAATAACATGGTAAATTGACATGCACGCTGGTAATTGATGTCACATTTATTTGCAAAACGGCAATGTTTTAAATATGAAGTAGGGTTAGGAAAATCTATATTTACATTGTTGACAATCATATTAACGTTATATATTAGAAATACAGACTGATTAAGGTCGAAATGAATGTGTCTCCGATTGATATCTCCAAACAACGATGGCATATTTCACAAAACCACTCAATTGTATGCATTAACCTGAATGAATTGTTGAAATAAGCGTGTTTGTGTTTGTGTTTGACATGTTTGTATGGACGTCTATAGGGCCGTATCAGTAGATACATCACCGTTATATTTTTGAAATATGACAGGTATGCAATGTGTTGCCATACATAGACGTGCATAACAAACATAGCAAACGTATGAGTGAAATGAGTTGACTTTTTTTTCAAGATGTCACTGGGACCATTATATATGTTCACCATGGCAGTTACAAACACTGTCTAACGATTGCGATGTTAAAAAACATAGTACATGTACATGTATATCAATATCAACTTTTCGCTGATGCAGTACAAGATATTTATAGATATGCATGGACGACGATTCTGAAGACACATCGACATTCGTGTTTATAATGAATTTCTAAACACGAATGTGTCTTCAGAATGCAAACAAGTGAAATGGAATCACAATGCAATCAAACACAGAAATAGAGAATAGTAGGTTAGTGCCGTGAATGGGAAAAACATATCTACATGTAGCAAGGCTTAGGAAACGGGATGGGCGAGGCTCTGCCGATCACATCCCGTTTCCGTGACGCGCCATATAAGTTTTCCCATTCACGACACTAATCTACTATTCTATTTATCCCGTCAAAACCTACACATTTCTTTAAAATGCAAAACAAATAACCCCAGCAAATATTCATAAGCAGTGATTAGGTCGTATTGACATGATATCAAAAAAGTTTCACGGCACATGCGCACTGTGTTGACTGGATGAATATAAACTGTACGTTGTTCCGTACATTGACGTTACGTCTTAAATATTGACTGCATTTCCTACAATACCTGCATCTGTTTTACATAATATGTTTGTTTTCTAACGAACAAAGTCGAAACCAGGGCATAGTTCAAACGCTTATGTGATTGAAATAGCAGGTAGAGTCCGGCACTATATACTCCGTACACCTCGAAACTCGAAATACAGGAATTTAATAAAACGTTGGAATTTTTAACTGCTCCCTAGTGACGTTATTTCGCTGCCAGAGTTACGCATTACGTGCAAACGGTTTATTGAAGTAAAGTATGTTTGTATTCGCAAAACGATTCCATTTGACAACATGTAAATGTGATATAAAGATGAAAAATGTGGCATTTATATTAAACATGTTATCAAGAATGTCCGATAACATTGTGACTGCACCTCGTATTAAACAGTTTTGCAACGCGCTGTAGTCTTAACTTAGAGCAATGGCGGTTGCTGTATTTTAAATATACATTGTACATTAGATCAAAATACTGACAGTACTAAGACGAGGTTATCTTTAGAATGGGTTGAATGTAAACAATATCTGAATATATTTACAACAATATACATGTACAAGACATTAGGCAATATAGCTTAGTTAAATGTTTCCAAATACATGTAATGGTATTATAGTGGCTTAGAAAATAACTTAACACACAAAATGCTCGTTCCTCGCAATTTATGTGCGCTCCTGAGACTGTTCGTGCCAATTTTTTTATAAATCGGCCCGCCCTAATATATACAGAGCAGTATAGAAACGTCCCTCCCTGTTTATGTGAAGATTTCCAGACATCTATTATGCGTCTAACATGAAATATGTACAGACGAACCTCTCCAAACCAGTCGCAGACAATGGAACCTCTCTAAACCGGACACCCTGGGGACATCCTACAGGAGTGTTGCATCTGATGTGGAGCTACACTGGTCACAAATCGCATACATGTAAGCCCCGTTTCTCCCGTCACAGTCACATATTAGTATACTACATTGTGTATACTATATACCCACTAACACGGTACATGACATTTCAAAATTATGACCTAATTGCATCACTTACCTGTTACGTAGACATGCGCATAGAAATATAGAAGAAACCTCGAGGTCTTCATTGTATTTACGAAATCACATTAAACCATCTACATGCAATGGTGAATATGTTTAAAAACATGCAAACGTTTTGTTTTTATTTTTCTTACCGATACACAAAAAGCGACAATATGTATGAACCGTCGTGTTCACACAGTTCGTTTGTGTTGCTACAGTATGTACTTTCATGGAGAAATGAATACTAGATGGAACTGTGTGTACATGTAGAATCAATAGATCGTGATTGTCATTAAACAGGTTAACAGATGAGACGAGCTATGCGAGTTTGTACCTAATAATATGTGCATTCGTTCATGATAAATATTTACACAAACTGCGATATTTTCTGTAAATGATGTTCAATGGTGACGAAATGCTCACAGCAAATGCGGAATTCCATTTAGCATTTGCTCTGTACATTTCGTCAACATTCTATGTAATTTACGGGAAATATCGTATATTATGTAGACATGTTTCATTAGCTAACACACATCGTTAGTCTCAACTTAGAATTGGCCTGCTAATGCTTGGCTAATTGTGACTGTCCGGCAGTGAAGTACACACAGGCAGTGCATGAATTGATACTTGTTTGTCGCGTCGATACTGATTTCTTAACTGTGATATTGACTCGAGACATGGTGATAATGTGATTCGTGACCAATTGAGTACTTCATCAAATTGCATACTCCTGTAGCCTGATTATATATATATATATATATATAGCGATTATATGCACAGGTTAATATGTAGCTTCGATAATCTCAGCTATACGGATGACTTTTGCTATTTAATCTGTCTTTTATATTATTAGTATCATTATAGCTGAGACCCGGCCATTATAAAATATGGTCACAATAACAGCCATTCTGTCCTGGAATTTAGTGACGAGCGAACGTTTTAATACTAATACAAATATAATGTGCACATACTAATAATAAACATGTACATATACATATACCTACTTTGACCTGGATTATCCTGTTATTCCAGTTTTATTCGCAAAACGCACGGACAAAATGGGCTGTTATTGTGGCCATGTCGTACAATGACCGGGTCTCCGCTATAGGGATACAGATACTATGAAAGACAGATGGAATAGTAAAAGTCATCCGTATAGCTGAGAGTATGTAAGCTAGCTGAACTGGATCTACATTGTTCGCACAACTTATAAACCACATTTCTCCAGTCACTATCATGACTTAAAATTAATATACAAATATGTAGCTGTTGCCGAAATATGGCGAACTATTTGGGAGACCGTGTATTTTATACCGCAATCATTGCTCCATCTACATCAGGGGCGCATCTGGAGGTGGGTTCCGGGGTTGCACCCCCCACCTCGTTCAGCCACGGAGTGTACATATATCACAGTTTACCACCAGTTGGAGTCTGAATTTAAATGCAGTAAAACACAGGACAGTGCATTTTGAAGAGCTCGAAAATAGGACAACCCCCTAGTTGCCAACTGCAAGAGTTACCTTCGCAACTAGACAACCCCCGTTCCCCAAATGCTGGATCCGCCCATGTACATGCAGCTTATAATAAAGGGGGTTGAATAAATGTTATTTTATCTGAAGTAATATAATTAAAATGAAGTTCAGTTTTAGCCTTTATTCCTTTACCTTTGATCCCAAATAGCGGCCTCTGCTTGGTCATTCGCAACAGCAAATTCAAGATGGCGCTCGATTTAAAAATGCAAATTGCCGTTGGTTCAGCCGATTTATTTAATTTTGTATTGACTGTACAAATTTGTGAAGTAACCAATTTGAAAGAGAAATACATGTCTATTATGATTTAATGTAAATTGTTAAAACTGTGAGGTCTAAAGCCAGTCAAAAAATTGAAGCTCATCGTAAATAAATCGGAAACTCAATCAGACACAAAACTACGGAGCCCCGCAGGAGACATTTATTTTTTTTTGCATTAATTCGTTCCCATGAAATAGCAATTCGTTCCCTCAATTTAACAATGATTTCTCTCTAATTAACAATTAGTTTCCACGATATAACAATTCGTTCCCTCGAATTAACAATTCGTTCCCTCGAATTAACAATTCGTTTCCACGATATAACAATTTGTTATTTTGCTGAAACGAATTGTTAATTCGTGAGAGCGATTTGTTAAATTGAGGGAACGAATTGTTATTTCGTGGGAACGAACTAATACAACAAATAATTCTACGTTCCCTGCGGGGCTCTGTGCAAAACCGATTCGACCTCCCGTGGACGTCGCCATTTTCTATTGAATGACGTTGCAAGATTTGCGACGATTGAGTAGCAATTAATGACGCCAAAACGGAAAACTGGTTGAATGGCGTTATATACCATGACTGGTAGACATACAGTGCAACCTCTCCGCAACGGCAAACCAATGGAAAAACATAAAACTGGTTGTTGTAGAGAGGTTGCTGTTGTAAGGAAGCTAACTTTAGAGGTAATTGTCTATTGGACATAGCATGTTACTGTTCCCGAGATAAGAGTGGGTTGTTGTAGAGAGGCGGCCGTTCGTGTAGGTTCCACTGTAAATTTATTATGTAATGTGGAGTTAATGTGTATACAGTGCAACGTCTGTATAACAGCCACCGATGGGAAGACGCAAAGCTGGCTGTTGTAGAGACGTGGCTGTTGTTGGGAGGTTTTTGCGGAATTAAATTGTGTCGCCAGCTGTTTATTTATTTTCTTCTATAATTCTCATGAAAACCATGCTTTGGCAGCATTTTAGAATCATTTCCAATGGAAATGATTCTGAAATGCTGTCAAAACATGTTTTTATTGAGAAAGAAGACAAAAGCAACAGCAGATGGCAGTTTCCGTGCTCAACCGTCTAAGGGTTAGATACAGAAGACATCATACATTTGGGATATATAATAGCGGCTGTTACAGAGAGGGTGTTGTTGTAGAGAGGTGGCCGTTCTGGGAGGTTCTATTGTATCTTAATTGAGACACGCCATGCGATTTTGTACCTTCGGACATCAACGTAATTTCATAAATACATTTACAAAAGCTACAATATTGTTCATAAATAAAATCAGAAGTTGACACAATTTTCGGAGTACATGCGGAAAATTGTATCATCTGTTGACGCCATTCACGGAAACAATATTTTATAAACGTATAATGTATTTCATGAAAATACGCAGATGTCTGAAGGTACAAAATCACATGGCTTGCTACAATAAACTTTCTTAGTTGAGAGTATGATACTATTGTTGTGTCACAGTGCTGTCTTTACTTTCCATAAGAATATAGCGAATTATGACTGTGTACGTCAGGCGGATTATAGTTAGATTTTAGTGCGCGAAAGTGAAACCTTATCACGCAATTTATACCGTGAGCTGCAGTGCAGCGTGTAAATAGCTATCAATTGCGCGGAACGCGTGTGGTTAAATAAACCAATCAACCCATGTCAACCAAATCAACCCAGTCATGGGTAACGTTTGACGTGGGACAAGGGAACTGTTTGAACACCAAGGCCGTAGGCCGCGGGTTCAAACAGTTCACGAGGGGCACGGCAAACGTTTATCCGTGGCTGAACATTGTCGAACGTTAGTGTTGCATTTCCGTCGGAAATATCGTAAACTTTAAAACAGCTGATTTACTCATACATATTACGGGGCCACAGTACACGTCGCGTGATGCAGCCACATCAATTTAAACATTTCAGTGCGACCGTTGTGAACTGGTCTGGTGACGTAATTGCGCGTTCTTGTAACGTCATGAGACACATGCATTACGTACATGTAGGTGTTGGCCTGGCCCCGGCATGAGCATTGTCTACAGCCATGATCAAACATCACGCGCTGTAAGTTTGAACACGGCTGTGAGCGGTGTCAAAAAAAACGGCAGCCATGTACCAGTAAGAAACTAACACAATACACCATGATAAACACATGACGCGAGGAGCATTTTATTCGTAACCGAGAAGTCTTCAACGCGGCACCAACATGCACTACAAACATGCAATCTACAGCCAGCGGTGTGCTGTCACAATAGGAAAGCATAAGTACATGAAATACAAACAAATATAAAACAAATGCGACGAAAGACCCACAACAAATATTCCCCAACGAATTACACGTGTACATGTCCAGCAGGAAAACAAACAAATCACAACAAGGGCATCATTATTACTAAACTAATCCCCTCTCTGGCAGCCTTACTACTAATAATAATAAAACAAACTTTAGCAGTTTTTTCTTACAAACAAGGCGAACGTAAGTCTTCAGAGACCTTGATCGTGGGCGGTTGGACGTGGATCGTATGCAAAACAATGCACCATCCATAGACACACAGAGTGGCGAAATATTATCTAAATCGGTGAATCGGTTCACGAGTTATTGAAACATACGTTACTACATGTAAAATACGCACTACATGGACTGACGCTATATCTACATGTAACATACGCACGTACATGGACTGACGCTATATCTACATGTAACATACGCACGTACATGGACTGACGCTATATCTACATGTAACATACGCACTACATGGACTGACGCTATATACATGTAACATACGCACGTACATGGACTGACGCTATATCTACATGTAACATACGCACGTACATGGACTGACGCTATATCTACATGTAACATACGCACGTACATGGACTGACGCTATATCTACATGTAACATACGCACTACATGGACTGACGCTATATCTCTGGCTTATCGATACTGGGATAATATGAAGTACATTACACGTATTACATGTGGATGCTGTCGTCTGTGTATCAACGTAATTGTGTCTGTGATTGAAGAAATGTGGCTTATGGGGAATACAATCAGAACATATTCAGATCAGCCTGTTCATCCGCACAGTTTGATCAGAATATTCACTGTTCGCGCCATTGCATCAATTAACACGCATCATGCTTCTAACGAACATTACAGATCGCTTTCAAGCTGCAGGAGTGTGCTATTTCATCAGAAGCTACACTGGTCACAAACCTAATAAGACCCATATCTCCAGTCACAGCCCAACTTACGTTGATACTGAGACGGCAACTATCACATTGAACTCAATTCATGCTTTGACAGCCAGCTAAGAACCAGGGGCCCGTTTCACTAAACTTCGTACGACTAAAATGTTCGCTATGTGCACATGCAGCCTATGCTCAATAAATGTAAATCCAATAAGTGTTTACAAGAAAACATTGTCAATGGGAAATTTACAGACTGAAGATCATATTTGTGAACATTTTAGTCGTACGAAGTTTAGGGAAACGGCCCCAGGGGCCTGATTCACTAACTTCGTACGAATAAGAAGTTCGTAAGTGCTAAACTAAAATGTACCACAATGTTATTGGGAAAATTTGGAGGACTTGTTCAGATTTAATGGTTCCTACAGTAGGAGGAAAATGGTAATGAACCACGTTAATGTGCGAAATGAATTTATACAAATATTCGTACGAACATGTTTATCCTACGAAGCTTAGTGAAACGGGTCACAGGGGACTAACATGTTCGTATGTGCAATATTATGATAGTCTGTAAACTTCACAATAACAATGTTTTCGTGTAAACAATTGGATTTACATTTATTGAACTGCATATGCAGTCTATGCTCAATAAATGTAAATCCAGTAATTGAATTTCCAGACGATACTAAATTTGCACTTACCTCCATTTTAGTCGTACGAAATTTAGTGAAACGGCCCTCTGGGCACTCTGGGAAACGTATAACTGCGGTAGATCTTAATCAAAACATGTCCTCATACGATCAGAGACGGATCAAAGCTGCAATTCAGGGACATACAAACACGCTCTATTAACGAAACATCAACTCCCTTGCACCTGAATCAGACAGCGCAGATATGCATGCTGATTTGTGGCTACACTGGTCGTAAGGTACATTTTCTCAGCCGGTGGTCCATCTGTGATTGCGTGTACATGTCTCGCAATTATTGTATCTCCCTGAAAGTGTCATTTGAAACCATTATGACCACGTACCACGCCATGACCAAATGGAATATCTCACTGCCATGATGCCCGTAGTGAATAATATATGTGACTGTAGCTGGAGAAGTATGGCGTGATCGCGTGGTTACAACAAAAACAACAATGGCTGGAAGAGTTGAAAGCGCGCCTACTCTAAAGTAAGTATTATTTGATATTTCCCTTAATAGGCAACGGATTTTTATGAAATATGGTGCAGCAAACGTGTCATCATGATATGCATTTGCCAGTCCCGGGAGTTCGCCACATACTTATGTCGTTGTTGCGAAGAATCGATGTCCGTATGAGTATACACGGAAATATATTCTTCGCAAAAACGACAGAGGTTTGGCGCAAAGTACCGAGACCACCAAACGCAGCTTATCAAGACGCGTTTGATGCGCCATATTTAATCAACATCCGTTACTTAATAAGGACAAAATAAAACAATACGAACTTTGAATCGGAGTTTCAGTACTTGTTGTTGTTGTTATAACCAATTTATCATATACCTTGGCTTATAGGAGTTGCGACTAGAGTAGCTCCTTGTCAAAGTTTCTGTATCCTGGTGGCGGTCTGTATTCCTTGTTAGAAGCATGTCAGATGCTACATTGGTGGAATGGCGAACAATGCAGGTCCTGATCAGACTGTGCGGATGTACATGCTGATCTGGATCTACAGTGGTCACAAACCCATATGCCCCATTTATCTAGTCATATATACTTATACAAACATAGATTAATCAGTACAGGATATCACTGACTATCAGTGGCACATGTACATACATGTAACACAAGGTGCAAACACTGGTGCTACACTGTTCAATGTAAGTGGGATAATCTTGGTTTGGTTCCTGATACTGTACATACCCTTTCTAGAAATGTATTAGTCAACGAAACTGTTAAGCGACTAATGTAAAGTTATACAGGCACCGAATGGTATTCCACTGTGAATAGAATGACTAGTTTACGGGGATATGGGGGTAACAAACTTAGGCGTTATAAACTGTTTAAGCAGACATGGGGGGTGGAAACATACTGTAAACTTGTGTTGCCTCGAACACACAGATCTGCTTTCGCTAAGTTTAGATGCGGCGTAGCCCTATTACGGTTGGAAACTGGTCGCTATGAACAACTGTATATTGGCAATAGGGTTTGCCCTTTTTGTATGACTCAAGTAGAAGATGAGTACCACTTAATGTTTAGCTGCCCTATATACAACGACATACGTATTGCGCTATACGAAAAAGCATGTTCTATTGAACCACTGTTCGCTGAAATGACTGATGATTCCAAATTTATTTTTCTTTTCTCGAACTGCAATATAATACGAGTTTGTGAAAAACCCTTTGCTATATTTTAAATCGAAGATCTGCACTGTTGTACAAATAATACAATTATAGTACCATGTGTGAATTAGTTTACGTGTAAATAATGCAACTATTTCTTATTACAATTTTGTATCCCTTTTAAGCTCTGTTGCATATTGGTGTGTAGTCCTTTTAAAGTTTCAATAGAAACATATTATTGAAGTAATGTATTTTATGTATATGCTGAAATGTAATTATAGCTGCTCATTAAATGAGCCGTCTCTTATAATTCTTACATAATGGCAATTGTACATGTACCTGTATTGTTTTATTGTTATGTATTTTATGATGTACAGTTGATGAGACGTAAATAAACAATTGAACCTGTAACCGACAGTGTTACATGACTGCCGTTGTTTGACACCACTCACTGTCGTGATGTTTGACCATCGCTGTAGACAATGCTCATTCCGGAGCCAAAACAACACCTACGTAATGAATGTGCCTCATAACGTTACTACACGGCACCATTACGTCAAAATACCAGTTCACAACGGTATCACTGAAACGTTGAAATTGATGCGGCTGCATCACGCGATGTGTACTGCGGCGCCGGAATATGTATAAGTAAATCAGCTGTTTGAATGAAACAGATTATCAACATTCCGAAAGTAACTGCTGATATGCTCAAAGTATACGATATTTCCGACGGAAATGTAATAATAACGTCCGACCGTGTTCAGCTGTGGGTAAACGTTTGCCGTCTCACTATGGAACTGTTTGAACCCGTGACATACATGTACGGCCTTGGGGTTCAAAGAGTACCCTCTTACCACGGCAAACGTTTACCCACGGCTGGGCTTGGTCGAACCTTTGAACAATCATGTTTGTCAAGATAAATATTGTTTTTGCAGCATTGATAATGTATACTGATTCGACGAATATATTTATTTTATGGGTATATATGATTTTTTGTTTGAAATATATAAAATGGTTGAGCACGTACTGCGAAGGATTTCAGGACTTTCAGTCCTTTGATCTGTTGATATGCACGCACTTTCGTACGATGCCGCGGCTCTGTATACTTGAATATACATCATATTTCATTAAAGTATGCGTGCCGATACCGATACGGAAACGTGAAATGGACCAGAATTTTGTAAAATGGGTGAAGTGGGTTTATAATAGACCACATGCAATGTAAAGTGTGCCGAGTTTATTTTTTATCTCACAGACAAATTGTAGCTCCAACATATTATGTAATATACATGTAACTTATTAAATGCAGGACCGGCATATATGCACGTGTCTAGTCCCAACAGAAGTGTGTTGCCCAGACTGCCCGTGAACTCCGGCGGACATTTCGCTGAACTAATTATTTCATTCGCTATTGTGTTCGTATTGTCAATATTTCTTAACTTTTCAACTACATATATACAGTCCGCTTTCCTGATGTTTGAAAACAGTGTAGACGAACAGCACACCATTTCTTATTAATTGAATATATGAAAATTATACATTGAATAGTCCATACAAGTTGCTCGGAGGTGAAAGGGTTGGCAAAATAGTGTTTTTTCAGCGCATGAGAATTGCTAAAGACACTCGCATGCAGATATGCATAGAACATGAGGAAACAGAAGTTGCAATGATTCATTGGTCTTTAACGGTCTATCAGAAGCGGAGGTCATTTAAGGCCGGGCCAACGGCTTCGATCCCGCATTTAACTTGCTGCAGGGGGGGGGGGGGGGGGGGGGGGCGGGGGGGGGGGGGGGGGGGGGCGAGGGTGGGGGGGGGGGGGGATTTCGAAAATCAGAACGGAATATTTACATGGAAATAAATATATGTTCAGACGTGAACTTAGAGCAACCTCGCCAGGTTCCTGTGGCCCTTTTCACTAAACTTCGTACGACTAACATGTTCGTAAGTGCAAATTTAGAATCATCTGGAGATTTCAATTGATGGATTTACATTTATTGAGCACAGGCTTTACAGACTATTACAATTTTGCACTAACGAACATTTTAGTCGTACGAAGCTCAGTGAAACGGTCCCCGTACCACACAAAAGTCACATGGCCCCTTCCCCTCAAAAAAACACCAGCAGCATTATTCTTATAAGGGGTACATGTATAACCATAACTCTCACATACAAGACAGCCAAATACGTACCTGAGGGCCAAAGATGTAGCTGAGTTCACCAAAATGACTGTGATAATGTAATAAATGCAGAATAATAAAAAATTAAAAATTGATCCTTAAATTGAAAATTTCTCCTTCAAAGTGTACTTAGCAAAATAATTATGCTTAGCAATTTTGGTGAAATCGGCTACAGGTCTCCGGTCAGGATTCCGGCAAGATGAATCCCGATCGTTAAATTACCCATCGCATGCTCCCGATCTCCACCCACCGGAAACAGAAGAGGAAACATAATTTAATGGTAGATACCTGTATTTGTGAATCCGAGTGTGTATTACACTCCCAAACATCGCAGTGCAGTAACATTCAATTGTGCTAGTTTTCCCGCCAATTACTTATTTAATTTATTTAAATTTATTTAATTAGTGCTTATAATAAAAATCAATTTTCTATATTTGGAATGGTATTAATTTATCTGTTCACAACTGAAACTCGCTATATGTTTTTATGTTTGTTCATTAGTCAAATTTCTTGTTTTAGCACGGGAACGAATTGTTATATCGTGTGAATGAATTTTCAATTCGAGGGAACGAATTGTTAAATGGAGGGAACGAATTGTTATTTCGTGGGAACGAGTTAATAAAAAAATCATCATATCTGCTTTTGTAGTGGAGAAAAGGAGAACCACGACTCAACTCTACTTGCGCCGGATCTACGATCATTGGTCTGTAGCCGATTCCACCCAAAATTTCAAAGTACATGTATACTTATCTTGCTAAATCGCGGACAATCGTGCGACCATCGTGCGGCCATCGTGCGACGTCGCACGACATTTCAGCAATCGGGGGCCGTCGCAAGCCATCGCAGCGGTTTTTGGACATGTTCAAAAACCTGGCTGCGATTTCTGGGATCGTATGGTATCGTACGTTCATCATGCGACGTCGCACGACGTCGCACGACGTCGCATTATGTCGTACGATGTCGCGGCTAATCGTACGATATTATTTTTGTTCTCAACTTGAAATATTAATTAATGATATCGGACGACCATCCCACGATGTCGTGCGATGGTCGTGCGACGTCTTGTAACGTCGTACGACTTCTTACGACATAGTGCGATGGTCGTGCGATGTCGTGCGACGTCGTATGATCGTCGTACGACTACGACATCCTAAGAGGTCGCATGACCATCGCCTGATTTTATCAAGTGATCTTACGATGATGTCAGATTGTCGGCAGAGAATCGTAGTGACATCGTACGACGCAGTACGACCGTCGTACGACGGTCGTACGATGTCGTACGACTTCCCTGCGATTTCCCTTCGATTGTCCCAGATGCGTCGCAGACCCATCGTATCCGGTGTGACCACAAAACTTAGAATTGTAATATCGTAGACGTGTCGCAGACAATCGTAGCTTTCATCGCAGGTGATCGTACGACGTCGCAGCTTGGTGTGACCGGGGCTTTAGTGCCGTGAATGGGAAAACATATTTGGCAAGGCTTAGGAAACGGGATGGGCGTGGCTCTGCCTCGCCCATCCCGTTTCCGTGGCGCGCCATTGCCGTTTGTCTTCGGTGTTAATGTCAGTTCATGATCACAAAGCGCCCACGCATGTCTTGAAGTAGTCATATGCCAGTTTTACAGTGGTACCGCTCTAAACCGTACACCCTGGAGATGCTTCATTCATATAACATGTTAGTGTATGTGTTTCATTAACATACACACTCACATTGTCGTGACAGAACATTGATTGTTGACACTCATGTCGGTGCCGTTCTTACACATTACCATATGTGGCTGTGACTGGATAAATGGGGCTTATAGGATTTCTGGTCAGCGTAGCACGCTCATGTAGCATGATAACTATCTAGCATTGCGGGCGTTTCACTGACTGAATGACGCATGCACAGGCTGATCTGGATCTACACTGGTCACAAAAACCATAATCCCCATAGCTCCAGTCACAGCCACATATGCTTAATTTGCAGTAAACTAGATATAAGCAGCAAACCCTACAAGCCTCCCATGATATACTAGGCTGACAGGAGAAATAGGGGCTTATGCCATAAGCTCCAGGGGCCCGTTTAACTAAACTTCTTACGACTAAACTGTTCGTAAGTGCAAATTTAGGATCGTCTGGAGATTTCAATTGATGGATTTACATTTATTGAGCTTAGGCTGCATATGCAGCCTATGCTCAATACATGTAAATACAATAATTGTTTTCAAGAAAACACTGTTAATGTGAATTTACAGACTATCATAAGTGTGCACTTACAAACATTTTAGTCGTACGAAGTTTAGTGAAATGGACCCCAGTTCTGCAATTACAGCCACGTGTATCTTAGAGATGCTCCGCTGTAGAATGTGAGTGTATATTATAAGCCAAATATTGTTTTTGTTTATTATCCCCTCGCCAATAGGCAATAAGGAATATAGTCTATGTACGGACGTACGTTAGTAACACATTGTATTGTTCAATATAGGAATGAATGGCCTTTTTGTGGAATTTATCGGGGTATAAACTTGGAAAAGTCGCGGGAATACTGGACGAAGGCCGGAAGGCCTCGTCCAGTATTCCCGCGACTTTTCCAAGTTTATATCCCCGATAAATTCCACAAAAAGGCCATTCATTCCTTATAATTCCAGCATTTGAAATAAATTCATCAATAAAATGTGTTTATTTTCCGTTTTCATAAGAATTATTTTAGCTGCGCCTCACGGTTACGGAAAGTAGTTCGGCATGGGAGCTTACTGGGATATAAATTTTGGACAGACACTTGCTATGGACCAATCAAATGTTAGGGAATTGTGTAAATATTTTTGTGCTGGAATTATTAACTCATGAACCGCGTCATCGATTTTGATACTACATGTATTTGGCCACAATGTGTGCCTATGAAATGTGCTGTGTTTTGCATACGACCCACGTCCGTCCGTCCGTTCGCCTTGTTTGTAAGGCAAATTTATAAAGCTAAACAGTTAAATTTAAAATTGTTAAAATTATTTTTCTTTTATTTTTTATAATTAAGGTAGCCTGTACGAACCACGTTCGAACGCCCAAGGTCAATGTCACTAAGAACTTGTGTTGTTTTATTATTATTATTATCAAGGCTCTCATCCAGGGGATAAGCCTCGGATAACGATGCCATTTCTTGTTCATACGGCGTTGTTTGTTTTGATCCTTTAGAGAACGACTCGTACATGTATGACACATATGCGGGTGCCGTGCCGAACACGTTGCCGGCCAGGCTCTACAACGCCCAGGAGGGGGACATAATGGTCTACCTCATCACCACCAGCGAGAAAGAATGTATCCCTATAACAGAGGCCGTGTATGGCACAAAAGACGGAGGTATGTGACGATATGCGGCTGTGACTGGAGAAATGGGGCTTATGGGTTTCGAGACCTGTATAGATCCAGATACGCCTATGCATCCCCACAGTCTGATCAGGATCTACACTGTTCGCCATTCCAATAATAAAACACCTGTCACGCTTCTAACAAGCAATATAGAACGTTATCCGGCTACAGGAGTGTGCTATTTGATCAGGAGCTACACTGCTCATTTCTCCAGTTACTGCCACATATGAAGGGATAAATTGAAACCTCTCTAAACCGGACACGCTGGGAAGTCCCCAGGGACTTCCCAGCGTGTCCTGTTTAGAGAGGTTCCACTGTAAATCAGGCATTCGATCAGTTTGAGCCACAGTTTTGTGTCACGCGATCACAAACAGACATTACCACCTGGGATAAATTACCAAGCAACTCATCTACAATAAGAAATAAGAACACACGTATTTTATTGTGTCCTGTTTAGAGAGGTTTCACTGTAAATCAGGCATTCGATCAGTCTGAGCCACAGTTTTGTGTCACGCGATCACAAACAGACATTACCACCTGGGATACATTACCAAGCAACTCATCTACAATAAGAAATAAGAACACACGTATTTTATTGTGTCCTGTTTAGAGAGGTTCCACTGTAAATCAGGCATTTGATCAGTCTGAGCCACAGTTTTGTGCCACGCGATCACAAACAGACATTACCACCTGGGATAAATTACCAAGCAACTCATCTACAATAAGAAATAAGAACACACGTATTTCATTGTGTCCGGTTTAGAGAGGTTCCACTGTAAATCAGGCATTCGATCAGTCTGAGCCACAGTTTTGTGCCACGCGATCACAAACAGACATTACCACCTGGGATACATTACCAAGCAACTCATCTACAATAAGAAATAAGAACACACGTATTTTATTGTGTCCTGTTTAGAGAGGTTCCACTGTAAATCAGGCATTCGATCAGTCTGAGCCACAGTTTTGTGTCACGCGATCACAAACAGACATTACCACCTGGGATACATTACCAAGCAACTCATCTACAATAAGAAATAGAACACCAGTATTTCATTGTGTCCGGTTTAGAGAGGTTCCACTGTAAATCAGGCATTCGATCAGTCTGAGCCACAGTTTTGTGTCACGCGATCACAAACAGACATTACCACCTGGGATACATTACCAAGCAACTCATCTACAATAAGAAATAAGAACACACGTATTTCATTGTGTCCGGTTTAGAGAGGTTCCACTGTAAATCAGGCATTTGATCAGTCTGAGCCACAGTTTTGTGTCACGCGATCACAAACAGACATTACCACCTGGGATAAATTACCAAGCAAACTCATCTACAATAAGAAATAAGAACACACGTATTTCATTGTGTCCGGTTTAGAGAGGTTCCACTGTAAATCAGGCATTCGATCAGTCTGAGCCACAGTTTTGTGTCACGCGATCACAAACAGACATTACCACCTGGGATACATTACCAAGCAACTCATCTACAATAAGAAATAAGAACACACGTATTTCATTGTGTCCGGTTTAGAGAGGTTCCACTGTACACGGTTTGAAAAAGCCGAATTGTGCTTATGATTTCGTATATATGACTCAGACTTGAAACATTATACTGGAATATTAAGGACCGACTTTATAGCACATCATCACTTGTTTCAACGGTAAAAGCTTCGTAAAATTGATTTAATATCCGTATAAAGTATATATAACCCTGTTATATTTAGTGTACATGCTTACTATACTGTACATTGCCATCTGAGCCGTCATAGCATGGACATTCTATCGGCCAGTTTACCCCTTGTAGCATTTGACACAGACAGCTCAGAATCAGGTCGATAACGATATAAAATATAGTTGAAAATGTAATAAAAAGACGTGATATCCGTTATACATACAAGTATTTAAAAATACTGACGATAAGTGTGTCTGTCGCGTGACACGTGCATTCTTGTACATTCTGGTTTCAGTATAATTGTATATTTGTGATGTGTGGTACTGTTTTGTATTGTTGTGCGTACTATTGATTTCACATACCTGTGATTCCACATACCAGTGATTTCACACACCTGTGATTTTTACATACCTGTGATTTAGCATGTACATTTTCCATGTACAATGTGCGTGTAATAAGGGGCTTTATAATATGTTGTATGGGTGGAAATACGTTTATGCGTGTCCTTTTTGCGGATTTAAATACACGTCTATTTTATGAGCAATGTTTTACTGATGTCACGCCATATTTGCCACAGACTATGCGTGTGTGTGGTAGAGAACTCGTTGACTGCGTGTGCTGGTTTCGCTAGGGAAAAGACCCCTTTTATTATTACGGATGTCCACTATCCGTGCCAGCCGAGTTTGTCCGCGTGTCAGTTGTTCACCAGATAAGGGACCTTCTGTAGGTGAAGCCAGTATATAGCGCAGACCATACCATGGTCTGCCCTGTATGTATGACTAGGGTTAGTGTTTCAGCATAGCCTGGTACTGGCCAACACGGATATATCAGATCCCATACTGGTGATGCTTTGTGTCGTGATATTTCCGTAAATGACCACGATATTTGAGTTTAGTATGTGCTACACTCTCGTTTGAGTGTATAGCCGTAGGACCGATATGGACGGGTTTGGCGGAGCCAAAAAGCGACCTTCGCATTGTCGAGACCAGTCGAGTAGATTTCGGATTATGAGATCTGGGTCTATAGTGTGCAGATTTATGGTAGTGTGGGATATACCATGTTGGATGGTATTTATTCTGCGAGGGCTGTACACTAGTTTGGTTGAATTTATGGCGTGGGAACCTATATTTGCCAAATATAACCCACGGGTGAAATGGCAAAAGCCATGGTTTTGTAGTATTTATGTGAGATGTCGAACGAGGGGTAGGCATATTCATTATTCCGTGCATGGTTTCACTGGTGCGTATATAAGCGATGTCTCGCTATGTGTTGGTGGGACACATATTTTCTGGTAACAGAAGAATAGTACTGTATTCACCAGTGACACGGAGGATTTTGGTATGTACCTACAACATTTTATTTCAGCTGTGATTTGCCGTTGTTCGATTCCCGTTTTATTCCGTTGTGCATCCTGTCTGTCTGTCTGTCTGTGCGTATTCGTTCAGTAATTGGATACTCTTTTCATTTTGTAGCCACTTGAGATCGCTCCAGCGGGCAACATTGGACGTTTTGGTCTACTCGTTGAGGGCAGACCCCAGTCAGTGCAGAGTACAAGGTCGTCCGAGTGTCCGGTCTGTCTGGCGCAGTGTGTGTAGCAGCTCCGGGTACAGGCCTGTATAGAGCAGTGTGTGATAGCTACATCGCGTTCAGCAGACAGTCACAGCCATAGATTAGTGAAGTGAAACGCCATACACACGTATCCTATCATTATACTACCACCGAGTTGAATGTCACCTAAGTGAAACTTTTCCCGGCGTCTTAACCAACGTGATAATCGCCATTTGTATTATATCGGAACTTTACAAACGGTCTACCACTTCCGGTATTACAACCCATTGATTCACCATGGATACTTTACATCCGGTCCACCACATCCGGGTTGCTACAGTAGAGTGATACCATAGGAACTTTACATCTGGTCCACCATTTCCGGAAATAATACTACCTGTGGAACTTTACTTCGGGTACCAGCTTCCGGAACATTATCATTATTGACTATCATGTGATGTAACCACATCCGGCTTTGACTTTGACATTCATACTTTGAAAATATATTGCATAGGCAATACACCTGTATACTTTGATAGTGTATGGTAATAATCCTATCATGGCATATCATGGCTAAGGATTTGTAGTAAGACTACATATATTGTTTATGGATTAATCCACTTGAAGTTGGATAATAGCCATATTGGTGACTTAGACCTCATACTGCGGGTGAGGCAGACCTTGGGACCTTGATACTCAGAGGTTACCACTATCTATTGAGATACGCCAGCACTGGGGTAGCTCAGATGATTGTCATTTGTCCTCCAATGTTCGTTCTGCCTGTCATTTGTCCTCCAATGTTCGTTCTGCCATGTTATACTTGTATGTTATTTCACTTTGATTTGCGATCATCAAAGTACTTGTGCATTCATACTATTGTCCACTACGGGACCATTGAGATACCACATACTGAGTTTATTCGTCTATAGCTTTTAAGTTGTGTTAAGTATAACAGTCGATTGGCTTACAACCTTGTAGTAGTTGAATAGTATCGTGCACAGTACAGTGATGTTCGCATATCAATGTATCGTGTATTCCTGTGTGTTCCCCATGTAATATAGTGTACATTATAAGTGATTAAGTTACTACGTGTACTTATCTACTCTAGCCTATCCCTTACACTTCAACTGCATTGTTACCACTTTTCGTTCGTCAGATCAAGCTATATTGGCCATAACGTCATAACAATTGAAGTATTCTTGGTTCATATGATAATAGGGGAGACAATTTGTCTCGATCATTCCTGACCTTGGTATGGACCTCGACAGTGTCCATTAAACACAGCACTATATATTTGTAAGTGGCATTGGCTATCAGAGTGCACGGACATTTAGGCTATGCTAACAGCACACAGAATGTATTCAATGTATTCTGTAACAAATGACATAAGTATTTATTTGCTATGGACATGTGTTGCTATCATACAGGTATTGCTAGCAGAATATATTTGGTAATGTTATCATACCTGTCATACCAAACAAACATAGGCACCATTTCTTCAGTCACTATCACAATTATACGGTACTTTATTTTCCAGCAACTTTCGTCGTGACGATATCGTTCATGAACGCCACCAGATCTGTGCCGGATCCCAGCGTGCCCTCCATATGTGACAATGCGCCCGTTGTACCTAAGGTAGGTTTCGAACTAGACCAATATCGCGGAACTCCATTTGCACATTTGTTCACATTATTAACTACTGTCTGTTCCACGTGTTGCTGCCGACGAACTTTTGGCTATTAAACACATTAAAAAATATTTCAATATCAAAAAAGTCACCCTTCCCAAAAGAAATTATTGCTTTTATTGCGAAAACACGATTTTCCTATGGGAATTTAACATGGGGGCTAAAAATAGATTTGTCTAAAATATTTTTTTATTTGTGGACCGATTTTCAAAATGTAACTTGTTTTCTTAGTAACATTATTTTCAAGCTATCTCGCCATGAACTATATTCCGCATGTACTGTGAAGATCGTATCAACTTTGGAATTTATTTATGAAAAATATTGTAAATTTGGTAATCGTATTTAATGAAACCACGCAGATGTCCGAAGGTACAAACTCACATGGCGTGTCTCATATAACTTGGGCAGTATGAGACAAGGCATGTGATGTCAGAGCCGGGTCCCATTAATGTTATGTCTTCGTGTTCTCTACGTATGCATCTAACACGCAATATCTTGCCGTTGAGAAAAGTTGGATTGGTTCAACGTGGGACCCGGCGTTCTATACATCACCGGTGCCAGGATCTACCCACTTACCTCCTCATTTCCTTCCGCCTCCCGTGCAATAGGGCACTGAGCGTGCGGAATTACAGGGGTCCGTTTCACTAAACTTCATACGATTAAAATGTTCGTAAGTGCAAAATTATGATAGTCTGTAAATATCACATTAACAATGTGTTCTTGTAAAAAAATATTGGATTTACATTTATTGAGCATAGGCTGCATGTGCAGCCTATGCTCAATAAATGTAAATCCATCAATTGAAATTTCCAGACGATCCTAAATTTGCACTTACGAACATTTTAGTCGTACGAAGTTCAGTGAAACGGACCCCATGGCACTGTGCGCGCGGAATTACAGGACCGTATCGGACCTAACCTATTGTGGACGTATATGTCCGGGTGTGGAAGGATCGTAGCTAGTTATCTCCCGTTGAATTTATTTATAGACGTCCAGTCCAAATTGTGCAGTTTATGGCCTTATTGCTTGTACAAAGGGCAAATGTAGTATGGTTTGTTGTGAAAAGTAGCAATTATTATAGTGAGTTCTACTAGTGTAGATACAGATCATCATACATTTCTACGCAATCTGATTTGGGACTATGTTATTTTTCAGGTTCATATCTTCACACTTATTAATGCTATTGCAATCCGTGTATACTCAGATCAGACTGCACACATGTGCAGTCTGATCTGGGTCTACTCTGTTCGCAAATAATTTGTTGTGCTATTCATTAAGAAGTAAACGCTGAGATACAGCATAGGGCCGAACCTCTATAAATAGATTTACAAAGGATATAACTAGCTACGATCCCTCTTTCAAACCCTAAAATATAATATACCACAGACATACAGAGAGATTAAACTCGTTGAATATACTTACTGACATTTACACTGGTGTCTTTCATTTCAGATGTTGACGCTCGGAGACAGCATGCTATTCCACTGACCAACCTCCAGCCAAACAGCACGGGAGCCCTTTCACTAAACTTCGTACGACTACAATGTTCGTAAGTGCAAATTTAGGATAGTCTGGAAATGTCAATTGATGGATTTACACTTATTCGGCATAAGCTGCATATGCAGCTATTGCTCAACAAATATAAATCCAATAATTGTTTAAAAAAAAAACAGTGTTAACGTGAAATTTACAGACTATCATAATTTGCACTTAGGAACATTTAGTCGTACGAAGTTTAGTGAAACGGCCCCAGATGCGTTACTAGACATGCATACACTTGCAGTGGAAACCTTTCTTCAAGAGTGAGTTGTGTCTATTCTATAAATAGAGAATAGTATGTTAGTGCCGTGAATGAGAATACATATCTGGCAAGGCTCAGGACACGGGATGGGCGAGGCTCTGCCGAGCACACCCCGTTTCCGTGCCGCGCCAGATATGTTTTCACATTCACGGCACTAACCTACTATTCTGTTTATCCCGTCAACACATACAATGGCGGCTTTAACATGAACAAAATAACCCCAGCCACCGCTCATATTCATACGCAGTGATTAGGTCGTATTGACAGGATATCAAAAATGTTTCACGGCACCGTGTTTCACGGCACATAAAGCGCTGTGTTGACGGGATAATGAATAAATACCTAACATTGTGATGACACAAATAATTAAACATACATGAACTGAAGAGTGGTATTGTTTTCCTGTACTCATATATATGTACACTGTTGTTTAGCCGGAACGTACTTGATCTATGCAATAAATGCTCATTACACCTGGGGCCCGTTTCACTAAACTTCCTACGACTAAAATGTTCGTAAGTGCAAACCTATGATAGTCTGTAAATTTCACATTAACAATATTTTCTTGTAAACAAGTATTGGCAGACGATTCTAAATTTGCACTTACGAACATTTTAGTCATACGAAGTGTAGTGAAACGGGCAGCAGGGTCCTTAGAATATTATTAGAACCGAGATTACACACTGAGGACAAATTAGCGCACTGAACGCTAATAATGTTAATGTCCCCAGCAACTACTTGAAACGCACCTCAATTAACTAAACTAGTGGTATGTACAATGGAACCTCTCTAAATCGGACACCATACAAATTATATGATCTTATTTTTGATGAGATTCTTGGTCATTTATATCAGGTGATAATGTCTGTTCATGATCGTATAGCACAGAACTATGGTTCATAATGATCAAATACCTGATGTATGAGTGTCCGGTTTATAGAGGTTCACTGTATAGCGTGGTAAAGTCTTTATAGATGTGGTATAGTATGTTCATGTCATCACATGCCATATAAGCGAGTGATGTTCATAACCTATGCACATTTCATCAGCCAATCAACAATTCAGTCAAGAAACCTCACATTTGGTGTTCACATTTACTAACCATCTTCTGTTATCGTGGTTTGTTCCACTATATATGCATTCACGAAATCACACAATACACATATACAGTGAAACCCCCCTAAACCGGGCACCGGTGATCTTATTTCTGATGAGTTTCTTGATCATTTATCTCGGGTGATAATGTCCGTTCGTGATCGCATAGCACACAATTATAGCTCAGAATGATCAAATGCCTGAGTTACAGTGAAACCTCTATAAGCCGGACAATCTCAGGACCTCCAGTTATAGTGAAACCTCTCTAAGCCGGACACCCTGGGGACTTCACAGGGTGTCCGGTTTTAGAGAGGTTTCACTGTACACCGTTAACATATCGAAAAAGAGACGCCACTTAAAAAGTAAATTAATTGAGTTGATTTTTATTAAGTATGGAACAAACGTTGTATTTATTATTTAAAACACATTTCGAATTACAGAGTTGTGATTCACCCGAAAATTCTGGCGTTATTGCTGAGCGTTTAGCGTCCTGCATAAACTTCAAATACTTCGGGTTAAACATATATTGTATGGTCAAACTGTACCTAATTAGGTACACATATGACACATGGGTTGTATGGTCAAATGCCAGCTAATACGTTCTAAGTATAATACAGCGAAACCTCTGTAACCCAGACACCCTGTGAGGTCCCCAGGGTGTCCGGCTTAATGAGGTTTCACAGTAGATCAGGCTTTGATCATTCGGAGTCATAGGTGTGTGCTACTCGATCACGAACAAACATTATCACCTGAGATAAATGACCAAGAAACTCACCAAAAATAAGAACATATGCGTTTTCTGTGTGTCCGGTTTAGACAGGTTCCACTGTACATGTGTTGTATACATGGTCAATGGCAGCTAATTCGGGTTCAATATGATACATGTGTTGTAGGGGCATTAATCTCAGTAGGAAAATGTTAGTATTTCTGAACGGAGTTTTCTCCCGTAGTCTACACTTGCAGAGAATGTTGGATTGTCTATACAGCAAAACATACATAACAATGAATGACGACAGTTGCAGTTGCAAACGGTAAACGGTATGACCAATGCACTCCATATTTGTTTTTTGTTGTACGCGATAAGCGGACCTATTACAAGAGAAATCAACAACAACAAAAACAAAATGGCTCCAATGTCACATGTGGGCCCCATTTCAGAAGTAAAACGAGCGATAATTCACTTATAAATCGGAACTGTAGCCATTTGTAGAAGAATAAAGAAAGACGATAACTGATAATCGTTAGCCGCTTACAACACGAAAAAGTCGTTGAGTGTATTGGTACTGGTCTCTTGCGTTGAAACAGCACGTTGAAAACAAGTGTCAAGTATCAGACTACACGTCTGTTATATGTGACTTCAGAAATGGGGCTTATGGGTTTTGAGATCAGTATAAAGCCGGAGCAGCCTGTGCAGTCTGAGGAGGATCTGCAATGTTCGCCATTCCATCAATAAAACACCCGGCATGCTTCTGACAAGCAATACAATGATGTCACTATCGAGTTACAGTTTTAAACTTTATTAATTTTACAACGATTACAAACAAGAGCGAGAGCACTTATACAAACGCTTTCGTTGGCACAGATGAAGGCGTAAGGGCGGTCATTAATGTGGGAGGACCCGCAGGAAACCCACTTGTCCGATCTGGCGACCACCATACCACCTCACATACAGGAGCGTGCTATTTGATCAGGAGCTACAATGATCACAAATCATATAAGCCCTCTTCTTCCGTCACAGCTACATACGTGGTTTGGTTTGATGGTTGTTGTATTCTAAACGTCATCAGAATGATATAACTTACGATCTTGCATTACTGGTTCATCGTATAGATACAAAGTTTTCTAACTCAACCTACGAGTAACAAAACGAATGTGTGGCTGTGCCTGGAGAAATGGGGCTTGTGGGTTTTCTGACCAGTGTAGATCGAGATCAGTCTGTGCGTCCGCACAGTCTGATCATTAAATGCACTGTTCGCTATTGCATCATTCCGTCAAGCTTCTAACAAGTAGTACATATCGTTATCAGGTTACACGAGTGTCATATTTAATCAGGAGCTACACTGGTCACACATGTCATAAGTCTCATTGTTCATGTCACGACCACATTTCTGACTGTTGACCCCTTACCTGATTCTTCCGTAGATTTACGAATCTTGGTGATGAGGTTCTCTTAGACTAATGTTTTGTGAACAACAATAACCCTTTTACTTCTAAATATCTACATGTAACATAGACTGGTTCATGCTAATGTTTGGATTACTGTCGGTTTCACGAAACCTGCCCAAATATTACAGATATATCCATAGTTGATAATATTACATTTTAGTAACATTTATAAATGAGCCTTCTTTTTGTTTCGTGAAATTTTATCAAACATTTATTTTATTACGAAAAATGTTTTCTCTCTGGGAATTTAATATGGGTGGAAACAAACGTGGAGGAGGAGTCGAAAAACGATAAGTTTCAGGAATTTTGGAAATTGTCTTTGAAACCTGGCTAGATACATGTAGCTTGGACATGATCTAACTAAGATTTAACGCTACATCAACGATTGTTGTAAACCCCGGTTTTTGTAACCCCAATGCCGTGAAAAGTCTATTACATTTTCAGTCACTTGGCTATAGTGTAGAAACAAATGTGAACACAAATTTACCCTCTGCGACCACCAACAAGTTTGACTATCGAACTTGGAACGTCCGGTCAGGCTCAAACATACTTTATTTTAAGTTTAAATAAAGCATATATCATGTATTGCAATATTAATATTTGGGGCTACAAACACCGGCTCTACATGAGTCATACTGAGTCACGTACGTATGCAGTTTCAAAGGGCATTAACGTGTTATGCACATAACGGAAAAATCCCCGAATGTTTGTCAATAATAGTATCGCATAACCAGACGAGATGTTAAATAGAGGATATTCCATCGTACATTTTTTGAATAGCGGGAAATAATACACGAGTGTACGTCGGCTTCCTACGTCGGCTTCCGCGTAAGCAACGAGTGAGCGTAGCAAACGAGTTGCTTGCACGGACGCCGACGGACACTAGTGTATTATGTCCGCTATTCAAACATGTACGATGGAATATCCTATTTATTACACTCCCATGGCGGATATATATGCGCATTTAGTATATTGTTTAGATTAAAAACAATGAATTGTGATGTGCGCATGAATAATTACACAATGACGTGTTTTCCAACGTTGTGACGCAACGTTGTGTGACGTCAAATGTGACGTCATGTAAACTTTTTGAAATCCAAATTACGCAGCCGTTTCTATGAACCAGATATATTTCACTACATGTTTGGAATGTGTTCAATCACATTAACATTCTAGATTAGTCGAAACCCTTTCCAAGTTGCGAACATAAACACGCATTTTCATCAGAGGTAGATGACAATACAATTAAAGATGCATAGGCTGTCTGCATGTCCGGTGTATTGAGGTACTGCTATAGTTCAGAGTTGTTGTTTGTTAAGTTAATGAAATGTGAACCCTCTACTGTTCACCCACCCATATTGTGCACCGGTTACACCAGAGGTAGGTGGTGGGTGAGGGGTGGTGGGTGGTGGGTAGGAGGTATACATTGTATGCTATTAAACACATTGTGCCATGTGTGTACGGTATCACGAACTACATTAACCCAGTATGTACTTAGTGGGAAACTCCCCGATGTTTGTCAACAATAGTATCACATGACCAGACGGGACGGGACGGAGATATATATCCACTCTTGAAGACTTCAAACGTGATACGCCTCTGGATCGAGTATCCATTGTACGCTATGACTTAGCTTCAAGTGAAAACATAATAAACGTAGTGTGATTCCACGTATCATTTTCAAACGCAATGGCACGACGTTAGCAAACAGTATCGTTCATGATGCGGCTACTATACATTGTAACCTTTCTAAACCGGACACCAATGATTGATGCGTTTCTTGGTCATTTAGCTCCGGTAATACTATATGTTCATGATCGCACAGCAAACATGTATGGCTCAGAATGATCAAATGCCTGATTTACAGTGAAATCTCTCCAAGCCAGAGACCCTGGGGACCTCCCTGGGTATCCGTTTATAGAGGTTTCATTGTATTAACACACCACAGTTTATGTAGATATTTTTCATGAAATATCACACATATTCTTAGGCACACAATCGCATTGCTTGCCTCATTTGAATCAACTACAACATGGACTGTCATTTTGGACCAGGCAATCACTGCGAACAATAAGACACCAACAATGTACACCCTTTATCAACTACAGATTATGACGAACAACGTGAAATCAAGATACCTGAAGAAGACATATGAACCGATGTAGAGAAGAATTAAACGCGATGCATCATGCTAAACACATACATGTCATGCACACTGCGATGGTCGATGTGCATGCACTGAGACAAACATACGACCAGCAGTGTATGGTCCAACAACGAAATACCGGATATTACAGGGAGTCCGGCTTAGACAGGTTTCACTGTAAATCATTCGATCATTCTGAGCCATAGCTATGTGCTATGCGATCACGAACAGACATTATTATCTGAGATATATGACCCAGAAACGCATCAGAAATAAGATCACAGGTGTTACAACCAATATTCGCCACCCCATTTAATCACTAAGGTTACTGTACATGCTGTTTAGTTAATGCTAACAGGCAGTGTACTTATTTATCCCGTCAACGCAGTGCGTATGTGTCATGAAACACGGTGCCGTGAACTATTTTTGATATCCTGTCAATACGACCTAATTACTTCGTATGGACATGTGTTGTTGTCATACTAGTCGATTCTCCGATTTTGACGATGTTGCTGGGGTTATTTTTTTTCAATTTTCAATTTTAAAGCTATTTGTAGGGGTTGACGGGATACATAGAAAGGTAGGTTAATGCCGTGAATGAAACAAAATCTGGCGCGTCACGGAAACGGGATGTGCTCGGCAGAGCCTCGCCCATCCCGTTTCCTAAGCCTTGCCAGATATATTTTCCCATTCACGGCACTAACCTACTATTCTCTATATTCATTACAAGTCATTCGATCTGAAACTATACATACATGTAAACATATTGAAGATGTGAAGCTTCGTGATTTTAATCCGAAATAATATTTTTAAACACAAATATCACCTTTTTAACATAACCATTCTTTTCTACATTTTTGTATGCAATTCTGTATATCGTTCAGAGTTTGTGTACTCCTCTAAACTCTTCATTCAATCAATCTGACACTGTACCCATGTACGTCATGTACAACTATTAAATATGTGGACATTTGTGTTTTGAAGCCGAAAACATATGTTTAACTTAGCCATTGTTTCTTCATTGTTGTATGCAATTCACAATAGGGTACATAGTTTATATACACTACCCCTGTAAAACATTTCAGTCAGTGGATTTGAAACTTTACGCACGTCTTCTACACAGTTTGTACATCTGCACCCTGGTGTTTTTATGCCACATTTTGATTAGCAAAAATATATACTTTTTTCTACATTTTTGTATGCAATTATATATAATTTCTACTTCACACATATCTATTCGTATACCTGTTGATCATACCAGAGGCCTTGGAGGTCCCCAGGGTGTCCGGTTTCGAGAGGTTCCACTGTAAATCAGGCATATGACCATTCTGGGACACACTTGTGTCTTTTGAAATTATGAACATGCATTATTATCTGAGATGCGTTACCAAGAAACCTCTCAAAATGAAATCACATATATTGTATTGTTGTCCGGTTTAGAGAGGTTCCACTGTAGATCAACTGATGGTTGGAGAAGATTTATATTTATCACTACATGTATTGCTCAATAACCCATGACGGAGATGACCTGACTCCAGTATCCAGTGATATCTAGGGCTTAAATAAGCTTCCATTCAACCCAATTCTATTTGTATATAACATTACTCTATCCACAGCGAAACCTCGCTAAACCGGACACCCTGGGAGGTCCCCAGTGTGTCCGGTTTAGCGGGGTTTCACTGCAAATCAAGCATATGATTATTCCGAGCCATAGTTGTGTGCTATGCGATCACGAACAGGTAGTGTCACCTGAGATAAATGACCAAGAAACCCATCAAAATTATGATCTCATATGTTTCTTGTTGTCCGGATTAGCGAGGTTCGGCTGTAGTAAAAATGTTAACCAAAGTGTAAACAATATCCAAATAAAATGTGTTTAAACCAACGTCCAATGTTGGACAAAATATTACATGTAGTTTCAAGATTATAGCAAGCCGCATTTTCAGACAATGAGGTAACTTTCAAAAGAAAATACCATACGATAGGGCGTGTACCATTATAACTATCTCCCACCCGTAAACACATATGACATTTAGAAACGTTTTTTGTTCAGCTTTTTGTAGATAGACAACATTCGTCGTGTCCCCGAGACATTCGATTTGCAAAAAGTCACATTTGTTGTCAAATTCACAGGTGTATGTCGTTATTGATACAATTTCCGTGCATATAGACTGTGGAACCTCTCTAAACCGGACACCGAGATAATATGTGTGATCTGATTTTGAGAGGTTTATTTGTAACGCATCTCAGATAACAATGCATGTTCATGATTGCAAAATATATAAGTATGTCGCATAATGGTTATATGCCTGATTTATAGTGGAACATCACTAAGCCGGACACCATGGGGACCTCACATGGTGTCCGGTTTAAAGACGTTTCACTGTAACACTTTTCGATGTCATTCAACAATTATAGTTACCACAGCTGAAAAGGCAGATTCTGACTCAATGAACACTGAGTACATAGACCTTTAAGCTTAGTAGAGCTGACTATTGTTCATCGATGACTATCGTTCTCGTGTATGATTAAGTCGGTTTTCCCGGCTTAATCATACACGTGAACGATAGTCGTCGATGAACAATTGTTGGCTCTAACATCAACGACTATTGTCGACTACTAATGTTCACCTATAGTGAAACTTCTTTAACAGTTCCCAAGTTGTTCAGCGGTCAGTACAGTAAAGTTGAAACAGCGACAGAAATAGCAAAGTAATTTTTCCAGGCTGAATCATACACGTGAACGATAGTCGTCGATGAACAACAGTCGGCTCTACAAAGCTTAACACACATACGTGTATTTAAATTGTAAGTGAGTTTTTAATGTTTTCCCATGAGCTGGCACATAAGGTTAAACGTACAATTATACCTAGATCTGGGATTTCTTTATGACAAACGGTTAGGTGATCGTTAATTCTCCTGACATGATTTACATCGGGAAAATCGGTTTGTGAACGCAATGTTGTATTTTGCCAACGCACGAAGACAGGTGTTGTATGAATTCCGATCTCAGGGTAGGCTAGGCAGGTACAAAATGTTACAATTTGTGGCGACAGGTGTGACATAAGTTGGTTTTGTCAATCAGATGATACATGTAGCAATCAGCGTAGATCAGCAACTACACGGTTTGCAATACACAGAGGGAATACATCATTTGAGGCGAGGGTCGGTGCCAACAGTTTGACTGATTATACGTATATGCGTTTTATTTGCTTAATACAATTAACTTATTTGGGTTTCGTGTTGTGACTGTCGAATAGAGGTTACGTTACATGTATCTCCAGTTTCCTCTGCATTGCCTAAAATCGTTGCGAAAACAGAGGAGACACGCCAAATGATTTGTTAACTAAGATGTGATATTTTCATGAAACATATTACAAAAATAGCCTGTGATTGTTTTCGTAATAGACATCAACTGCTGACGAACCTCTCAGAGGAAATACGGCTTCTGACCATTTCGTCAACTTTCAATGCCATTTAAAATATCGTAAAGTTTGTAAATAATTTTTAAGAGATATCGCGCGTCTACAAAATCACCTGGCTTGTCTCCAATATGGGAACACCATGTAACAATGTTGCTGGAACAATACTGGTATATGCCGAGGAGAGTATGTCGTCGCCACAGTCTTATCAGGGTCTACACTCTTCGTCGTTCCATAGCTCAAACACCCGTGATGGTTGTAACCAGCAATATACATCTACATGGAGATCGTTATCCGGCTACAGGATTGTGCTATTTGATCAGGTACTGTACTTGTCCAAATTCTCATACGCAATGTTTATCCAGTCAAAGCCACATATATTGAATAAGAACGACGAAAGTTTAAAAGCTGATACAGCGGAACTTCTCTAAACCGGATACCCTGGGGGTCCCATGGTGTCCGGTTTAGAGAGGTTACACTGTGAAACAGACAGATAACTACTCCAAGACACGCGTGGGTGCTTTGTGATCACGAACATACATCTCAGCGGAGATAATGGAATTGAACCTGATTACAATTAAGTAGAACTAACTTGTATTGTGTCCGGTTTAGAGGTGTTAGAGTGTATGTGTCTAAGCTGGTGTCAAATGCAACAGCCGTGTATTAGCATACGGTGGCACCCACGTTTCAAATGGTCTTCACGTACACCGGCAATCAAAGAGATAGTATTGAATTCAAATTGCTCTGACTAACTTAAAGTAATAGCACAGTGGTTATTTATTATCCCATTACCCATTCAAGTTTCAAAATTATCGGTTAAAGTAAATGTATATTTCTTGACATGCAACTGTGACGTCACATGACGAATTTCTGGATACAATTGATATTTCTATTCCCACAATTTAGATCTACTGCATTTTATATTATTTTTGTATAGAGCAGCGATTTACTGGCTCTTGCACGCGAGCATAACACTTGTATATAGTATACTAAAATATTAATACGACCACGGATTAGTGTCGGTAACTGGTTACGAGGTCATTATTGTTTTATATATTTAAAGGATCCTCACATGAGTGAAGTGATATGTATTTAATAAGTTTACTTATATCCTATACAATCTGCTTACGAGTTTAATACATATCATAATACATAAACACAATTCTTAATTTTAGTTTTATTTGCAAAAGCACAACATCATACAGTGAAGTAGATATGTTTTCAACATAAAAATAAATTCGTTTTCATTTTGCTGTCAGTGAAAATCGTACGTTACATATATTTCATTTTACCGTTTCTTCTTCAAATTACTTTGTCGGCGTCAATTGGTTATATAACAAGAGTTGTCAGAAGACAACGAACCCCGCCTTTTGGCAGCCTTCACTCAAACTTGGCACAGTTGTATAAAAAACATGAATATTATATAACTTGACCATTAGTTAAGGGGTGTGCGGTAACCTTGACAATGTGGTCAGTGGTGGAAGGTGGGTCGTGGATTTGCTATAGCATGATATAGCATATTAAGATGAATGCATGTATGAAATATCAATGCGCTCCCTGAAAAAAAGAGGTAAATCAAAGAAAGGGGTAGAGGTGGGTCATGGATTTGGTGTCGCACAATAGACGATCATCAGATGAATGCATGTATGCACTATCAAAGCGTTCCCTGTAAAGAAACAGAAGTTACACAACATTTAACCCAGAGTTAAGTTTATGAACATGCTAGGTTTGTGACCTTGACCTTGGTGTAATTGTTGGGTGGTGGGTAGTGAATTTGCTACAGCATGATAGATGGTCATCTGTGGAATGCATGTATGAAATATCATGGCGTTCCAACGTTAAGTGTATTACATAACAAAAGGTTCCATGAAAGGAAACGGAAGTTATTAGACATTTACCCCAACGTTATGTTTGTGGACGCCGACGTCGCCGGGGGTATGCCATGAGCTCTTGTGCACTTCCTGCAGGCGAGCTAAAAACTAATTCGATACAAGGTCACGTACGCAGTTTGCCAGATTGCGTAAAAGTACACACTTGGGTTATGTCGTACATTTCGATTTTATGTTTACAATTTTAATTTTAAAAAAATCTGGCATCTGTAATACCTTAGTGTAATAAATTGTCATTACCTAATTCGTGAATGCTGGTATCTGTTGTATACGATACAATTGAATACATGTGTCTCGCCATGGCAATAACGATCCTAAATTGGCTTCTGTACGGGAACATGGATCTTATACCGTATCCGAACAGCGTATACCCAGATCAGACTGCGCGTCCGCAGTTCGTAACAAGATCTTTATTAATGTTCTTTCATATCAAAGTGGTTAGCTAATATTACCAGTTTGCACCTACATGCACTCATCATTGCATGTCAACACATACAGCCAATATTTTAAAAAATCGGACGTCAGCAGGGGCGGATCTATACGGGGTGGGGTTCCGGGTTTGCAACCCCCCGCCCCACCCCCCCCCCCCCCCCCCCGTTCAGCCACGGAGTTTACATATATCACAGTTTATCACCAGTTGGAGTCTTGAATTTAAATGCCGTAAAACACAGGAAAGTGCATTTCGAAGAGCTCGAAAATAGGACAAGCCACTAGTTTCGAATGGTAACTCATGCAATTACTCCCGTACCGTCCGTAGCTAGCCTTTGGCCTACGGTGCGCTTAAGTTCATTTCCAGCAATTTATAACCTTCATGTTACATTTGTATATACCTCTGGTGATTGCCACAAGGTTTTGAATTGCTGTCACGTGTATATACAAGTCCTATTGCCGAATTGCAGGTGATATAATAGACTAGTATTGAGACATGTTCATATAACAGTCCTGCAGAGAGTCAGTTCAATGTGAATATAGTGCAACCTCTCTACAATAGCCATCAATGTGGTGAAGACATAACACTGGCCGTCCAATAATAATGTGTATACATGGTGCTTGTCCAAAAGAAATACAATATTATTTAAACTAAAACTGGCTGTTATAGAGAGGTTTAACACGTAGGCCAAAGGCTAGCTACGGACGGTACGGGAGTAATTGCATGAGTTACCATTCGCAACTAGTGGCTTGTCCTATTTTCGAGCTCTTCGAAATGCACTTTCCTGTGTTTTACGGCATTTAAATTCAAGACTCCAACTGGTGATAAACTGTGATATATGTAAACTCCGTGGCTGTAAGGGGGGGGGGGGGGGGGGGGGGGGGGCGGGGGTTTGCAAACCCGAACCCCCCCCACCCCCTATAGATCCGCCCCTGCTGACGTCCGATTTTTTAAAATATTGGCTGTATGTGTTGACATGCAATGATGAGTGCATGTAGGTGCAAACTGGTAATATTAGCTAACCACTTTGATATGAAAGAACATTAATAAAGATCTTGTTACGAACATTTATATCGTAAGAACTTTGGTGAAACGGGCGCCTGATCACTTGTGACGGTCACATGGTACGATAATGGACTAATGGCCGATCATTCTAACGTATACTATGCTTAGTGGTAACTGTAAGTAATAGCGAATTTTGAATACAATAAAAACAGCCGTAATGACTAACTACGTACGACTAACCCGAATTATCTGGCTGTCGATTCGCTCGTAAAAATCGGGCGTCATAGTTTTATTGACCATATCAAATATAGATCATTGATTGAATGTCGATCAGCTCAATCGACAGCCTAGTGCGAAGCTACATTGTTCGTAAAATTCATACGTCCATTTTATCAGCCGGCAGAACAAAGCATATTGTGTAATCAGCAAGTCCGTATTTTATTAATTTTGCTTAACCAAGCATGAATTAGCACACGAAAGATTGCAACGTTCTCAAATTGCAGTTCAAACCCGGTATGGTCAGGACATGTCACACGACGAATCGTCTGATCATAGCTTGCAGATCCACAGACACTTATTTTAATAATTGTTAATTGCGTGTCTACATGCATAACAACTACAGTAGATATAATATTAGAATACATAAAGATATGTCATCACAATTTAACTACAACATGAACATTAATTCTTAGCTAGCTTTTCAATGGGAAAAGTAAATGGACTGGACTGCAAATTATAACATTATTATATAGCCTTCCCCATTGCGAAACACCGTCTTAGAACTACATACATGTAGTTTACGGGAGCTGAATGCATTGCTGCATTAAGAGATAGAATACTTCGGGAAAACAGCATACACGAACGGCATGGCTGAGTGCTGCATGCATATGGTGTTTTTGTCTGCATTCGCAGTCTCTACCAAAGCACAGCATAGACGTTTACAATTTGATGACGCTTCCGGTATAAGTATATAATCTGATGGGAACAGATTGCGTACGTGTGCAATTAAATTTAGTAGTCCGCATGTATATTGTGCCTCCTATGCTACATGTACCTGCGATTGACACGCGATTAGTTGTGTGCAATGACATAAACAATGTATTTAATTGATCAAAACCCGCCGGCGGAGTATACATGGAACAGACTAACAATAAAAGTGACTGGGTTTAAAGTCTCAGTAAAAAATACCCCTAACGTGGAGACTGAACATATGACATCGGGTATTTTTGTCCAATGCTCTATCATTATAAGGTTCGACAATGACCAGACAATGACCAGCCATGGGTAAACGTTTGCCGTGGCACGAGTGAACTGTTTGACCCCAAACTGGGCCCACGACCGTAGGCCGCGGGTTTAAACCGTTCCCACGGCTGGACATGGTCGAAAGTTACTGTTAAATGTCCGTCTTAAATATCGTGTGAGCATAATATGCAACACTGTCGGTAATCTACTTCATTCAAAAAACTGATTTACACATTCATGTACATATCCCGGGGCCGCAGTACACTTTGCGTGATACAGCCGCTTCTATTTCAAACGTTCAGTGCAACTAGTTTGGTGACGTAATGGCGCGTTCCAGTAACGTCAAGAGACACACGCATTACGTAGTTGTTGGCTTGGCGCAGAAAGAGCTTTGTCTACAGTCATGGTCAAACAGCACGCACTGTACGCTTGAACATATCTGTGAGTGGTGTCAACAACGGCAGGCATGTAACAATATGCTATCAACCAATTCCTGGGAACAGATAGTGAACATGTCAACATCTAAACCGGTGTATATCACATACATGGACAAGCCCACGTCGGATTATCACAATATATGTGGCGGTGACTAGTGAACTGGGGCTTACATGTATACGATTTGTGACCAGTGTAGTTCCTGATCAAATAACACACTCCTGTCATCTGATAACGATATATATTGCTTGTTAGAAGCATGACAGGTGTTTTATTGATGGGATGGCGACCAGTGTAGATCCAGATCAGCCTGTGCATCCGCACAGTCTGATCTGGATCTACACTGGTCGCAAAACCCATAAGCCACATTATTCCAGTCACATCCATGTTTACCATGTAAACAATATTTGGTGATATGACGAGATTGGATATTTCTTTCTTAGGAGTAAGTGAACCTATTGTTTAATTCATGCAGAACCAGTACAGACTGGCTGCATGTTATGTACAAGTGGGTCCCACAGCATCCATACGAATAGTGAAAGTAGGAGAGACTGGCCTTATTGGATGGCATTCCGTTAACTTATATAGTAAAACTATTTGGAGGTGTCTATCCTGTATATACGCCAAGTCCGGGTCCCGTGGAAGTTCGGCAGGACTAATTACACATTGATTAGATACAAGTCTGGTTTTTTTTTATCACGTAGCCTCAGGTATGTATCGCTGGACAAAATGCTATGGATTCTTAATTATGGTGGCTTTAGTTTAGATGTATCTATTATGTCAATGTATGTCAAGGCACACAGCGATTTCTTGGAGTTTTTATTTGCTTATTTGCCTGTGAAACATCTCTAAAGTGGGCACCCTGGAGACCTCCCAGGTTGTCAGGTTTAGAGATGTTTCACTGTACCACAGTAAGCACAGCAACCCATGTGTTAGTTCCTTAATTACAGGTGGATTCGTGTACTGTACGATTGCACCACCAGTTGTTAGGATATGCAGGTCAGCAGGTGCGCATGACGTACAGTGGTCACCATGCTCGGTATTCTCCGTTATTATTCGTTCGCGTGTCAAAGACTATGGCAAGCCAAATGCATAATAGATCCTTAAACAATGGTTTGGAGCGCAAACCCTAGTCTAGGCTCCTCAAACCCTAGTTTGGGCTTAAACTGCCATTTGAGCAGCCGTCATATCTAGCTAGGTTGATCAGATTATCAGTAATCTATACACCAGTAGAGTCCATGAGCAACCGGCATATCTAGTTGGGTTGATCAGACTATCGGTAATCTAAACACCGGTGTATTCCCTGAGCAGCAGGCATATCTAACTAGGTTGACTAGAATATCGGTAATCTGTACACCGGTGTAGTCCCTGATCAGGCGGCAGCATGTGTAGCTAAGTTGTTCATACTAGCGGTAATCTATACACCAGTATAGTCCATGAGCAACCGGCTTATCTAGTTGGGTTGATCAGACTATCAGTAATCTGTACACCAGTGTAGTCCCAGAGCAGCCGGCATATCTAGCTAGGTTGATCAGACTATCAGTAATCTGTACACCAGTGTAGTCCCCGAACAGCCGGCATAACTAGCTAGGTTGATCAGACTATCGGTAATCTGTACACCAGTGTAGTCCCAGAGCAGCCGGCATATCCAGTTGGGTTGATCAGACTATTATTAATCTGTACACCGGTGTAGTCCCTGAGCAGCAGGCATATCTAGCTAGGTTAACTAGAATATCGGTAATCTGTACACCGGTGTAGTCCCTGATCAAGCGGCAGCATGTGTAACTACGTTGTTCATACTATCGGTAATCTATAGTACGCCAGTATAGTCCAAGAGCAACCGGCATATCTAGTTGGGTTGATTAGACTATCAGTAATCGGTACACCAGTGTAGTCCCAGAGCAGCCGGCATATCTAGCTAGGTTGATCAGACTATCAGTAATCTGTACACCAGTGTAGTTCCTGAGCAGCCGGCATAACTAGCTAGGTTGATCATACTATCGGTAATCTGTACACCGGTGTAGTCCCTGAGCAGCCGGTATATCTAGCTAGGTTGACCAGACTATCGGTAATCTGTACACCGGTGTAGTCCCTGATCAGGCGGCAGCATGTGTAGCTAAGTTGTTCATACTATCGGTAATCTATAGTATCCGGACAGAACCCCCTGGGACAAAACACCCTCAACCGAAAAATGACTACATGGACATAAACCCCTCAATCGTTTTATCAGGTTGGAAAAAACACCCTCAATCTTTTTTTCAGGGTGGACAAAACCCCCTCAATCGTTTTCTCAGGGTGGACAAAACACCCTCAATCTTTTTTTCAGGGTGGACAAAACCCCCTCAATCGTTTTCTCAGGGTGGACGAAACCCCCCTCAATCGTTTTATCAGGGTGGAGAAAACACCCTCATTCGTTTTCGGCTGCCATCTCTAACCAGAAGAAGATGAAGACCCTGTGTGAGCAGTACAATCGTGGTGAAAAGACATTGGCGGAGTTCATGGTGGCAATTGGACAGTGTATTCCCATTCATTAAGTGTAATGCACATGAGTAGTACTACTTGTTTTTAAATGTGCTCAAAATATTATGTATGAGTATATGCCTTGTGCTGTTTATATGAATCATTGTTTGTTGTATATTATGACTGGTATTATTACTAATTATAATAAACGGCAAACAAATCAAAGGTTGAGTGGAAAAAGGTTCTATCTCCATTATATATATATATATATATATATATGTAATGAAGATAGACCCTTTCTCCACTCAAAACTCCATCAATCCCACCCTGAGACAACGATGGAGGGTGTTTTGTCCACCCTGAGAAAACGATTAAGGGGGTTTCTTCCACCCTGAACAAAACATTGAGGGTGTTTTGTCCAACCTGATAAAACAATTGAGGGGGTTATGTCCATGTAGTCATTTTTGCGTTGAGGGTGTTTTGTCTGAGGGTGTTTTGTCCTACATTCGTAATCTATACATCAGTATAGTCCATGAGCAACCGGCATATCTAGTTGGGTTGATCAGACTATCAGTAATCGGTACACCAGTGTAGTCCCAGAGCAGCCGGCATATCTAGCTAGGTTGATCAGACTATCAGTAATCTATATACCGGTGTATTCCCTGAGCAGCAGGCATATCTAGCTAGGTTTACTAGAATATCGGTAATCTGTACACCGGTGTAGTCCCTGATCAGGCGACAGCTAGTTGGGTTGATCAGACTATCAGTAATCTGTACACCAGTGTAGTCCCCGAGCAGCCGGCATAACTAGCTAGGTTGATCAGACTATCGGTAATCTGTACACCAGTGTAGTCCCAAAGCAGCCGGCATAACTAGCTAGGTTGATCAGACTATCGGTAATCGATACACCAGTGTAGTCCCAGAGCAGCCGGCATATCTAGCTAGGTTGATTAGACTATCAGTAATCTGTACACCAGTGTAGTCCCTGAGCAGCCGGCATAACTAGCTAGGTTGATTAGACTATCGGTAATCTGTACACCAGTGTAGTCCCAGAGCAGCCGGCATATCCCGTTGGGTTGATCAGACTATCAGTAATCCGTACACCGGTGTATCCCTGAGCAGCCGACATATCTACCTAGGTTGATCAGGCTACCGACACTATATATTAGACAATATATGAATATTCGTTTGTTGTATATTATGATTTGTTTAAATTTAAGCAAAATAATATCATCAATAATAATAAACAGCAAACAAATCTTAAATTCATTCCAAGAATTAATAAAGGGTGTTTTGTCCACCCTGTACAAATCATGAAGGGGGTTATGTCCACCCTGTACAAATCATGAAGGGGGTTATGTCCACCCTATCAAAATCACGAAGGGTTTGTTGTCCATGTTGTCATTTTCACACGAATTTTTTACTGACATAGATAATTATTTTTTATGGCAATATTTTGCAAAGATTATGCTCGGTTTGTAATTAGAATAAGCTGAATAAGATAATTCAATTATTATGCTCTGTCGATATGCTATGAGACTTCACAAGTTACATTTTTTGGCGGTGAGCAGACATGTTTTTTGTTATGTAAATTCCGCGGTAATTGCCAATACATATTAAATATATATATATATATATATATATATATATATATATATTAAATAGATGTGCTTAATTACTCTCTGCAACAAACCAGAAGATCATTAAAATTATACTTGGTTTGTAAGGTCTGAGACTTAGAAATAGAATATTTTGTACGCCGACATAAATAATTAATTTTTATGAATGCGATATTTTGAAAAAAATATGCTTTTTTTTTTTTTTTTTTTTTTTTTTTTCTTTTTTTTTTTTTTTTTTTTTTTTCTTTTTTATTTTTTATTATTTATTTCTCAGAATATGTTACATTCATACAAGTATACAATTACAATATTACATGAGAAAACAATTGTGTTTTTTTAGTATAGATAGAAAGAAGTTGAAAAAAATAGAATGGGAGGAAGGTGTTAAGCTGAGTTCCAGCTAGGAAGCGAAAGACATTAAGAGAATAGTTTATCAGCCTGCAACATTCATGTTCTATGTAAGCACGTGCATGCACGTGTAAAAACAAAAGTAAAACACTTGCAATTTCATAATACAACTTATGTTTTCGTTTGTATACCATATATAAGACGATACCTATGCATACAACAAGTACCCCTTGCGGTACAAAAACAGTCATTTTCAGCAACATAACACAGCATGTAGTGAAGTGTAACTAGTTTTTCGATTTAGTCCATATTGAATGATGCTCGGTCTGATCGTGTAATAATTATAAATCAAAATCCCTCCATTTCTTTTGGTGTATCTCCATTTTTCCTTTCCTTTTGCGCTATAATTTCTTCTACCGTAATACTATGTTTTAAGTACGATAAAAAATTGTCGAAACGTAGATTAGACTTTATTATATTTACATTTTGAATATATAATATTTTGCTAGGATTAAGATATATTGTAATTGCTTTTCATGCTCTACCGTTTCGATTATTCCAAATGAAGTAGTATAAAAATTGATGTTCACTGTAATGCCCTTTTGTATTAAAAAGTTAGTCATTTGTGACCAAAAATGTTGTATTACTGTACATTCCCCAAACAAATGATTGAATGTTTCTATGTTCATGTTACAAAAATCACATATACTAGACTCTACTATACCTGGCCATCAGTTTGTTGGTACCTATGATTCTCATCAAATATTTGTATTGAAAGGTTCTAAGTCTTGTATCTATGGTGCTCCGTATGGTAATAGAGTATATTGTTTTCCAATTCAGGATTTGATCTGGAAATATATTCGCCCATTTTTGTTCTGATTTTATGTTCTCCCTTGTTATTTTTCCTAATTGCATATTGTATAGTTTTTTATTTATACCTTTACATTTTTGTACTACATGAACAAGGTTCGGAGTATTTTGTACTGAATTAATGCTTTCTGTTTTCATATGTTCTACCCATTGTGCAGGTATACTCCTTGTTAATGTGTTAATACTTTAGAAAGTCTGAAATTCTGATTGAATATAGTTCCGCAAACACTGGGAATAGGTAAAACTGTTTTGTCCTAAATCAAAAATATGTTCTATCCGTTGAACACCTTTATCGTGCCAGTCTTTGTAAAATAGTATCTTTGCGTCATTTTTGATGTGCGAGTTATTCCATAATACTTGTTTTGATATGATATCATTTGATTCTGTGAAGTTAATTTTTGACCATGCTGTAAGTATACTGTTTATAAATTTGTGTTTATGAATGTTGTTTGCATCTTCATATTTAATATTACATTCAAAAATAAAGTTCCACCAAATTGTTTTAGTTGTTCGATGTACATTTGCTTCCATATCCCAGTATTATTTTCATCGCAAAGTCTCTTTACCCAACTAGCCTTTAATGAAATTATAAACAAATCAATATCAAGCATATTAATTCCTCCATTTTCGTAACTTTGGGTTATTACATTTCTTTTTATTTTGTCTGGTTTAGAATATGCTTGGTTTGTAAGATTTGAGACTTCAGAAATAAAATAGTTGTCGGCTATAAAAAAAAAAAAATAATAATTCATTTTTTATGAATATTTAGCCAATAGAAATTAAATTGATGCATAACTAGTGTCTTCGACTAATGAAATTCAGTTGTTGCCTAATTAATTTAAACTGTTGCTTAATTACAGTTTTAGACAAGTTGAATAAGATAATTCAATCTTATGGAAATATAATACTATATAATATATACTAGGATACTTCACAAGTTATATTTTTTTGTGGTCAGAAAAAAATAATCCCTTTTCATGTAAATTCAGCAGTTTGCCATTATAAACTAAACAAATGCTTAATTACTATTGTGCAACAAACCACTGAGAAGAAGATCATTAATTATTTTGCAAGACTTATGCTCGGTTTGTAAGATTTGAGACTTCACAATCAAGATAAAATATTTTGTCGGCCGGCATTCGATATTCGGCTAGTCAAAATTAAATGTGTTCAAATTTAATTATGCTCGGTCGGTATAATATCAGATTTTGCAAGTGAGTTAAAAATGTTGGCGGTAAGCAAAACTAACCAATTTTTGGGAAAGCTAACTTGAAATTCAAGTTAATGGAATTAATTATTCAGCTGTATTCAAATTTAATTATGCTCGGTCGGTATGTAATGAGATTTTGTGAGTTCCATTTTTTGGCGGTCTGCAACATTCAGTAATTTTTGGGACTGCTAACTTCAATTAATTATGCAATGAATTTAAATTCAGCTGTATTCCAATTTAATTATGCTTGGCCGGTATGATATGAGATTCCGCAAGACTGAATTAAATTTTATTTTTTGGAGGTCAACCAAAATATGAGTAATAGTTAGGAATGCTAACTTGAAATTCAAGCTATAAATTTAGGTGTATTCAAATCCAATTATGATCGGTCGCTACGATATGAGATTCTGCAAGTTAAATGATTTGGCTGTCAGCAAAAATAAGTAATTTTTAGGAATTCTAACTTGAAATTCATGTTAATTCAATAAATTTCACTGTATTCAAATTTATTTATGATCGGTCGGTATGGTAGGAGATTTTGCAAGTTAAATTAAGCAAAAGTAAGTAATTTTTGGTTATGCTAATATGAAATTGAAGTTAATTCAGCTCCATTCCTATTTAATGTTGTCGGTCAGCAAAAATAAGTAGAACTGATAACTTGAAATTCAAATCAATTAATTATTTGGATTATTATGTTATATGTCACATCAGAGACATAAGTAATATGTGTTTCTGGTCAAATTAATAGTAAGAGCCACATACATGTACCACATTACACATATCCCGTGTACTACACTCAAATGGTTTTGGGTCAGTATTTTAAATCAATAAAGAAAATAAAAGATGGATGGATGGATGTGCATTCACCTCTCTCAGATAATTACGCCGATTTTCTTTCCCCCATTACGCCGTATTTTCACCTTTATCCAAATAATCGATCATTACGCCATTCAGTGATGCCGTGCATTTCCATGCCTCCGATAACCGTAGGTTAAATCGATCATCCAATGGTAACTAGGCTTTGAGATCGATGAACCAATCGTAACATTGGGTGTGACGGATGCCCAAAACATATGTTAAGCGATCAGCTAATGATGATCACTTTAACCAATCGTAACTCGGGGTGTGACGGGTAACAGAAACTACCGTTTAGGCCGATTTAGTAAATTAACTACCGATTACGACCTCAAACGGCAGTTTCTGGCCAAATGCACAATAATTGCTCAAACTGGGGTTTGGGAGCCTAAACCCTGGTTTAGGATCTCAAACTGGGGTTTAATGAATTATTGTGCATTTGGCGAGCCTAAACTAGGGTTTCGGCAGTCTAAACTGTGGTTTGAGCTCAAACCGTGGTTTAAGCTATCATAAACCCTAGTTTGAGCGTCCAAACGGTGGTTTCTGCCTCCAAGTGCACAATAATTGCTCAAACCAGGGTTTAAGAAAACTACAGTTTGGGATCACGATTGGCATTTTTTTTCTTAAAATGTGGTTTGGGTCCAAACTAGGGTTTAGGCTTTTTATTTGATTACGACCTCAAACGGCAGTTTCTGGCCAAATGCACAATAATTGCTCAAACTGGGGTTTGAGAGCCTAAGCCCTGGTTTAGGCTCTGAAACTGTGGTTTAGGGAATTATTGTGCATTTGGCGAGCCTAAACTAGGGTTTGGGCAGTCTAAACTGGGGTTTGAGCTCAAACCGTGGTTTAAGCTATCAGAAACCCTAGTTTGATAGTCCAAACGGTTGTTTCTGCCGCCAAGTGCACAATAATTGCTCAAACCAGGGTTTAAGAAAACTACCATTTGGTGTGACGTCATGTGATAAACATAATCTCAAATTCATTCCACTTAATGTGATATTTATGAAACACGTCAGCAATATGACTCGTTTCATCAAAACTCATATCAAATGGAAAGTCATTTGAGATCCTTTATCTATACACCAATGAGTGTATGAACACTAATAATACACTAGTGAGTGTATGAACACTAATAATACACTAGTGAGTGAATGAACACTAATAATACACTAGTGAGTGTATGAACACTAATAATACACTAGTGAGTGTATGAACACTAATAATACACCAGTGAGTGAATGAACACTAATAATACACTAGTGAGTGTATGCACACTAATAATACACCAGTGACTGTATGAACACTATTAATACACTAGTGACTGTATGAACACTAATAATACACTAGTGACTGTATGAACACTAATAATACACCAGTGACTGTATGAACACTAAAACTACACTAGTGACTGTATGAATACTAATAATACACTAGTGAGTGTATGAACACTAATAATACACTAGTGAGTGTATGAACACTAATAATACACCAGTGAGTGTATGAACACTATTAATACACTAGTGAGTGAATGAACACTAATAATACACCAGTGAGTGTATGAACACTATTAATACACCAGTGAGTGAATGAACACTAATAATACACTAGTGAGTGTATGAACACTAATAATACACCAGTGAGTGTATGAACACTAATAATACACCAGTGAGTGTATGAACACTAATAATACACCAGTGAGTGTATGAACACAAATAATACACTAGTGAGTGTATGGACACTAATAATACACCAGTGAGTGTATGAACACAAATAATACACTAGTGAGTGTATGAACACTAATAGTACACCAGTGAGTGTATGAACACTATTAATACACTAGTGAGTGAATGAACACTAATAATACACCAGTGAGTGTATGAACACTATTAATACACCAGTGAGTGAATGAACACTAATAATACACCAGTGAGTGTATGCACACTAATAATACACCAGTGAGTGTATGAACACTAATAATACACCAGTGAGTGTATGAACACTAATAATACACCAGTGAGTGTATGAACACTAATAATACATAATACACTAGTGAGTGTATGAACATTAATAATACACCAGTGAGTGTATGAACACTAATAATACACTAGTGAGTGTATGAACACTAATAATACACTAGTGAGTGCATAAACACTAATAATACACTAGTGAGTGTATGAACACTAATAATACACTAGTGAGTGAATGAACACTAATAATACACTAGTGAGTGTATGAACACTAATAATACACTAGTGAGTGTATGAACACTAATAATACACTAGTGAGTGTATGAACACTAATAATACACTAGTGAGTGAATGAACACTAATAATACACTAGTGAGTGTATGAACACTAATAATACACTAGTGAGTGTATGAACACTAATAATACACTAGTGAGTGAATGAATACTAATAATACACTAGTGAGTGAATGAACACTAATAATACACTAGTGAGTGTATGAACACTAATAATACACTAGTGAGTGTATGAACACTAATAATACACTAGTCAGTATATTACATTAATATAATACACTTAGTCCATTGTAATAAATATATAAATGCGATCACGGCTATACACTAAGTGACCAGTAATTATTCAGAATATGTATGTGTTTAAGGTAGTTGTATCCTTCGTGTGGTCCGATGTAAATTCTATGGAACTATAATAAAATTCCTACTGATAAAACAATAGCTAATAATGTAAATAAACCATATGGATGCGATCAGTAAGTCTTTATGCAGATATTTCTACCAATAAAAATGCACACCCGCATGTAATATGCAGATAACAGAACAATTTTGCTCTAGCACATGTGTATTTACGTCTCTACACAGGTGTATAGAAGCCAAATTGTACATGTAAAACATATATTAGGCATCCATTGAGTTTACATGAGGTAGAAGGGTACAGCAACGTTAATATATAATAAAAGGAGCATATCATTAGCGATTATTTTTTAATTCAGCATCACACATTGGAGATGTACTGATCACCAATCAAATTTTATGTAGATGTTTCATTTATAAATGTTACTTAGTGTAAGAATGTATTTACTGCACGCTATTATTGCACTGTGAAACACGCGTTTCGGTAATGCACATCATTAATAGTGTAGTAGGAGGGGAATGTGTATCAAGTGAAACATATCTTGTCGGCGGCTGTGGTCGAACCCAGGCCGCCTGAGTGAGAGACAAACACTCTACCACGTCGCTATAAAAGCCACGACGTGGTAGATCGTTCGTCTCTCACGCAGGCGGCCTGTGTTCTACCCCAGCCACCGACAAGATATGTTTCACACTATGCACATTCCCCTCTTACGACAATAGTTTTCAATTGTACACCTATTGTTGTTGTTGTTGTTGTTGTTGTTGTTGTTGTTGTTGTGTATATTGTTGTCAGCGATGAAAACGTCCAACAAAATTGCCAATTAAGGTATAAAATTGTATTACATGTCTTGGCATTGTATTACATGTCTTGGCATTTCATTAGAATTGTCTACTTGGAGACAATTCTAATGAAATACCAAGACATGTTTTCATGCAACACAAAATCATAAGCAAACAAATCAGGTACAGTGAAACCTCTTTACACCGGACACCCTGGGAGGTCCACATGATGTCCGGTTTAGAGATGTTCCACTATAAAGCAGGCATATGACCATCATTTTGACACGTATTTGTGCGCTTTGCAATCATGAGCATGCATTAACATCTGAGATAAATGACAAAGAAACCCGTGAAAAATACGATAATAAACGTTATTTTGCTGTGAGGTTTAGTGAGGTTCCACTGTACAATATTGTCATGGATGTGTACGACCTTCTCTTTAGTGCTCTGTATATAAATGAGCGTCTCATCATACAACTGATTAGTTGGGAAATTAAAGGTGGATTCGTGCAGTGTACGATTTAATTCCCCACGTCAATGCGTAGTAAAATCAGGTAATTTACTAAATAATTAGAAACAAACGAATGTCTGTCACTGGAGAAGTGGGTAACGAGAAAATAATATTCACAAATGTGGAAATAAACGTATTTTATAAACAATATTATTTGAGACACGCCATGTGAGTTTGTACCTTAGAACATGTGTGATGAAAATTTCGTCATCTTTCGACATCATTTACAGATAATATGACCGTTTCTGTAAATATATTTCATGAAACATCGCACATGTTCGTGGGTATAAAATCACATGGAGATTCTCAGTATCTCATAGGCATTTGCAACTTGACCAATTCCGTGACACCTTCTTTGTTTCATCTCACCATATCTTGCCTTATCTTGTACACTACACACTTCCGATTATTGGCTAGAACATTTTATTTAATGTGTGTATGCATGTATGTTTAATTGTATTGCATTGTATTGTATTACACAACCGCCTGTGCTAATTTTTCTAATATTTGTCTTTTGTTTTATTTCCAAATACTTGAATATTGCGCTTAAAATCAAGCATCTTGATTGGCTGAGCCTGAGCTGTGTTACAGCTCAGAAACAGCCAATCAACATGCTTGTTCGCTAGTTGATATCGCCAATTATTAAATAGATGTATTTGAATAGTGTGCTTACAATGAAGCAGCTTGATTGGCTGAGCCTGAGCTACAGCTCAGGTACAGCCAGGCATACTGCTTGCTTGCGAGTTGACATCGCCAATAGATGTTCAGAAACGTTGACATATTGACAAGATTAACGCAGGCGGTTGTGTACGGGTTTTGTTTGCAGGGGGCCATTTCACTCAACTTCTACGACTAAGATGTTCGTACGTGCAAAAGTATGATAGTCTCTAAATTGTACATCAACATCTGTTTTCTTGCAAACAATTATTGGATTTACATTTATTGAGTATAGGCTGCATATGTAGCCTATGCTCAATAAATTAAATCCAATCCATCAATTGACATTTACACACGATACTACATTTGCACTTACGAACATTTTAATCGTATGAAGTTTAGTGAAACGGGCTCCAGGGTCCTCCGGGACAGGCAGCAGCATTTTGGGCAGCGTGATTGTCCCTTGTATTAGCTGCACGCTTTCCTCTTTATAGGCAACGGGTTGCATTATATCGTTACACCGCAATCAACGGTATAAATGTGCGGAATAACATTTCCATTTCGGGCTCTACAATATAGCAATACTCTGCATGTCATTGGCGATCATACAGTCACAGTCACATTTCAGCCTAAATATTCTCTAATTGTTTTCATACGCAGGCAAATAGCAAACTACTAGAAAATAAAGGTGTGTATTATTCATATGTCAAGTCATCAATGACAGTCCGTCTACATACACTAGTGCTAATCTTGCCAATATTTGTAACTTTCAAAATAGTTGAATATTGGGCTTTGACCCAAGCAGATTGATTGACTGAACCTGAGCTGTGCCACAGCTCAGGCTCAGTCAATCAACTCGCTTGATTGCGATTTGGCATTGTCAATAGATGTCGACAAACGTTGATAATATTGGCCAGATTAACGCCGGCGGTTGTGTATGTACTCGTGCATGTAGTAGGTAAGAAGAATCGTAATCACTCAACCGTGTTATCTGCACGTTTTAAAGCTACCTGGTGAAATGTGTGGTGAGCATGTCTTTACAGGTGTATCAACACAGTGAGCTGACGAATGCATGTTTACACACATACGTTTCTGAGCCACATGCATTTTGTGGTATGAACGAGCAAAGTCTCTTTAAATCATACCAAATTTTACTCTGATATTAAATATCTAGAAGATAGGACACTTTTCATCTAACGGAAGTGGATTATTTATCTTGGGCCGGGCTCGTCAATTCAGTAATTGTAACGCGCGAGAAGGCGGGACCCTACTAGTTCCGGCCTTCTAGCGCGTTACAATTACTGAATTAGCGAGCCGGGCCCAAGGTACACTAGACTACCATTTCCGTTGGTTGAAAAGATGGCGAGTGACCTTCTAGACATTTAATATCACGGTAAAATTGCGTATGATTTAAAGATCGTTTTGCCGTTCATACCACAAGTGCCTGTGGTCTGAGCAGGCTTGTCAGTTATCCACCGCTACGAAGTCAGTGTCATTATACCTGTTGTTTACCCTACCACGTTCGAGTATTCCGACTTCAACGACTTACATATGGCTATCAGATACGGTATTGTGCTAGGTCTGAGTACACAGCTATAATTAATTTTCATTACACTGCATTACATGATAGTTATGACGGAGTAGTCTTTCCAAATGTGAGTTTGAAGCGTTCTTTGTTTACTTCGGGTAATACACACTTTATTAGGTAAGTTGATGATAATATGTTGTGTCATAAAGGTGCCAACGTTGCCTGCATCTTGCGCAATCCATACGTAGCCAAAACCGTTTCGGTTTTGGCTACGTATGGATTGCGCAAGATGTTGGCAGCTTTATATAACAATTTCAACAAAGAATCACTGATTGTTTAAAACATGATTGGAGCAGGGAGCTAGACTCATCAGGAAGGTGCTACCTGTATACAAACTTCAAAACTTGTCTTAATGTTGAACAATACCTAACCTTTGATGTACCTTATGTTTTACGTAAAGCAATGTCAACTTTTAGATGCTCGAACCATAGTTTAAATATTGAGATTGGAAGACATTTAGGAATAGAACGTCAACTTCGCTTTTACCAATTTTGCATGATAAATCAAAGAATAGAAGTAATTGAAGATGAAGTTCACGCCTTTTTTGACTGCAAGTTTTATTCAGAGTTAGGTGTACTGTATTTATATCCAAATCTATATTCGTCTAAAACGTAACACGAATATTTTACACTCATTTCAACAGAAAATATACAGACAATCAGAAAAATTGCAAATTTTATTTATCACATTATGAAAAAAAGAAATTCATATACCGCTTGACATTTACCACATATGACACCAACCGACAGGGACTTGCGACCAGCGTAGACCTAGATCAGCTGCGAATCTGCAGCATGAATGATTAGTTTTACACTGTACGCAAATCCAAAACTCTTCTCGAAATGATGAGCTGACAAATTTGGCACACGGTCTACAGGATTTATACGTATTTATGTCCCTTCTCGGTCCGGTTACATACTCATAACGATACATGTAGTAGATTTGGCGCTTGTTTAAAATTTTATTATACTTGTTATGTGTTATGGGCCTATGACCTAATTCACTGAATAAAACGTATCGTATCGTATCATATTGTATAATTGTCTATCAATAACGATACAGCGAAGTATGAACGTCAAGGCCCCGCGTGCTTTTCTCTATGTTTTAGTGCGCGAAGTGTAAATGCTCTTACGCGCAATGTTACTGTGTAGCGTGGTGTAGCGATATAGTGCAACCTGTTGCCAGTAAAGTGGAATACGTGCAACTAAGTACTTATGTATTCTGTATGTATTTGTGGCTGAGACTGGAAACACGGGTCTTATGGGTTATGCGACCAGTGTAGCCAGATCAGCCGTATAGTCTGATCAGGGTCTACGGCGTTAGTAATTCCATTAATGAAACCCCGTCACGATTCTAATAAACAACACACATCGTTATCAGCCTAACTAAGTGTGTTATTTGATCAGAAGTTGCACTGATCACAAATCCACTGACCCCATTTTTTCCCAGTCACAGTCACATTCAAGGTGCATTATCACTTGTTTACAACAACAACAACAACACCAATGGCTAAAAGTGTTGAAAGCGCGCCCACTCCAGAGTAAGTATTATTTGATATGTCCTTAATGGATAGGTAATGGATTTTTATAAAATATGGCGCAGCAAATGTGTCTTCATGAGCTGCATTTGGTGGGGTCACGGGAGTTCGGCACATGCTTATGTTAGCAGACACGGACATCGATACACCTTGACATTTGTTTCTCTGAGAACGAAAATGTTGTGAAGAAACTGGTTTCATAGTGAATGCAATACATGTATATGATTGACACCGGCAGTTGCACTTTTCATTGCAGTTACATGTTTCTTAAGAACATTTGCATAACACTTGGACGCAGCTAATGTTTTTACAGTGACTAATGGTTGTCTGAGAACGGGAATGCTATGCACATGTTCATGGCGACTACAATATGTGACATGGATGGTACGCAGGGCTCCAGATAAGGAATTAGTAATTGAGTATTTGCACTCCATCATTTCAGAAGCAAATGTGTATTTCAAAATTTTAATTGGGTAAAGTAAAATCTCACTACTGTCTACATATCAACAGATAGCAATTATTGACTAGCTTGCTTCAAAATGAAAACATGTCTTGGCATTTCATTAGAATTGTCTCATTGGAGACAATTCTAATGAAATACCAACATGTGTTTTCAGGAAAAATATAAAAAAATGCTATATTTGTGGTCTGTTTATTGTTTTCTGCATCATGATAAAGGTATCACAAAATTGTTATTGCTTTTTGATACTCGCTACTTCTGATTTCAATTGGGTTTTTGACAATTTTAATTCGGTAGATAAGCAAATACGTAGCTTATCTGTAGCTCTGGGTACGTTTTATGAACATTTTCATAGCGACTAATGTTTGTCTGAAAACGGGAATGTTATGAACATTTTCATAGCGACTACTTTTTGTCTGAGAACGAGGAGGTTGTGACAATTTTCATTCTAACTGCACTATGTGTAAGTAATGTTACGGTTTATGTTTTTACCATAGCTACTAATGTTTGTCTGAGAACGGGAATGCTATGAAACTTTCCATAGCTTACTATTCGAGCGGGATGGTTCGTTTTATGAAACTGTTCATACAGTGGAACCCCTCTAAACCAACACCCTGGGATGTCCCCAGGGTCTCCGGTTTAGATAGGTTCCACTGTACATTCTAAAAACTGACGACTTTACTTGATTGACATTTCACACCACTCGATTAACAGAAATGACATATTCGTTGCAAAACTATGAATATTCAGGCTCTACATATCAATATGCCTGGAAAAGTCGTGTGGACAACCAGACCCTACCCGCCGACGCTAGATTTTTGTGGCCGTTTAAAAAAAGTGAACCTATTCCACCATATGGGCACATACCGCTGTCTAGTAGTGTTTTAAAAACGCCCACCCTCCCTACCGAGATTATTCTGGGCTGTTGCCCGCAGCCCGCACCACATGTTTTGTGTACGCCTTACAGGGGCGGATCTAGAGGGGGGGGATTTCCGGGGTTGCACCTCCACCCCCCGTTCAGCCACGGAGTTTACATAATCACAGCTTACCACCAGTTGGAGTCTAAATTTAAATGCCATAAAACACAGGAAAGTGCATTTCCTGTACCGTCCATAGCTAGCTACTGGAGTAGATTGCTAGAGTTACCTTCGCAACTAGACAACCACCGTTCCCCAAATGCTGGGTCCGTCACTGCCTTAGTAATCTCGAAAAGAGTCAGGTATTGAGTGCAGTACGGCAGAGTATTTCGTGTTGGTATGAAGACCCTAATGGACAGATCACATAATCAACACGTTATTGAACGTAGTTCTGAGTACACAACTCTAATTACATTACATTACATTACATTACATTAAATTACATTACTGTGATGACAAAGTAGTAATTCCAAATTTGCGTTTGAAGCGTTATTTATTTACTTTCTACTTCATGGAGAGTGACCTAATATTTTTGCTAATACACACTATATTAGGTGAGTTTATGGTAATAGTTTTGTCTCATATTGTAAACGTTTTTCCCTATAATACTAATATAGCGAAGTATGAATGTCGACGCCCTGTATATTGTTGCTATATTTTAGTGCGCGAAACAGAAAGGTCATTCCGCAAAGTTATACCATTGACGGTGGTGCAGCTATACAGTGCAACATATTGGCCTTAAAGCGGAAAACGGGCAGCAATATTGAACGATGTTTTACAATGCCGTTGATTTTCATTATGTAACATCGTTTGCATTGCCTAATATAGAAAATATGTAACTATGAGAATGAATTATACATTTGATACAAACAGACAGTCATACTTGTTTCGCTACAAATGCTTGCTTAATATAATTACTGGGAACAACTAGAATAACTGATTATACATATAAAGGACGCATGCATTTGATTGGTTCATCGAACATATCATATCATATAATATCATATATACATGTCCATATTCATTCCAAAGTAACTACAGTGGAACCCCTTATGTCTTATAAGTCTTATATTGCACAGCATCGGGACCTACGCTATTGAGTTATCATAGTTCAAACTGGTATGCCGTTCCAGGCCCGTACGCAGAGCGTGTGCGACGGGTGCGTACGTACCCCCCTTAACCCGGTCAACACCACAGGCCTGTATAGTGGTATTTGCAAAAAAGTGTAGATCCGGATGAGCCGGCTCGTGACGAGCCTTCTCATCAGGATCTGCACTTTTTGCCAGTAATTTTCATACTTTTGAGAACAAAAACACCCCATGTTCATAAATGGACTGGTCTGAAAATCATGTTGTGATGATTGGATTGGGTTGCAATTTTAACATATCAACATCCATTCCAGTTACTTAAGGGTGAAATGGTTAATCTGCCGACGACTGTCAGTGGATGTGCAAACAAAATATTTAGACCTTCGCGCCGTCAATATAACGCACCCCCTAAATTAATTCCTGCGTACGGGTTTGTGTTCTATTAATGACGTGGAAAGATGATTGATGCGAATACTGACAACACATTGTAGTAGTTAGCACTGACTAGGTACGCACATGCCAGTCACAACATATTCAAAACAACTTTACCTGACGTCTCATTGGTCAACCGGCGTAACATGACGTTGCCAAATGACGTCAGCGTAATGACCCAACGTCAACAAGTACGATTGTTTTGCACGAAGCCACTGTTATATATGCCCATTCATTGGCACACACGGTCACATGTACCTGATAAATAGATTAAATGTACAGCTAGTTTATTTTTATATCTTGTATCAGAACCTGCTTAGGCACGGTAGGAATTTATACGCATTTCCTAGCCTTGCCTGATAAACCCGGTATCAAAATGGATTTGGACATGGATTTTTTTTCATTTATTCGTTCCCACAAAATAATATTTTTTCCTTCAATTTAACAATTCGATGCCACGATATAACAATTCCTTCCCAGGAAATGACAATTCGTTCCCTCAATTTAACAATTCGTACCTCGAATTAACAATTCTTTCCCACGATATAACAATTCGTTCTCACGAATTAACAATTCGTTCCCGTGGGAACGAATTGTTATTTCGTGGGAACGAATTGTTAAATTGAGGGAACGAATTGTTATTTCGTGGGAACAAATTTAAAAAAAAAAATACTTCCCCTGCGGGGCTCCGTACGAACCCGTATATTACATGGATCTATATTTTAGTTATTCAATGCTAAGACACCTGTTCAAGTGTTGGTTTACATATTGCGACTCCCATGAACAAATAAAGTTCTTAGAGTGTTTGCACACAGTGTAGACGTGTAATTCAGCTCAACCGCTGCAATCTGACCACGTGATGTGATGTCAACCAATCAGGAATGCGTATTCATGCCAGTAAACGATGTATTGCAACACGGTACAGTGTAGCACAAACACGACTCACGTGATCATCAGGATCTATGACTGATCAAAAACAACAAATAATTCATTCAAATACTAGGATGGGTGAAATGGTTAAAATAGTGTCGGCCAGCGGTCATGTATATACATCTACAGACCAACACAACTATTCGTTATCTAGAATCTACAATCAAGTACTAGGATGGGTGAAATGTGGTTAAAATAGTGTCGGCCAGCGGTCATGTATATACATTACAGACCAACACAACTATTCGTTATCTAGAATCTACAAATCAAGTACTAGGATGGGTGATAATAAAGGTTAAAATAGTGTCCGCCAGCGGTCATGTATATACATCTACAGACCAACACAACTATTCGTTATCTAGAATCTACAATCAAGTACTAGGATGGGTGAAATGGTTAAAATAGTGTCCGCCAGCGGTCATGTATATACATCTACAGACCAACACAACTATTCGTTATCTAGAATCTACAATCAGTACTAGGATGGGTGAAATGGTTAAAATAGTGTCCGCCAGCGGTCATGTATATACATCTACAGACCAACACAACTATTCGTTATCTAGAATCTACAATCAAGTACTAGGATGGGTGAAATGGTTAAAATAGTGTCCGCCAGCGGTCATGTATATACATCTACAGACCAACACAACTATTCGTTATCTAGACTCTACAATCAAGCGGACAATGCTAACAAAGTTATGTTAATAAATACTATAAATGTGAACAAATAAAGCAATATACTACATTATTATATACATTTACGTACTTTCGTTTCTCACTGAAACATAATGGTACGCAAACCGTCAATGCATGTATGTTTCCACATTGACGTCTCGTGAGTCCGTATTGGTCAGTGCCGGGAACTAAGTTTCAACTCGCAAAATAGCTCCTTCTAAATCACCACTGATTGTTTTATTTTATTAGATTTTGTATATTTAGACGAGTGCGAGTGATTTACGTATATTATTGAAAGTTTATTTGATTTGTATGTGGATACACATGTATATGCCACTCGCTATGCCGCGCAACGATATTGCGCTCTAAAATCGCACAATATCGCACGCTGCGGAACTCGTGCATATATTCACATACAAGTCAAATAACCTATAACTATTATTTTACCGCATTTTAAGGGATATTTCTACAATTTGTATATTTTATTTATTTCACAGCACGGTTTATGACCAGTATACGTGTGCTATTCAATAAACATTTCATGGTGACTATTCGTGTTTTTATTATTCAGCATACACGTAAATGAGGAAACGTTGTAAAATATCCCTAGTGACAATGCTACTCTACTACTACTACTGTCTGTTCCACGTTTTTCTGCCGACGAGCTTTTGGCTATTAAACAAACTATGTCTATATTTAAATGTAAGTACTTTTTCACCAACAACAAACAAGTCACCCTCCCCAATTTTGTTTGTTGGATGACATTCCATCAAATATTGATTTTACAGCAAAACAGCGATTTTCCTATGGGAATTTAACATGGAGGGAAAAGAGGTGGAAACAGTGGGGGAGGAGTAAAAAGAGAGAAAAAAATGGAAATTGACCCCGAAACATCTCTATATAGCTTGGAAATAATGTAAATAAGAAAACAAAAGTTAGATTTTGAAAATCGGTCCACAAATACAAATATTTTCAAAAAATCTAATTTTAGCCCCCATGTTAAATTCCCATAGGAAAAATTGGGGAGGGCTAATTTTTTGTTATTGATTACTTGCATTTAAATATCTTTTAGACGTAATGTGTTCAATAACCAAACGTTCTTCGGCACAGAAACGTGGAACAGACTGTAGTAGTGTCGCCTGCTACAGGTGTGATGGTTGTTTGAAAACATCGGCATTGTTTCAGCAGCTCCATAATGAATAACGTATGCACTGACTGATAAGACCAGAACGTCGCGGATACAGTGCAGCCTCGCTATCCCGACACCACAAAACACTTGTGATTGTTGGTGAGTTTCTTGGTCAGTTATCTCAGGTGATAATGTGTGCTCGTGATCGCATATCACACAGCTATGGCTCAGCATGATCAAATGCCTGATTTACAGTGAAACCTCTCTAAAGCGGACACCCTGGGGACCTCCCAGGGTGTCCGGTTTAGAGTGGTTTCACTGTAAATGCATACACTGTATACAAAGACAATACTCCCTGTTTTCTCATGGCTGGTCATAATGTATAGTAACATGTTAATGTAGTAGAAAGTCAGTTCTAGAATTGTAGCTTCACGAAGAACTGCCATTTTGACATTTCACTAATTATCATTGACTAGTCCCTTGTAGAATGCGAATTCATCATTACAATATATTAGAACAATATATACTCATAACTTCGCCGTGCTTGTGTAAACAACTGGGGCCCGTTTCACTAAACTTCGTACTACTAAGATGTTCGTAAGTGCAAATTTATGATGGTCTGGAAATTTCAATTGGTGAATTTACATGTATTGAGCATAGGCTGCATATGCAGCATATGCTCAATAAATGTAAATCCAATAATTGTTTACAAGAAAACATTGTTAATGTGAAATTTACAGACTATCATAATTGTGCACTTACGAACAGTTTAGTGAAACGGCACCCTGATACTTATATATAATGTATGTGCATATTTTCTTCCTCCTGATATAATTGATTTCCGCTTGTAAGGTTTCTTACATGTTTGTTAATAATACATACATACATGTAATGAAACATACTGTCTGTTTCACAAAACTTGCCCAACTTTTACGGCTTTCAAGTTTAAAACAATGCAAACAAAAATTATAATGTTCAATAATATTAAAGTTGATCAAAATTTATGATTGAGCGTTTTCAATTCATGACATTTGGTTCAATATTGATGTCATACAAAATCCACATGTTAAATCCCCCTAGGCATCTTCAAATATGGGAATTTAACATTGGAACATTTGTTCTAATTTCAGAAATAGTGGAGCGATTTTCAAAAGTTAACTTTCCTTTTCTTAATTAGGTCATTTACGAGCTATCTAACCAGGTTTCAGAGTTAAAATTGTTTTCGTTTGTTTACTCCTCTCCCATGCTGTTCCTCATGTTATATTCCCATAGACAATTGTTCATACTAAAATCAATAGTTGACCAAATTTCACGAAATAAAATGTATATTAATTCTTAAATTTTGATAACATCTATACTTTCTTTTTATCTTGATACACCCATATAATAATAAACATCCACCCAAGGTCTTATCAATAAACGTACATGTTACCTTATGTACAATGTAATGAAATGTAATTCAACAGTTCGGCTTGAAGAAACAACACAGTAGTCATAAGTAGTAGAAGTTGACAACTAAATGTGACGTAAACTGGAGAAATCCGGCTTATAGGATTGCTATCAGAGTAGATCCAGATCAGACTGCGCATGCGCAGTCTGATCTAGATCTACTCTGATCCTCATTCAACACAGGGACTGATTTGAAACGCAATATTCAAGTAGTGGAATAAAATAAATTGACAAACGTCATTGGTCTAACGCCCCCAGCAACCGCTAATGTAATTTGTTTGGGATGGGACCTCGGTTTCAAGTCTCATCCAAAATACCGGGGGAGTGAAAATACTATGACAGCACATACACATATTGTTAAGATTAGTGCAGGCGGTAGTGTAGTAGATCTGTAGCCGATTTCACCAAAATTGATATGATAATGTAATAAATTCAGTATAATACAAATTAATAAATATATCCTTAAATTTATAACTTCTCCCTGAAAGTGTACTTAGCAAGATAAGTATACTTGGCAATTTTGGTGAAAAGCTATATGGATCATACTGGTCACAAAAGTCACAAGCGCCATTTCTCCAGTCACAGCCACACATCACATACGGGAGACAAGCACACCTAACATGCCGTACTGTGTGGCAAATGATTGTGCAACTTAGTTGCAGAAAATAACATTTAAAGCTTACAATGTTGCAAATATGAAAGCATTTCTCTAATTTCAAAATCACTCATTTTACAGATATTTAAATTGCAATTCACCGCAATACACAGCCTATCACTTGCTGCATTTCAACCACATGCACTTTGTGGTATGAACGAGAAAAGCCTCTTTAAAGCATACCAAATTTTACTCTGATATTAAGTATCTAGAAGGTAGGACACTCGCTATCTTATCAACCAAATGAAGTGGATTATTTACCTCGGGCCCGCCTCGCTAATTCAGTAATTGTAAAGGGCGCGAAGACCGGGACAAGTAGAGTCTCGGCCTTCTCGCGTTACAATTCCTGAAATTTGCGAGCCGGGGCCAAGGTACACTAGTACCACTTCCGTTGATTGAAAATGGCGAGTGTCATGCCTTCTAGATATTTAATATCAGAGTAAAATTGGGTATGATTTAAACAGCGTTTTGTCCTTGATACCACAAAGTGCCTATGCATTTCACGAAACACTGGCCACCAAGCACTAGGAGCAGAACTCTAGTCGATGGAGAAATTTTGTTAATGCTACTATATCGGACTCGTCTTGTTTGTCTTTGCCGCCATACAGGAGACGATGTTGAAAATGATGAGCAGCAACTGGAATGGATACGTGGCATGTACATGTACATGTAGTCACAATCGGCCGTGAACATGCTGAAACTCACGCTCACGGAGGTGTCGGACTCCGAGTGAGTTATCCGGGTGCAGATTGTCTTGAACCGTAATGTGTTGGGTGCTCTCTTGGCGCTTGCGTTTTTAACTAGGTATTTGTGTTTATTAACGTCACCTATGTATATGTGCTACTTATTTAATACTAGCTCTAATAATACGTATTTGAGTTTATGTAGATTTGGCGTTCCTTGAATCGCTGACTGATGTTGTCGTAAATGGTTACATTGTTTACGTACAATCTGGCCTTTCGGTCTCCCTTTGGGTTTACTATATATTCCTATGTTTTGATGCTGGCTGCCTGGGCAACAGTCAGCAGTCAATCTGGAGATAATTCGTCAAATGCATTTATTCTGAATATATGCTCGAATAGCAAGCCCAGTATCAAGCAGTTTGAATCGTTCAGCCAGCGCAGCCAATCACAATGATTCATTTGTAGCTCAGTTTCGAATATATGCTCAGAACACGGACAATGTGTCCATCTGTATGTAGATGTATGTATGTATGTATGTATGTATGTATGTATGATGTGTATGTATGTATGTATGTATGTATGTATGTGTATGTATGTATGTATGTATGGATGTATATGTATGGATGTGTATGTATGTATGTATGTGTATGTATGTATGTATGGTGTATGTATGTATGTATGTATGGTATGTATGTATAGTATGTATGTATGTATGTATGTATGGATGTATACATGTATGTATGTATGTATATGGATGTATACATGTGTGTATGTGTATGATGCATGTGTGTATGTATGTATGTATGGACGTATGTATGGATGTATGTATGGATGTATACATGTGTGTATGTGTATTGTATGTATGTATGTATGTATGTATGTATGTATGTATGTATGTATGTATGTATGTATGTATGTATGTATGTATGTATGTATACATGTGTGTATGTGTATTGTATGTATGTATGTATGTATGTATGTATGTTTGTATGTATGTATGTATGTATGTATGTATGTATGTATGTATGTATGTATGTATGTGCATTATATGTATGAATGTATGACATCGAGGCATCCCTTCAAACCACAATACACATATAATTGAATAGTTTCTGTCAGACTAGCATTTTCATAATGAACTAGCTTGTGGACAAGCATGTAATAAATTCCCATGACTCGGAAGGCTTACTTGATTAAAAAACCAGACGCTCCAGAATGGATTAGCGAATGATAGGGTCATCCGACGTATGAATACGTGACAGGCAGTAAGATGAAAATGATCTCCATATATTTGTTGCAGGAGTATATGTATATTTACCTCTAATAATTCCAATTCGAAATTCACAAGTAACCAGAAACGGTTAGCTCAAAACATGCAATATGTTTCGCACTATTTCTTCATTATGTACTACTTTCGGCTGCAACACTAAGGACAACACTCGATTTACTGGAATGAAACCTATTAAGACGGTTGCCTGAGAAGATGGACCATATGGCATTTGAAACAATTACAGATTTTGATATTCTTGTGACGTCACTCGGTATGGTTAGACGCTAATCGTTGTTTCTGGTTGAAGGAAATTCACTTCAGAGACTACAAGGCGATCAGCATAGCGCCTCCATTTGTGCCAAACAATATGGAACATAAACTTAAATAATTATTGCTAGCTGTAAATAATTAGAGCCAGCATTTACTATTTAGGGCTAGCATTAATTATTGGAGTGTATGTAGATGTGGCGTTCCTGGAACGCCGAATCTACATAAAGTCAAATACATATTGCTAACTCTAAATAATTAGAGCTAACATTCAATATTTAGAGTTAGCTCCAGATGATTTAGTGAGCTCTTCAATTGATTTGGAGTTAGCTCTAAATATTTAATGCTAGCTCTAATTATTTAGCAGGCCCTGGTCAGGCTGCATGGATACACATGATGATTTGAGACAATGCTGGTTGCAAATGTCGTAAGGAACCTTTCGCGGAAAGGGATCCACACATAATAAATATCAATACAGACAAAAAGGGCATTAAAGAAGACATCTAAATGTATCAGACACATTAGTTTAAGAAATTATACAACTACAACTACTAAACGAAGAATTATTTAAACACATTGAAATGAATATATACATGTATTTAAATATTGAAATGTGTTGGCTAAGTACTAAACAACGAGAGATTGTATTGAATTGAAATGTGTTAGCTAAACACTACTGTCTGTTCCACGTTCAGCTTCCGACGAACTGTTGGCTATTAAACATATTACTTATAAAAAGTATTTAAATATAAGTACCTTTTCATCAATAACAAAATAGTCACCCTCTCAAAATGTTTTTATTTGATGAAATTAAATCAAATATTGATTGTTTTGCGAGAAACCGATTTTACTATGGAAAATTAACACAGGGTATAAAGGCGGAGGATGGTCTCCAGGAGGGTCGAAACATGACAACAATTGGAATTTGACTCCGAAACCTGACCAGATAACTTGGAAATGATGTGAATAAGGAAACAAACGTTTAATTTTGAAAATGAGTCCACAAAATCTATTTGTAGGCTATTGAGGAAAATCGTGTTATTTTCGCAATAAAATAAATATTTAATGGCATTTCATCAAATACTATTTTTGGGGGACGGCGACTCTTTTGTTATTGATGAAATGTTCATTTAACTAAATGATGCGTTTAATAGCCAAAAGTTCGTCGGTATCAAAACGTAAATGATGAGATACTGGAATATAATACAGAATATAGTATGAAACTAAGGTACTACAAATCTACAGGAACTCAGGACAAGAGGGTCCGTTGTATGCACCTACCTGGAACACCCCGACTCCCATTAGGGTGCCCACCATAATCGCTGTGTTCCCTAAAGTCATGTCCCATATTGTATCGTAGCAGCTCTGAAAATGGCGGATAATTGGATAATGTGGGATTTATTTATAGAAATCCGGTCCAAATTATGTAGTTTAGTGGCTTATTTCGTGTGAAAAGGGCGTACATGTATGTAGCATGATTTGTTGTGAAATGGAGCAATCATAGTGATTTCCACTATTGTCTGTTTCACGAAAGCTGCCCAAATGTTACGGCCATGTAAACAATTCAAAAACAATATTGCTTTCGATAATATTAAACTAAAGGAAAATTTAAGAATGAGCCTTCTTATTATTTCGTGAAATTTGGTCAAATATTGATTTTATTGCGAAAAAACAAGTTCGCCATGTTAAATCCTCATAGACATCTTCACAGAGTGAAGATGTCTATGGAGATTTAACATGGGTAATTTTCGAATTTCAGAAACACTGGACCGATTTTCAAAATGTTACTTTTGTTTTCTTAGTTAGATCATATTCAAGCTATCTAGCCAGGTTTCGGAGTCAGTTTCCAAATGTTTACATTTTCTGACTCCTACCACAGCTCCTCCATCTCCTTTTCCCCCATGTTTTACCAATTGTCACGAAATAAAAGGAAGGCACATTCTTAAATTTTGATAAAATTAAATATTTTCAAAAACAATACTGTTTTTGCATTGTTTATATGGCAGTACAATTTGGGCAGGTTTCGTGAAACAGACAGTAGTGTTGATCCAGATGCACCTACATGTATATATCTATGCAATCTGATATCGGATTACATTATTTGCCAGAGTCACGTGTTCACGCTTATTACTGCTATTCCAATGATTGTAGATGTGTAGTCTGATATGTGTCTACTCTGTTCTCAAAACTATATATGTGTGCTATTCGGTAATAGCTGATATACAGCATAGGGAGGCAGTGACCAGTTAATTTAAAATTATCAATTTCACGCCCTTGGACAGTATGCATTTAATTCAATATTCCAAATAGTTGGGCAGACAGCAATATGAGTTCGACATTTGTGACCTAGACACACTAGAAGCTTTTACATAAACACAAATATGCTGCTCTATTAGTGCTCCTTACCTATGCAGGAATGTGAAATATCTTGGTGCAGCCTATTTAAAATTGTCCAATTCTGAGGTAAAATATTCACTTTAAAACCATGCCGTGCCACGCTACTTGCGGAACTACAGATTGAATGTTGTATGTGTTCTCAATCATCATCCAGAGGCAAATGCACTATCATGGTGCAAACCAGTTCCCATCCATGAGTTTTCTCTGAAATAAATTCTTGTTTGAAACTCCCAGAAAAATCTGTTGTTTTGATCAGTTTTTGTCACAACATACCCTCAATTCGTATTTGCCCATTTCTGATCAATGGGAACAAGGTCAGATGGCCCTGGAATGAGCATTCATCAATTAATACGATGTAAAATCTGAATAAAATACAAAATCAACTACAAAAAATCATTAAACAATTGAAACGAATTTTAATCAGCAGAAAGTGTAATATTTATAAATTTCACCGGTGCCATTATACGAAACTGGCGGCTAACTGGTCACTGCTACCTAGGACCGGATCTCTATAAATTAATTTTCAAAGGGAAATAACTAGCTACGATCCCTCATTTGATTATGCATTAAATTTTCATCTCTGAGTAGGAAAATAATAATGGTGATAACAATATGTTTAATAACCATCTAACATTTTATATCTGGATTTGGATTCGGTTTAGCTACTGGAATTTAGTTATGTGAAGGTATAAACATGATTACATTATATAGGAAAAGGTTCTGATGTCCCCCTGCCCTCGTCGACAGTGGAGCTAATTTATACCTTACAGGTGCGCGAAATCCAACTTCCGGAATGGACACTCCCATATTAGTTGTCAGACTATTTCACTTTTAGAAAGGGGATTTGTGTTTAGAAATTAAAAAATATCCACAACTGGTGGCCGTTTCATTAAACTTCGTATGATTAAAATGTTCGTAAGTGCAAAATTATGTAAATTCAACATTAACACAGTTTTCTAGTAAACAATTATTAGATTTACATGTATTGAGCAGCCTATGTTCAATAAATGTAAACCCATCAATTGAAATTTCCAGACGATCATAAATTTGCATTTACGAACATTTTAGTCGTACGAAGTTTAGTGAAACCGGCTCCAGGTTCAGATCGTGATTAGACGGCTCCATTATGATATACGTATGTAGTGTTGCACGGGTTAATGAAATCAATGTACACTGACGTATATAACATGTCTTCATGTATCTACGGCAATTATAAATAATATAATATGATATCGGTGCGTACACGAGTTGCCGGACTACACTAGATTGTCAGTACACATGGCTCTGATGAATGACCTCCGTGTAGGCACTGACACTAAATTTGACCTTGTCCTTGGCACTAGTGGAGTCTGAAGGTCATTGACTTGACACCATATGATAACAGGTGACTGTGTGAATACAAAATCAATGATTTTCAGGCCCGTATGCAGAAATTAAGTTAGCGGGGTGCGTTATCGAAGTGGGGAAGGGCCAAACATTTTGTTTGCACATCCACGGACAGACATTGGCAGAGTAACCCTTTCACCCACAAGTAACTGATCTGTTAATTTTGCAACCAATCCAATAATCACAAAATGTTTTTCAGGCCAGTCCATTTATGCACATGGGGTGTTTTTGTTCTCAAAATTATGAAAATTACTTGCAAGAAGCGTAGATCCTGATGAGACGGCTCATCACGAGCGGGCTCATCTGGATCTACACTTTATGTCAATACCACTATACAGGCCTGTGGTGTTAAAAGGGTTAAGTGGGGGGGGGGTACGTACGCATCCATCGCACCCCCTCTGCGCACGGGCCTGAGTTGCAAGAAGGGAATCAGAAGTTACAAGAAACGTACGCGCAATGTTAAGTTTGGTGATGGATGCTGATAGTGCATGATTCTACCAACAATGCAATGGTTATCTGGCTACGTGAGTGCGTTATTTGATCAGGAGCTACACTTGTCGCAGATAAGCCCCGTTTCACTGTCGTGTCTGCTCATGATTGAAAATGACAAAACATGTTTATGAAATGGTTGATACTAACGGATAACTAAGTGGCGCAATGCAATGCATCCGGGTACATCCGTTTGAAAACTTATTAAGGTGACGCCGAACATTGACAGAACGACGTCACGTGATATGAATAATGTATTATCCCGTCAACACAGTGCGTATGCGCCGTGAAACAATGTGCCGTGAAACATTTTTGATATCCTGTCAATACGATTTGGAGATGCGGCTGGGGTTATTTTTTTCATTTTAAAGTTGTTTATAATGTTGACTGGATAAATAGAATGGTAGGTTAATGCCGTGAATGGGGAAAATATCTGGCGCGGCACGGAAACGGGATGTACTCGGCAGAGCCTCGCCCATCCCGTTTCCTAAGCGTTGCCAGATATGTTTTCGAGTCGGAGTTAATTCCAAATGAAACAATGTTGCTAAATGTAAATGTTCATACGTTGTAGTATCAAAACATTACCTGATAATCATTAGACCACCCTGCTAGTGTCCTTCTACTATAATGTTCGACTATGTCCAGGCGTGGGTAAACGTTTGCCGTGGCACGAGGGAACTGTTTGAACCCGAAGGCCGTATGCCGCGGGTTCAAACAGTTTCCGAAGGGCACGGCAAACGTTTACACACGTCTGGTCATGGTAGAACGTTATTGTTACATTTCCGTCGAAAATATCATGCCATTTGAGCATATATATGCAGTACTGTCGGTACTTTGATAATCTGTACATATTCCAGGGCGAAGTACATGTACACGTCGCGTGATGCAGCCGCACCAATTTCAAAACTGCAGTTCTACCGTTGTGAACTGGTATGGTGACGTAATGGCACGTTCTAGTAACGTCATGAGACACATACATAGGTACATGCGTAGGTGTTGGCTTGGCCCCGGAATGAGCATTGTCTACAGCCATGGTCAAACAGCACGCGCTGTACGTTTGATCACGGTTGTGAGCGGTGTCAAACAACGGCAGCCATGTAACAATTAAGGTTGAGCACGAGCTCAGAAATGGTAGGAATGCCTCGACGAGGCTCGAAATTCAAACCCGATTTCTATAATTGTCTGATTAACGTGATCAGAAGAAACTAGCTTTGTATTCTAGTTTACATAATTTATACTTGGCGTCAAATTCCGCACGTTATGAATTTACCTCCATACAATAAATGTACATGCTTATGCGACCGACATTCGTAAACAAATATAAAGTTTACAGCGATACTAGAGATTGCGTTTGTAAAATATGAATATGCCTCATTAGCATACAGGACCAAAAGCAAAACAGAAAAAAAACCTCCAACTATTTAACGTCAAATATTACTATGAGTTTCAGCTACATGGAGAAACTCTTACAAACATGTCGACATAAATGATCACGGACGTACGTTCGAGCGTACGGAACCACAAGCGCAAAGCAATATGCCCCCTTGCTATCGCTTAATTCAAAATACTTGAATATTGTGTTTGAAATTCAACAGCTTGATTGGTTGGCATTGACAATACATGTACATGTTAGAAACGTTGATATATCTTGTCAAGATAAACGCAGGCATTACGGAGCCCCGCAGGCGATATTAATTTTATTTATTAATTCGTTCCCACGAAAGTACAATTCGTTCAGACAATTTAACAATTCGTTCCATCGAATTAACAATTCGTTCCCACGATATAACAATTCGTTCCCTCGAAATAACAATTCGTTCCAACGAAATGACAGTTCGTTCCCTCAAATAAACAATTCGTTCCCTCGAATCAACAATTCGTTCCCACGATATAACAATTCGTTTCCAAGAATTAACAATTCGTTCCCGTGGGAACGAATTGTTATTTCGTGGGAACGAATTGTTAAATACGGGTATAAGAAATAACGGTTACCGTACTTTGTGCATTATCACAGTGGATATATAATAGTAGAGACATAAATATTATACAAATAATAGTAAGTGAATACTTTAGTAATATCGTTATCAATTCCGTGATTACTAGTGGCGTATCTCGGGTGGACAACTGCGAATGTACAGAGCCCCGCAGGGGACGTATACTTTTATATTTTTACTAATTCCTTCACACGAAATAAAAATTCGTTCCCTCAGTTTAACAAATCGTTCCCACCAATTAACAATTCGTTCCCTCAAAATAACAAATTCGTTCCCACGGGAATGAATTGTTAATTCGTGGGAACGAATTGTTATATCGCGGGAAGGAATTGATAATTCGAGGGAACGAATTGTTAAATTGAGGGAACGAATAGTTATTTCGTGGAAACGAATTAATAAAATAAATCCACGTCCCTGCGGGGCTCCGTACGAATGTATACATACCAAAATAGTTATTAAAACTATTAAGTTCCGGCTTGTTTTAAACATGTATCATAGACTAAAGATGTACGTTAACATGTATTTAGTAAAATTCGTTAAACATTCAGATGTTATAGGTGATGTCTCAAATCCTTGATACCAGTAATTGAATAATTTAGTAATATCGTTATCAATTCCGTGATTACTAGTGACGTTCTCGGGTGGAAAACTGCGAATGTACGGAGCCCCGCAAGGGACGTAAATTTTATTTTGTTTATTAATTCATTCCCACGAAATAACAATTCGTTCCCTCAATTTAACAAATCGTTCCCACGAATTAACAATTTGTTCCCACGAATTAACAATTCGTTCCCACGGGAATGAATTGTTAATTCATGGGAACGAATTGTTATATCGAGGGAACGAATTGTTAGTGCGAGGGAACGAAATGTTAAATTGAGGGAACGAATCCTCATTTCGAGGGAACGAATTGTCAAACTGAGGGAACGAATTGTTGGGAACGAATTAATAAAAAATATGCATGTCCCTTGCGGGGCTCCGTACGAGTGTATACATATCAGAATGTTTAGTGAAACTATTAAGTTCCGGCTTGTTTAAACATGTATCATAGACTAAAGAAAACACATATTATTACTGTGTACCCGTGCACGATAATAATGAACATGTTCAATGTTTATGTTACTACAAAAATGGACTTTAACGCGACTTTAATGAGACTAACGCGGGACAGTCGAGGTAGTGTTGTTTCTAAGTGGGTACAATGTACATGTATTTAAATAAATTATTGAGTTTTCTGAATATGATAATAGCTGCATTATAATGAACATGATTCATGTTCACACCACGTACATAATACATGGGCAAACCGCATAGAAAGCTAGCGAGCCCCGCAGGGGACATATTGTTTTGCTTAATTCGTTCGCAGGAAATAATAAATCGTTCCCTCAATTTAACAATTCGTTCCCTCGAATTAACAATTCGTTCCCACGATAAACCAATTCGTTCCCACGAATTAACAATTCGTTCCCGTGGGAACGAATTGTTATTTCGTGGGAACGAATTGTTAAATTGACGGAACGAATTGTTAATTAGTGGGAACAAATTCTTAATTCATGGGAACGAAATGTTAAATTGAGGGAACAAATTGTTATTTCGTGGGAACGAATTAATAACAAAAATAGAATTCTACGTCCCCTGTGGGTCTCCGTAGAAAGGATATCATGTAATGTTTACTACGATCATAGTCCAAGCCTGCACATTCGCCAGTTCACCAATCAGCCACCGTAGTACTCAACCGCCTGAGTTAATCTTTCCAATATAATTATCAACGTTTCTGAACATATATTAGCAATAGCAACTCGCAATCAAGTACTATTATTGTCTGAGCCTGTGTTCAGCCAATCAGGTTGCTTAATCACAAGTCTTTTGAAATAAAGAAATTGACAAATTGGTATACTTAGCGCCCAAAATGTGACTATATCATTTTCTAGCTTAATTATGTTCATATTTGCTATGTGACGTAGTTAAAATGCCAGCCGCTGCTTTTTTAGGGTGGTAAATGTATTGAATGTATCTTCCTTAAAAATAATTAAACCTATATTTTAATTAGTGTAGTTCCAAAGCAGATGTGCGTTTTGTTATTGGCGCATTGGTCTCTCAGCAACCATGCTAATTTGAGACTAGTGGATAATAGTTATTTCCAGTCGGCAGATTATCATTTATTTAAATAAATGTTGATGTAAAGAATGTAAACTAACTATACACCGGCTATTGAATATGAACGCAGTTGTCTAAATCAAGTATTTATATATGTTCATGAGTTATACCTTTGTATGAAGGAGGCTGTGTTTAAAGGTATACTTGACAAAAGCAAACACACAAGTATTGCTGTTGAAATATTAAACTGTTCAAACAAATGAAGGGTCAATATTATAAACGGCGGATTAAAACGGACTACGCATTGTAGTGTACACAGTTGTGATTTGTTTGCTCGCCAGGACTATACAATATACAACATACGTGTACATATACAAGGTCCGGGTAACACGGAAGGGTTTATGACCTACGGAGCCCCACAGGGGACATTGACTTTTTTTATGAATTCGTTTCTACGAAATAACAATTCGTACCCTCTATTTAACAATTCGTTTACTCGACAATTCGTTCCCACGAACTAACAATTCGTTCCCGTGGGAACGAATTGCTATTTCGTGGGAACGAATTAATAAAAAATAGAATTATACGTCCCCTGTGTTGTACACAGTTGTGATTTATTTGCTCGCCAGCGTTAACCGAGGACTATACAATACACAACATACGTGTACATATATTATACAAGGTCCCGCGTAACACGGAAGTGTTTATGACCAACGTAGTCCCAGAGAACTCAGTTGGAACAAGCCATGTGACTTTGTACCTAAGAAAACGTGTGATATATAATGGCAAATATTTACAAGATGTCCATGTATGAAAGTTGACGACATTTTCAGAGCAAATGTGTAAATTCGCCACAATTCAGCTTCGGAATGTACAAATTGACATACATGTGTATTTATAATATAAAATAAACAATTAGTAGCTCAATCCAAGGTTTGAAATGATTATTACAATTATTGGTTTAAGACAGGAATCAAACATGAATTTAACAATAATCAACTACAGTAGCACTTTTCTGCAGGTCAACTATAGATCACTATACGTACAATACCAATACTATACGTATACTATACCAATACGATATGTTTTCTATACGATATGCATATAATATAAACGTACGGTATTTGTGTACCGTACATACCAACCAATATCGTATAGATATACCATTCCAATCGTACGTTTAACGATTTTTATACATGTGTATAATTCTGATTCGTTTGTATCGTACAAACATACCAGATTTGTGTACGGATATATCGTATACGGATATATCGTATACACGAACGGATATCGTATGTTTGTATAACATTCGTATAGTACGTTTGTACTATACGATGATACGGTACAAACATACATGTACCAATATGATATGATCATACGATATGCTCATTAAATATACCAATACTATACGATTACGATATGTATACGATATTAGTATATACAAATAGGTAAGGAGCAGAAAATCGCTACTGTACATAGACAATGGCTGAGCTGAAGTAAGGATCAGCTGTGCTATTCTAAACAGCTCACGGCGAACCGCCTCATGAGGATTTACAGTGTTTGTTATCATTATTATTTGATTAAAGTGATATGTCGATCGATAGCATAGCATAATCACCCGATATTCATAGGTGTGTTTGCAGTCTGCAATCGTGAAATTCACAAATGTTTGAAGACGCACATTTGACCATGTTGTCATTCAGGCAGCACGATATGTACATCAATAATTTTAAGTTAGTCTATGTCTCTGATGTAGATTGAAAGATGTCATGCATACTATATATTTAGAGTCATGATAACTACATGTAAAAACGTAAATATATATTAAAACATTGTATACATACGACTCCCTCGCGTGCTTTCGAATTTCGGCTTCAACGTGAGGGCGTCAAAAGATGACAATACCAATTGAAGCTAACCCAGTCTCCTCTCTGCATATATACATGTAGAGATCGAGGACAGCTGGGCCATGCCACTGTCATTTCCATTTGATAACCTGGTGTAACACATTCATCTATACTTTTCAGGTACAGTATACATGCATACAAGTCTGCTTCAATATAGTGTACATTTATTTCGAATATTGATATCCATAGTTAGCAATTATAATTATTGTTCATAAAAATGTCTGTCAAAATTATGTTACGCTGATAAGTGACACAGATTTCGAAAGATCTTTTTTGTATTCAACATAATTGTCTGTGCTACTTGATTAATTCAATACTTGTATGATAAACACAACTTATGCATCCATATAGGGCAAGGCCTCATATGGAAGTTTCTCCCGCCCATTCGGACTTAATCATTTTATTTGCATTTTTGTATTACTTTAAGGCTTTATCATGTCGTTTTCCATCACTGTGTACTATCGGCTTTTTAAAATGAGACACATGAATGCCATTATTTGTAATACATGTCACCTGACTATTGTAGCAGACACCCTGTCGCCATTTTGATTGCTTATGCCATGAAAATCAATATGTACTCATATACCGCATGTTGCGGTATGAGATTTGCAAAATATGTTCTGTTCTGTTCTGTTCTGTTCTAAAACTGTATGCTGGGAGTATAGCTCGTCTCCCGTCTCTGAGCTATCACTATTATACCACTAGTTCTCAGCCTAAATACTGGGAGTGTAGCTCGTCACTGAGCTACAAACACGCTGGTATTAAGTTTCTGACTATGTGCTGGGAACGTAGCTCAACACCCTTATCTGCGCTATCAATTCTATATCACCGCATATACGCTGAAAATACAGCTCGTCTCTGAGCTATTTACACACATATGGCTCAGCCTATTGCCGAGCACGGCTCTAGCTGACTAGCTAGCTGGGCGAATGCGGTTGGGAATGTAAGTTTTACACTGCTTAGCACAGCTCCTGGCCTGAACACTCATTATTTTATAAGCTTATACATTTAAGTCTTAATATTGTTCACAATGAATAGTTTACATATTTCTTTTCTCTCTCTCCTAATACCTTCTCACATCGTTAACAATAATGTTTGTATATTTGTAATTCCATTGGAAAAATTTCTTCACTTTCATCTACAATTCCTCCGTTTTATTTTGAGTTGAGAATGTATTTTACAAATAGGTTTCTCTCTCACATCATTGAAATTTATACATTTTACTTATTGCATGAACATGCTATACATTTAAAGTCTTAATATTTTTACGATGAATATTTTACATATTTTGAATTCGTTTTCCTCACTCACATTCAAAAAGCGAAAAATATGTTTTGGGCTTGTTCGGTATAGTGTTATAGAAATTTTACATTAGTATTTACTTATTATTTAATGTTTCGGTTATGTGAATATATCTTACGTTTACATAGTGTTATTTTATACTATGAATCCATATTTCATACATATAGTCAGTCTGTTATGATGTTAAATAATTGTACGTTTATTGTTGTTTTGGATTTTTCGTTGAAGTATTCTATCATTTTGTAATATATTTTTAGTTTTGCATTACATTCAGTGATCTTTGTTTTTTTTTTCACTGCTTTGCGTAGACATTTTGTCTGTATTTTCGCATGTTGATATTTTCTTGTTTATGTTTATTTGTTTATACATGTAGTATTCTGATATAGTGATCGAAATTCAGCTGAAGAAGCCAAGAAACATATTTACCTTATGGGGTTTCTCAACCGCAACCGAACATTTATTTGTATTAACTATAATACCATCGAGTCCACGGTTTTACAGTGATATTCTGTTCTACAATACCAAAGCCAATTACGGAAATATAAAAAATGTATGTACTCAGCCGTTTCGGACAAATATTACAAAATCGCAATAATACGACACCGGCAAACGTTTTTCAACGTTGCAGGAAGGGAGATAATTATGGTCAGACGACACTGCGTTGTCGTCCCGTATCGGTTTCGCACAAAACAGCATTTTCGTCACATAATTATGTCTGTAATTCAGGCGCTTATTTTTCGCCTCAATCTCTCTACAGCCACAAAGACTGCGAGAGCATTGTTTAGAGACTCCCCAGTTGGCCTCAATCAATCAATCAATCAATCAATTGAAAGCGCGCCCTCTCCAAAGTAAATATTATTTGATATTTTGAAAAATGACGTAGAAAACGCGACTTCATGACATGCATGTGTTGGTCTCGGGACTTCGGCATACACTTATGTCGTTTTTGCGAAGAATCTATTTCCGTGTCAGTATTGACAGTAAACTCGGAAATCGATTCTTCGCAAAAACGACAGATGTTTGGGCCAAAATACCGAGAGTGCCAAATGCAGCTTAACAAGACGTGTTTGATGCGCCATACTTCATTAGAATCCGCTACATAATACGGACAATATAACAGAATACGTACATTGAATCGGAGGCGCTGCTGGAAGTTTCAATAATTGCTGTTGTTGTTGTTGTACCCATGTGATCATGCACATTGTATATACACACGACGAGCATGTTGGCACAGAGTCAGTCGGGTGGCCGCAGCCTGCTTTTAATGGGGAGGAAAACCGGAGTTCCCGGAGAAAAACCACAGCGAGCTTGCACGGAACAGACAAAACCGTCCGGACATAACTCGGTACAAGTACGGAGACATTGGTCGAGCTGATCGGGCATTGCATACCAACAACAGACAAGCTGCCCACCAACAGGATGGGTCACCGAATCATCACCAACCCAGCAAAATAATCAAGTCGAGAGTTCCACCCCACTCTAAACAAGATTGGGTTAACTCAGCGGTGTACAAGTTATTGCCGCAGATACCACCATGTGAGTTGTTATGTCATATTTTCGCGCGAAATGTCTCTGTTTTAAAATTAGACTATTTTGGTAATCCTTCTTGCTGTTTATGCTAATGTAAACATTATATAATACGTTGATGTATACTAATATGTTTATGGTATGCTTATAATGCATTAGTTGTGTTTCCTAATTAATAAAAGCCCCATAAATCGTCTATTTGTACCCTTGTTATAAAGGTACATGCACACTCAGTAGACACATCATGTTCTTGTTATAAAGGTACATGCACACTCAGTAGACACATCATGTTCCTGTTATAAAGGTACATGCACACTCAGTAGACACATCATGTTCTTGTTATAAAGGTACATGCACACTCAGTAGACATCATGTTCTTGATAATAAAGGTCATGCACACTCAGTAGACACATCATGTTCTTGTTATAAAGGTATATGCACACTCAGTAGACACATCATGTTCTTGTTATAAAGGTATATGCACACTCAGTCAGTAGGCACATCATGTTCTTGTTATAAAGGTATATGCACACTCAGTCAGTAGGCACATCATGTTCTTGTTATAAAGGTTACATGCACACTCAGTAGACACATTCAGTTCTTGTTATAAAGGTATATGCACACTCAGTCAGTAGGCACATCATGTTCTTGTTATAAAGGTATATGCACACTCAGTCAGTAGGCACATCATGTTCTTGTTATAAAGGTGCATGCACACTCAGTAGACACATCATGTTCTTGTTATAAAGGTATATGCACACTCAGTAGACACATCATGTTCTTGTTATAAAGGTACATGCACACTCAGTAGACACATCATGTTCTTCTTATAAAGGTATATGCACACTCAGTCAGTAGGCACATCATGTTCTTGTTATAAAGGTACATACACACTCAGTAGACACATCATGTTCTTGTTATAAAGGTATATGCACACTCAGTCAGTAGACACATCATGTTCTTGTTATAAAGGTACATGCACACTCAGTAGGCACATCATGTTCTTGTTATAAAGGTACATGCACACTCAGTAGACACATCATGTTCTTGTTATAAAGGTACATGCACACTCAGTAGACACATCATGTTTTGTTATAAAGGTACATGCACACTCAGTAGCACATCATGTTCTTGTTATAAAGGTACATACACACTCAGTAGACACATCATGTTCTTGTTATAAAGGTACACGCACACTCAGTAGACACATCATGTTCTTGTTATAAAGGTACATGCACACTCAGTAGACACATCATGTTCTTGTTATAAAGGTACATACACACTCAGTAGACACATCATGTTCTTGTTATAAAGGTACATGCACACTCAGTAGACACATCATGTTCTTGTTATAAAGGTACATGCACACATCATGTAGACACACATGTTCTTGTTATAAAGGTACATACAAACACTCCCAGTAGACACATCATGTTCTTGTTATAAAGGTACAGCACACTCAGTAGACACATCATTCTTGTTATAAAGGTACATGCACACTCAGTAGACACATCATGTTCTTGTTTATAAAGGTTACATACTAACACTCAAAGTAGACACATCATCTGTTCTTGTTATAAAGGTACATGCACAATCAGTAGACACATCAGTTCTTTTAAAGGTACATGCACTCAGTAGACACATATGTTCTTGTTATAAAGGTACAGCACACTCAGTACACATATGTTCTTGTTATAAAGATACACGCACACTCAGTAGACACATCATGTTCTTTTTTGGAATTAAATAAGTATATAATTATGTCACTATTCCACCAATTCTAAAATTTGCAAGTGCCTGATATAAATAGTTTAGTAATATAAGGCTATTTTCATATGCAAATTAGGCATGCTATCCTTTAATTATTTATACTCATTAAATGCGTTACATGAAAAAAAATAGTATTTTCTACAGATTATAAAGTATGATCATTGCATATCAAAAAATAAAATAAATACAGACAAAAATAGTAATGTCCTTTAACATTTTAAGGAAACACGGTTATCGCCCCTGATATCAGTGTGGAAATTTACGTCTGATATGAAATGTATAATAATACCAATCAATAATTGGGATAATGTTGAATGTATGTTTATTTTGCCAGCAAATGTCATATCCACATAATATACAAAACTATTTGTCTCTCTATAGTGGTTAGAAGACACCAAATGGTGCGAAACCGCCCAGGGTGTATGCAAAAGTAGTCCGGTATAAAAAAATAGTGCGGGTGTTTTGAGGTCACAGACACCGTTTGCTTGCAAATCTTGATCCATTACTACCCAGTTTCACTTGAGGAACATTTTGGGGTGCCTTCAACACCAGTTTTCAGCATATTTGTAGCATTTAAAAGAAAACACTGACCCTGTTGGTCACTTGATGTAAACGGAGTTTCCGTGGCCAAAAAATGTACACAATATTGGAGGATATGACAAGGTTGGATTTTTCTTTCTTAGGAGTAAGTGAACCTATTGTTTAGTTCATGCAGAACCAGTACAGACTGGCTGCAGGTCATGTACAAGTGGGCCCCACAGCATCCATACGAATAGTGAAAGTAGGAGAGACTGGCCTTATTGGATGGCATTCGGTTAAATTATATAGTAAAACTATTTGGTGTGTCTAACCTATAAGGTGTGCCTAGGCCCTATGTGAGATATGTTTGTTTGTAGAATTTGAAGTTGGAAGTTTATGTTTCTTGTAGCTATGTCTCTGGGAACATAATTTAAAGTTACTGCGACAAGAATAATCAGGCGGACTCCGCGATGCAACATATTTGTTCTTTTTGTATCTCAGACGGACAGTTATCGGCTTCAAAATCTTCTAAAATCTTGATTTCTCAGCTTTATTTAGTGAAATATAATAAACCAGTGTATGCAAATTACCTGTAGGTGATTGGGCTTGGAATGTGACAGAAATATACACCGAAACAGTGATTATAGTGTGTTTTTCATTTTTTTTCATTGATATTGGCTTGCTGATGGACAATTAAGAAGTTATGGAAAGTGGCGCGACATCGCGACGCTGTTCCAAAATTTGCCAAAATTAGGCGTAAGTGTATTGTTTTCGCATATCGGTATAGTACCAAGACACTAGTACTCAGAAAACATTGTTTTTCCTTTCCTCCTGTGTTATAAAGCAAATTTCTTGACTGACCGTTCCAAGCCAGTACCCTTTTGTCTGTCGACCATTCCAGAGTGGCATACATGTTGGTATAGTTTCAGTGATGAGTCTGTATATGTAGAATGGTTAGCTATAACACTATTTAGGGTAATGTTATGTGATTTTATGGAGATTTGTGCTTTTAATTCATCATCTATTAAAATTCTCCATAGTTCTGTAGTAGCTCAAATTAAGGCAGAATGTGGACAGTCACATGGTGGAGTTACACAGCTGCTGTGTGACAACCATTTGAGATATTTGCTCCAAACTTGGTACTGTATCCAGGAATAGAAGCTACTTTTTGAATAGTGAATATTGTAGAATGATTTGTAGTGGGACTGGTACACTTATAAGGTGTGCCTAGGCCCTATGTGAGATATGTTTGTTTGTAGAATTTGAAGTTGGAAGTTTATGTTTCTTGTAGCTATGTCTCTGGGAACATAATTTAAAGTTACTGCGACAAGAATAATCGAGCGGACTCCGCGATGCAACATATTTGTTCTTTTTGTATCTCAGACGGACAGTTATCGGCTTCAAAATCTTCTAAAATCTTGATTTCTCAGCTTTATTTAGTGAAATATAATAAACCAGTGTATGCAAATTACCTGTAGGTGATTGGGCTTGGAATGTGACAGAAATATACACCGAAACAGTGATTATAGTGTGTTTTTCATTTTTTTTTCATTTTTTTTCATTGATATTGGCTTGCTGATGGACAATTAAGAAGTTATGGAAAGTGGCGCGACATCGCGACGCTGTTCCAAAATTTGCCAAAATTAGGCGTAAGTGTATTGTTTTTCGCATATCGGTATAGTACCAAGACACTAGTACTCAGAAAACATTGTTTTTCCTTTCCTCCTGTGTTATAAAGCAAATTTCTTGACTGACCGTTCCAAGCCAGTACCCTTTTGTCTGTCGACCATTCCAGAGTGGCATACATGTTGGTATAGTTTCAGTGATGAGTCTGTATATGTAGAATGGTTAGCTATAACACTATTTAGGGTAATGTTATGTGATTTTATGGAGATTTGTGCTTTTAATTCATCATCTATTAAAATTCTCCATAGTTCTGTAGTAGCTCAAATTAAGGCAGAATGTGGACAGTCACATGGTGGAGTTACACAGCTGCTGTGTGACAACCATTTGAGATATTTGCTCCAAACTTGGTACTGTATCCAGGAATAGAAGCTACTTTTTGAATAGTGAATATTGTAGAATGATTTGTAGTGGGACTGGTACACTTATAAGGTGTGCCTAGGCCCTATGTGAGATATGTTTGTTTGTAGAATTTGAAGTTGGAAGTTTATGTTTCTTGTAGCTATGTCTCTGGGAACATAATTTAAAGTTACTGCGACAAGAATAATCGAGCGGACTCCGCGATGCAACATATTTGTTCTTTTTGTATCTCAGACGGACAGTTATCGGCTTCAAAATCTTCTAAAATCTTGATTTCTCAGCTTTATTTAGTGAAATATAATAAACCAGTGTATGCAAATTACCTGTAGGTGATTGGGCTTGGAATGTGACTGAAATATACACCGAAACAGTGATTATAGTGTGTTTTTCATTTTTTTTCATTGATATTGGCTTGCTGATGGACAATTAAGAAGTTATGGAAAGTGGCGCGACATCGCGACGCTGTTCCAAAATTTGCCAAAATTAGGCGTAAGTGTATTGTTTTCGCATATCGGTATAGTACCAAGACACTAGTACTCAGAAAACATTGTTTTTTCCTTTCCTCCTGTGTTATAAAAGCAAATTTCTTGACTGACCGTTCCAAGCCAGTACCCTTTTGTCTGTCGACCATTCCAGAGTGGCATACATGTTGGTATAGTTTCAGTGATGAGTCTGTATATGTAGAATGGTTAGCTATAACACTATTTAGGGTAATGTTATGTGATTTTATGGAGATTTGTGCTTTTAATTCATCATCTATTAAAATTCTCCATAGTTCTGTAGTAGCTCAAATTAAGGCAGAATGTGGACAGTCACATGGTGGAGTTACACAGCTGCTGTGTGACAACCATTTGAGATATTTGCTCCAAACTTGGTACTGTATCCAGGAATAGAAGCTACTTTTTGAATAGTGAATATTGTAGAATGATTTGTAGTGGGACTGGTACACTTATAGGTTAGAAGACACCAAATGGTGCGAAACCGCCCAGGGTGTATGCAAAAGTAGTCCGGTATAAAAAAATAGTCGTGGGTGTTTTGAGGTCACAGACACCGTTTGCTTGCAAATCTTGATCCATTACTACCCAGTTTCACTTGAGGAACATTTTGGGGTGCCTTCAACACCAGTTTTCAGCATATTTGTAGCATTTAAAAGAAAACACTGACCCTGTTGGTCACTTGATGTAAACGGAGTTTCCGTGGCCAAAAAATGTACACAATATTGGAGGATATGACAAGGTTGGATTTTTCTTTCTTAGGAGTAAGTGAACCTATTGTTTAGTTCATGCAGAACCAGTACAGACTGGCTGCAGGTCATGTACAAGTGGGTCCCACAGCATCCATACGAATATTGAAAGTAGGAGAGACTGGCCTTATTGGATGGCATTCGGTTAAATTATATAGTAAAACTATTTGGTGGTGTCTAACCTATTAGTATAACCTGCCGAGTGGGTACGTACCTTGAATATATATAATCTTTATTTCCTCCATATAGGAGAGCATAACATGTACGTGTATAGTAACAATGTCAAGCGAATTAGGAACGTATGTATAGATTGAAAACAAAGAAAGATAAGAAAATGCAATGTATGCCACACTTCGCGACCAATAACGACGGTTATTGATCAAGAAATATAGCAACCATTTGCATTATCATGATAATTCAATGTATATAGCTGGATCAAATACAAATAGGTGGCTAGCGAATATCCTGTTCCGCATCTGCTCTGAAAATTCAGTCATCTTTTGACAACATTTACTGATAACATCATACTTTCTGTAAATATAATTCATGAAAAATCGCACAGATACAGAATCGCATGGCATGTGGACCACGGTTACATGTATACTACATAACATGACTAGAATAACATGACTAGAATACACGCAGCAGGTAGAGAGAGCTAAAGCGTGTACATATGGAGTTTATTTTCGTCCGCATATTAAAATGTATACATCCATACAATTACATGATTACCTGTGTATAATCCGCAAATATAACACCGTAGCATGCCATATTATATAAGACATACAGTAGCGCTTTTCTGCTCCTTACCTATTTGTATATACTAATATCGTATACATATCGTAATCGTATAGTATTGGTATATTTAATGAGAATATCGTATGATCATATAGTATTGGTATGTTTGTACCGTATCATCGTATAGTACAAACGTACTATACGAATATTATACAAACATACGATATCCGTTCGTATATACGATATATCCGTACGGATATGGTATGAATATACCATGTTTGTATATGTTTGTACGATACAAACGTACCAGAATTATACACATGTATAACAATCGTATAAACGTATGATTTGAATGGTATATCTATACGGTTGGTATGTACGGTACAAACATACCGTACGTTTATATTATATGCATATAACGGACGGTACGGGAGTATATCGCAAGAGTTACTTTCGCAACTAGACAACCCCCACCCGTTCCCCAAATGCTGGATCCGCTCCTGAGAACTATCATATAATGAAACCCTACAACATGGAAGCACGGGAGGAACTTCTAACTTCCTTACTTCTAACTTCCTTACTTCTAACTTCATTACTTCTAACTTCCTTACTTAGAAGTCAGAAGTAATGAAGTCAGACGTATAATCATTCATTAATATTTGATAGTGACTTGCGGTGGTATCAGGCTATTTTCATATGACAATGAGGCATGATCATTGCACATCAAAAAAATAAATACAGAGAATAAATAGTAATGTCCGTTAACATTTTAACGACACGGTTATCGCCCCTGATATCAGTATGGAAATTTACGTCTGATAGAAAATGTGTAATAATGCCAATCAATAGGTGGCGTATTTGTGAATGAATGTTTATTTTCACAAGAATTGTCTCAAATGATGTCTCTGATGTAAAGAACAGATTGAGCCGACTGAGTGGGCATGTACCTTTAACGCAAATTTCCAAGTCGCTTAGCATTGACCTTAAGCACAAGAGCCGTGTGGGCGTGCTATAGAACGATAATGTGGATGATGACAAATAAGTAACAAAGTAGCAAGCAGAGTACAATGAAACCTCTCTAAACCGGACATCCTGGGAGGTCCCCAGTACAGTGGGAGGTCCCCAGTACAGTGTGAGGTCCCCAGGACCCAGTACAGTGGGAGGTCCCCAGTAATGTGGGAGGTCCCCAGTACACCCGGATGAGAGAGAGGTTTCACTGTAAATCAGGCATTTGATCATTCTGAACCATAGTTGTGTGCTATGCGATCACGAACAGACATTATCACCTGAGATAAATGACCAAGAAATTCATGATGAAAAATAAGATCACCTGTCTTTCCTTGGTGTCCGGCTTAGAGAGGTTTCACTGTAAATCAGGCATTTTATCATTCTGAGCCATAGTTGTGGGCTATGCGACCACGAACAGACATTATCACCTGAGATAAATGGCCGGGAAACTCATGAAAATAAGATCACAGGTGTTTTGTTGGTGTCCGGTTTAGAGAGATTCCACTGTAACATACATGTATACAGCAGATTGTCGAATATTGTAACGCAAATAAAATAAATATATACTTTAACGCACATCTCAATGTCATTTTGGCATTAAGCAAAGCGGCCGATTGGATGGGATATAGCATGAAAACATGGGTGATTACAAATATGTTCATGATGTTTCAATGCATTCTGTCTTACTGCAAGTAGACAGCCGAAAACTCGGACTCAAATCTCGGACAGAAATATGGGCAGACGAACAGGCGGACAGCGTCACGACTATATCAACCAAGATAATAATAATAATTATAATAATAATAATAATTTAATAATAACAATAAAAAAACATCACGGTATTCTTTCTCTTGCCATGATCAACATGTGCACCGAATTTGGTTTCGATCCGTCAAGTAGAACTTGAGTTTATTACACGGAAACAGGAGAAGGCGAAGCCGTCAATGGGACATATTCAATTAACTAATCAGAACATTTGGAAAACCAATAGGGCTTTCGGCTTGCCTTGCTAATCATGTACAGCGAATATGCTGCAGGTGTGACTTGCGTTATTGCACGGAACGGGATATAGAATACGAAAATTAAAAATGGTCGCCAATGTGAGATAAGTCGTCAGCAGTCGGGCTCAGTCAATCAATCTGCTTTATTTTATACGGAGCCCCTCAGGGGACGTAGAATTCGTTTTGTATTTATTCATTTGCACGAAATAACAATTAATTCCCACGGGAACGAATTGTTAATTCGTGGGAACGAAGTGTTCGATCCGTAATTTCAAGCCCAGTGTTCAAGTATTTTGAAATAAACAAAATGACACATATTGGCAATATGCAGGACACGTGCGACAGATATATTTTAATGAATCACTCACCTGTATCCATATGTATTTTACCGAATGCCCGTGGCGGGTGTTCATTGGATTATCCTGTGTCATATATATATATAATCACTTGAATCACCGTCATTCATACACTACATAGCTGAATATAGACTATTCTCCATGTATGGCTGGCAATACGTGTCATCAATACCGTGTCTAACCCGTCCTGGTGTGTTAAAACCGACTGTGCTGAACGTCGCGCTAGGGTAAAATGTTCACGTCAGAATAGGCGCCAGATTCTTGACGAATTCCCATTTAGTTACATTCAGGAACTACTAAATAAACACATGTTCGTCTAGTAACCGGCGCAAACAAATTGCGCCGGTTACATGACGAATATTGGGTTTATACAATAGTTCGCATTAGAGCTGAATGGCATCTCCTCTGGAAACCAGTGGATTTGAAATGTGAAACATTGTACGCCGGCGCGGAGTGTAGCACCGTCACAGTTATGACATGTATTTCCATAAATAAAAACATCACCATCCTTACACACTGGTAGATAATTGGCGTTATATTTTATTGTGTAAAATAATAATATCACGATATGTCGTTAACAGTACTAGCAATAGTAGAGACTGGTACACTCGATTTATGACTTAGAAACGAAGCAGCAGCTACATGTATTATTATATGAATCAATACACGTGCGTAGACACGTATTTCACTGACAGTACGGAGCCCCGCAGGGGACGTATAATTGTTTTTGTTATTAATTCATTCCCATGAAAAAACAATTCGTTCCCTACATCATGTACATCACACTCTAGGTTAACCCATACCAATTGATTGTATATGTCATCTCACTTGATCATGTTAAGATAGCATATTGTGAAACGCACATGGGGGCAGCTACTGTAGTGCTAATTGGCGAGTACGACCCAGACAATAGTGCCCTGTGCCAACTTATCCTATGGCGCTATGGTCTGTCTTGCTATGTATCTAAAACTATTCATATACTATTCTCTACTATCACAGGTTTGTGCTCAGTTTATCAGTTAAATTCTGGAAGATACTAATCGAGACATTTCGTGCGAATGAATACAGCATATATTATATTTAAGTCTCATGGGACAGTACCGAGCTAGCAGTAAAAGGGGGTGGACTATTTTTGTCGCGCCCGCTTGCGGAAAGCGCGAGATAGTCGGCACGTTGGCGTACGTACGTAAGTACGTACGTACGTACGTGTGTCCGGTTAAAGTTGTTTGGTTAAGTTGTTTGGTTAAGTTTTTTGGTTAAAGTTTTTGGTTAAGTTTTTGGTTAAGTTTCTTTTTTTCGTTATACTATATCTCTTCAACTGCTTTGCCCATTACCTTGGAACTTCACATGGGTGTTTATCATCATCTATATTTTCAATATACCCCCCTCCCGTGCGGCCCCTGTGCCCAATGTCAAGGTCAAATTACTTTGAAGTTTTTGGTTAAGTTTTTTGGTTAAGTATTTTGGTTAAAGTTTTTCGTTATACTATATCTCTTTTTTTAGTGTCCATGCCTTGCCACAAGGCGCGACATGCAGGCCACGGCCATCTAGTCTATATATTCCAGTGCTGACTCTGTAAGTTACACCAGTGTGTTTTACAAACTTAACTTACCCCACACACTGATCCGTTTTTGTGGATATAACATATTTCAGTACATTCAGTACTTTGATTTACATTTGTTTTGTCTTTATTTTCTCTTTAGTCACAAACATACATGTTACAGAATATGAAATATATACACGTGTAGTCACTGGAGTGTACATGACAGCCGGGTACGAGTCCACATTATTTCAATTATTGTAATACAGTTGAATCTTCTATATCAAACACCACGGGTACCATCGGCGTGTTCGGTATAAAGAGGTTAAACTGTATAACTCACTCATGTACCACTAAGCCCGCTATTTCAACAGGTCCATGCTGTGGCCTGGCAGCTGGTGATTGAATGCTTACAGTGGAAAACTCGCTATACCGGACACCCTGGCGGTACATATTGTTTTCGGTACAGCGATGCTCCACTGTACTTAAATGTCTCATTCCGATTGTCAAGTGTGAAATGAGAATGAATATGTGTTAACGTCCTAGCAACAGCTAAGGTCATATAAGGACGGAATCAAATGTTAACGTCCCATTCGACAGACCAGTTGGATGGAAATAGTATCAAAACATGTACATGCCCTGGGGTATGTTTTGAACTCACAACCTTCAGTAGTGAAGTCCTGTACTCTGTCCCTGAGCCACTGCCGATCCCAGTATGTGGAAGGGTTGAGTCAATATTAGCAACAAGCAACATGACACACACAAGTAGTATGTAGTGTATTATGTATGCATTATGTTCATTATAGAACAAAACATAGCCTCAGCTGGCCCGTATGCAGGAATTAGTTTAGGGGGTGGGGAGGGGGTGCGTTATCGACGGCGCGAAGGGCTACACATTCGTTTGTTGTGCACATCCACGGACAAACCTCGGAAGATTAACACTTTCAGCCCTAAGTAACTGGACTGGATTTGTATATGTTAATTTTGCAACCATGCCAATCATCACACAATTATTTATGAACAAAAAGTGCAGATTTTGATGAGACGGCTCGTCACGAGCCGGCTCATCTGGATCTACACTTTTCGCCAATGTCACTATATAGGCCTGTGGTCTTGAAATGGTTAATGGGGTGGGGGTGCGTACGCACCCGTCAAACCCCTCTGCATACGGACCTGCTCAGACAAACTAGTGGTATATGAGCAAGATGTGATGATGCAATCGTTACGCTGAGGATACGCCATTATGTTTGTGGAAAATTCTAAATATGATCCGTTTATGCGCTCAGAAGTATATGTCGCGACCACCATTTGAACCGTCTCGTAGCGACGGTTCAAATGAGTGGTTGCAACATATACTTTCAATAACAAAAATAAAAATAAATATTTAAAACAGTTCATAATGTAAAGGTGTATTCCGCATGTAATAGATGGAGAGGGGTTTCCCCAAGTAATCCGGTTTCCTCGCAACTGCCATTACATATCAATCCCTGCCAACCAAAGCATTTTTATAATTGTGTAGATGTTTTAGTGACCTTCCTCGTTTGTAATACGTGTATACAGTTTACATATGTTGTTGTGACTGGAGAAATGGGGCTTATGGCTTTTGTGCCAGTGTATATCCAGATCAGTCTGTACATCCGCACAGTCTGATCAGAATCTGGACTGTCCACCATTGCATCAATGAAATACCTGTAAGCCATAAGCCCATACGGCTCAATGAGTGGCCAAGTCGGCCTTCTCCAGTGAGATGGCTCCTTACGATGGCTCGTTACAGTAACGAGACGATGGTCACAAACATGTTAACCCATCACAGTTAGGGAGCAATTATGTGTAATCACATGATGAACATGTGTACAACGGGTCCTTAGACCTTCCACGCCTGAATATATTATAACATGGTCTGTTACATGTTGAGTTCAAACTGTTCCATTAATTAAAAACACAGGTTGAAGTAACGAACAAAGGTCTATAAATACATTACATATACCTACACATATCAGTACGTGGAAACAATAAGATGAACAAGAAAGCTTACGCCCTGTTAGAATACAATGTAATGCGTTATAACAGGCATTATTATTTTTTAACTTTCTGTTTTTTCACTTATTAATACTGTTTGTTATATTTAATGTATTTATAGGCCTTGGTATGTTACTTCAACCTGTGATTAAAAATGGATATTGTTTCACAATAATAAGAATAATGAGAAACAGTGACTGCAGATCCTGGTGAGATGGCTCGTTACAAGCCGGCTGATCTGGATCTACAGATTGCAATGATTGAACGTACATGTATGATATGACTGTGTGGTTGAAAGGGCTAATAACACTCCCTCATCTCGTGACAAAGACCAGAATGCATACTTATATATTAATTAAATAAATGACATTTTTATGAAAGAGCCCTGGTGTCAATGTCAAAATATATTTATCTCGTCCTAATTAGGAAATACTAAATCATAATTAGGAGATAACATATCCTAATTAGGACTTTGTATCTCCTAGTTAGGACTTATTATCTCATATTTAGTAGATACTAACTGTTAATTAGGAGATATTATCTCCTACTTCGGAAATAAATCATGTTTAGCATTGACACACATAGTAAGTCCTAATTAGGAGATAATAGGTCATAATTAGGAGATAATAAGTCCTAAGTTGTAGAAAATAAGTCCTAATTAGGAGTTACTAACAATATCTCCTAATTAAGAGTTAACATTTCATAGTTAGGACTTATTCTCTGCTAATTAGGAGATACAAGTAGCTTAGAATTGGCACCTGTGGCCCGTTTCACTAAACTTCGTACGACTAAAATGTTTGTAAGTGCAAATTTAGGATCGTCTGGAAATTTCAATTCATGGATTTACATTTATAGTCGCACGAAGTTTAGTAAAACATACATTTTATCCAAACGTTGAATAAACGTAAACTATCATACATGCACTTATATGGAAGGATAAATTTATACAGCCAGAACGAAATAATTCCGGGGACATAAATATGAATCCATATCCTGCTCGGGACAATGCTAGTTATCTCTCTTGAATCAACTGATACCGAACAATTAAGGTGGCAGTCCTCGGGCTATTTGGTTAGTTTCGAATAGTAAATACATAACAAACACATGTCTGTGGCTTATGAAAATGTTCTACAATTAATTAGCCAACATCATATGATGTTTTCCACTGCATAAAACACTTTTTTGCAAAAATATGTGATTTTGCTTGCATCTGTGTCATGCTGGCATGATTTCAGTTGCAGAAGAGTGCGAAACTGCTGCTCGGAATTTTCGTCCGAAATATTGGCAGCCATTTTATCTGTCAGAAAGGCAGGTCTGCTGCTTGAAAACAAAACGGTCGGTACCAGTACAGACTATGATCAGTGTGACAAGGTGGGATTGCAGAATTGGTACAATTAGCAAGTATTAGTGCAGTGTCCGCATGGGATATTTGAAATCCATGTTGTGAAATGTGTGGCCGCGGCCAAATAAATGCAGATTTGGGCACATTTTGTGTAAACATAGCAGAGTGCTGACAGCCTGTGCATTATGTCTGAGTTTGCGTTTGTTGTTAATATAGCTCTTGTACCTATCAGGTAGTCAGTGCATGCATCAAACAGATTATGTGATTATTTGAAGTTAAAATATTCCTAAATTTGTTTCGGCTGGTGTCGCGGGCCCGAAAAGTCCATAAATTGCCTAAAATGTGTGAGGACTGCCACCTTAAGCAGAAAATGGTGATTCAGAAAATGTCCACAATTGAATTATTTTCTGTGTCAGTTGTGAGTGGTCGTGTTGCGATCAATACTATTTCAATTTCTATCCAGTTTGTTTTGCTGTCTTCACATAAATTGTCTGTTTACCAAGGGAGGTAATCTTTTAGAAGCAAAATTGTGAAAATGGATGAAATCTGAATTGTCACCGTGGTCATTCATTATTCACTCAGGTGTGCAAGTTGGCACGGTTTAAGTCATTTTATCATGGTAACGTTCCTCTTGAGCTTGTATTCTGCATATTTTACCAGTTTCTCTTGGTTTACGGAAGGTAATTTACCGTTATTGAACGTTCAAGCACCCTCCGACAACCTCTGATACCCACGAACATGGCGGTATCATTTTACCAGTCTAAATTATCGGCCGCTGGTACATAAAAACATTAATTTAAGCTTTCTCAAGAACATTGGAATCTCTGGGCAGTGTAATAGCTGATGTGGATGTAAGAATAAAGATGGTTATATTGTCACGGCAACTGCCTGTCAAGGCAAACTAAGATGCGGCTGTTAGTCTATAGTCCATCGTTGTTATGTATCCAACCCAGGTATGACGTTGCCTCCACGTATGCATTGTTTCCGCGTATGTCCCAACAAACTGTGCACAAATCCTGTCCATACATCATACAAATATACAAATAAGCCCATACCATTGAGAGTAGATCGATCTTTATTCTATACTGTGATTGCTCCAGTCATAGGGGTTACCACAGAATTATGTTTACACATAGTGAAATGGCAACTCAAATTTGTTCATTCAGGTTTCTGTATTGATTTCGCACTTTTAGTAACTACATTATGGACTAGTAGATGCAAATAGCTTCAACTAGTTGTTTGCAACCAGTGTAGACCCAGAGTGACTGCATATGAACATGCAAAAGCTTATGTGAGTATTGCACATGTGTCGTAAAACAACTAGTCACTGCTACTTGCATATACCGGCTGATATTGTTATATTTTGACTGTTCTTTAATTAAATTTGTCCATTTTTGTCTCATCTATTCCCTCATTATTGTATGGCAGAATGGACTGTATGTATACACATTGCAAACCCTCAATTCAGCTACAATGATCCTATTCATATGCATATTCACTGCTTTCATCTCTTTCATTCTGCTCATTTCCCTTCATTTATGCCTCGTTTCTGTCTGTTTCAGACGGCCGCAACCTGTACGGAATTGCCTTCGATACTTTGAGTTGCCGCACTTACGCGTGTTCATGATCCAGCAGTTCTTGCCAGCTCAGCTTAGTTGTCGATCACTGCCATATTGGGAACATCACCGGTGTTTCACCGCCAGTGGACGGGACAGCAATAGAATTGGAACTCGCTTTTGAGGTGTGTGCACTATGAAGCCACCTTGCCATCTGCCATAATTTTATTTATAACCACTTATCTATAATCAAATGGACTATTTTACATCCTAAACATTCTAGACCACCTCTGCCAGACAGTTTAAGACATTGACCAAACTTAGACATTGCGTTTCGTTCCGTTCCGTACAGGAACTTCATGTTTTAGCCCACCATTTGAACCGTCTCACTGAGATGGTTCAAATGAGGGGTAATTGCACGAATACTTAACCAATGGCTTAATTTCCGTCACAGAAATCACTTGTAGCCAATTCTGACTTACAGGTGCTAAGAGCTGTTTGTATGGCAGGGGTACATTTATTTTGTATGCCAGTTACCGTACTTCCCTTAATCTGAGAGCCACTGCAACGTGAATGGCGCACTGGTCATAGATACTTTAATACCAGATGGACGAGTCGTTAAATCATCTGATAGTGATTCCAGTTCATCAATGTGACATGGCAGTTCACAAGTAAGCTTCCAACAGACTTTGTGAGCATGTATAAGGGAACAGATGAGCAATTGTAAGGCTGCAGATCCTTTTGATCAGTGTTTTGCTCGTTTTGCTCGTACGGTGAACTTGCCACATGTGAAAGTGACATGAATCTTCCTCAAAGTGACATAGTTGCATGTTTTGGTGTTCTTGCATCTATTCCTCAACCAGTGGAAGAAATGGACAGTGTGAAAGTCATCTCTGTGTTCTGTAATTCCATTTTCAGCACATGTGGGCAGTGCTGGAAAGGCGGCGCTTTAAATGCTGAATTTGTCCGCAAGCGGGTCTTGAGCAAAAATTCTGACTGCGGGCTTAACAGGTCACTTGGGCTACAATAATTTGCATGGTTTTGCTTGAAATTGATGTCTTTCCATGTGGCAGTGACGTGAGCGGGTACAATTTTTGAAAAAAAAGTTCTTAAGCAGAAAATGGTGATTCAGAAAATGTCCACAATTGAATTATTTTCTGTGTCAGTTGTGAGTGTGTCGTGTTGCGATCAATACTATTTCAATTTCTATCCAGTTTGTTTTGCTGTCTTCACATAAA
>CM055270.1:106962523-107008376 GCA_029237695.1 Conchocele bisecta
GTCCTGTAATCGTTATTATTTACATGTAAGCACGACGAATTAATGAATCAATAATATTTGATTAAGGGAGATAATCTACATCAGCGGATACATGCCATACGGCTTTTATTGACCAAGCGTTTGGTCGAAACGGGGCCAAATAACTCAGGTAAATTAAATAGTACAGTATTATCGAGGATACGATAACACTGCGTAGAATTGCCGGTCTTGGCAAGATTCAGACTTCAATGGCAGCATTAGAAAGTAACAACAAAATATATACTCACCAATTCCCAGTGAAAACTTGCGTTCCAAAGTCACAAGAATGAAATTGAATGTCCGACTGATAATATATGGAGCTACAACGAATATATACCCCCCCCCTAGTGCATGACTATCCCATGTAGTCTGCTTGTCAATGTAAAACTTATGTGCCCACATTTGGCTTACAATTTTACGTAAGTGGACTAATGATCTGACAGTCAGTCTAGCTCATGAGATATCTGGTGAATTAGTCTGAAATACTTCAGTCATAAAGGTATGACTTACTAGGTAATTAGGCTAGCATCTAAGTCTGCATATACAGTGTAGATCACCCAGATACGACCAGTGCAAAATCCAATACTGGTAGTCCGTGCGCGGTTTCGGATAAAGCGCTATTCTCTCCAGCGGTATACTCCACGGGCGATATTACACACACCAATACATATTCGACCGTCTTGTACTAGAATATTCGATTACTGCTCTAGACTATGTAACCCGTGTTACAATTAATGGATGATACAGAAAATGGTCGGCTACGATTCGTGACACCACACAAAAGTCACATGGCCCCTTCCCCTCAAAATAACACCAGCAGCATTATTCTTATAAGGGGTACATGTATAACCATAACTCTCACATACAAGACAGCCAAATACGTACCTGAGGGCCAAACATGTAGCCGATTTCACCAAAATGACTGTGATAATGTAATAAATGCAGAATAATACAAATTTAAAAATTGATCCTTAAATTGAAAATTTCTCCTTCAAAGTGTACTTAGCAAAATAAGTATGCTTAGCAATTTTGGTGACATCGGCTACAGGTCTCCGGTCGGGATTCCGGCAAGATGAATCCCGATCATTAAATTACCCATCGCATGCTCCCGATCTCCACCCACCGGAAACAGAAGAGGAAACATAATTTAATGGTAGATACCTGTATTTGTGAATCCGATTGTGTATTACACTCCCAAACATCGCAGTGCAGTAACATTAAATTGTGCTAGTTTTCCCGCCAATCGAAGGGTACTTATTTAATTTATTTAAATTTATTCAATTAGTGCTTATAATAAAAATCAATTTCTATATTTGGAATGGTATTAATTTATCTGTTCACAACTGAAACTCGCTATATGTTTTTATGTTTGTTCATTAGTCAAATTTCTTGTTTTAGCACGGGAACGAATTGTTATATCGTGGGAACGAATTGTTATATCGTGTGAATGAATTTTCAATTCGAGGGAACGAATTGTTAAATTAAGGGAACGAATTGTTATTTCGTGGGAACGAGTTAATACAAAACTCATGTCCCCTGCAGGGCTCCGTACCATCATGTCTGCTTTTGTAGTGGAGAAAATGAGAACCACGACTCAACTCTACTTGCGCCGGATCTACGATCATTGGTCTGTAGCCGATTCCACCCAAAATTTCAAAGTACATGTATGTAGGCTACTTATCTTGCTAAATCGCGGACCATCGTGCGACCATCGTGCGGCCATCGTGCGACGTCGCACGATATTTCAGCAATCGGGGGCCGTCGCAAGCCATCGCAGCGGTTTTTGGACATGTTCAAAAACCTGGCTGCGATTTCTGGGATCGTAGGTTATCGTACGTTCATCGTGCGACGTCGCACGACATCGCACGATGTCGTACGATGTCGCGGCTAATCGTACGATATTTGTTTTGTTCTCACCTTGAAATATTAATTAATGATATCGCACGACCGTCCCACGATGTCGTGCGATGGTCGTGCGATGTCGTGCGACGTCGTATGATCGTCGTATGACTACGACATCCTACGAGGTCGCACGACCATCGCCTGATTTTATCAAGTGATCCTACGATGATGTCAGATTGTCGGCAGAGAATCGTAGTGACATCGTACGACGCAGTACGACCGTCGTACGACGGTCGTACGATGTCGTACGACGTCCCTACGATTTCCCTTCGATTGTCCCAGATGCGTCGCAGATCCATCGTATCCAGTGTAATATCGAGACGAGTCGCAGACAATCGTAGCTTTGTAGTATTTCACCCCATAGCAGGTGATCGTACGACGTCGCAGCTTGGTGTGACCGGGGCTCTAGTGCCGTGAATGGGAAAACATATTCGACAAGCCCACTCAGTAGCATATCAATCCCTGCCAACCAAAGCATTTTTGGCGGGAGACATACTGTCTCCACGCTATTGGGATCGTGATTCTGGCCGTTTGCACTGGTCTACTTTCGGAAGTGGCTCTCTGTTCATCGGGGGACGTCTCAATAGGCTCAATTTGCGTTCGCAATTAACAACAGTCAGGTGACATTTAAAGTCAGCGAGTGAACTGAAAGCAAGTTATTAATAGCAACGGCAATGCTCAACATTATGTGTAAAATAGTTGGCATGCCCAACTTTACTTTTGAAGAGAACAAATTGCTGTTATTGAGACGCCCCCCGTATTGTGTACCACGCAGTCGCAATGCGACGTCGAAGGCCATTTCTTTTTCATATTGTGGTTTACGGGCGATTTTCGAAAAATTACCCTCTGGGTGAGCGAAACAAAATTCATGAAAACATTTTGCCGTTCATGCAGCATACACGTATGTAGACCTACGCCCAGTCATAATTTTGGAAAGATTTCACATAATACGTCTGCAATATACCTCGTAAAACGGTTTATTATTCGGACATAAAGCACCTTTGCTTCATCAACCTATTTGTGTTTAGAGCAGGCTGTATTTTCCAAACACCAGTAACTGATCAAGTTCTCCAAATTTGCGGATTGTACATCCAATAATCAACATCGAATATTTCTAACAAGGAATTTCTGAGTATGCAAATTCACAAGTGGCTACTTGTCTCCCGCCCGTCAGTATTTTCAGTACTTTGATTATAATTGTGTAGATGTTTTAGTGACCTCTCTCGTTTGTAATACGTGTATACAGTTTACATATGTTGTTGTGACTGGAGAAATGGGGCTTATGCCTTTTGTGCCAGTGTATATCCAGATCAGTCTGTACATCCGCACAGTCTGATCAGAATCTGGACTGTCCACCATTGCATCAATGAAATACCTGTAAGCCATAAGCCCATACGGCTCAATGAGTGGCGGCCAAGTCGGCCTTCTCCAGTGAGATGGCTCCTTACGATGGCTCGTTACAGTAACGAGACGATGGTCACAAACATGTTAACCCATCACAGTTAGGAAGCAATTATGTTTAATCATATGATGAACATGTATCCAACGGGTCCTTAGACCTTCCACGCCTGGATATATTATAACATGGTATGTTCCATATTAAGTTCGAACTTTTCCATTAATTAAAACCACAGGTTGAAGTAACGGACAAAGGTCTATAAATACATTACATATACCTACACATATCAGTAAGTGGAAACAATAAGTTGAACAAGAAAGCTTACGCCCTGTTAGAATACAATGTAATGCGTTATAACAGGCATTATTTGTTTTTAACTTTCTGTGTTTTCACTTATTAATACTGTTTGTTATATTTAATGTATTTATAGGCCTTGGTATGTTACTTCAACCTGTGATTAAAAAGGGATATTGTTTCACAATAATAAGAATAATGAGAAACAGTGACTGCAGATCCTGGTGAGATGGCTCGTTACAAGCCGGCTGATCTGGATCTACAGATTGCAATGATTGAATGTACGTGTATGACATGTGGGGTTGAACGGGCTAATAACACTCCGTCATCTCGTGACAAAGACCAATGCATACTTATATATTCATTAAATAAATGGCATTTTTATGAAAGAGCCCTGGTTTCAATGTCAAAATATATTTATCTCGTCCTAATTAGGAAATACTAAGTCATAATTATGAGATAACATATCCTAATTAGGACGTTGTATCTCCTAGTTAGGACTTATTATCTCCTAATTAGGAGATACTAACTGTTAATTAGGAGATATTAGCTCCTACTTCTGAGATAAATCATGTTTAGCATTGACACACATAGTAAGTCCTAATTCGGAGATAATAGGTCATAATTAGGAGATAATAAGTCCTAAGTTGTAGAAAATAAGTCCTAATTAGGAGATACTAACAATATCTCCTAATTAAGAGTTAATATCTCATAATTAGGACTTATTCTCTGCTAATTAGGAGATAATTAGGATAATAAGTAGCTTAGCATTGGCACTTGAGGCCCGTTTCACTAAACTTCGTACGACTGAAATGTTCGTAATTGCAAATTTATGATCGTCTGGAAATTTCAATTCATGGATTTACATTTATAGTCGCACGAAGTTTAGTAAAACATACATTTTATCCAAACGTTGAATAAACGTAAACTATCATACATGCACATATATGGAAGGATAAATTTATACAGCCAGAACGAAATAATTCCGGGGACATAAATATTAATCCATATCCTTCTCGGGACAATGCTAGTTATCTCTCTTGAATCAACTGATACCGAACAATTAAGGCGTTATATCTGTGTTCCGAACTTACATTAGTCGAGTAGGCACTCCTATGTGTTCCATAGTGGACCTAGACATTCTGTTTCCTATACACTTTTATTGTTGTTTCATCTTTATATGGTTCCCTAGAACAAATTTAGCTTTGTTGCCCAAATGGCAACTTTGGGCAACTCTTGCAATTTGCATAAATCCAAGATGGCCGCCAGTCGCCATTTTCAAAATTTTAATACAAAACTAATTGTCATATAATGATGTATAATACCATTTGTTATTTGTTTTGTGGTGTCTAGAATCGTTTTACGATGTTATATTTAGTATTTAGGCTAATGGAATGCTTGTTCTCACTTTTTTACTTTTTTTATCCAAGATGGCGCCCAAAATCCTATTTTTGTCGCTATTTTAACAACAAAACTGAATTAAATACTAGAAATAAGCGAGAATTCATAGTCACACGACATTGTGGACACTTAAGATATGATTTGAGAATAATTCTTCTAAATTCACGACACTGCTGTTCTGACGCTCATAATAGGGGTACATGTAATGAAAGTATGCATGTCAGTTGCTGAAATTTAGGTACCATGCCTGGCTACGAACGGTATAAAAATGCAACCAAGTTACATTTGTTATTTGTGAGTTGTTGTACACAGTCAATGTAATTTACTTAACAAATAACACAATCAAGAGATCCGTGATAATCGATAAACACAATTACCAAACAAGTGCGGTTTCAATTAACCTGTATATTGGTTTCAACGACTGCGCCAGTACTTTCTCAGTCCACGATACAACCGAATTCCAGAGACATACATGCATCCAGCAGACATCATTGATGCTGGCAGCAGTCAGTCCTGTATCGGTAGTGTTATGCTCCCTCGTCTTATATTCAAGCAGACTAAACCTGCGAGGAATACTCTATTAATTCCTCTTTTACTCTATACTGGTCCTAAAAATGGCATCCACTGATGTGGCCACTATCAAAGCTAGCGGGAATAGCTACACTGAGGTAGCTGCCCGCCAGGCCAGTCTAACAGCTGTCACCGAAAATGATGTCATCTGGCTTAGCTGTCTCAGTCTGGGTCCAGACTAGCAAACTAGCCAGAGGTAGCGGTGTACTCAAAGGTGCGAGTTCCTACATGTTTGAGCCTATGATTGATTCCCCACCCTCTCACCCAGATACTATTCTCACAACACCTGCTTACATGCAACAGTCACTGGTGGATATGGGGATGAAACGCGTTCATCTGAGCATGGACATGCAGCTATTTTCTGCGACCAAGCAATTATGCTGGTATCAGCCAATGCAGTTCCAGAATGTAGTCCTTCATCCCGGAGGAATGCATATTATACAGTCATTGAACAGCTGTATTGCAAAATTAATGAAGGGCTCAGCTATTGAAACCTATATTGCTGCCGCATACCGTGGCCTGACAGGTATATATAACGGTAAGTCCTGGGTGAAACCCATGAGGGCATTCCGGAACCCAACAGCGGCTCTGCTCTATTGAGGCGGTTTCTATCTACAGGCCCAAAGCCATTGGAGCAGATAGATCAGTATCTGGAAACTGCTCGCCTCCACCTGACTGGTCCTCACTGGGTAGATAGATTCCTTCTCCCGACACTCATTGTCCACCAATTTGAGTGTACAGTGAGAGAAGCAGATATATATTTCATGGAACGCATGCTGACAGACATTTTACTTGCTGGACTAGCACAATATGCACGATATATTACCCAATACCTTCTGGAGATGCGTTCACTTGATACTGAAACGGAGTCTTATCTGACCAATTTGGAGAACAGACTGCTATCAAGATAGGAAAAGGGTCTCTCAAGGGCATGCCTTTACCTCATGAACTTGTTAGTGAGTGGATCGACGGCTTCCCCATTACCCTATATGTGTATGACAATGTTGACTGTATATAGTATGCTAACTCATGAGATCAGTCCACAGAGATACAGTACAAGGAGGAGATGAACCATCGCCGTATATTGGATGCAGATGACGGGGCTTTTGTTGAAGCAGAGGTGGAGAAATATCCTCATCCATTGAAAGTCCACTGTCCTATTTTGTACAATGCTGAAGTGAATGTGGCTGATTCTGTCGATATTGGATTAGCATTGGACAGCAAATACATCAGCAGTCTCCCATTATATGACCCTATTAGACAAGAGCAAACAAATAGTGCCAGTCATTGACATTGAAACCATTTGTCTACGTCTTCTGTTAATTGTTCAACGGAGGAGGCAGCTGGAACTTGGGCCACTGGTCCACTATGAACTTTGTGCTGTACCACCATTGCTTATCGACGAGCAGCGTTGCTTCCACAAATGCAATAAATCGGCGCTAACAAAGCGTCTCGGTGTCGTTGAGATCTCACCCACAGCTGCTGAGATAGTCGTCGTGTACGTTCAGCAGCTATTCTATCGCATAGTGTGGCCTCATGGCGGTAGACATTCATATCTGAGTCCATAAGGTGTCGTTGACAAGGATCAAGAAATATCTGCCAAAATAATTAGAGAATGTGGCGAGCTGGTGAATAACTAATCAACTACGATCTCTCTATCACCAGTCCTCTGCCCGAAAGAGATTTAATTTTGAAGAACACGAATAACAAGAAGGGACTGGTGAGTGTTGTGTCCAAGTTCTCCATTTGAGAGTAGATAACCATGGAGAATCTGGACGACGGTGTGTTTAGCCATGATGTGGCAGACATCACCATGATATATTATGTCCTTGAAGATGCAAACTATGGCAATAACGTTATCCGCATACTTTGCGTTGACACAGGTGTGTTTTTCCTACAGGTGTATTGGTTTTATCGAGATAAGCTACAATGCATGGTGCAGATGGAGAGATGGGACGGGACAGTGTTAAATATTAATGCCACTTGTACTGAGCTAGGTCCCAAATGTTTGGAATTACTGGGCATGCAACCCATCAGTGAGTGCGATACTCCATCATACCCATATGACAAAGGCAAGGCTAAAGCACTGACTACGTTGCTTACTGCAGACTTTTTAGACTTGGTTGATGTGTTAGGAGATCGAACTTGGTGCCACCACTGACGATCTGATGGAGACGGCAACGGTTTTCCTCATAGCTCTGTTTGGTTTGCCACCGGGAACTTCAATAGAAGCTGCCTGCACCAAACGTTTTGCCAGAAAGAAGAAAAGTTATAAAATGAAGGTGCTGCCTCCAAACATCCGACAATCTGCTTATGCACATGCGACGTGCCCATCTTCAGGTAATGTCGTGGAATGAGGCAAACCAACAAGACCCATCAAACGAGTCGAATGACATCACCCACTTGGGAGATGCGTGGCGGGGTTCCAGTCCGGGGTCACTCATCAAGGTGAACACACTCCACCACAGTTGAATCATGTACTTAATTGTCAGTGCAAAGCACATGGAAAGATGTGCATGATTTCTGGGTATTATAAAGAAGATATGTCATGCACATCATACTGCAACTGTTCTGGCGAGGATGGTTGCTGCAATCCGCATACTAAGAGGGAAGCTGAAATTGGAGGCAGGTGATACGACAGGGGTTGTTGAGGAAGTTGTTGAGGCAGATGATGTTGAAGATGATTTTGAGGACTGTATACAGGAGAATGGTGACATTTGTAATGGCGCGCTCTTTGATGTGCTTTACATTGAGTATCTGATTGATTAATGGGAGTAAATAAAAATGGTTTCAAAGAATATGTTTATGTATGTATATGCATGTACATGCATTAACAGTAATGACATACATTGATATGTATTATGCATATTAATGTATACCATTGCGCTGACGTTTTCTTTATCTTATCTGATTAATATTGCAAATATAATCTAAGTATTATCATATGAGTAAGGATGTGTTTATTGGTTGGAACCGTTGACAAAAATCATATCATTCCAGAATAATGAATAAAGTGCCATATATTCTGAACCGGTTCATCTTCTGTCAAATATAATGGTATTCTAAAGTTGCTTGTATCACTCTGCATTCGTATTTACATAATTACTTCATAGAGTAATTGTAGTTGCAAATAAATATGATTTTCATGGTTCATAACAATGTTTGCACTAAACAGTTCTCATTGAAATTACTTTTTTTACTAGAAATTCTCATCATTTTGCATAAAAATGTAAAATTTGACCTGATAATTACCTCTAGACCCTTATGATGACACCCAATTAACCATATTATTGCAGAAAACGGCTCTACGTACACGAAAACCTATATAAAGACATATTATACATCATTGTATGACAAGTAGGTAAAAAGTTAGATTTTCAAAATGGCGACTGGCGGCCATCTTTGATTTATGCAAATTACGAGATTTGCCCAAGGTTGCCGCTTGGGCCACAAAGCTAAATTTGCTGTATATATCTGTCGGAGTATGAATCAAGAAAAAAAGTTTATAGGAAACGCAATGTCTAGGTTCACAAAATGACTACTCGACTACATGGGAAAAGTATGGAGCCGCAGGGGACATGGATTTGTTTATATTGATTCGTTCCCACGAAATAACAATCCGTTCCCTCGAATTAACAATTCGTTCCCACGAAATGACAATTCGTTCCCTCGTATTAACAATTCGTTCCCACGATATAACAATTCGTTCTCTCGAATTAACAATTCGTTCCCACGAAATGACAATTCGTTCCCTAAATTTAACAATTCGTACCCTCGAATTAACAATACGTTCCCAATAAGTATAACTCCCTTGCAGGGCTCCGTAGAAAAGTGCGTAACATGGTCGAAATGATTGCATTGCCTTACTTTTTCGTTTCACGAAACAAACCCACATTATACGTCAATATAAAAATGCAAAAACAATAATTGTTTCAATAATATTAAATATGCTATTTTTTATTTCGCGAAATTTGCTCCAATATTTATTTTATTGCGAAAAGCACAATTTCCCCATGTTAAATCCCCATAGACATATTCACAGAGAGACGATGCCTATTGGGATTTAACATGGGGATTATTTTAGTCTAATTTCAGAAATAGTGGACAGTTAACTTGTTTTCTTAGATAGATCATTTCGAAGCTATCTAGTCAGGTTACAGAGTCAAATTTGGACAATACAAGTCGTTCGTGACGCCTCCCACAGTTCCTCTACCTCTTTTTCTCCCATGTTAAATTCCGATAGACAAGTCATTTTGTCGTATTAAAATCTCTGAGTTTGTAGGATACAATTGTTTGTCCCGCTCTACCAGCCGGTTCTAACCCGGTGGGTCATATGTGCGTTTGGTCAATAGGTATTCAAGGCATGAGAGTCAGTTGGAACCCTTAAACCAAGCAACACGCACTTGTGTTACTGTTACATATCCACCGTTGTGCTATTACTAGATTCTCAAATAGTTTAACAAAGTGTCAACAAACACTTCGGAAATCAGACTTTGTATATAAGGTTGATGAAAACAACCGATATCACGTTGTTCTCGAATTTCTGTGGTACATGCTGTACACACATATTGTATTCATATGCATGTCATATTTGTGGTCTGGCTCAAACGCCACAAGAAGTAGCACTGGTCGATGTCTGGTACAGCTACTACATGTACAATGTACGGTGGCTGAAATGAGAATTCACTGCGCAGTATTATATGCACTCATACGAGCATGTCCTCATATAATGTAAACATATACAGTGGAACCTCTCTAAACCGGGCACATATACATGTTAGTTGTACTGAGTTTTGATTTGTTTCATTGCATTTAGCTCAAATATTAATGAATGTTCATGACCGCAAAGCATCTACGCATGTCGTGAAATAGTCATCTGTCTGTTTTACAGTGGAACCTCTCTAAATCGGACATCCTGGGGACCTCCCAGGGTGTCCGGTTTAGAGATGTTCCACTGTATCGCATCTCGCATCTCAATTACCGTTGAAACAAATGGTCATTTCTATGGGATGTGTAATTGTACGTTCGACTCCAAACCATTATGAAGGTATCACGCCAGTAATACCAAAATTATGTATACATGTACGTCATTGTTCACATATTGGATGTTAAGGAATTAAATGCTAGTGAGCGTTAGCGTTAGCGACCGCAGTCATTAGTTAATTAAACATTCAATATGTGAACAGTAACATAGACATATTCTGGCAAAGTAAACTTCATTCACTATTACCCCACGTATTGAATGGTATTATTATACATTTTATATCAGACGTAAATTTCCACACTGATATCAGGGGCGATAACCGTATTTCCTTAAAATGTTAACGGACACTACTATTTATTCTCTGGAAAGTGTTTTGATGTGCAATGAACATACTTTATAATTATTCGAAAATATTATTGTTTTCATTTGGCGCATTTAATTAGTATAAATATCATGCCTCCTTGCATAAATTATATGAAATAAACCTGATACCGCTGATACGAGTTACTATCAGTAAAACAAATATTACTAAATGATTATATCTATATAGCGGGCACTCGTAATTGTTAGAACTGGTGAAATAAAGACACAATTCTACACTTATTTAATTCCTATAAAGAACATGTTGCGCCTTCTGAGTGGGCATGTACCTTTATCCATGTTAACGACGCTACATTTCACTTTTACATTTCTTCGCCGTGAAGAAACGCTAATTTGCCTCCAGGATGCGTAAACACAGTATGGCAAAGGAACGAATGTTAAGGGGGCGCTAATTTACGTGGAGTAATATTTCACCTCGTAAATATATTACTTCAACGCGATAATTAGCATCTAGGAGGCGTAACACAGCGTGACAGAGATACCAAGGTTAAAGGTGCATGCCCACTCAGTAGGCACACGATGTTCTTTATAGGAATTAAGTAAATGTATAATTGTGTCACTATTCCACCAGTTCTAAGAATTACGAATGCCCGCTATACAGATACAATCATTAAGTAATATTCATTTTACTGATAGTGATGCGCGGTGGTATCAGGCTATTTGCATATGCAAATGAGGCATGACATTTTTTAATTATTTATACTAATTAAATGAGTCACCTGAAAAAATACGTCCGACAGATTATAAAATATGATCATTGCACATCAAACATTCAATACAAAGAATACATAGTAATGTAAGTTAACATTTTAAGGAAACACGGTCATCGACCCTGGTATCAGTGTGGAAATTTATGTCTGATATATAAAATGTATACTACTGTCAAGCAATACGTGGGGTAATGGTGAATGCATGTTTATTTTGCCAGAAAATGTATCAGATTATGTCTCTGATATAAAGAACATGTTGTGAACACTGAGTGGCCATGTACCTGCGCATCTGTGGGACGTTTCACTAAACTTCGTACAACTAAAATGTTCGTAAGTGCAAATTTAGGATCGTCTGGAAATTTCAATTAATTGATTTACATTTATTGAGCATAGGCTGCATAGGCTGCATATGCAGCCTATGCTCAATAAATGTAAATCCATGACTTGTTTACAAGAAAACATTATTATTGTGAAATTTACAGACTATCATAATTTTGCACTTACTAAACATTTTAGTCGTACGAAGTTTAGTGAAACGACCCACTGAGTTTGTGCTGGTCGCATTTCAATCAATGTTGAGTGGATGGCAGGTGGGAGCATACGATGAGTGCAATTAAACGATCGGGGTTCATCCTTACCGGAATTCCGACCGGATACCTGGTTTGGCCTTCACATACATTTTTGGAATTTTGTATTACAGTTGAATCTGGTTATTACCCTTATGTGTGCATTACAATTATTCGTAATCCTATTTGAGGGGAAGGGGTCAAGTGACTTTGGTGTGGTATAGTCCTGGCACCAAGTCAGGTTATTCTAATTTCAGGGCTGAATATATTGTTTCTCGATGTAAATATTCCGTTCTGATTGTTGCCCCCCCCCCCCCCCCCAACACGCAGGTTAAAAGGGATCAAACCCGTTTGCCCGGCCTTACATGACCTTACCTGTTGATAGGTCGTTAATCACCAATACAAAAATCAATCACTGTCGTACGTGTGTACTTTAATAGTGACCCGCATATGATACTGGCCCGAATGTAGAACTGAGCGTAAAATGGTAATACATGTATTACATTCAAAATATCAACACATGATCTGCAATTGTCCCGACGTCCTCAATGTTACCCGCACAAAATTTCAAGATCGTCAGCTCGGAAGTATATTTTAGCTGTCATGTCCACACATTCATACGATGTTAAGCGGCCCTCACATATCAGCATGCGTCCGCGAGATTTTTCTTTTCGCAGGAGCCGCCGGGGGATTTAGAACCAGTTGATGAATCGGGCGAAGTTCATGTCTGCGAGGTGTGCCCTCAAACATTAGACGGGGCCCGGGCGGTGATCTTTGAACATTGGATCGCAGTGGAGACAGTGCGCCCGCCAGGGCGTCGGCCTGACGCCGCTAGATCATGTAGATAATTTGGCGGGCGCCGGCTGATCAAAGAACAGATTGGTAGGCGTAGATTGGAGCCCGGCCGGGCGCCGCCAGGACACCGGCCGGTCAACTGGCGATTGATGTCGCGCTTCCCCCCTCGAGTATATATAGATTCGTTGTATAAATCTTCAGGGCGGGGCCCTAGCGACGTGTCGGGCGAATTTCATGTGTGCGACGTGAAGCCCCGTTCGCTTATTGGTCCGTTGTAATCTCTGTGAGTGACTTCATCAATTCAACGAACTCTGCAAAATCAAGATACGCAGTAGTTTATTAACCAACATGTGCAGGTAGTTAGTTATCTTATACTTAAGAGCGGAAATTGGCTCAAATAACCTTCCATACCAAGGGCCCGTTTCACTAAGCATAGTACCACTAAAATGTTCGTAAGTGCAACTTTAGGATCGTCTGTAAATTTCAATTATTGTATTTACATTTATTGAGCATAGTCTGCATATGCAGCCTATACTCAATAAATGGAAATCCAATAATTTTTTACAAGAAAACATTGTTAATGTGACATTTACAGACTATCATAATGTTTCACTTACGAACATTTTAATCGTACGAAGTTTAGTGACACGGCGCCCAGGTCCAACATCTGCACACAGTATGTTCTTCTTTTAATAGCAGACGACATAATAAACAGACCAGTAGCCATTACACCAAAATTGCTAAGCATACTAACCACTGCATTTAGTTGATGATTAAACGTATGCAAAATTATTATACTGAATGTATTACATTATCACAGCCAAAATGGCTGTAATAATGTATTCAATTCAGTATAATAACAATTAATAAATTTATCCGTAAATTGAACATTTCTTCCTCAAAGATAAGTATACTTTGAAATGTATTGGTAAAATAGGCTACAGATGTAACAATAATAAATCGGCTTCTTGTTTTTCTCATGTGAATTTTGTTCCGTCACCTATGGAAGTGACTAAAAAATGTTTAACAAGTTCAACCCCACGATTTAGTCGGGAATGCTGTGTTCCTAAATACTATTCGCGTTCGATTGTTTAACTAAAAACTAGTTTTTTTATTTATTTTATCTAACTTTGTTCTTTAGGTAGCAGTAACCAGTTAGCCGCCAGTTTCCTATAATGGCACCGGTGAAATATTACACTTTCTGCTGAGTAAAATACTTTTAATTGTTTAATTATTATTTTTTACTCGATATTTTTATTTGATTACGATTTTACATCGTATTATTTGATGAATGCTCATCCCAGATCCATCTGACCTGTTCCCATTGATCAGAAATGGGCAAATACGAATTGAGGGTATATTGTGACAGACAATAATCAAAACAACATATTTTTCTGGGAGTTTTAAACAATATTTTATTTCAGAGAAAACTCATGGATGGGAATTGGTTTGCACCATGATAGTACATTTGCCTCTGGATGATGATGGAGAAAACTTTCTATCTGTAGTTCTGCAAGTGACGTGGCACGGCATGATTTTAAAGTGTACATTTTACCTCAGAATTTGCTCATTTTAAAGAGGCTGCACGGAGATATTTCACATTGCTGTATAGGTAAGGAGCACTAATACAGCAACATATTTGTGTTTATGTAAAAACTTCTCGTGTGTCTTGATCACAAATGTCGAGCGCATATTGATGTCTGCCCACTTATTTGGAATATTGCATTAAATACATAATGTCCGAGGGCGTGAAATTGATAATTTTAAATTAACTGGTCACTGCCCCCTTAGGTCATGCTGAACCGAAAAGAAGTTGGTGACATATTGGTTCGCCGCGATCTTGTATATTTAGCGGCCATCTTGAATTTAGGTATATTTCATAATATACTTACCAGTATAATGGGGATAATTATACATGGCACCGTTGTATTTTTCGGCTCAGCAAAGGTAGACCATAAATCGTGTTCAGAAAAATAATCGAACGGGCATACACAGTATCCCTTTCTAATTAGTTCGTCAAACATGTCGTTTATTTTATGAAGTGCCCAGCCGCCAACGTTAATCCTCTCCATATAATAGTATCAACATTTCTGAACATATACTGGCAATGCTAACTTGCAATCAAGCACATTGATTGTCTGTAGCATATTTCACCAACATTGCAAAGTATACTTTTCTAGCAAAGTATACATTGAGGCAGTAATCATTTATTTTCCCCAAATGCATTATATCATATAGAACTAACCATTGCATATATTTGATGATTAAAAGTATGCAGAATTATTATACTGAATTTATTACATTATCACAGCCAAAATGGCTGTGATAATGTAATAAATTCAGTATAATATCAATAAATTTTATCCCTCAATTGAAAATTTCTCCCTCAAAGTATACTTTTCAGTATACTTGCAATTTTTGATGAAATCGGCTACTGAGCCCAGTTAATCAAGCTGCTGGATTTTCCAATTACAATTTTGAAGTATTTTGGAATAACGGAATTGACAAATATTGGCAAGATTAGCGCAGACGATACTGAACCCGTATAGTCCAGTCGTTTCTCCACGAAGTCTTCCAGCATCGTCTCCCGATCATCGTCCGTTACCACGTGCTCCAGCTCCGCCAATAGATCCTCGAACTCCTCCCGTCCCAGCGTTCCACTGTCATCTCGGTCGAACTTCCGGAAGAGCTCTTTCAGCGACCACTGGCGGTCGACGACGTAGCCGAATATGCGTTTCACGATGACGATGACGAATTCCTCGAAAGACACCCTCCCGTCGCCTGTTGGGGTGACATTTAACCCTTATAATGCGGGAAACGAAAACTGTAGTCTGCTTTGCTTTATTTACTTACTGTCTTCCTTCTCAATAAAACATTGTTTGGCTTGAAAGCACTCTAAAATCATTTCCAGTGTTGTCAAACAATCCTTTTCAAGAGGAAAAAATAAAAAATGAAAATAATAAATAAACGGCAGACGACAATAATTAGTGTCAATACGACCACATGGATAATGAATATCACAAACCCCCTGTACAGAATGATACCCGTGTTATTTGTGTTACAATATGCATATTCTTTCTTTATGTTATCAGCTCACAGTCAATGAATATTGTGATTTAAGTGGCTAAAACATTGGCATTTTGTGAATTATCAGTCAGTATTTGTTATATATCGGAATTGTATGGAAGCGTCCCGGTGTCAATATTAAAATATTACTTACGAACATTTTAGTCGTACGAAATTTAGTGAAACGGCCGCCTGGTTCGATCTTCAACTGGAGAAGTAAGTGAGTTTGTGTGGTAGTCGCCACACTTGGCACATGGGTTTCCTCTGGGTACTCGGGATTCCTCCCCCTTACGCCTCTACTTGTACCAACGAAATCAATTGTTCTCTTGCAACGAAAGCCGCACAACAGCTACATATATTCCCAAATGTATCGGTGGGGAAAACATTACACCATACAAGTACAGTACACAAAGCCACGACAACAAGAGGGCCGCCATGGAACGGCCAGTGAACAAATCAGTCGACTGGGATGGCTGAACCTGGCTAGCAAATCAGATCTCACGTGAACCTCGTCGTACGACCTTAAAAACATGCAAACACAAAAATATATATACACGGCTGTGACTGGATAAATGGGCGTATGGGGTTTGCGACCAGTGTAGATCCCGATCAGCCTGTGTATTCGCACTGTCTGATCGGAACCTAGACTGTTCACCATTTTACCAATGCAACACATTATGCTTTTAACCAGTAATATCAATTGTCACCAGCCCAACGAACTGTGCCGTTTCACCAGGAGCTACGCTGACCACAAATCCCATATGCTCCATTTCCCAACTCACAGCCACATACATGTATAATGGACGGAGCAGACCATTTCATATCGCGGTACAATCACGGGTTGAAGTAACGGAGCACGGTCTATAAATGCATTAACTTATTTGTGTTAGCCTACTGATACTTTTAGGTATACAGTGAAACCTCTCTTAACTGGAAACCCTGGCAGGTCCACACCATCCGGCTTCCAGAGGTTTCACTGTAAATCAGTAATTTGATCATTGTGAGCCATGATTGTGTGCTATGCGATCGTTAACAAACATTATCACCTGAGATAAATGAGCAAGAAACTCATCAAAAATAAGATCATATGTTACTTGGTGTCCGGTTTAGACAGGTTCCATTGTAGGTATTAATTTATAGACCGTGGTCCGTTACGTCAACAGTTGGGTACAATGTGGATGTATGTCAACCGTCGTACCATTCAGATCATACTCGCGGATAAGGGCCTTCACCTGGGTGTTGGCAGGAGACACGCCCCCCTGGATCTGCTTCAGCGCTATATAGAAGTCGTTGTACGTGATGTAGCCCTTCTCGTCACGATCGAAGAACAGGAATGATGGCATGTAACCTGAAATGGCGTGGCGCGAAACTATGGAACGCCACATTTGCATAAGCTCAAACAATTAATGCTATGTCTAAATAAGTATAGCTAGCATTCAATATTTAGAGCTAGCTCCATATCATTTAAATATCTCTCTAAATCATTTGGAGCTATCTCTAAATAGTTTAATGCTAGCTCTAATTATTTATAGCTCGCAATAAGTATTTATTTTGAGTTTATGTAGGTTCCAGGAACGTCAACTCTACATGCTCTCAAATAATTAATGCGAGCTCTAAATAGTTAATGCTCGCTCTAAATGTTTAATGTTAGCTCTAATTAATTAGAGATAGCAATAATTAATTGAATTCATGCAGATTTGGAACGCCACTCTAAATAAACTAAACTAATTAATGCTATCACAAAATAATTAAATATTTAGAGCTAGCTCTAAATCATTTGAAGAGCTCTCTAAATCATTTGGAGCATGTAGATTCGGCGTTCCATTGGAAACGGCGGTTGTAAATGTCGCAAAGTACAAACAATAAGGTACTTACCTAGCCCCGCAGGGGACATGGATTTGTTTTATTAATTCGTTACCTCGCATGGGAACGACTTGCTAAATGGAGGGAACGAATTGTTAATTCGTTGGAACGAATTGTTAATTCGTGGGAACGATTTGTTATATTGAGGGAACGAATTGTCATTTCGTGGGAACGAATTAATAAAAAGAGAATACTACGTCACCTGCGGGGATATAAATACATGTAATACATACAGTTTGAAACAGGATTATATATGTGATATAAATACATGTAATACATACAGTTTGAAACAGGATTATATATGTGATATAAATGCATGTAATACATACAGTTTGAAACAGGATTATATGTGATATAAACATGTAATACTACAGTTTGAAACAGGATTTATATATGTGTATAAATACATGTAATATACAGTTTGAAACAGGATTATATATGTGATATACATACATGTAATACATACAGTTTGAAACAGGATTATATATGTGATATAAATACATGTAATACATACAGTTTGAAACAGGATTATATATGTGATATAAATACATGTAATACATACAGTTTGAAACAGGATTATATATGTGATATAAATATATGTACATACAGTTTGAAACAGGATTATATATGTGATATAAATACATGTAATACATACAGTTTGAAACAGGATTATATATGTGATATAAATGCATGTAATACATACAGTTTGAAACAGGATTATATATGTGATATAAATACACGTAATACATACAGTTTGAAACAGGATTATATATGATGTGATATAAATACATGTAATACATAGAGTTTGAAACAGGATTATATATGTGATATAAATACATGTAATACATAGAGTTTGAAACAGGGTTATATATGTGATATATACATGTAATACATACAGTTTGAAAACAGGATTATATATGTGATATAAATACGTAATACATACAGTTTGAAACAGGATTATATATGTGATATAAATACATGTAATACATACAGTTTGAAACAGGATTATATATGTGATATAAATACACGTAATACATACAGTTTGAAACAGGATTATATATGTGATATAAATACATGTAATACATACAGTTTGAAACAGGATTATATATGTGATATAAATACATGTAATACATAGAGTTTGAAACAGGGTTTATATATGTGATATAAATACATGAATACATACAGTTTGAAACAGGATTATATATGTTGATATAAATACATGTAATACATACAGTTTGAAACAGGATTATATATGTGATATAAATACATGTAATACATACAGTTTGAAACAGGATTATATATGATGATATACATGTAATACATACAGTTTGAAACAGGATTATATATGTGATATAAATACATGTAATACATACAGTTTGAAACAGGATTATATATGTGATATAAATGCATGTAATACATACAGTTTGAAACAGGATTATATATGTGATATAAATACATGTAATACATACAGTTTGAAACAGGATTATATATGTGATATAAATACACGTAATACATACAGTTTGAAACAGGATTATATATGTGATATAAATATACAGTTTGAAACAGGATTATATATGTGATATAAATGCATGTAATACATACAGTTTGAAACAGGATTATATATGTGATATAAATGCACGTAATACATACAGTTTTAAACAGGATTATATATGTGATATAAATGCATGTAATACATACAGTTTGAAACAGGATTATATATGTGATATAAATGCATGTAATACATACAGTTTGAAACAGGATTATATATGTGATATAAATACACGTAATACATACAGTTTGAAACAGGATTATATATGTGATATAAATGCATGTAATACATACAGTTTGAAACAGGATTATATATGTGATATAAATGCATGTAATACATACAGTTTGAAACAGGATTATATATGTGATATAAATACATGTAATACATATGATATAAATACATGTAATACATACAGTTTGAAACAGGATTATATATGTGATATAAATACATGTAATGCATACAGTTTGAAAGAAGATTAGAAAACAAGCATTTTAATCTTATGTGAATTCTTCTCCTGGACGCTTTCAAGGAAACTGGCTAAGGAACATATTGGTGAAATAAAGTAACATTGTTTAAAGTTTGACTAACCAAATAATGCTTCTAGGAAATATCAGCGGTACACCATGACAAGAGCGGCTATATTGAGCTTTCCTGATGACTCGTTATACTTATTCAAAATGATTCATGCGGGGTACTGATTAATTTGAAATAGTAGAAAGTGATCACAGCAGCTGAAGCCAGTCAAAATAGCGAATGATCACCAAAGTGATGCCAGTCTGACGTCATCATTTGACAATCTGCTAGAATGTCGATTATCGAACATTAAACCCGACATATTCAGGGATCGCGTAGTCAATTGTTTACACAGGATTAATGGCGGCGCCCATGAGGTCTCAAGTAAATCTAATTTTTGATCAATACTAATACTGTTTCTTCCTTTTAACATGTTTAATGATGACCATGTTCCACCCGTTAACACTACGAGTCCATCAATACCGAATTTAGCAGCATTACTTGTGTACATGTAGTTAGTATGAACATTCTGAACGTTGTCCGATTAAAATATATCTGCAGAATGTTCAAACTAACTATATAAGTACTGCGAATAAATATGGTATTGGTGGATTCGTGGTGTTCAAGGCTGGAACAATGTCATTATTGAAAGGAAGAAACCGCGACCGTATTAATGAAACATAAGATTTACCTGATACCACATGGGCGCCGCCATTAATCCAGTGTAAACAATAGACCACGTGATCCCATACCTGATATGGTCACGTGAACTTTAATGGTTAGTCCAGGTTGCCATGGACAAACCTTGTGATATATTTTCCCGCGTAAGGATATCAAAAATAGACTAAACTATTGAAATTCAGCTTACATATTGGGTTGAATAACACGCTTGAAATTATAAAACGTCGATATTACAATGAAAACCTCAACATATGACGCTTTATCTTGTAAGAACGTCATCCATGTAACATTGCGTGCAGTATTGTAGCTTTGCTGTGCATACATGTACTTACTGGCGCTATAAGATCTTGCATGTAGTAACATTCATCATTTACTTCGGCGATAATACATTAGAGTCGGCGTGTAAGTGCACACACGAACGAACACGACACCTTCTCCACACGGCACGCACACGAGGCCAAATATCACACGATATGCAATAATTTGGACGCACGATTGCCTTGACCAATGAAATACGACGGTGCCGTGTTACACCACACTCGTGCCGTGTTACACTACACTAATGTCGTGTCCTCTGGTGTTACACCACAGTAGTATGGTGTTACACGGCATTGATGTGATTCTACACGATAGTAGTGTCGTGTGAGGGTAGTCGTGTGAATTACACGGACAAATTCATCCGGTGTCAATAAATATAGCAACGGCAAAAACGTATCCACGTTCAAATCCAAATTGTTCACAATGCATTAGATTGTATCCCATATTTAATTGAAACTGACTCAACTGTCAACTGTATTGATGATCTGTTTTATTCTTCACAAATTATAGTGCGCAAATAAATTATAGCGGGTTATTGCGCGAGAAACGCAGTAGTGACCTTGAGCATGTTGAAGCTTCACAATTTCTCGGACAAAAAAATGTCGTCCAGACATCAAGAACAAATATACACCAGCATACTCATACTCATTTTGATATAAAATCGAATTAATATGTGTGCTCTACGGTATAACATGGCAAAACTAGGCACCAAGTTAGCGTTTTGTTTCCGTTTTCGTCGGTATCAAATTAAGTTTTCCTATTCCGTTAACGTTATTTCGACGCGATGCTATAGTCGACAGGACACTTTCTGAGATCAGTTTCAACTCGTATATCTTTCAATTTCAAGCTGCAAGGAGCCTGTGATTGCAATTTAATCATTCATAATATAATAACAAGGTGTAAATATTGATATTCATTTTCAAAGAAAAGCAATGTTTAATTTTCCAAATCTATAATGATTGAATGAATGATATTGATACAATATATTTCATAATAATTAGTATTACAGCAAACTTTCTGCTCTGTTCTCGTGTTGACTTCTATTGGTCCGAATCAAATACCGGTGATGGCTATTGCTTAAAAAACAAAACGGTTTACTTGTCTCACAGAGTGAGAAAGATGCATACCGGCCCGGAATCGAACCAGGGATAATGTATCTGACCTTGGTCACAACAAGCATTTATAGTTAGAATGTTCGACCGGATACAATTATTTCTTACGGTTATCTGTTTCGACGGAATATAATTATTTGTATAATGTATCTGACCTTGGTCACAACAAGGATTTATCGTTAGAATGTTCGACCGGATACAATTATTTCTTATGGTTATCTGTTTCGACGGAATATAATTATTTGGATAATGTATCTGACCTTGGTCACAACAAGGATTTACCATTAGAATGTTCGACCTGATACAATTATTTCTTACCGTTATCTATTTCGACCGAATGTAACTATTTGGATAATTTATCTGACATTGGTCACAACAAGCAATTATTGTTAGAATGTTAGACCGGATACAATTATTTCTTACGGTTATCTCTTTTGACGGAATATAATTATTTGGATAATGTATCTGACCTTGGTCACACCAAGGAATTATTGTTAGAATGTTCGATCGGATACAATTATTTCTTTATTAACGGTTATCTGTTTCAACCGAATATAATTATTTGGACAATTTATCTGACCTTGGTCACAACAATTATTTAGATAATTTATCTGACCTTTGTCACAACAAGGAATTAATGTTAGAATGTTAGACCGGATACAATTATTTCTTACGGTTATCTGTTTTGACGGAATATAATTATTTGAATAATGTATCTGACCTTGGTCACAACAAGTATTTATCGTTAGAATGTTCGACCGGATACAATTATTTCTTACGGTTATCTGTTTCGACGGTATGTAATTACATGTATTTGGATAATGTATCTGACCTTGGTCACACCAAGGAATTATTGTTAGAATGTTCGACAGGATACATTTATTTCCTACGGTTATCTGTTTCGACCGAATATAATTATTTGGATAATTTACTGACCTTGGTCACAACAAGCAATTATTGGTTAGAATGCACAACAAGCAATTTATTGTTAGAATGCTAGGCCGGATACAATTATTTCTTACGGTTATCTCTTTTGACGGAATATAATTATTTGGATAATTTATCTGACCTTGGTCACAACAAGCAATTATTGTTAGAATGCTAGACCGGATACAATTATTTCTTTCGGTTATCTCTTTTGACGGAATATAATTATTTGGATAATGTATCTGACCTTGGTCACAAAAAGCAATTATCGTTAGAATGTTCGACCGGATACAATTATTTCTTACGGTTATCTGTTTCGACGGAATATAATTATTTGGATAATGTATCTGACCTTGGTCACACTAAGGAATTATTGTTAGAATGTTCGAACGGATACAATTATTTCTTACGGTTATCTATTTCGACGGAATATAAATATTTGTATCGGTTATCCGTCGTCACCTGATCAGTCCGCCACCGAAACATGACTAGTCCGAAATCTGGTCCGTTATGTCCAGGTACCAGTCTGTCGGTAACTCGAGTCATGTAAGTCGCCCTGTGTTACATACAGAAACTTCGGGTTAGTGGGGGTCGGGGATGTAGTGTAATCAGAGACAACATCGGGGGAGGGTGGTTGTGGAGGAGGGATATAAATTGTTCCCACTTTGGGGGATATAGACCGGAACTTTGCGGACGCCAAATTGAGATGGCCGTGTGTGTGGGGGATATTTTGTTTGTGTCCGGCTGTGGTGCGGATTACAATGCTGAATTACTGATGAATTACTTTATTGAACACAAATATATAAGATTGATTGTGATAATTCACAATCCTTCGCTTGAAATTGATTCTGTATCGTGAAACTGAAAATTGATTCATTTTGAAAGAACTTCATGAAAATCGTGGTAGAAATGAAAACCGGACGTTTACATGTGAAATGGACCGGTGCATCGGTATATTTTAATCGCACGATTCTGACAATCTCATTGGTTAATCCAAATCGTCCCGTGTGGCACGACACGAATGCCGTGTAGCACGGCACCTATCTTCTAATTCGTATCGTTTTACACGGCACGATTCACACCAACACGATATGCAAATTAGTAAAACGAAACGAACTTCGTGTCCTCATTAAAAAACGGCACGAGACGAACACGGGACGCACACGATACGCGTGTGTGGAAACGATACACTTACACGCCGACTCTACTGTACGCATAGTGTGTAGAACATACAGAAATTAAGGACACGTCTCATTTGCTAACTCGAAAAAGAATATGGACGCTCGTCTGATACATGCATTTCTTTATACATGTTCTGATCAATATGGGTACATTCTTACATTACTCTATATTTCCTGCGTTACACTGGCCCAAACGTCGACATTTCTGAGCATTTATTGGCAAGTTCAACTGAAAAACAAGCAAACACAGTAGGGTATACCATACTGATATCTGGCGGCCATATTGCATCAATGTTACTGTGATTATCACCTATTTGAGATTATTAATGGTTAAACAAGCGTGTATCACAGCTCAGGCTCAGCCAATCAATACACACAATATTCAGTACACAATATTCACAAGGTACATGATCACGTGGTTACAACAACAACAGCAGAGGCTAAACGTGTGGACAGCGCGCCCACTCCAAAGTAAGTTTTATTTGATATTTTCCTTAGTAGGCAACGGATTTTGATGAAATATGGCACAGAAAACGGTTCTTCATGAGCTGCATTTGGTGGTCCCGGGAGTTCGGCACACACTTATGTCGTTTTTGAAAATAATCGATTTCCGTGTCTCAGTAGACACGGAAATCGAACGTCCGCAAAAACATCAGGGGCCTATTTCATTAACATTGCAAAGTATACTTTCCTAGCAAAGTATACTTTGAGGGAAACATTTTCAATTTTAGAATAATTTTTATTATACTGAATTTATTACATTATCACAGCCAATTTTGGCTGTGATAATGTAATAAAATCAGTATAATAATTCTGCATAGTTTTAATCATCAAATATATGCAATCGTTAGTTCTGCATGAAATAATGCATTTCGGAAAAATCAATGATTGCTCCCTCAAAGTATACTTTGCTAGGAAAGTATACTTTGCAATTTTGATGAAATCGGCTACAGACGTTTCGGCCAAAGTACCGAGACCAGCAAATGCAGCTGAACAAGACGCGTCTGATGCGCAATATTTCATAAACATCCGTTACTTAATAAGGACAAAATAAAATAATACGTACTTTGAATCGGAGGGCTTCTGGAAGTTTCAGTACTTGTTGTTGTTGTTGTTGTTGTTGTAACCACGTGATCGATGATACACCTTGATTCAAGTATTTAGAAATAATAAAACAAAATAAAACTATTAGCAGCATTAGCGCAGGCGGTGGTGTATATTGTTTGACCCATATATTTTCTCATTAACAATAAATGACAATAAAATGGAAAATTGACATGCACGCTGGTAATTGATGTTACATTTTTTTTATTTTTTTTTATTTTTTTTTTTTTTTTTTTTTTTTTTTTTTTTTATTTGGCAAAACGGCAGTGTTTTAAATATGAAGGAGGGTTAGGAAAATCTATATTTACATTGTTGACAATCATAATAACGTTATCTCTTAGAAATACAGACTGATTAAGGTCAAAATGAATGTGTCTCCGATTGATATCTCCAAACAACGATGGCATATTTCACAAAACCACTCAATTGTATGCATTAACCTGAATGAATTGTTGAAAGCAGCGTGTTTGTGTTTGACATGTCTGTATGGACGTCTATGGGGCCATATCAGTAGATACATCACCGTTATCTTTTTGAAATATGACAGGTATGCAATGTGTTGCCACACATATGGCGGCGTATAGGCAATGTCAATGTATGATATAACATAACACATAGACCGTGCAGTAACAAACATAGCAAACGTATGAGTTGAAATGAGTTGACTTTTCAACATGTCACTGGGACCATTATATATGTTCACCATGGCAGTTACAAACACTGTCTACCGATCGCGATGTTAAAAAACATAGTACATGTACATGTATATCAATATCATCTTTCGCTGATGCAGTACAAGATATTTATAGATATTCATCGACGACGATTCTGAAGACACATCGACATTCGTGTTTAGCATGAATTTCTAAACACGAATGTCGATGTGTCTTCAGAATGCAAACAAGTGAAATGGAGTCACAATGCAATCAAACACAGAAATAGAGAATAGTAGGTTAGTGCCGTGAATGGGAAAAAGATATCTACATGTAGCAAGGCTTAGGAAACGGGATGGGCGAGGCTCTGCCGAGCACATCCCGTTTCCGTGCCGCGCCATATATTTTTTCCCATTCACGGCACTAATCTACTATTCTATTTATCCCGTCAATACCTACACATTGCTTTAAAATGCAAAATAGATAACCCCAGCACATATTCATACGCAGTGATTAGGTCGTATTGACATGATATCAAAAATGTTTCACGGGACATACGCACTGTGTTGACTGGATAAATATAGACTGTACGTTGTTCCGTCCATTGACGTTACGTCTTAAATATTGACTACATTTCCTACAATACCTGCATCTGTTTTACATAATATGTTTGTTTTCTAACGAACAAAGTCGAAACCAGGGCATGGTTCCAACGCTTATGTGATTGAAATAGCAGGTAGAGTCCGGCATCATATACTCCGTACACCTCGAAACTCGAAATACAGGAATTTCATGAAACGTTGGATTTTTCAACTGCTCCCTAGTGACGTTATTTCGTTGCCAGAGTTACGCATTACGTGCGAACGGTTTATCGAAGTAAAGTATGTTTGTATTCGCAAAACGATTCCATTTGACAACATATAAATGTCATATAAAGATGAAAAATGTGGCATTTATATTAAACATGTTATCAAGAATGTCCGATAACATTGTGACTGCACCTCGTATTAAACAGTTCTGCAACGCGCTGTAGTCTAAAATTAGAGCAATGGCGGTTGCTGTATTTTAAATATACATTGCACATTAGATCAAAATACTGAAATTACTAAGACGAGGTTATCTCTAGAATGGGTTGAATGCAAACAATATCTGAATATATTTACAACAATATACATGTACAAGACATTAGGCAAAATAGCTTAGTTAAATGTTTCCAAATACATGTAATGGTATTATAGTGGCTTAGCAAATAATTTAACACTCAAAATGCTCGTTCGTCGCAATTTATGTGCGCTCCTGAGACTGTTCGAGCCAATGACTTTTCGACCATGTGCATTTCGCCGGAGACGATTCGTCCCAATTTTTTTTTTATAAATCGGCCCGCCCTAATATATACTGAGCAGTATAGAAACGTCCCTCCCTGTTTATGTGAAGATTCCCAGACATCTATTATGCGTCTAACATGAAATATGTACAGACGAACCTCTCCAAACCAGTCGCCGTCAAACGTTAGTTGTGCTTAATTTTGATATGTTTCCAGCCAATGATAAGGTATGTGCATTGCCGAAGAGAACTGCCGCTATTCTTGAAGTAGTCATGTGTCTGTTTTACAGTGGAACCTCTCTAAACCTCCCAGGGTAAACGGTTTAGCGAGGTTCCACTGTTAGTATCGTTATCAGGCTACAGGAGTGTTGCATCTGATGAGGAGCTACACTGCTCACAAATCGCATACATGTAAGCCCCGTTTCTCCCGTCACAGTCACATATTATTCTACTACATTGTGTATATTATATACCCACTAACACAGTACATGACATTTCAAAATTATGACCTAATTGCATCACTTACCTGTTACGTAAACATCCGCATAGAAATATAGAAGAAACCTCGAGGTCTTCATTGTATTTACGAAATCACATTAAACCATCTACATGCAATGGTGAATATGTTTAAAAACATGCAAACGTTTTGTTTTTATTTTTCTTACCGATACACAAAAAGCGACAACGTTGGACCACTACCACATGTATGAACGGTCGTGTTCACACAGTTCGTTTGTGTTGCTACAGTATGTACTTTCATGGAGAAATGAATAATAGATGTAACTGTGTGTACATGTAGAATCAATAGATCGTGTCTGGTATTTCCAGACGATCCTATCCTTGCACTTACGAACATTTTAGTCGTACGAAGTTTAGTGAAACGTTACTTCGCGAATCGCCAGACATACTTCGACGAAACTTGGCAGGAATGATCGATAGTCGATGCTCTTACAGATTTGCCGGGCAACCTTCATAGTTACATGTATGGTCCTTCGGCGAAGCATTTTGCGTTTATCAAAAGGGAGGTCGTCGCATAACCCAAGATGACCACCGTCTACAAACTTCAACACTAGTGGCTTAAATTCTTAGAAAATCTTTTTCTCACGAACCGTCAGACGATTTCAACGAAACTTGGCATGTATGACCGATAGTCGATGCTCTTTCAGATTTATTAATTTTGACACCGGGATCGAAAATGGGCAGGACCCTGGGTCAAACAGGGGTCAAATTTCATGTTTGACCGAATATGTTTATGTCATGTATCAAATCGAAGGTACCGACCAGACGGTCGTCTGGTGCAATTTTAGTCGAAATCGGATGATCACGTCATCCACGAGGGCCACCGAGAGGTCAACCGATGATATTGTTATTAGATATCCCGGCCTTAAATGACCGTAGCTGCTGACAGGCTGTTAAACACCAATAAACAAACAAATATATATTTCAAACGTCTTTTTTTCTCACGAACCGCTTGGCCAAACGTCACAGTTATAGTCATTGTGTGAAACAGTTTCAGATATATTAAATTGGTCGCATAGCCCAAGATTGCCGCTATCTAAATGTAGCTTAACTTCTTTAAAATCTCTTTTTCTCAATTACACCCAAATCGACTGTGACTAAACTTGGCACAAATGATCGATAGTCGATTCTCTTTCGGATTTATTTAACTGGCTGCCCTAGGATCATAAAGTCCAGGGGTGGGAGTCCAGGGTGTGGGTGGGGTAAACTGCCATTTTTTACCAGACATGGTCAAGTCATGTATCAAATTTAAGGTACCGTCGAAGCGATCGTTCTTGTGCGAGTTTTTTGTAGGTGAGCAGCTCAGGCCCATTTGTGCCTGCTTGTTAATGGGATATATTTACAGAAAATGTAATATTTTCTGCAAATGACGTCGAAATTTGACGAATTTTTTCCTAGCAAATGCGGAGTTATATCCTGAATTTGCTCTGAACACTTTCGACGCCATTTACGAAAAATATCGCACACTTTGTAAACGGTTATAATGAGATATCGGACATCTTCTTAACCCATTTCATGCTGAGAAGATGAAAATTTGATTGGGGAAAATCTTAAATATTTTGTTTAAATATGCTTAGAAGTATATGTCGCGACCACCATTTGAACCGTCTCATCGAGTGGTCGTAACATATTATACTTTCATTGAGAAATAACAATAACAAAAATAAAATATTTAAAAAATTCATACCCGTTAAGGTGTATTCTACGGAGCCCCACGGGGGACGTAGAAAAATTTTTTTCTTGTTGTTACTAATTCGTTCCCCTCGATTCCCCCCCCCCCCCCTCGTTCCTCAATTTAACATTCGTTCCCACGAATTAACAATTCGTTACCATGAATTAACAATTCGTTCCCTCAATTTAACAATTCGTTACCACGAAATAACAATTCGTTCCCACGGGAACGAATTGTTAATTCGTGAGAACGAATTATTATATCGTGGGAACGAATTGTTAATTCGAGGGAACGAATTGTTAAATTGAGGGAACGAATTGTCATTTCGTGGGAACGAATTGTTAATTCGAGAGAACGAATTGTTATATCCTGGGAACGAATTGTTAATTCGAGTGAACGAATTGTTATATTCTGGGAACGAATTGTTATTTCCAGGGAACGAATTAATAAAAAATAAATGCATGTCCCCTGCGTTGCTCCGTAGTATTCCGCATGTAATGGGTTAAGTGCAAAAACACATGTCATGTCTCATATTAGAAGTACGGTCAAGTTACGCGTTATATTTTCATCCATGCAAAGATTTATATACAATATACAATAACAGCAGCTGAAACTATTATGATCAGCTCTGACTCTTGAATTAATTCATGGAGCAGTTCATACAGTTATTTCCGCTGAACTGTATGCTGCACACAATTAGGCAGGTGTAGCTACATATATAGTAGTTGGTAAGTTGCATATCGAAATTCGGTACTGCACTATTTTGCGAAGCCTAAGAATGTTATTGAGAAACGAATGTTATGGAAAACTATGGCGTTTCTGAATTTCTTTGTTGTTAAATTTTCAAAAACAAAATGCCGTTTCTTCCTTATAATTCTGACCTAATTATATTGCAAAGAAATTAAAATGATTTTATATCGATTTTTTGCATAGCATTTCCACATTCCAACAACGTGTACGCCACTCCTGTAGTCTATTTCACCAACATTGCAAAATATACTTATCTAGCAAAGTAAACTTTGAGGGAGAAATTATCAATTTAAGGATATTTTTTTAATTTTTTTATTATACTGAATTTATTACATTATCACAGCCATTTTGGCTGTGATAATGTAATAAATTCAGTATAATAATTTTGCATACTTCTAATCATCAAATATATGCAGTGGTTAGTTCTATATGAAATAATGCGTGTTGGAAAAATAAATGATTACTCCTTCAAAGTATACTTTGCTAGATAAGTATGCTTTGCAATTTTGATAAAATCGGCCACTGATGTGGATTTTTCTTATGACTTTTCACGTCAAAATCAGTGACATAACATCAAAACTAAAACTAGAATAGACTGAACACAGAACACAGAACACAGAACACAGAACACAGAACACAGAACACAGAACAGAACACAGAACACAGAACATGGAAAGTGAACACAGAACATGGAAAGTGAACGAATTCTGGTAATTTCCACACAACGTTGTGGTTATCCTCAATTGAAATGTCGAATTGATACACAATTTCACCTCTTCTGGAATTTGGTTTACGTATTAACTCTTTTTCCAAGTGCCAGTATGCGATTTATCGATGCCAATACAATCGCAAAGGCATGTAAATCATAATGAGTTAACGTTTTTTATCAAACATGTTATGATCTACTTCGTATGTAAAGTGATATTACTAGTAGTGTGCATGTACACGTAATGCCGGGATACGAGGTCATGTACATGTATAGATGTGCACATTCAGATGGCACTTATGTGTTATTAAGTTTAAGTATAGCCTGATAACGATCTGTATTGCTTATTAGAAGCACAACGGGTGTTTCATTGATGGAGTGGCGAACAGTGCAGATCCACACAGTCTGATCGGGACCGACACTGGTGGCAAAACAGATGAGCTCAATTTCTCCAGGCATAACCACATCCTATGATATTCATGCTATGTAAAGTGATATGATTGTGCGCGTGTACCTGGTGATGAGATAGGAACAAGGTCGCTTGTAGATCTGCAGGCTCATGCAGCACCCTTCATATATGAGACTAGCCATGTCATTTTGTACCTTCGGATATCAGCTAAATATCATGAAATACGTTTACAAAATTTACAATATTTCCGTTCAAAAGTTGACAACATTTTCAGAGTACATGCGGATTATTCCGCATGTACTCTGAAAATGTTGTCAACTTTTGACTTTATTTATGAAAAATATTGTAAATTTTTAAATTTGTTTAGCGAAATTACTCACATGTCCGATGTTACTGAATCAAAGGCGTGTCTCAATTATGTGGTTGTGACTGGAGAAATGGGGCTTACGGGTAATGCGACCACTGTAGTCCCAAATTAGCCTGCGCCTCCATGCAGTAAATTTAGATTGTGCACAACTCGCCATTCAGTCAATAAAACAGCATGCTTCTAACACGTTACTATAGATTTGCCCAAATGTTACGGCTATATAAATAATGCATAATATTAAATTAGCCTTTTTTATTTCGTGAAATTTGGTCCAATATTCATTTTATTACGAAAAGTTGATTTGTCTATGGCAATTTAACATTGGGAAAAGGAAGCGCAGGAGCTGGGGGAGGAGTAAAAAAAAAAAAAGCAATATTGGAAATTTACTCTGAAGCCTGGCTAGATAGCTTGGAAATGATCTAACTAAGAAATCAAAACTTAAATTTTGATAATCGGCTAACTATTTCTGACATTCGAAAAAAAACCATGTGAAGATGTCTAAGGCGATTTAACATAGGGAAATTGTTTTTCGCAATAAAATCAATATTGGACCAAATTTCAAGAATTAAAAGAAATCTTAATAATAGAGAACATTTTGTGCCTACTAATTGGACATACCTAAGCTTAAAGTAGTACCGTAGCATATCACTATACACAATAACACAATGTAGCAGAACACTGTGGGTGGCGCTAGCTACACTGTGCAGTCTTATAAACATGTTTTTTATCAGTGACAATTTGTTCCCACGATATGACAATTCTTTCCCACGAATTAACAATTTATGCCGTGGAAACGAATTGTTAATTCGTGTGAACGAATTGTTAAATTGAGGGAACAAATTGTTATTTCCTGGGAACGAATTAAAAAAAAAAAAAAGTCTACGTCCCCTGTGGGGCTCCGTACATATGTACCCAGAAAAGCGATACAGATCGACAATTACATTGTTCTGATTTTCCTTTAGTTATATTATTTTCGGACAAAAAAATGAGACACGAATGCGAGTGTACCTTCAGACATCTGCGTAAGTTCATTAAATATTTTTACAAAATTCAGAATATTTTTCATAAATAAAGTCAAAAGTTGACGAAATTTTCAGAGAAATGTTCTGAAAATTGTGTCAACTTTTGATATTGGGTACAGCCATTTGACACACGACATGTGCTTTTGCACCTTCGGACATCTACGTACTGCGTAATTGCATGAAATACGTTTACACAATTTACAATATTGTCCGTAAATAGTGTTAAAAGTTGACAACATTTTCCGGAGTAGATGCGGAATATAATTGTGTAAACTTTTGACATGACGTGTCTCTACTGGCTGTACCCAATATTATTTCCCATTATATAAGCCAGTGTAACTTTTACCTCCCTTTACTCCTTTCTGTATGAAGGGTGTTCGAACAGTAATCTAAATTGTGTTGGGATTCAACTGGGGGCGGTTTCACTAAACTCCGTACGACTAAATTGTTCGTAAGTGCAAATTTAAGATCATCTGTCAATTAAAATTGACGGATTTAAATTTATTGAATATAGGCTGCATATAATGTACATCCAATAATCGTTCACATTTATTACGTACATTTTCTGTTTTAATGTTAACAGAAATTAAAAACGTTAAGCAGAATGATATATAAATTGGATGCATTTGCTATATTTGTTGTGCACCGACTGATGTACATTGAAAAGTAGAGGTCTGCCAACAAACTCATATTCCATTTATAGAAACAAATACCCTGTAAATCATTGTTATTGTTATTTCGATCATTTGAATGTCAATGTCAATCTTTGTACATTGGATCCTCTCTAAACCGGACACCAAGAAAACACAAGTGAGTTTCCTGGTCATTTATCTGAGGTGATAATGTCTGTTCGTGATCGCATAGCACACAGCTATGGCTCAGAATGATCAAACGCCTGATTTGCAGTGAAACCTCCCTAAGCCGGATACCATGGGGACCTATCAGGGTGTCCGGTTTAGAGAGGTTTCATTGTAGTAAACAGTTTTATTTATTAACTTATTATTTGTCTTCAGGTTTGGAAAGAGAGGTGTGCGGATTACCATACATAGTTACTGGCTGTGTGTGCAATGGTAAAACAACCTCCATGTTATTTGATGAAATACAATGGAACCCCTCTAAATCGGACACTCGGGAAGATATGGATGTTTAACTTAGATGTGCTTAGCTGTGATATATCTCCGATGACAATGGCATGATTGTACAACACTAAAAATAAAATGTTTCATAAAGTGCTCACATGTCTGATTTACAGTGGAACTTCTCCCAATCGGACACCCTGGGGACTGTACGTGTATGACAATTATTTGTTTACCAATCCGAAAAAAGTCCGATGACTTGGCGACTGTAACAACCGTCATTGCATTACATTTCGGACACCCCTCGTGATCCCGCAGTTTCGATGATACAGCACGCGGGTGTTGGCCAGTATTCTGCTTTTCATTGAATGAGAATTCCTAATGCGCTTTAATGATTGGCTGACCGATTGCGCTTTAATGAGTATACAGCGCCTAATTGTCGGTATTAGTGTGCTGTCCAAGCGACTTGAATATATAGTATTATGTCCACGGGATAAAATGTGCGATAATTGCAAACTCATTTAGGAATGTAAAAAACAGCAAAAACACACAGACGTTTTGGGATTTAAAATAACGCCAATCGTTAAAACAACGAAACACTTATGAAATATGACAATGTGATTTTGTACGTAAGAAGATATGTGATTTCTTTACAGAAATATGTTTTCCAAATGTTTGATATTTTCCGTAAATGACATCGAGAGTTAATCAAAGCAAAAAGGGAACATGAGCATTTCATAAAATTCTACGTTATTTACGGAAAATATCAGAGATCGTCGGCATGGTGATATGATGGTGTAATATATTTTATAAATACAGTGACTAGACAATGACTACAACTGTTTCTCCATGTCTAAAACGCTATATAACACCATCATACAGTGCAACCTCTCTGCAACAGCCATCCATGGGAAGACGCAAAACTGGCTGTTGTAGAGAGGTGGCTGTTATAGGGAGGTTAATGCTGAATTAAATTTTGTCGTCTGATGTTTATTTATTTTCTTCAATAATTATCATCAAATATATGCTTTGACAGCATTTTAGAATCATTTCCATTGGAAATGATTCTAAAGTGCTGTCAAACATGTTTTTATTGAGAAAGAATGCTAAAGCAACATCAGACGACAATGTTCGTGCAATAATCCCACATGTGATAATGTAATCTGTTGGATTAACTCGTATGTGACAAAAGGTGGTTTATTGAGTGTTTGACCAGTGTAGTGTCTGATCTGCTAGCACAGTCATTCAGGCCAATGCGGATATGTTGCAGGTAAATCATGGACGTTCCCACAACTGCATAGTGAAAAGTGCTTGGTGCGTATGTGTCTGGGGCTTCACTGTTTGCAAACTCAATGGGTTAGATTTGTCACATATACTAGCCGATGGAATTAACTAGCGTTTTAAAATAATACCGTATTTTCGTAGCATACTAACACATATATACACTGCCGCCTGTGATAATCTTACCAATATTTGTCAATTTCGTTATTTGAAAATACTCCAACATTGTGTATGAAATCAAGCAGTTTGATTAACTGAGCCTGAGCTGTGCAACAGCACAGGCTCAGTCGATCAAATCGCTTGATTCCCAGTTGGACTTGAAAATTGTTGATTAACACACACGGCTGTGTACATATGCGCACGATTGCAGCGATATACATGTACTGTTGTTAAAGAACAGTGGAATTGAATAAAACAATGGTAGGCATCTGGAGATTCCAGTTTGGAACGGTCGTGCTGGTCGTACAGTTTGTATTAATTCTGTGTTTCGCATTGTTGGCAGAATTTGTCGACGCCAACGGCAGCGCGGCAAAACACTTGACAAAGATGTACCCACGTAAGTTCCAATGTAGCAGGAATTGTCGTATATACAGCAACCGCGCCTCCTGGTGGTCACTATAAAACAACAAACTGACCCAGCAGTAGTAACCTTGGGGCCAGTTTCAGTAAGTGCACATTTAGAATAGTTTGGAAAGTTCATTTGATGGATTTACATTTATTGAACATATGCTGCATGCTCAATAAATGTAAAGCCAATAACCTGTTTACAATAAAATACTGTTTAATGTTGAAATTTACAGACTATCATAATTGTCCAGTTACGAACAATTTAGTCGTATGAAGTTTAGTGAAACGGCCCCCTGATGATGAGACGGTGGTACTTTTTTTTATTAATTCGTTCCCACGAAATAACAATCCGTTCCCACGGTAACGAATTGTTAATTAGTTGGAATGAATTGTTATATCGTGGGAACGAATTGTTAATTCGTGGGAACGAACTGTTACATTGACGGAACGAATTGTCATTTCGTGGAAATTAATTATTAATTCGATGGAACCAATTGTTATATCGTGGGAACGAATTGTTAATTCGAAGGAAAGAATTGTTAAATTGGGGGAAGGAATTGTTATTTCGTGGGAACGAATTAATAATACAAATGCATGTCCCCTGCGGGCCTCCTCCGTACAATGCAGAATAGCAACATTTTGTTGTTAGTAAACTTCCTTTATTTAATAAGATGTGGCAGAGTAGCACCTCTCTAAACACGCATACTACTTTGTGTGCTTATTCCACTGTGATGTATTGATAATGACGCTGGCTGTTCATGATTGAAAAAACACCAGGCCATGTCTTTGGATTTTCGCATACCGTAACTACAGTGGGGGCCTCTCTATAAACTTCACCATGGCATCTCCCTAAAGAGGCTCAAGTGTGTATTTCGGATTTGTGCCGCTTACTAGACGAAACTGCCTTTATACGATAGCTTTAAGTAGAGTTGAGTTGCATCACATCAGGGTCCAACTTATTTTTCAACATGAAACATTAAACGCCGGTGCGGAGTGCAACACCAGCGGAATTAGTAAATTGCGCAGTGTGATCTGGGTCTACACGATTCACACATACCGGACACCACATACCCCCCAATCACAGCCTGGGTGTAGGCTGGTGGTAAACACGCAGAGAGCAAATGTAGTTGGATTACAAAGCAAAATACAGAACATGATACCTAGATGACGTAAATGGCCCCGTTTACAACTAAGCATCATGCAAAGTCCACTCTGTGGGAGAAATTTCTGGGGCCCGTTTCACTAACGAACTAAGCAAGTACTTTTGTCATAAGTTATAACTTAAGTCCGGAGTACGTGCTTAGTCCGTTTCACAAAACATCTTAGCAAGAACGACAATCGAAATTTACTATGAAAAACTAAGACAGGTAGCTAGCAGTCTTAAGTTATAACTTAAATATTTAAGTCGGAACTTATGAAATAAACAAAGATGGATGCCCCCATGTGAGCCGAGGTGGAGAAAACAATCCACTGATAGCAGGTAAATGTTCACTTCATACGTACTATTTTAGCAATTATCTGCCATATAAACCATATATGCTTACATATAGATAGCCACACTTGTGCTAGTTACCCGAGTATTGCTATTTGTGATGTAGGTCATGTCGTTACCAGTATTCGTTATGCCCAGTTATCGACAACATTTACAACCACTGTAGATCCAGATGAGCCGGCTCGTAACAAACCATCTGTATGCTGTACATGTATGTCTGTTTGTCGGTTGGTGTCAGTCAGTTGGTCGGTATCAGTTGGTCGGTGTCAGTTGGTCAGTGTCGGTCGGTGTCTGTCGGTCTGTCAGTCGGTCGGTCGGTCGGTCGGTCGGTCGGTTACGGTCGTCGGTCGTTCGGTCGGTCGGTCGGTGTCGGCGGTGCGGTCAGGTGTTCGGATCATCGGTCGTCGGTCGGTCGGTCGGGTCGGTTCGGTCGGTCGGTCGGTCGGTCGGTCGGTCGGTCGGTCGGTTGGTGTCGGTCGGTTGGTGTAGGTTTGTTGGTGTCAGTCAGTGTCAATCGGTGTCAATCGGTGTCGGTCGGTGTCTATCAGTGTCAATCGGTGTCGGTCAGTGTCAATCGGTGTCAGTCAGTGTCTATCAGTGTCAATCGGTGTCGGTCAGTGTCAATCGGTGTCGGTCGGTGTCGGTCAGTGTCTATCAGTGTGAATCGGTGTCGGTCAGTGTTAATCGGTGTCGGTCGGTGTCGGTGTGAGTTAGTCGGTCGGTGTTTGTCGGTCTCTAGGTGTCGGTGTCGGTCAGTGTGTATCAGTGTGAATCGGTGTCGGTCGGTGTCGGTCGGTGTTGGTTGGTGTCTGTCAGTGTCTATCGGTGTCGGTCAGTGTCAATCGGTGTCGGTTGGTGTCGGTCGGTGTCGGTGTGAGTTGGTCGGTCGGTGTTTGTCGGTCTCTTGGTGTCGGTGTCGGTCGGTGTTGGACGGTGTTGCCCTGCCCTGCCCTGCCCTGCCCTGCCCTGCCCTGCCCTGCCCTGCCCTGCCCTGCCCTGCCCTGCCCTGCCCTGCCCTGCCCTGCCCTGCCCTGCCCTGCCCTGCCCTGCCCTGCCCTGCCCTGCCCTGCCTGCCCTGCCCTGCCCTGCCCTGCCCTGCCCTGCCCTGCCCTGCCCTGCCCTGCCCTGCCCTGCCTGCCCTGCCCTGCCCTGCCCTGCCCTGCCCTGCCCTGCCCTGCCCTGCCCTGCCCTGCCCTGCCCTGCCCTGCCCTCCTGCCCTGCCCTGCCCTGCCCTGCCCTGCCTGCCCTGCTGCCCTGTCCTGTCCTGCCCTGCCCTGCCCTGCCCTGCCCTGCCCTGCCCTGCCCTGCCCTGCCCTGCCCTCGTCCGGCCCTCGTCCGGCCCTCGTCCGGGCACATGTTTGGGATCTTAGGTGGTTGGAGGTGCCGCCTAAGACAAACAAAAACAATGCAACATATTCCGTAACCGAAGCCTTTTGTGTCTTAAGTGGTCATTCTTTTCTTTAAAAACGATGAATATACCACCTAATGGTGTGTCATGTATGAACGTCCGTCCGTCCATCCGTCTGATTGACTATCCGACTATTGTTTGTTCTTTCTTTACAGAACATACAAACGATGGCAGCTGAATTTGCTATAACCCAGGCGCGTAATTTACGACGGGAACGAGTCTTTAGGACCGAACCAATCCCCTAGACTTCATGGATAACGAGGACCAAATATCGAAATTCAGGCTGTCTCGTGATTTTTTTCTACAAGTATGCGACATTGCACATGCTGACATTATAGGTCAAACCTGAGATCACACAGTCTGTCAGTGTCCTTGCAAGTGTTGACTGCATTGCGATTTTACGCAACTGGTAGTTTCCTGGCGGTTACTGGAGATATATACAACATTAGCAAAATCAAGTGGTTCTAGAAAGTGGAGTAGAACTTTTGCGGACAATGTTAGCCTGTGTTTCGTTTCTGATAAGGAGATACCTTGTTTTCAGACTAGATGGAGAAACAGTCCTGACGCATTTAACAAAAATTTCAGACCCGTCCGCTGAATGCACGTGCGCATTAATCCAGTCCTATACTGGTCAACATGTTCAGGGGCAATCCTATATGTGTGACACTGACTCACACAGTGCATGCATTTCTACATGTAATCAACAAATTACCCGTGTCCAGTTCAAATAAATATATATGTCATTCAGTAGTTGTATCAGATACATCCATATCTGACCGGGCATACCATTAATAATCGACAGTGCATGTGTTCTGCTGACTCTGAAACGTGATTTCTGAGTGTATGAGGTAATCTAAGTAAAATTTAAAAAATAAAAAAAATGGTCGAACTACCATTTTATTGGAATGTAAAAATAAAAACATTGTTAATTGCTTCTTTTGTTGCTGTTTCATGTCATATGCCAATTTATATTACAGTATAAGGTTCACTAGTTGGCAATAAATATATCCACATGTATTCAATGGCGTCGGAATATTGAGATAAAATTTATATTCTACATGAGATATTTTTATTAATAATATTATTCAACATTAGGCTTGCAAATCCGTTATTTTAGATGTCAAAACACATAGAAAGTAAAGTAAAGTCATCATAAAAATATAAGCCCCGAGCGGGATTTGAACCCGCGCGGCACATACCGAAGCTGTAAACGATAACTAAGTTGTAACTTATGACGGACTTGTTATGACCGTCTTAAGTTTGTGTTGTGAAACCAAATAAGCAATGACTTAAGTCGGTCATAACTTTTGTCATAAGTTATAACTTAAGTTCGAACTTATGAACAAACTAAGATTTGTTAGTGAAACGGGCCCCTGGTCTACAATTTTATCCTAAGTATTGGTGTGTGAGATTGTCTGCTTAGTGAATCTCCGTATTTCGCCGATATAGATTCAGGAAACAGCCGATAATTTCCGTAAATGACGACGGAAATTTACGGAAATTGTCGAGCACAGGCTCAATTTGCAATATCTTTAAATCACATTGCATAACAGCGAAATAAATTTTGAACATTATAAGTGAAGGGATCAGTGGACGACACTGGTTAATTCCTTATAGACTTACCCCCTTGTTCTACTAATAACCCCTTTAGTTATATGTCCCGTCCTAATCGATGGACGGAGCACAGGCGAGTATTCCTGGGGCCCGTTTCACTAAACTCTGTACGACTAACATGTTTACAAGTGCAAACTTATGATAGTCTGTACAATTCACATTAACAATGTTTTGTTGCAAACAATTATTGGCTTTACATTTATTGAGCATAGGCTATGCAGCCTATGCTCAATAGATGTAAATCCATCGATTGAAATTTGCACTTATGAACATTTTAGTCGTACTACGAATTTTAGTGAAACGACCCCCTGGTTTCTAGTTGGGCATTTTTTGTGGAAGCTAATTAGGGTCTACACTGATCACCGATGTGGCTGTGGCTATGGCTGGAGAAATGTGGATTATGGTATTTGTGACCAGCATAGTTCCAAGTCGAATAGCACACTCCTGTCACCTGATGACGATGCATATTGACTGTTAGTAGCATAACGGGTGTTACATCGGATGGAATGGCGAACAGTGCAAAATCCTGAGCAGACTGTGCGGATGCAAATGCTGATCTGGATCTACACTGGTCGCAAAACCAATATGCCCCATTTCTCCAGTCACAGCCACATATAAGCGGATGGCAGGAGGTGGATGAAATGTGGAAGATAATTAATGTATCACTTTAATGTTATATACATGTATCTACATCGCATTTCCTGGCGTATTTTAGCGCGATATGTTGACGGACAATGTTGAAATTTTGTGAATATATTTAGCAAACAATAGCGGGGTTGGGGCGCGAGCAGTGACCGCCCACCCTCCACCCCCGGAACCCGTCCTTGACGCCGCTTCTTTCACTGACCATTCGATTGTCCTATGTGATACTATCCCATAAGCAGACCCAGTCATAATTCTATATCATACTGAGTTTTTTCATCATCTTTTATTATTATATAGGTGCATGCATATTTTAAACTCAAAAACATAGCTGCAAATATTATGACACGAATTAGACAAGCCATGTGATTTTGTTCATGTACTTTCGAACATATGCGCAATTTCATTAAATACGTTTACAAAATTTGCAAGATTTTCCGTAAATAGCGTCAAAAGTTGACACAATTTTCCGCAATATAATTCCGCATGTACTCTGAAAATTTTGTCAACTTTTGACTTTATTTCTGAAAAATATTGTAAATCACACGGCGTGTCTTGTTTGGGTATAATTGTAACATGAGACAAGCTTTGTGGCCTCGTACGATTTTTCATGATTTTTGTTTTGAAACTGCGATATTTTCAATAAATAACGTCGAAGTTGAAAACATTATCATAGCAAATGCGGACTTCTATTCATCCGTTGTTTTGAAGGGTTCGTCAACATTCGGGGTAATGTACGGAAAATATAATACCATTTGTGAGTAGAGATATCACACAACGTCTTAAGACAACGTAATATGGTTCGTCTCGTATGCCAGGTACAACACGTGACACAGCGGGCTTAAAGTCATTTCAGCCTGTGTAAACACACATCTACACAGTCTGTTCAGGGTTTCTACTGATCGCCATTAATCCTTAGACCGCTACTCACAACAATGGTCGTCTGATTTTGCTTTTATATCTTGCCTTATTTCTCAATAAAAACATGACTTGACAGCACTTTAGAATCATTTCCAATGAAAATTATTCTAAAGTGCTGTCAAAGCATGTTGTAAATTATTCTAAAGCATGTTTTTGATGATAGAAATGGAAAATAGAAAATAAACAGCAGACGACAAAAATAATAAGATAGCGGTCAATTAGTCAATAAGCATTTGACGGCTGGCTTACATAAAGGTTGTTGTGCCCTTCTCATGGCCCTATGTAAAGTCTATGGAAATCTAATAAAAAGAAAACTTACTCATAAAACGACAACTACTTACATCAATAAATCATATATATGTGTCCAATAAGTCTGTATGCAGATGCTGTCAGTTGTATATGTACAGTTTGGCTTTACACACCTGTTTAGAGACGTAAATATACATGTTATACATACAATTTGGTATATTATTTGCATATTACAGGTGTGTGTGCAATTGTATTGGTAGCAATATCAGCATAATGACTTACATATCACATTGATATGGTTTATTTATGTCAGTCACTATTATTTTATTAGTAGGTTGTTTTATTAGATTTCCATTGACTTTACATGGTGCCACAAGAAGGGTAATATATATTCATGTCAAATTTTATGTACATTGTCAATGGAGGTTGCACATTAAAACGTAATATACATACATGTGCTATTTGCATGTGTGTGGCAGCTGATCAGCGTCTACTCTGGTCACCCATGGTATGTGGCTATGTCTGGAGAAATCTGGTTCTTGACATTTGTGACGAGCGTAGCTCCTGATCAAATAGCCCCGCCATGTAGCCTGATAACGAGGTATATAGCATGACGGATGTTTCACTAATGGAATGGCGAACAGTGCAGATCCTGATCAGACTGTGCGGATGCACAGGCTGATCTGGATCTACACTGGTCGCAAAACCAATAAGCCCCATTTCCCAGGTACAGCCACAACTATGTCCGATATTCTCACATATCTTGACCCAAATTCCCTTGGAGAAGTTTAAAGGTACATACCCACTCAGTAGGCACACAGTGTTCTTTATATCAGAGACATAATCTGGGACATTTTCTGGCAAACTAAACATTCATTCACCACTATCCCACGTATTTGTTGCCTTTATTATACATTTTATATCAGACGTAAATGTGCACACTGATATCAGGGGCGATAACCGTGTTTCCATAAATGTTAACAGACGTTACGATATATTCTCTCAGCGCATTTATTGTTTTGATGTGCAATGATAAAACTTTATAATCTGCCTAAAATATTGTTTTGTTCAGGTGACGCATTCAATTAATATACATAATTAAAAAATAGCATGCCTCATTTGCATATGAAATTAGCCTGATACCACCGCGAGTCTATCAGGAAAATAAGTATTACTATGATTATATCCGTACAGCGGGCACTCGCAATGTTTAGAACTGGTGGAATAGTGACACAATTATACACTTATTTAATTCCTATACATAACATTTTGTGCCTACTTAGTGGGCATGTACCTTTAACGATTGGCCGAATTATTTACTATATTCTATGTTTTGGCACGCCAGTCCCATTGACTTACATGTACCCGATGTTGGACGTGTCCTCAAATAACAAAGTAGTAATTGTTCGCCAGTTAAGTTTGATCGCTGTCCGAGGTAGGCTGTGACAATAACTCACATATCTAGATAGATAGGGTGTCCTGCTTCTTGGTTGTAATTATTTGCTACCCGTGTAGACACAGACCAGACTATGCGCAAGGTCTGCACTGTTCGCCTTTAAGTAAAGCAAACTACAGATATGCTTCTAACAAACAGTATAGATCATTATCATGTTCGGCTACACCATCGCACGCGCTAGTCTTGCCAATATTATATAGGCATATGCAGCCTATGCTCAATAAATGTAAATCCAATAATTGTTTACAACAAAACATTGTTAATGTGAAATTTACATACAGATATCCTAATTTTGCACTTACGAACATTTTAGTCTTACGAAATTTAGTGAAACGGCCACCAGGGGCACGTTTCACTAAACTTTGTACGATAAAAATGTTCGTACGAAGATTTACATTAATATTCTTCTCACATTAACGTGTTTCTCTAATGCTACCATAATGCAGATTTTCGAAAATAGGCTGTGAGAACAAATGTTATTGTGGATTTCAAGTTTGCAGTTACGAACTTCTGAGTCGCAGGAAGTTTAGTGAAACGGGCCCCAGGACTGGGGAAAATGTCATAAGTCCTAGTTGCCCAGCCACGGCCAGCTATCAGTGTTGTCAGCGTTAATCAGCCGCCAGCGTTAATCTTGCCCAGATGTCAAAGTTTATGAATATGTATTGGGAGTCTCCACTCAGCCAAGCAAGCTGCTGGATTATATGCAATATATTCAAGTATTTGGAAATAAGAAACAAGAGTGTCGAAGGTCACAATATACACGCCCGTCGAGGCAAGGCCAGTTCACAAGGGGAGATAACTCACTGAAAATCAATAGGGTTCTTCATCTTGCCTTGATAAACATGTGTGCCGAATTTGGTTACGATCTTGTCAAGTAGAACTTGAGATATCGGGTGGACAAGGATACATAGTACGAACATTAAACATGGCCGCCAAGGGGAGATACATCTTTGACAATAAATAGTCTTCGTCGTCTTGCCGTGGTAAACATGTGTACCGAATTTGGTTACAATCGGTCAACTTACGTTAGTGCGTGGACAAGGATAAAGAGTGCGACAATTAAAAATGGTCGCCAAGGGGAGATACGTCATGGGGAATTTCTGAGGAAACAACGGGCTTGTTCGTCTTGCCGTGATAAACACGTACATGTATACCGAATTCAGTTACGATCCGTCAAGTAAATCTCTAGTTATTGTGTGCACAAGCTTTGACCAAAAGTGAATACGTAATACGTACCGTTTTTTTCAAACGGGCGTATAAAAAGCAAATGTTGTCAAGATTGGCACATACTGTGGTGTAATTATCAAACGCTGTTCAACATCGGTCTTAGTGAGGTGGGTGTGTGATTTGGCCGGTGGAATAGGCGTGGGTCAGGTTAATAGGTTTAATATTCAAATTATTAGAAAAAAAAACAGCTTAGTCTTTCCGATCGCCAGCAGTAATCCTTAATATTTAAATGATTAGAATACAACAGTTAGGTCTTTGTTTACAGCCCTACAAATAAATCTGGCTGTCACTGGATAAATGGGGCGTATATATTTTGCGACCAGTGTAGATCCATATCAGATTGTGCAGTATTACTAGGATCTGCACTGTTCGCTATTCCAGCAATGAAGCACCCGTAATGCTTAGAACAAGCAAGATCGTTATCAGGCTACTCGCGTGTGATGATGATCAGGCGCTACACTAATTCACAATCCCATAAGCCCAATTTATCCAGTCACAGCCAGATATAACTAACACAAAAAGGGTTCCTTACATTTGTGACCTGATCAGCTGGCACCGGAATCTTCGTAATAAGTTAAAGGTACATGCCCACTCAGTAGACACAAACTGCTTTTTATAGGAATTAAATAATTGTATAATTGTGTCACTATTCCACCAGTCTCTAAAATTTACGAGTGCCCGCTATACATATATGTATAATAATTTAGTAATATTTATTTTATTGCTAGTGACTCGCGGTGGTATCAGGCTATTTTCATATGCAAATGAGGAATGACATCTACCCTTCACTAATGCACACTGATACGGAGCATCCTGGGTTATAATGATAAAGTGACCCCAACATCAATAAACCTGGTTTTGTCTCGTGTAATAGCATGTACACGGGATCTGTGACCAGTGCAGCTTCTGATGAAATAGCACACTCATGTAGACTGCTAATGATTTATATTCCTTTTTAAAACCATAACTGGTACTTAATTGATACACTCCCGCCTGCGATTCGCTTACCAAGAATTGCAATCCAGCGGTCCTTGAATTGCAATTCTTCCCCTCTGGAATTGCAGTCTAATTGCGGTCCAAACGCGGTCCCGTTTTTGCGGTCATTCTTTCGCGATACCGTTTGTGCGGTCATTCTTTCGCGGTCCAGTTTGTGCGGTCATTATTT
>CM055270.1:107008876-107181931 GCA_029237695.1 Conchocele bisecta
CTTGACTATAAACCTTAAGCAAGTTTGAGTACAAATCTTAACCAAGAGGAAATAACTAAGTAATTCAAGGTTAAATGTAGGTCAAGGTAAAATATAGGTGGTCAGGGGTTATTGATGTACATCCCTATGAGAAAAAGTTATCCAAGTATGGTGTCTGTATGCACAATAGTATTCCATCTACAAGCTTGACTAAAAAGCTTAACCAAGGTTGACTAAAAACCTTAACCAAGGGGAATTAACTAAGTAATTCAAGAGGAAATGCAGGTGAAGGTCAAATATAGATCAGGGGTTATTGATGTACATCCCTATGAGAAAAGGTTGTCCAAGTATGGTGTCTGTATGCACAATAGTATTCCATCTACAAGCTTGACCAAAACCCTAACCAAGGGGAATTAACTAAGTAATTCAAGAGGAAATGTATGTAGGTCAAGGTCAAATATAGATCAGGGGTTATTGATGTACATCACTAGGAGATGAAGTTGTCCAAGTATGGTGGGTGTAGGGCCAATAGTATTCCATATACAAGCTTGACTAAAAACCTTAACCAAGGCGTGACGGTAACGCCGACGTGACTACATAAGCTCTAAGTCGAGCTAAAAACGGTCAAGGTTTGTTGATGCACATCACTAGGAGATGAAGTTCTAAAAGTATGGTGGGTGTAGGGCCAGGAGTATTCCATATACAAGCTTGACTAAAAACCTTAACCAAGGCGTGATGGTGACGCCGACGCCGACGTGACTACATAAGCTCTAACTATTCTTTGAATAGTGAAGCTAAAAATGAACTGATAACACAAACTAGATGGCCGCGGCCTGCATGTCGCGCCTGAGTGCGAGGCATGGACACTAAAAAAAGAGATATAGTACAACGAAAAATTTCAACCAAAACACTTTAACCAAAAACTTTAACAGGACACACATACGTACGTACGCCAAAGTGCCGACTATATCGCGCTTTCCGCAAGCGGGCGCGACAAAAGACAATAATATTGTAGTTGTTAAAACATATTACCTTTTAAAATAATTTCTGAATGTTTTAGTACTGGTAATCAAGATTTCCATTGCAGAAATATTGGTAGCCAAAGGGCTATTGTGGCTACCAGTAGTGCCACCTTACTTATTGAATGAAAATATGAGTAAAGATAAAAATACACAAAGTTTCAAGTCAATCCAACTTACGGTTGCAGAGATATTGGGTACCCAAAAACTTTAAACACAAATCTTAACGATGGAGGAACGGAAATATGAAAACTATAGTTTGTATGCCGGGGGTATAATAAGGTTATATTGTTATGTTTCAACCTCAAGTATGCTATATGTGCGCATTTTCATTTTCATGAAATAACTTCTGTATTCTATACCCGATCATTATGATACTTTTTTGTAGAATCAGTATTTGTAACATTGGTAATTACTAGCTTCGATAATCTCAGCTTGACGATGTCTTTTTCTATTTCATCTGTCTTTTATATTTTCTGTATCCTTCTAGCTGAGATGTCACAATAACAGTCTCTTCTCAGTGATTTTGTACTTGCGATTTGCGACATGGTCTGACAAGCGAGGTGAAAAATGTTTACTTACATGTGTCTCCTCGGTTCATGGATGTTTTTATAAAATACTGCCCGGATTAAGACCACAAAACGCGAGGACATAAATACTGAGAATGTGCTGTTACTGTGACCAAAAAGTACACAGCAAGTGTCTCAGCTAAGAACAAAAATAAAATACCGCAGAAATAGTAAAATACATCTATATAGCTGAGATTATCTAAGCTAGGTAATTACTAGTTGCGAACAGTCACTTGTGCAATGACTTCAATCTACATGTACTGTCCGTAGCCAAAGTTACGATTCCATGCATAGGCTTCCTCTGCAGAATAGCGAATCAGATGTGATTCGCACTTGTTAATTGTGAAAGATATTTTACATTTTTTAACTTAAATGGATGCAACATTATGAAAATAATATATTCCAGTAATTATGAAATAAATTTGTAAATTTTAGTTGCAGTAAGTAACTTTGCAAAATACTCCCATATCGTCCGTACCCAGAGTTACGACGGTGCCCTCCATATGTTTCCCCTGCAGAGAAGCGAATCAGATACAATTCAGACTTTTTTTTTGTGACATATTTTCTGTATTTTTCAATTGAAAGAAATGTCAGTAATTGTAAAAGTAAAACAAGTATGTAATTCTGAAACAAATCTTATCATTGTAGTACGACTAACAAATAAATATTGCCTTTCCAGTAACTGGACCCCAACATACCTAAATTTATATTTAGATTTTGGTTGTCACTGACTGGGTCATTTTTTGATTCTAGTTTAAATTTACACAACATTCAATCTACATCTGTTTGTTTGTTGGGGTTTAACGGCCTATCAACAGCTAAGGTCATTTAAGGCCGGGTCAGTGGGTATAGCACTAAATACCATATATTACCTGTACAAGTACATGTACATGTTCAAGTACATGTACAAATAGGGGGGGGGATCCCAGAATCAGAACTGAATATTTACATTAAAACGAGGATGGCCGCGGCCCGCATGTCGAGCCCGCCGAGGCATTTGATGGTTTCAGAGTTTATTTATTTGAAGTTTGATACCCAATAAGCATACAAAGTTTCAAGCAAATCTGACTTACGGTTACAGAGATAGTACGTATGTGAAAACTTTAACGCAAATTTCGACAGAAACTTTAACGCACAAGGACACATAATGAATATACATGTATGGATGATGACTAATAAGCATATGAAGTTTCAAGTCAATGTGACTTAGGACTGCAGAGATATAAGGTATTTAAAAACTTTTACGCAGATTTCGGAACGCGAACTTCTAAGTCATTTGACCTTGACCTTGGGCACAGGGGCCGCATGAGTGGGATACAGCATGAATATATGGATGATGACTAATAAGTCTATGAAGTTTCAAGTCAATGTGACTTACGACTGCAGAGATATAAGGTATTTAAAAACTTTAACGCAGATTTCAGAACGCAAACTTCTAAGTCATTTGACCTTGGGCACAGGGTCGCATGAGTGGGATACAGCATGAATATATGGATGATGACTAATAAGCATATGAAGTTTCAAGTCAATGTGACTTAGGACTGCAGAGATATAAGCAGGGATTCCGCTGGCGATCGCCACTTTCGCAATTGGCGATAAAAATAAACAATTGGTGATAAAAAATTACAATTTTCGAGAGAAAAAAAGTGGCGATTTTTTTATTTTCCCCAGCGAAATCCCTGTATAGGGTATTTAAAAACTTTAACGCAGATTTCGGACGCACGCACAGACGTCATTGTGATCACTATGATAGTATGTCTCGCTTTCCGCAAGCGGGCTCGACAAAAACTATATATTCAGCCAGGAAATCAGAATAATCCTGATCTGATGCCAGGTCCTTGCCACACCAGTCAATCTACATGTGTAAATTTATTACAGAGCTATCGAAATATGTTCATTTCATAATATAGTTGCGAACGGTAACTTGCAATCTGCTCCTGCACCGTCCGTAGGCAGAGAACGATTCCACTTATAGGATTCCTCTGCAGAATAGTGAATCAGATCTGATTCGCACTTTGGCAGTTAATTGTGAAAGATTTTCGATTTTTTTTAACTGAAATGAGTGTTAATATTATGAAAATAACATATTCAAGTAATTATGATATTACACTATATATGTAGATGTTTGTTTGTTTGTTTATTAGTGTTTAACGGCCTATCGACAGCTAAGATCATGTAAGGGTTCGATACCGTTTTAACCTGGGGGGAAAATCCCAAAATCAGTACGGAATATTTACATCGAGAACAAATATATTCAGCCCTGAAAATTAGAATAACCTGACCTGGTGCCAGGTTCATACCACACCAACTCACTTGGCCCCTTCCCCTAAAATAGGATTACGAATATCGTAATACTCGCATAAGGGGCATAACCAGATTCAACTGTCCCATACAAAATGCCAAAGACGTATGTGAGGGCCAAACCAGGTCTCCAGTCGGGATTCCGGTAAGGATGAACCCCGATCGTTAAATTACCCATCGCGTGCTCCCATCTGCCACCCACATATATGTAGATGACATGATAAAGTAAATTTAAGCTAGAATAAACAAGTGACCTAGTCAGTGGCACAGGTGACATTATCGGGATAAGATTTCCATCAATATCAGTTCAAAAAAAAAATCCCATCCCATTTTATAAATAAAGATAAATGGGATGGGAATTTTTTTTTTGGAACTGATCTTGATGGAAATCTTATCCCGATAATGTCACCTGTGGTCAGTGGCAGCCAAATGCAACATGTAAAAGTTAAGTGGGGTCCATTTTCTACAAATGCAAGAAAAACTAGAGGATTGTTTTTCGGACAAAATCATATGTCTCCCCAATACCACCACTGCATGTTATCAGGACTTGGAAAAGTAGAATTTAAGGTAAATACAGGATGAATCCGCATCTAAAACCCCAGGTGCGCAACTTCACACGATGACCAGTAGTCCTGTAAAGTTTCGCGACTCTAACTGAAATACTTTTAGAGATATGCGCGACACAAGTTGAAAATCCCCACTTTTTACTAATTCAAGGGCCATAACTCTGTGAATACTGGATGAATCCGCATCTAAAACCCCAGGTGCGCAACTTCACACGATGACAAGTATTCCTGTACAGTTTCACGACTCTAACTGAAATACATTTGGAGATACGCGCGACACAAGTTGAAAATCCCCACTTTTCACTAAGTCAAGGGCCATAACTCCATGAATACTGGATAAATCCGCATCTAAAACCCCAGGTGCGCAACTTCACAGGATGACAAGTATTCCTGTAAAGTTTCACGACTCTAACTGAAATGCGACACAAGTTGAAAATCCCCACTTTTCGCTAAGTCAAGGGTCATAACTCCATGAATACTGGATGAATCCGCATCTAAAACCCCAAGTATTCCTGTAAAGTTTCACGACGTAACTGAAAAACTTTTGGAGATATGCACGACACAAATTTTGTGACGGACAGACGGACGTTCCTACAAATGGATACTTATGTGGCTAACCCAACCTTTTCCTTTGTTCATCCTTATTGTTCTGTAGCCACGTAAGAGCCATTTTTAGCCACATAAGAGCACGGAACAATAGAATATTACATATTAACCTATTGTTCTCCTAGCCACATATGTATCCATTTGTAAGCTCGGACAGACGGACAACCAAGCCAAAAACAATGTCTCCCCATTTCATGGGGGAGACCGAATAATTTGTTAAACCTTCCTACAATGTTAAAAATTGTTTCAGATTAATTGGTTTGTATTACTTTTATAACACTAATATTTTTTCCAGATGGAAAATATCTCAAATACATGTATGTCACAATTAACTGACAAAGTGTGAATCAGATCTGATTCGCTATTCTGCAGAGGAATCCTATGAGTGGAATCGTAACTCTACCTACGGACGGTACGGGAGTAGATTGCTAGTTACCTTCGCAACTATTCATAATACTAACCTGCATTTCTGTGGAATAAGTAGATTCATGCCTTCTCATTGATTCATGCCCCTAGAAAACAAGTGAATAAGCATATTCTAAGAATTGTGTTACTTGAAAATTATTTTAAAACGGTATTTTAAGTTGTTTCCCATGGATTTCTAAGTTACAGTTACACACAATTGTGATATATCACCTATTTTGTATGGATGATACGGTAAGACGGGTACGGACGATTCTGCAGTTATTTCCCGCAGCTAGGGCAAAACGACCTGGGGTGCGAACAATGCCATTATTGGTGACGATTGTGCCACCAATAATAAATATTGTCGCAACAATGTTTACGTCATTAAGAGCCTGAAGATGTCCCTCAAAAGACAACACATACAATTATCCGATAACTGGTCTCCGACGACTACTGGGCTTATATTCATCATTCGTAAGCGTGCTTATTTTTTTTCTTATAAATGGACGAATTGGCGCATCATGGGCTGGTACTGAACACAAATTATAAATATTACACACAGATCAGCTGGATATGGTTAAATCCGCAACGTGTCGAGATGAGTCGGTGGGAACAGAAACAAATCTCAAACAGACAAATTTCCCGCTGGTGCTTCCATGGACAAGGAAGATAACTCTTGCAAACATCTCAAACGGCACCAGTCCTAAACGGACCCAGTAAAATAATATTCATATCAAAACGGCACCAGTGCTGCACGTCCCCATATCTACATTTGTCCCGGTAACATATTAAATCCAAGCAAAATAATTTTAATTTGTAAATAATAAAAACAATCATCTTGCAAACAATTTTACAAAACTTTGTTACTGAATAGTAATTTCATTGTATAATATAACAGCAAATATTCAAGATCATTTGATCTGACAATGGAACAAAATATTTTACCTATATATATATGTGACTTTTTATTACTTTTTTGTGAGATGGCAGTATAGGATAAATTGATTTTCTATTAATAAAATATAGTATGTACGCAAAATACTGTGAGACAGATCATCGAAATTGGGGAAAAATGAATGGCCAACTGTTACATAAGATATGAAATGATTTAGGAAAATTCTCATATGCGATAAGATGGTTTTCAATCACATAAACCCATTTGTATTGAATAACGGGTTTCATGTTATATACAGGGTCTGATATTTATCTGTGAAAAAAAAACTAACTATATATATATACGTACCTGAATATTTCCCGAAATAACGTTGAGGCCCGTTCGAACGTTTCACTTCACCGGCCGCTAAGGCAATACATGATTATTATAATCAGCGAAACATCAGCATATTCACCGAGCGGCAGACTCTGACATGAGGTGTTGACATATACAACTCTTATTTGATTACCTCCAAATCTCCGAGAACACAAAACCGACATTTGTGGAATTTCATACGTTTTGGGTGATGTGAGCCCGCAGACATTAATTGAATTCGCATGACTCCGCACGACTAGCGCGCGTATGTATATACAGTTGTTAATTGGATATGATAAATACCTTATATGGCTCGTGACACATATACAATTAAACAACTTCAAACACATTAATTAACCGTAGAGTGGTGTGGTTATAATTGCATTTGCGACTGGATTAGACCCGTATCATGGTCTACACTGTTCAGTATTCATTTATTGAAACACACGTCTTGTTTTTCACAAAGAGTTTCGACTGTTATATCGCTGCGGGGAGTATGCAAGCAACTATAATTTCTAAATCAGCCTCATGTTCAAATTGGACCCCTTCGCGGGAGAGCGGTGCTACTAGTTGGGTTATATCATGTGACATCATTGACCAATTGCTGTCCAGTGGGGAGAAATATGTTTTTTTGCTGAACAGCCAATCATATTAGGCCACACTTATTGGCTAGGTGATCCAGTAACACTGGCAAGACTGACACATTTGAATGTGCCGCCATCAATAATCCGCAATAATCCATAGCAATCGCATGCAAACATTACTTCGTTTTAACAGGTGAAGTAAACTGTTAGCTGAAACAACAAAATCATCTGCGTAATTATATGACCAGCATAGGCTCAGCCGGATCAGCTGGTCGTTTTCCTGTAATCAAACATCTATGGCTGTATGAGCACACTTCCGGAAATTAAATCTGCCACAGACTTCCAAGTTCATGATCAGGAAAAACAATAATTCTCCGATAAATTCGGCAAGGTTTTATTATTTTTAGCAGAATATGTCGATTATTTCGTTTCTACTCAAGTTCTGTGATATTTTGTAAACAATGCCATGTCATGTTTAGTAAAATACTTTGTTCATTTGTCCATGAAGGTATAAATGTGTCACATATTTCCGCAGCCTGATCCAAATTATATATTATTATATGATGTATAAGTAATTATATAGTAAGTAAATTTACGACCAGTGTAGTGACTGATCAAGTGACATCCCCTACGAGTGATCAAGATCTAGTGTGTGTTTGAAGAATGCAATGTAATTAAATTGCTGAATCAGTGTAGATCTTGATAATACCACGCGAAGGCGCATGCTAATCTGAGTCTATACTGGTCGCAAAATCATTTAGCCAATTTATCCAATCAAATATTCCTTTTATGACATTTATCATTATCCAACATCCCAGAGGCTGTCTCTGACATGAGGTGTTACCAATGCAACCCTAATTTATTATTTGCAGTGGAATCAAACGAGAACCCGGCATGTGTGGAATTTGTTGTTTTAAGGATTATAAACCGGGACATTGTCAACAGCCCGCGGACGTTGACTGGACTTGCATGACTGCATACGACTGGCACGCGCGCGTACATGTATATTCAGTTGTGGTAAATTTAGCGACTTATGTGGCAAATTCAAACACTTCAACCGCAGGAGGGCGGGGGGAGGGGGGGGGGGGGGGTAAGGGCTGACATTTACTTTCCAGCTGTAAGTGGCTCATTGCATTTGCTACCTGTTATAAGGCTGCTAGCAGACAGGCACATAAACTGGCAACATACTTATAACATAAGCCATATTTTTAGTAACAGCATCAGTCTAATGCCACAGCTGACAAAAAGATAGCTTGTCAGATTGCACATGCCCTCGATCGGTCCAGGTATGGACCAGGTTGGACTATGCTTTCAAGTAATTTAGTCACTGAATAAAAATTACATATTAAATCTGAGTGTCAGGGTGAACATGCATTGACTTGTTGTGTATGCCTTAATATGTATTTGTATAGTATGATTTTGTCAGTCAGCTGATTGCGTTACATGACATAATTTAAATTTCAGCTAGTAGATTTGCATATCGGCCTCCCGCCAACAATGAGGGCATTTGTAATAAAAACAAAATTATTCTGATCCCCATGTACCCTAAATCCTTACTGATTAACAGTGTATGCCTTCGACATCTACATTATTTATTTAGCGACTCCGACACAGAAATTAAATTAAATTATATTAATATTTTTTATCAGTTTCGTAACGCATTAAACCCATTGATTAAATGGATATAGGCCAGTCATATATGTACGCATTATATTTGAAATTACAACTATTACGTCCTAGTTTCAAATTGTGTTGATTATGATGCAATGAAACATTTTCAAAAGACAAACATGTTTTAACCCATTCAGCTAAACAATTTGGAAGAATTAACTTCATACCTATCTGAATTAGCTTTATACAAACGCAACTTTACTGCTAATTAACGTATGCTTTCAGCATACAGAGACTATGGGTTCACATGCGTTTCACACAACAAGACAATATGACACCGTTAAAAGTACCACCCGCAATTTCTAATCCATAGCTCATGAAAGAAAAATCGCGTTATATACCGAAAACTTTGTTTCGGATAAGCCACACAATCGGCGGCGCATGACAATCCCATCTCATCCTGCATTGTGGCGGGAATGACCGGCGACCAAAGCACCAGCATATAGAGAGGCACATATAAAACGTGTGATTGTCCTGACTGGTCACACATTGACAAGCAATGCATTATATCATGGGTTATCTCATGGACCTATACATGAACATTTATCCGTTACATTGCAGAGAATCCTGGACGTGATGGAACAGTCTAGTACTTAATTATGTCAAATGGTGAGAAAAAGTGTGCACCGGCCCGGGGCCCGAACCCGGGACCACTGGTTTAATTACCGTACCATCAATCTAACCAAGGATATGTATATATGTCTCTGCTCTAACCGACTGAGCTAGCCGGGTACGAATACACACCTGCTGTCCATCGTTAGTTACATACATGACCATACATACCGTGACAAAATTCCCCACCAAATTGTAATTTGTTCCCGAATTCATGATTTTATGAGACATAGATCAGACTGACGCGTCGATGTATGTATTACTTTATCTGTATATACATCAATATAACATAATAATAACCTTTAACAATATATATATATATATATATTAATAATTTCCAATGCATATTCTCATTTTTTGGGGACATTTCAGCCAAATTATTTTATTTTACTATGGCTCAGAACTGATAATAAAATAATATTGATAAAATAATAATACCAATATACATGTATATAGCTAACACACGTACCACCATGTCGACCACTGATTTGACATTTTTGCGTATTTTTTTTAGATCGAATGAATAGATAAATAAACGAAATAGAATAACGAACACTTGATTTTTTAATTGTTTTATTAAATTTATATATTTAATTAAACTCAAAATTGTCCGTACAATCAGAGACATTTATAGACTCTAAATCGCTGGTACAATGAATGACACAAAAATGAACGACCAGAATATTTTACTCGGATCACATATTACAGTATTTGCAAATTGGCAATGCCTTGGCAATCGGTTTAATTTTCTTTCATTTCATCTTATTCATATTTTATTGAATTATTCATGTTTTTTTGTTTTTTTTATCACTTGCCGGATTTGCGGAAGATTTGACTTGCGGACGATTTGATCTGCGGACGACTTAACTTGCTGACGATTTGACTTGTATTCGGTCACCATAATAGACGAAGGGTGCCGATTGCAAAAATTACCGCCATTTTGTGTCGAAATGAACGAGCCAAGAATTCCACGCGATATGTTGTTTATTTCAACAGCTGTTCGCCGTGCTTTTCCGTTTGTAGCAAGGTAAATATATTCATAGTTATTTTATTTATTATTGCCAATGCCTGAATGTGCAAGTTATGATCATCATGTGAAATAATCGTGTTAAACATAACACTAAATTATTTCACTTCACTGACATTCACCCACTGTGACACTGACATACATGTACATACATAACTGCAGATATTCCGCTTTATAGGCAACAGGTTGTCCTATTCGCTACACCACGCTGCATAGTAAAATGTGCGTAGTAAAATGTGCGTAATAGCATTTACAATTCGCGCACTAAAATATAGAAAAAACCTGCAGGGCATTGACATTCATACTTTGCTATATTGTTATTGATAGACTATATTCCAATATGACACTAAAATATTATCACAAACTCACCTAATAAACTGTTGATTAGCAAAATTCTCAGGTCACTCTCACACGAAGCAGAAAGTAAACAGAGCGTCTTCAATATGGCTGGAGATGGATCACACATGACTAGCACGTGACATCTATTTATAATTATCGGGGTCACAGTTTTGAGGCCCGAGACGGCACGCGCGTAACGTAACTTTTTGTACAGATATCGCATCGTCAAATGACAGGTGTGCATCAAATGAGAAACGCCATGGAATTTTGTACTTTCGGAGATCTGCGTAATTTCAATAAATACAGTTTATTAGGGTAAAGCGGATCTTAGGGTATAGCGGATCGGTGTAGATTTGTATCAACATACTTTTATGCCCCCGTTACCGAAAGGTACGGGGGCATATAGTGTTACCGGCGTCCGTCCGTCCGTACGTCACGATATTACACTAAATTCTCAATACTTTTGCCAATCGCTTAAATATGTGTACACATGATACATATGAACATGTTCTACACACTCCACCACCCAGTACATCGACATTGACCTTTGGCCTTGACCTTTTCCACTTTAAATGTTTGCTTGGCACTTTGGGACAAATCTACGTGCACGTTTCTCAATCCTACACCAACTTCTCTACTACTTTTGCCAATCGCTTAAATATTTATACACATGATACATATGAACATGCCCAATACACTCCACCACCCAGTACTTCGACCTTGACCTTTGGCCTTGACCTTTTCCACTTTAAATGTTTGCTTGGCACTTTGGGACAAATCTACGTGCACGTTTCTCAATCCTACACTAACTTCTCAATACTTTTGCCAATCACTTAAATATTTATACACATGATACATATGAATATGCCCTACACACTCCACCACCCAGTACTTCAACCTTGACCTTTGACCTTCACTTTTTGTGCTTTAAATGTTTACTTGGCACTTTGGGACAAATCTACGTGCATGTTTCTCAATCCTACAATAACTTCTCAATACTTTTGCCAATCGCTTAAATATTTATGCACATGATACATATGAACATGCCTTACACACTCCACCACCCATTAATTTGACCTTCACCTTTGACCTTCACCTTTTCCGCTTTAATTGTTTACTTGCCACTTTGGGACAAATCTATACTAACTTTCACACACGCATTGCTCCAATGGTCCTCTACCGCCCTCTGACAAATCCGCATTCGTCCTTTCCCCGCTAAGCACAGGGTCAAGGTCACAGACTTGGTGCGTTTGAAACCTTAACATTCAGTTAAATGGCTTATAATTTGTGTTTCCTTGCTCGGATCTGCTTCACATTTCACACACCCATTGCTACAATGGTCCTCTACCGCCCTGTGACAAATCCACATTCGTCCCGCCGCCACTAAGCCCAGGGTCAAGGTGTGTTCAAAACCTTAACGCTCGGGTAAATGACTTATAATCAAATATGCCTCGTTTTCTTTGGCTGCCAGCGGGGGCATTCATGTGCCGACAGGCCACATTTCTAGTTTTATAATGAACATTTAAAATAAATAAAATATTACCGTTAGGAAGAGTGATCTATCCCCCACACAATGACATGTTTACTTTGATATAGCAGTTTCCTTGCCGTGCGTATAGCTTCAAGAAACACAATGACGTAACCGGAAGTTTACACCAGTTAAAGCGAAAGTAGGTTGATCCAGAGTAATTTCACTAAAAATGTATAAACAGTTAGTTTGGAAAAAACAAACTCTGTGAATAATATGATGTACAATCATGTCCTCTATAACTGCAAAGAAGCTTGGTTCATAAATCACGCCATGTCACTGAACACAGACGTCAATAATAACGCAAACTGATTCCGGTAGTAGCGGATCGCCGATTTTGCGTATTTGCGGGGATCGTCTCAAACAAAATATGACCTGAAAACACTATAGCAAATGTATTTTTTAAAGCTATAAATGTTTTTTTGGAATTGTATATCTACCAAATAAAGTAAAATGTAACTGTGTTATTTTTTGCATTTTTATTATTTTTTTACATTTCTCAAATCAGGATTTTTTTCATCCCGATCGTGAGAATCTGGTTTTGAGTCTCTAATCGGGAGACTCCCGATCAAATCGGGAGACTTGGCATGTCTGAATGTAATATACATGTAAGCATTTTTCCAAGTCATTTACAAAACAAATACATGATTTGAATGTTTTGAGACTCCCCCCTCAGCAACTGTCGCACAGCGATCCGGTAAACCCCAACGCTATCCGTTACTGACTAATTCAATGCGTTAGGTAAACAAGGAATTATGCGAGGAAAACCTTGAAATAAATTAAAAAGGTAACCCATTTGGAAAGAAGACACTTTTTCCTGTCTATTGGTACCAGGTACTTGTCCAAACGTTATATTTTAAAGACGTATGCAGCAATAATCTGCTTAGCGATCCGCTATACCCTAAATAACTGTACATGTAGAAAAATTAGATCTACAATAGTTTTCTTTAGTGAAGTAAAATGACAATTTTTTCAACTTCTGTCGTCATTTACGGAAAATAATTATATTACATTTTCTGTAAATATATTTCCTGAAATTACGCAGATGTCCGAAGGTACAGTCACACGTGACATATCGTGGGTGATATGTGACGGTGACTAGAGAAATGGGACTTGCGTTGATTGCAATCGTCGCAGGCGCGGATACAGCGGGGGGGGGGGGGGTCCAGGGGTCCCGTCCCCCTGCTCCCGGCAAAAAAAAAAGAGAGAAGAAAATCTACAATACTCGAATAGTTGGATGACTTTTTTCGTGGCCTAGGTGTCAGGAAATCGCATCTGCGGCGATCTGGCATTTAAAAATGTCCTGGGGGAACACCCCAGACTTTACAATGCGCATCGAGCTTCACTCTCTCGGAGGTCTAGACCTGCAATTATTTCTGTATCCGCGCCTGCGTCGGCGATGACTATCTGTGCGGAATTCTGTTGTGATTCACGGTTAAACAGACAGCTGAGCCAGAATCAGAAAAAAATGGAATTTGAACTGAAATAATCAGTGACACGCGTGTGTAGCTACGATCAAACAGATGCCGCCGGAGGTCATTAATAGTTCGGCATAACAAACAACTTATCAGATGGTTTGACTGGAGGCAAATAGGGAAGTGGACTTTGGGACAGGTGTATTCTGAATTCAACGAAGCCACACCTATTCTATGCTGATTGGTTGAATCTATTTTGTTATGCCCCCGCTACCGAAAGGTAGAGGGCACATAGTGTTACCGGCGTCCGTCCGTACGTACATACGTACGTACGTACGTACGTCCGTCCGTCCCGTCCGTCCGTCCGTCCCGTCCGTACGTCCCGATATTACCATATTCTTTAGTAACTTCTACATGGCTTCACATATTATGTCAATATTTATTTACACGTTGATACACATGAACATGCCTTACACACTCCACCCACCAGTACTTCGACCTTGACCTTTGGCCTTGACCTTTTCCACTTTAAATGTTTGCTTGGCACTTTGGGACAAATCTACGTGCACGTTTCTCAATCCTACACTAACTTCTCAATACTTTTGCCAATCGCTTAAATATTTATACACATGATAACATATGAACATGCCCTACACATCACCACCACCAGTACTTCGACCTTGACCTTTGACCTTCACCTTTTCTACTTTAAATGTTTACTTGGCACTTTGGGACAAACCTACATGCACCTTTCTCAATCCTACAATAACTTCTCAATACTTTTGCCAATCCCTTAAATATTTATACACATGATACATATGAACATGCCCTACACACTCCACCACCCATTACTTCGGCCTTCACCTTTGACCTTCACCTTTTCCACTTTAATTGTTTACTTGCCACTTTGGGACAAATCTACGTGCGCGTTTCTCAATCCTACACTAACTTTCACACACGCATTGCTCCAATGCTCCTCTACCGCCCTGTGACAAATCCACATTCCTCCTGCCCCCGCAAAGCACAGGGTCAAGGTAACAAACTTGGTGCGTTTGAAACCTTAACATTCAGTTAAATGGCTTATAATTTGTGTTTCCTTGCTCGGATCTGCTTCACATTTCACACACGCATTGCTACAATGGTCCTCTACCACCCTCTGACCAATCCACATTCGTCCCGCCCCCACTAAGCCCAAGGTCAAGGTGCGTTCAAAACCTTAACGCTCGGGTAAATGGCTTATACTCAAATATGCCTGATTTTCTTTGGCTGCCAGCGGGGGCATTCGTGTGCTGACAGGCCACATTTCTAGTTTATAATCTGTCCTAGTGGTAAGCAAAATAAGGGGAAGTTTGTCATGCAGTGACGGCTGCAAAAACTGGCTGTCCGGAATATGAAATCCGTAAAAGAACGGCATATTCTGGTCGGATTACTGAGAAATTTGTTTTGTTTGATATATAAATGATGAATACATAAGCGTATCGCGAAAACAGAATCTTCTTATATCTCCATTAAACCCCTTTCTTGCTCAACTTTTAGACTACAGAATTTAAATTTGTACAAGTATGTAATTAAGATTTAAAATGCATTGAAAATATAAAGTGTTTCAATTTCATTACGACATACATGTACCGAGGCCTCAATCAGTAATTTATAGTATTTTAACGATTCGGACGCTAGTAAGCTCGGACCAAAACCGTGTTGGGACAACTTTGCTATTTTTTACTATGCGTAATCAAAATATACGCGAACATTCTTGATCACATATGATATATGAACCTTTCGCATGCTCACTGTTAATATATCATTAAGTTTAAACTTGGGACAAAAAAATCAAACATAAATAACGAATCTGTTACGGTCCGAAACGCCCTCGAAGTTATATATGGATCAGCAGGAAGGAAACTATACTGACACCGGGCAATGTAAGAAGAACTGGCGATCCAGAGTAAACATCTCAATTTATCCATGAAATTGCTGTGTAGAACCATTTTTATGAATTATTACTTGTGTCACATGTATATATGGTTTATAAAGTATAACATACTTCACTATGTATATGTAAATTGAGCATCATACGTATAAAAACACCATTATTTCGACTTGCCTTAAAACGCACATTTACAAATACAACTACGTCACAACTCTTATGTAGTGCAATGTAATGAAATGTAATTAGAGTTATGTACTCAGAACAAGTACATATATTGATACAATATCCTTCGTCCCAGCACTGTTTCTGTTTCAACTCATGCAATCAACTCCCGTAACGTCCGTAGTCAGAGTTACGATTCCATTCATAGTCTTCCTCTGCTTCCTTTAGCAGCAGTTCATTCCGTTCATTGGGGTGGCACGATTTACACAAATCTAAATAATAGTGAACTCGCCCCAAGGACAACTCGCCCTAGATTAACTCCCCACACCTGAAGTCAACTTTCCCCAAACAGGTTTAGAACAGCTTGCCCCGACTGAAGTCAAAATATAAATATAACTCATGGGTTCAGGGTTAGGGTTTAAATGCACAGGTGATTCTAGCGTGTCTTGTATGTCAATTATTGTTTTTACAATGGTGTCGGCTAATTCTGCGCACATACGGCTTTCCAAACACATTTATATGGCATTACCCATCTCCATATTCAGTAAATCTTTCCGGAATATTCAACGCAGTTCAAAGACGTTTGTGCAGGTAAAATGTCATAACGTTCTGACGTAAATTGTGTGATGTATGACATCACATGCGTGTTTGCAACGTCACATTTGTTTTGGCTAATGCTGCACATCTTGTAGTGTAAACAAAATGGCGAGCAACATACTGGATCGGCATAGCAAAATTGGTATTAAACTTGAAGCAGAACTATCCAGTGACATCATGGCAGGTTAGTTTCTTTGTTTAACAGTTAATTTAGTAAATAAGACAGCTATTCCATCAGCATGGTCTGAGGATTTTACACATTTTGACTATATTCCGAATAACTTTTTACCAAACTATCGGAATGTGATAAAATTGTGCCACAGTATAGCAATTAATCAGCTTGTTTATTCCAAAATACACATGGCTAAATTTGATGTGAATTGCACATTAGCCGATGTGCAGAATTGGCCGAAATGACAGTACCGGTATATACATAAAACACCTTTCTAAAGTTAAAACAATGTACAAAACAATTCAAATGCGCCCAGGTGTAAATATAATAGTACTTAGAAAGGTACAAAACTGCTATTAGCCACCATTGAAACAAAACCCCACACAATGTAGACATCTGGAACTCTGGAACATCGAAACCGCTGCTTGGGTGGGTTTTCGGCATTGATTTTACAGTTGCTAATACATTAACATAAATCTCAAAGATTTCTAGTGTAAACTGCACTAAAAAAGCATCTCACTCCGGTAACCTAAATTCACTTTTAAAATCAAACACGTTGACTTCCGCATTCTCAATAACTATTAGCCGCCATCTTGGAAAATATTTGAATCACGTGCACGCAGAGGCTGGAGACTGACGTCATTTCCATTAGCCAACCAAATCAGTTAGTGTCACGTGATTCGATATTTTTAAAGATGGCGGCTAACATTCATTTTTAATCAGGAAATGAACGTGTTTGATTTTAAAAAGCGAATTTAGGTTAGTGAGACGCGTTTTTAGTGCAGTTTACACTTGAAATCTTTGAGATTTATGTTTGGGGTTTTGTTTCAATGGAGGCGAATGGGAGTTTTGTACCATTCTAAGTACTATTATATTTACACCCGGGCACATTTGAATTGTTTTGGACATTGTTTAGAAAGGTGTTTCATGTATATACAAACCATAATTGACCATCCAAGACACGCTAGAATCACCTGTGGTTAAATGGAGCGACTGCAGAATTTTGTCCGCCACTTTATGTTGACAACACTAACCCCAATCTTACCTTGGTATATCCCTGATATCTGAACATATTGTTAATGTTACAAGTTATATTACACTAAAACTTATAGCTAGGACCTTGTTTTATTGCTCAAACCCTAGCTTAGAAAATCTGAGCTCTACAGATGTGTTTTACTATTTTATCTGTCTTATACAATGTATTTTAAGTATCCGTGATAGCTGAGACCCTTATAGTGTAAAAATTAGTCACAATAACAGCCCATCTTGTCCTGGCGTTTTACTACACAGTCTGACGAGTGAGAAGTTTAGAACTTCACAGTCATGTTAAAAATATGCATAGACCAATAATATACACTCACATGTGCCATTGTGGGTATACATAGTTTGACATTGGTTATCCTTTCATTCCCATTTATGTAGCAAAACACCAGGACAAATTGGGCTGTTCTTGTGACTAAATTTTACTCTATAAAGGTCAGATGAAATAGTAAAACACATCCATAGAGCTTAGCTTTTCTAAGCTACTCAAACCCTAATGTTAGGGCTAAATCAGAAAGGTGGCTGGCCAATTCTGCAGTCTAACCGGTTTAGATATCGGTGATATACTCTTAATGTTGACATCCAAGGAGACAGTTTGTGCAAAATGTTGATGGGTTTCATTGTAATACTACTGCGGTTGAGATTTATATACATGTGCCTGTGACTGGAGAAATGAGGCTTATGCATTTGTGACTTTGTAATTTTGTGATGATTGGATTGGTCGGTAAATTAACATATCAAAATCCATTCCAGTTACTTAGGGGTGAAAGGGTTAATCACATTGAAAGCTGACATGTAAATGCGATAATTAACCGACCAATGCATGTTTATGACCAAGGACAAGTTGCGACTGTATTCGCACCGTATTCATTGAACTTGATAATTGACTTTCAGGTGTTTAGAGTCAGATGAGGCTCTTTGGAAAACCAAAAACCTAAGCCTGATGACAGGCTAGTTTCCGGCTGTTGTGATGAACACAAATGGTGAGTACAGATAAAATGTATAGGACTTGCACCAAATGTTATCAACATTATCAGCTTTTTAGCTCACCTGAGCGAAGCTCATGTGAGCTATTGTTACCGCAATGTGTCCGTCGTCCGTGAACATTTTCAAACGTCTTCTCCTCGGTAAACATAGGGCCTATAGTCACCAAACTTCATGGTCATGGTCCTTAGGTAGCGGATTACAAAATTGTTAAAATGACGTCATTACGTAATCCAAGATGGCCGCCGTCTAAAAATAGAACAAATTCTTTAAAAATCTTCTTCTCAAGAACCGTCAACCGGATTTCGACAAAACTTGGTAGGAATGATCGATGTTCAATGCTCTTTCAAAGTTGTTAAAATGGTGACCCCGGGGTCAAAAATGTGTGTGGCGCGTGGGGTGAAATTGAAATTTTATTTTTGACCGAATATGGTCATGTCATATATGAAATTGAAGGTATCAATGAGACGATCACTCTGGTGCATTTTTTTGTCGAAATCGGATGGCTATGTCATCCAAGATGGCCGCCGAAAGGTCAAAAGGTCGTTCTTTTATTAGAGATTTCAAAATTCTTCTTCACATGAACTGCTTGGCCCATAGTAGCCAAACTTAAAAGTTATGGTCCATGGGTGAAGCCTTTTCAGATTTGGTAAAATGGAGGTCATCACTAATCCAAGATGGCCACTGTCTGAAAAGAGCATAAATTCCTAAAAAATATTCTTCTCATGAACCGCTAGCCGGATTTCGAAGAAACTTGGTAGGAATGATTGATGTACAATGCTCTTTCAAAATTCTTAAAATGGTGACCCCGGGGTCAAAAATGGGCGTGGCCCGTGGGGTCAAATTGGGGTCATATTTTATTTTTGACCGAATATGGTCATGTTATATATCAAATTGAAGGTATCAATGAGGCGATCACTCTGGTACATTTTGTGTCGAAATCGGATTGTTATGTCATCCAAGATGGCCGCCGAAATGTCAAAAGGTCGTTCTTTTATTAGAGATTTCAAAATTCTTCTTCACATGAACCGCTTCGCCCATGGTTGCCAAACTTAAAAGTTATGGTCCATGGTTGAAGCCTTTTCAGATTTGTTAAAATGGTGCTCATCGCTAATCCAAGATGGCCGCTGTCTAAAAATAGCATAAATTCTTAAAAAATCTTCTTCTCATGAACCACTGGCCGGATTTCGAGGAAACTTGGTAGGAATGATCAATGTACAATGCTCTTTCAAAGTTATCAAAATGGTGATCCCGAGGTCAAAAATGGGCGTGGCCCGTGACGTCAAATTTTATTGTTGACCGAATATGGTCATGTTATATCAAATCGAAGGTATCATGAGGCGATCACTCTGGTACATTTTTTGTCGAAATCGGATTGTTATGTCATCCAAGATGGCCGCCGAAAAGTCAAAAGGTCGTTCTTTTATTAGAGATTTCAAAATTCTTCTTCACATGAACCGCTTGACCCATGGTAGCCAAACTTAAAAATTATGGTCCATGGGTGAAGCCTTTTCAGATGAATTAAAATGGAGGTCATCGCTAATCCAAGATGGCCACCGCCTAAAAATAGCATAAATTCTTAAAAAGTCTTCTTCTCATGAACCGTTAGCCGGATTTTGACTAAACTTGGTAGGAATTTTCGATTTACAATGCTCTTTCAAAGTTGTGAAAATGGTGACCCCGGGGTCAAAAATGGGCATGGCCCTGTGGGGTCAAATTGGGGTCAAATTTTGGGGTCATTTTATTTTTGGACCGAATATGCTCATGTCATATATCAAATTGAAGGTATCGATGATGGCGATTGCTCTGGTGCAATAATTTGTCGGAATCGGATGATTATGTCATCCATGATGGCCACCAAAAGGTCCATTTATTCAAGATTTTGAACGTCTTTTTCTCAGGAACCACATAGCCGATGCTGGCCAAAGTTCATAGGAAGTTCAAATCCTTGGGTGAAGCATTTTCAGATTTGGTAAAATGAGTCATCGCTTAATCTAAGATGACCGCCATCTAAAAATAGCACAATTTTTTTTAAAACACATGAACTCAATAATGTCACATTCTCCTCTGGTGTTCATGGAGTCAGGTGAGCGAATTAGCTACATCATGGCCCTCTTGTTTAGATAACATTTTATTTACATCATAATCATGCATAAGCTATCACTCTTGAGACTTCTTTTCCCACAGTTATTATGTGATGATCATAACTAAACAGATATTATCCAATTTTATCATGCTTTAATTTTGTTGTGTTTGCTAACTGTAACATCCGTCAATTTTACCATCTTTATAGAAATTTGACATTTTTTACTTCCCAATCAAGGCCCTAGATATTATCATAGGTGGCGGAATGGGTAACTTATTGAACTTATTGTGGGGGCCCAATTTTGCTAGTGGGGTCCTGGGGCATGCTCAATTTTGGAAATCTAAACGCCATTTCCTGCATTCTCAGCAAGTTTGAGGATGATAACATGCGCTTTATTACATAATTATTGGGGGGGGGGGGGGGGGGCATGGCCGAACAAAATTATTGGGGGGGGGGGTGGGTGGGCGACTTCCGCCGCCCCCCCTGATTATCTAGTAGATAATATACAGAACTTTTTCAGGTGTCATTGCACAACAGTATGATTGACATGAACTGTATGTAATTTTATCAGCGCCAACTCTTTTTATTCTATAGCCCACCCATGCGCCACACATGTGCCACACATGCTTAAGATTAAGGCCAAATATGAAATTTTAGGCCAATCCATGCAGCATTTACATGTTTCTGTTAGCCATTGCACACTTGATTTCACTTATAAATGTTCTTGTTCAACATTCAAGTGATATACAGTGAAATCGCGATGGCTCGAAATGCGATGGCTCGTAATGTCGGGCTCGCTCGAAATGGCGTCGCGGTCCCGATAATTTTCCCTATATGTTTAATGTATTTTACATGCGATGGCTCGAAATGCGATGGCTCGAAAAGTGCGATCGCTCGAAACAATTGTCAAGTCCCGCGGACACATTTCTCGCTATTTTGCTATACGATGACTCGAAATTGATGTCGAAGTTTGTGTTTGGCTAATTTTCACACCTCCGCTTCAGACTTATTACGAACAAAGGCCGAGCCGTGCTCTACCTGTCTGTGAAATGTGATTTCTTTTCAAGTGCAGTTAATTGCCTAATGTGGTGCAATTTGATCGTTAACGTTGTTGATGGGCGATAATTTTCAATTTTAATGAAATAACAGCTGAACGGCATACGGCGACTTATTAAATATTCTCGGTTTCGTCCACTCGGAGTATTTAATAGAGTCCGTCGTAAGTCATTGGTCGTTTTTCGTTTTAACTCCCGTGTTATTCGAGAGGCTACCAAGGAGTTACAACGAAAAACGCCCATTGAAAATGAAAATACCACTGTTTCGAGTGACGTCACAACCACCTGCTGCATTAATTATGTGCGCCGCTATTTATAGTGAATACTGGACCTTTTCTGCTTTTCGACTTTGATAATAATTGAAATAAAGACAGTTTTGTAAATACATGCAGTTTATTTAATTTCGCATGCTAACTAATCTGCGAATAAATATTATAATCATCTAAAACATGGATACATTCTATTGTGCTTTGTTTATTTCCTAAATCCGGCGGGTACAGTAGTCGGCAAATATACTGACAAAATCGAAAGATGCGATGGCTCGAAAGATGCGATCACTCGAACAAAATGTGCGGTCCCGTGGCAGTTCGAGCCATCGCGATTTCACTGTATTTGTAATTATTTTCAGAGTTCGCCAATCACATCTGGAGACCTTGAGAATGCCAGCCGTTCAGCAGTGTAGCCACATTTTCTGACGTTGATTCACACCTGAAGCCAAGTGATATGTTATACCAAAGATGCAGTGGGTGGCAGGTGGGAGATTGTGATGGGTAATTTAACGATCAGGGTTCATCCTTACCGGTATCCCCCGACTGGAAACCTAGTTTGGCCCTCACATACATCTTTGCCATTTTGTATCTGACAGTTGAATCTGGTTATACCCTTTATGTGAGTATTACGATTATTCGTAATCCTATTTTAGGGGAAGGGGCCAAGTGACTTCGGTGTGGTATGGACCTGCACCAGGTCAGGTTATTCTAATTTCAGGGCTGAATATATTTTTTCTCGATGTAAATATTCCTCTCTTATTTTGGGATTTTTCCCCCAATGCAGCAGATTTAAAACGGGATCGAACCCGTTTGCCTAGCCTTACATGAACCTTAGCTGTTGATGTACCATTAAGCACCAATAAATAAACAAATTGACAGTGCTGAAAGTTTGTGCTGTATGTACAGTACTCCCGGCATACAGATGTGTTCCCTTTTGCATATGATCTTGTGTTGGATATATTTTATGTATCAAATCAATCAATGTCTCGTTTTGTCTCGCCCGCAAAAGCGGAAAGCGAGACTTAACGTTTTGCTTTTCCGGAGTCGTCGGCGGCGGCGTCGTAATCATTCAATGTTAAGTTTTCGCGTTACGGTCATTACTTCAAAACTTCATCAGCTATAATCATCAAACTTTATACATACCTTTACTATGATATGTAGATGAATATAGGACTATTCTCGGGGCCCCATGGTCAAGGTCAAGGCCCCAGGGTCAAGGTGGAACAAGGCGAGACGTTTGATTCCGCGGAATTCTTGTTACTGTGATTTCCAGCAACTAAGATGGGATTATTTTGTTTTCTCCAGTATACATTTTTTAGAACTCCTCCGGTACGTATTTGGCATTCTTGTATGTGAGGTTTTAATCTGGTTATACTCCTTGTATGAGTATGAGTAATACGATTGTTCCTAATCCTATTGCTTTTAGGGGAAGAGGCCAAGTGACTTTGGTGTGATATGGACCTGGCACTAGGTCGTGTTATTCAAATTTCAGCGCTGAATATATATTTATTTTGATGTAAATATTCCGTTCTGATCTTTGGATATTTTTCCCAATGCAGCAAGTTACATGCAGAATCGAACCCGTTAGCCCGGCTTTAAGTTACCGTAGCTGTTGATAGACCGTTAAACACCAATAAATCAATCAATTCATTATACAGTTACATGTTGTACGGAAATTGGTACATTGTGTTTGTTGAGTGTAGGAAATATCACACGTTTGGTTTAACAAATCAGCAGATGGGTTGATCAATTAGATTAACTCAAATACTCGTTTGTCTGAAATTGCATACGTTCGGCAATACATGTGTACTGTGACTTAATTGAAGTCTTAAAGAGTCCAGTGTAAATTTTAATCACATGGTTGTAAATAATACAAATATTTGTTATTACACATACCGTTTACTTCCTTCTAAGCTGGTTATACCCCTTATGTGAGTATTACGATATTCGTAATACTATTTTAGGGGAAGGGGCCAAGTGACTTTGGTGTGGTATGGACCTGCCACCAGGTCAGGTTATTCTAATTTCAGGGCTGAATATATTGTTTCTCGATGTAAATATTCAGTTCTGATTTTGGAATTTTCACCCCAATGCAGCAGGTTAAAACGGGATTGAACCCGTTTGCCCGGCCTTACATGACCTTAGCTGTTGATAGGCCGTTAAACACCAATAAACAAACAAACAAAACTTCCTTCTAAAGCCTGATTGTATATCTACTGCTAATCAGTTCATTTCAAATCTGATTTGAGGTGATATTAATTTTTTAAGCCTTTTCGTAGTAAGATGCCTTTGTACATAGACACTCAATTGTGGTTGATTTCAATATATTTTAACACACTTTTAGACCGGTGAATAAAACATATAAGGATTTATTTGCACTGTCACGATTAGCTATACAATGTGGGACGCTAGAAAGAAATAACCCAACAGCGGTTGCCGTTGCCTATGATTGTTTTAACCAGGATAAGCGCAGTGGCAAGGTCAACTTCAATGGCTTATTGTTTTCTTGCTGATTTGCGCGGAGTCATTTTTATTAAAAAAAATAAATATAAAAAAATATTAATTTGATGCGAGTATGGAGCTGATTCATATATTCACACGAGTCCCGTGTTACAAACATGTTGTAGCATGGCATCGCAGTTAATACCGATCTTGTGAAATGTGTCGATTGGGGCCCTGCAGTTTTGTGACACCATGGGATGACTGCGTTTATCACATAACACGAGTATATATGCATGTGGATGCATAAATATGCATAAGTGTATATATAGTCCAGAGTGTATATGCATGCAGCTTCATACTATGCAACAAGTACATGCAATGTTGTATATGTATTTCTTGAAATGTATTACTGTTTGCTAAATGTTTTAGCGAGCCGTCTCTTGTAATTATTTTAGAATGGCAATTGTATGTGTGCCTGTGTTGTACTATTGTTCTTTGTTTTACATGTATGATGTACAGTTGATGAGATGTAAATAAACAATTTAACATCTGTGTTGGCTAGGAACATGCAAAGGGTAAATTTAACAATGGGTTTCATCCTTGTCTGAATCCTATATCCGTGTTTTGCCCCTCAGGTACATTTTTGACTTTCTTGCTACTTGAGAGTTGAATCCAATTATACAGATTATCAAAGTACAATGTAATACATATTTGTACTAATCATATTACTTTTACGGAGTCTGGGTAAGTGAATCTGGTGTTGCGAGGACCTGGCAGCAGGTCAGGTTATGCTACTGTTTGGCCTGAATATATATTTTTAGTATGTATGTATTTCACTATGTAATTTCATACAATCGACAAGGAAAACAGTCACAACAACTGTGTTTGATTGTATGACATTTCATACGATCACAAATATTTGTTTTTCCGAGACTTAATCATGTTAATTAAAAAGCTGTAGAGTCCTGTATTATTTATTTTGATCATAAATTCATACAGCCATTAATAGACGAACCGTCACTGAATTTGATTCTATTAAATTTCATTCGTTCAGCAAGATGTGTGTGCAATGAGTTATTGAGCCTTAATTGAAGTCTCAGAGTGCAGTATTATCTATTTTGATTGTATATAATTTCACCAGTGAAAAAAACATTTGTTAACTGAGGCTTACGGTTGTAAAATCCAGTATTATTTTTTTTGATTGTATGTAATTTATTTCGAACACATGTAATTTCATACAATCACCAGGAAAAACTATAACTTTGACTGTTTGATTTTATGAAATTTCATATGTTCGCAAATACTTGGATCCAGTATTATTTATTTCGATCGTATGCAATTTCATACAATCAATGGAAAAACTGTCACTTTGACTGTGTTTGATTGTATGAAATTTCATACGTTCGCAAATACTTGTTATTTGAGATTTAAAGTTTGGAATCAATTGTGATTTTTTCGATCGTATGTAATTTCATACAATTGTCACTTTGACTGAATTTGATTGTATGAAATTTCATACGTTCGCAAGTACTTGTTATTTGAGACTTAAAGTTTGGAATCCATTATGATTTTTTCGATCGTATGTAATTTCATACAATTGTCACTTTGACTGAATTTGATTGTATGAAATTTCATACGTTCGCAAATGTTTTGTATTTTATTATCTGTATTTATTAAACAAATACAAAATGGGCATGCTTTGATGTGTATATATTCAGATAATGGTACTCTTTTAATCCAAAACCATGTACATTGTTGGGTCTGATTTGAAAATATGTTTTTTAAAGATTATGAAATTTCATACATTGCTACTAAAAAAAGTACCAATAATGGAAATCGGTTGTATCCAGAACACTGATTTATACTGTATAATAGGGATTTTTTGGAAAAATCCCTTTTTATTTGGGAAAGCGTTAATTATGTTTCTCACAGGGGGGAAAATTTCCCACCCCCTCCACTTGTTGGTTTCTGCTACTTTTTGTTGTTGATTGTATACTATGTGAATATTATGTGAAAAGCATCAAAATTGTGATATGTTTCTCACAGGGGGGGGGGGGGGAATTTCTCCCCCTCCACTGGTTGGTTTCTGCTACTTTTCGTCGTTGATTGTATACTATGTGAATATTATGTGAAAAGCATCAACATTGTGATATGTTTCTCACATATGTTTCTCACAGGGGGGGAAATTTCCCCCCCTCTGCTGGTTGATTTCTGCTACTTTTTGTCGTTGATTGTATGTTATGTGAATATTATGTGAAAAGCATAAAAATTGCATCAAAATTGTGATATGTTTCTCACAGGGGGGGAAATTTCCCCCCCTCCACTGGTTGGTTTCTGCTACTTTTTGTCGTTGATTGTGTGTTATGTGAATATTATGTGAAAAGCATCAAAATTGCATTAAAATTGTGATATGTTTCTCACAGGGTGGGAAATTCCCCCCCCCTCCACTGGTTGGTTTCTGCTACTTTTTGTCGTTGTTTGTATACTATGTGAATATTATGTGAAAAGCAACAAAATTGTGATATGTTTCTCACATATGTTTCTCAAGGGGGGGAAATTTCCCCCCCCCTCCACTGGTTTGTTTCTGCTAATTTTTGTCGTTGATTGTATGTTATGTGAATATTATGTGAAAAGCATCAAAATTGCATCAAATTTGTGATACGTTTCTCACAGGGGGGGGGGGGGGGGGAATTTCCCCCCTCCACTGGTTGGTTTCTGCTACTTTTTGTCGTTGTTTGTGTGTATATTATGTGAACATTTGATATTTCGTGTTTGTACATTATATATAGACCCATATTAATATATTTATTTAATTAAATGATTTTTATTATCACTTTTTTTTCTTTAAATTCTGTTCGTTATCCCGAATGAATGCGGATGGATTGGATGAGGGGGGGGGGGGGATTTCCCCCCCTCCTTATATCTAAAAGTGTAATTTTTGTGTTGATAAAATCACTCCATATGGGTGAAAATCTCCACCCTGGGGGTCCAGAAATGGATAAAAAAGAGCATTAAAAAATGCAAATCAGCCTCCGAAAAAGAGGAATGTTAGTGGACTTTCCTCTTTTGTAATGGAGCCAATTTAGATAGAACTACAATAATCGTGTTTTTTACATATGCTGCAGGAAATTGTTTCCTATAAGAATTTCCAAAGTGTTTACGGAAATGTTTGAACAGCGATTATACTTTGTCAAATTGGCGCTCAATTGTGGTACATATGAAACAAAATGTAGATGGTATGGACAAGCATGACATGCAAACATATTAATGTGACACCAATATATTTCTGTTACTAGATATGTGACTCGCCATGAGAAAACCGGGCTTTTTGACTCAATGTAGACCGTAACAAAATTGCACATTCCGAAAAGTATCTAAACTGTTTGCTAAATTCATTAAGATTGTTTGTTTGACTCAATGTCAAACAGTGTAGACCCTGATCAGACTTCGTGGATGCGCAGGCTGATCTGGGGCTACAATAGTCGCATTGGCCATAAACCCCATTTTGTCATGGCGCGTCACATATATTCGTTATAAATGATATTGAAAGTTAGCGTAACTTTCAAAGCTAATTTCATTCCGCATTTGCTCTGAGATTTACACAAAGTTGATGCGAACTTTACACGAATTAATTTGATGAATTTCAAATTCAGCCAGCCTACGAAAGCTAGTTCAAAATTAAACGATATTGGTGGGTTAGTATTCGTCGATGTTCTCACTGGTCGTACTATATACGTCTAACACTATCAGAATGTATTGTCCATTCAGTTTCGACAACAATTATCGCAAGTATATTGCATGTCGGCATCTTTATCAAGTTTTTCGTTAACATTTTCACTCAAACATCGAACATGAAACCATATGTTACGGTGTGTTCATCGTATCATTTGGCTGTCATAAATGGCACGGCATACACAAAGTATGTCTTTCTTCGTGGATCTTGTTTTCTTCTTACTCCAGTTCGTTTTTATTTTGAAGGGAAATGATGTGAACTCTCCACTGTCGATACACTGTATGAGATGCGCACGCATCTTATACTGTTCGAAAAGCATTTTTCCGGGATTAAAGCCCAGACAAATTGCCGTAGCAAACGCTGTAGCATACACGCCACAAGCTGAACCCCCCATCTGAGTTTGTACTGGTATATGGTTGAATTTTAAAGAAGCGCCGTCGTGTTTCAAAATAGCACAGATTTGCAGTATGGAATCTGTATCTAAGTCTTTGTATCCGCTATCAAATATATTGACTTCCCCCACCTTACACCCTATCGTAGAAATGGTAAACCAATGTCCATGTTGAAACGATCCCCGAAACAATATATGCACCATATCTGACATAAAATGCACATTACTTCAATTCCCGCCATAGAAGGCCAAATGTATTTACTTTTATAATATTGAGTTCATTATTTTTGACCGCATTTGCGATATATTGATAGATATTTCCTATTATAGAAGAATCTCGGCAGAAAGTGGAGATTACGGCAAACCGGGCCCATGTACTTGTATACGCCTATGGTGAATTCGTATGACGTCTGTCAGCAGCCAAAACCCCCCCCGGCCGGGTTTTTGCTATTGACAGACGTCTGTCGCAGCCAAACCCCAAAACCCCGGCCTTTTGGCTATTGACAGTTGTCTGTCAGCAGCCACTCCGTTTATTATATTATCACAGCTTTGATATATATATATAACAATTCTGCATACTTTTAATCGTAAAATTTATGCAGTCGTTAGTTATATATGAAATAATGCATTTCCGGAAAAATAAATGATTACTCCCTCTAAGTATACTTAGCTAGATAAGTATGCTTAGCAATTTTGGTGAAATCGGCTGCAGGGCTAGATTAACGCAGGCGGCGGTGTAATACGGCCACACGGCCTTGTAATACAGTAAGTAGGTGAACGTCCCCATCGACCAACATCTGAGTAAGTAAATCTACAATGGCGCGATATTATAACACGATGTTAATGAGTAATTGCTCCTGTCAGTAATATACAGCGATACATATTATTATAGTCTCGTTGCAGAGATTATCTTTATCGAGTTTAAATATACGAGTGGAACTATGCCGGTATAGGAACTTCAAAACACTCAGCTGAATTTTGAAAATGGACAGGTAGCCATTTTCAAAACACTCCCACTTGATAAACTGTGGAGAATATTGTGACAAAAATGCCGGTTTGTTGCGAAATCGATACGGGACGACAACGCAGTGTCGTCTAGCCGTAATTATCTCCCTTCCTGCAACGTTGAAAAAACGTATGCCGGTGTCGTATTATTGTTTTTTTTGCAATATTCGTCCGAATCGGCTGAGTAAAGCAATGTTTTCTATTTCCTTAATTGGCTTTAGTATTGCAGAACAGAATATCACTGTAAAACCGTGTACTCGATGGTATTATAGTTTAATACAAATACACGTCCGGCTGCGGGTCAAGAAACCCCATAAGGTAAATATGTTTCTCAGCTTCTTTTGCTGAATTTCGATCAGCGCTCGGCGGTCTGGTATTTTGTCTTTGTTACATACTCGTCACTTTAACAGAGACCGGGAACCTTTCTCAGAAAGTGTCCCAGCTGTGGAAATCGTCTCGCTGCCCAACTTGGATGTGTTTCACAGTCAACATAGCAGAGCTGTCTGTTCACTTGGACGGAATCCACCTTGCTGAATGTGGAGCTGAGCTGATCACTATAGGAGACATATTTCCAGTGAATATAGCTCGAGGATAGCCCAGCTACAGCCTGAGATGTCGGCATATGCCGGGTTGTGAGCTGGGGATAGCGTTCATGTAGACAGCTCAGCTAGTGGTATCGCTCATACCACGAGATGAACGCTGTATGGAATTAGTATACAGCTACAGTGCCCCTGCCAGAGATGGGAATCATATTAGTAGTGTTTCACCACTGTAGCCGAGACACTCCGCCCAGAATATTGCTTGTAGTTGATTATTGTTAAATTTAATGTCTTGATTATTTGTGCTCATCCAATCATTGTAACGATCATTGTCCATAATCATTGGTAACCAATAATTGGCGAGGTACGCCCGAGGAAAATATATATGATTATCTGTATATATATTGTAAATAGTGCCCAGATATGTAGTCTCAGCCTCGTCGCATGAGATGGGCTGATACACCAGTTATACCGGCCCAGCTTGATACCAGGAATGGTATAATTCTATTATTCGGTTGTCAGGCTGGACCCGACTTATGAGAATAGTAGTTCGGCTGCTGAGTGCCAGAACTTCATATAACTTGGTGCTCAGAAGATTGATAAGTTGATAGTACGGCTGATCAGACTGGTGACAGCTGATGCCAGCCGTTGAAAGCTGGTCTCGTGCTCGAGCTAGCAGGACCAGATGAGAAAGGCAAAATACGTTACTGAAATAGAATAAACCCTTGTGCTCAGCATTCTTGTAATAAGGTAGATTAAACTGGTCTCGTGCTTGAGCTATCCGGACCAGCTGAGATAGGGAAAATACGTTACAATATTTTGAAAATGTTTAGTCGGGCCTGGTATGTCGCACTTGAAACAGACTATACTACAGTTCCCCATATATTGTATTAGCCCCGCCTCTCAACCAATGAGATGCTTTGTTTACAACCTGCAGTGCTGGCTAGAAGGTCAGTCGTCTGCTGGGTCTCAATTATGTAACATCATTATTGTATGTACGTGTCTGAGTGAATGTTTAGTTATTAAAACAATAAGATTAACACATCTTATCTGGTCTTGTGTATTAGACAACACAACATTTTGGCGACGAGGATTATTATACGTATAGGACTAATAACTGTGTTGTACACTCGTTATTTTGTTACCAAGGAATTTGTCACAGAGATCATGGCGAATGCGTTACCAACATTTCAACAATTTGACATCCACAGCGACGAACATTCCGTTGGGATCCGTTGGATAAAATATGTCCAGAAGCTGGAAAATATGTTTGTTGGGATGTCCGTGGAGTCGAAGAAACGACGGAAAGCACTCTTGCTTCATTGTGCTTGAGACGAGGTGTTTGACATTCATGACACGTTACCAAATACAGGCATTGACTCGGACTATGAGCTGACAAAACAGGCCCTAGAAACCTACTTCAAACCGAAACTCAATGAAGAATTCGAAATATACGAATTTCGACAACTAAGACAACTAGAATCGGAAACAGTTTACCAGAAAGCAAGTAATTGTGCCTTTTCGAATACAGACGGCGAAATAAAGAGCTGTATTTCTACAGAGTTACGGCGCAAAGCTTTGAAAGACAGCATGAACTTAGAAGAATTCTTACTAGCGGCCAGAACAATGGAAATTTCAAACAGACAGGCTCGGAAAATGACGACCGACCTCCGTCAGGACCGTCAACATGAACAAACCAACGCTGTCATAAAGAAACCGAGCAAACCGGCATTTCTGAGACCATCTGATCGTCGGGTGTCACTTCCAAATTTCAAGGCGGCGAAATCAACGTCATCTGGAAAGCAAACTTCGGTGTGTCGGAATTGTGGTGGCGTATATCCACATCAGAATGGATGTCCAGCGTACGGGAAAACGTGCAACTATTGCAAAAAGCCAAATCATTTTGCTGCGCAGTGCTTAAAACGAAAAAGTAAGACAACTAACGTTAAACAAATTGAAAAAACCGCAGACGGCAGTGAAAATGAAGCCGATTATTCATTTGGGGTTGCAACCAACAGTGTTAACACGACACGACCATCACCAAAAGAAAACAAAAGTGAAAATAAATGACCATGAAACAAATGTTCTTGTGGACACTGGGAGTTCGATAAATATTTTGGATGAAAGTGTGTACATGGTGATATGAAAAACAAACCAGTGTTATCAAACCCGGACACAAAAGCATTTGCTTATGGACAGAAAAACAAGCTACCGATGAAAGGAAAATTCCAGGCAGCAATTGAAACGGACAAGAAGATTACTACAGGTAACTTTTACGTCATTTCTGGTAATTTTGGATCACTGTTTAGCTATAACACTGCTGTTGATTTGAACATCATACCTGCTATAAATGCAGTAGGTTCGTCCAAGACTGATTCAGTTATCTTTCGTGAGTATTCAGACTTGTTCTGTGGGTTAGGACAGTTGAAAAACAAGACAGTCAAATTACACATAGATGAAAGTGTACCTGCTGTAGCTTTACCACACAGACGTATACCGTTCCATGTTAGGAAACAAGTTGAAAAAGAACTAGATCGTTTGGAAAGCGCTGACATTATTGAGAAAGTAACAGAGGGCCCCACCCCCTGGGTATCCCCTATTGTTGTTGCACCGAAGCCGAAACATCATGAAGAGATCAGAATTTGCATTGATATGAGAAAAGCAAATGAAGCGATACAACGTGAACGACACATTACGCCCACCATAGATGATCTAATTCTGGAGCTAAACGGTTCCACAGTGTTCTCGTCCTGTGACTTGCGCAATGGGTTCCATCAATTGATTTTGTCAGATGAATCCAGAAGCATAACCACATTCTCTACACATGTTGGTCTGTGGAGATATAAACGGTTACATTTTGGAGTTTCTCGTGCACCAGAACTATTTCAAAATGAAATTCGGCAAGTTCTCGAAGGACTGAGTGGAGTCTGCAATATCAGTGACGACATCATCGTGCATGGGAAAACGCAAGAAGAACATGATCAAAATCTGAAAGCTCTACTCAAACGTCTTCGCGAGAACAAACTGACACTGAACAAACAAAAATGCAAGTTTAACGAGCCGAAAGTTGCATTTTTCGGATACGTGTTCTCGGCGTCCGGACTATCTGCAGATCCACGAAAAGTTGAAGCAATAAAAAATGCGACCACGCCATGTACACCCGCAGAGGTACGAAGCTTGTTAGGAATGAAAAATTACGTTTCGCGATTTATTCCAAATTACTCAAGTATTACTGAGCCTCTACGATATCTAACGCGAGAAAATGAACCATGGCAATGGACCGAGTCACAAGAAAACGCGGTACAATGTCTTAAAAACGCGCTGAGCAGTGACACCGTCATGGCGTATTTCGATCCAGCTAAGCAAACAGAGCTGTGGGTGGATGCAAGCCCAGTTGGCCTAGCTGCTGTCATGTGCCAAGAAAATCTGGTTATTGCATATGCGAGTAAAGCACTCAGCCCAACTGAACAACGGTACTCACAAACTGAGCGCGAAGCTCTGAGCATCGTCTGGTGTATTGAACATTTCCATCTATACTTGTTTGGACATACGTTCACTCTGATGACTGACCATAATCCACTTGTTGCGATATTCAACAATCCGAAAGCAAAACAACCACTTAGACTGGAAAGATGGAGACTACGGCTCGCAACGTACGATTTCACAGTGAAATACAGCGCCGGTAAGGAGAACATTGCCGATTATCTGTCAAGACATCCGCGTGTTTGTGAAATAACAGACAATTCGGTAGCCGAAGATTATTGTTGTTACATAGCATACAACGCAGTACCGAAATCCATGTCACTCAGTGAGATTGCAAGTGCCGTACAGACGGACAAAACACTACAGCAAGTTATCACGTCAGTGAACACAAATACGTGGGACAAATCAGAATGTAAAGCAAACTCTGCATATAACACATATGCCAGACTGAAAGACGAATTAACAGTCACTGTAATTAAAGGACAAGATATACTCTTGCGCGGAACAAAACTTGCGATTCCGACAATATTACAGCTAATGGTGATTGACCTTGCGCACGAAGGTTACCAAGGGATCGTGAAAACCAAGTCATTGTTACGTGAAAAAGTGTGGTTTCCTGCTATTGACGATCTGGTTGATAAGACATGTAAAAGCTGTATTCCGTGCCTTGCAATAACGCCCATTACCACGCCTGAACCTGTAAAAATGAGCGATCTACCTACCAGGCCATGGGATGAAGTATCGATTGACTTTTTCGGTCCAATACCATCCGGCGACTACATAATGGTGATATTAGACGATTATAGCCGATTCCCCGTGTTGGAGATTTTAACGTCAACTTCCGCGAAAGCCGTCATTCGACGTCTTGACAATGTGTTCTCCATGATGGGAATTCCCACTGTTTGCAAAACGGACAATGGTCCACCATTTAATTCACATGAATTCAGTCAATTCGCAGAATATTTGTGTTTCCGGCACAGGAAAATAACGCCTCTACACCCGATTGCCAATGGACATGCAGAAAAGTTCATGCAACCATTACAGAAATGCATACAGACGCCAAAATCAAAGCTAAACTGTACACAGACAACAAGCGGTGTGCCCGCGAGTCTACAATTTCTCCTGGAGATACGGTGTTAGTCAAACAACGCAAACAGAACAAGTTGTCCTCACATTACAACCCTGAACCAGCGACAGTTCTCAAGAAAAAAGGCTCTATGGTCACAGTCAGTGTCGGTGAGAAGACAATAACCAGAGATGTGTCACATTTCAAACCAATCACTCTGTCTACATGTACGGGAGCAGACAGTGCAGATCCTGGTGAGCCGGCTGATCGGATTTACGAACAGCAGAAGGACAGCGCAGATCGGATCGACTGAGAGAACGCGTCTTCAGAGTGTTTGTGTCGTATATAGCTATGATAGCAGCTGTGTGTTCGTAGGCTAAGAAATAATGTCTAATGCTGCTAAGATTTTAGCATGGACGCAGATTGTTAGATGCATGCACCATGACAAAGTTTCTATGTTCAGTATATCTGTAAACATTCGATACAAGGTTACTTTCTAACCTCAGAAACTAATTGAATACATACATTTCAATTTGGTTTAGAAACATGTCATGGAGTTTAGCAACACACAATTTGATACATGTCACATGTGTTTAGTTAACCACTAGGGTGTGTATGGAAAACAGGAAACTGGTGACAGATTAATTAAAATCCCAGTTATGTGAGCAGTTGATACAAGTTACATTGACATATAAATTTCAGTAATGAAACATAAATCAGCATCATGTTAACGTTTCATTGCTATACAAACAGTTTATCTGAAGATACTTTTATCTCTAAAACAAGGGAGGAGTGGTATGTCGCACTTGAAACAGACTAGACTACTGTTCCCCATATATTGTATTAGCCCCGCCTCTCAACCAATGAGATGCTTTGTTTACAACCTGCAGTGCTGGCTAGAAGGTCAGTCGTCTGATGGGTCTCAATTATGTAACATCATTATTGTATGTAAGTCTGAGTGAATGTTTAGTTATTAAAACAATAAGATTAACACATCTTATCTGGTCTTGTGTATTAGACAACACAACAGGGCCACACCCCTACATTATACGGAGCGGTGTGTTTATGACATGGTTATAGACCCTCGATTAAGTTATTAGGTGATAGATAGATACACTTGACTTCAATGATAATTGCTTCATAAGTCTTAGAGTGATGTGCTATATGAATATTGTCTTGTAACTGTGCTCTATATGGAGCATCGTGTTGCCATCTCCACTAGCTTTGTATCTGATGCACATCCTATTGCTAGTGTACACGTTACCCACAGGTAAAGCCATATTTACTCGCATAGTAGGCGAGTAGACATTCATGTAAACATATTTTATGAATCTTTGCTACCCCCATCTCATTTCCCTATCCAATCCTTCCGCGTTCCAAGACGTTCTCGTGGTGATATTGATCGGGTTCTGATATTAAGTAATATGTGGCTGTGAATGGAGAAATGGGGCTTATGGTGTTGCGACCAGCGTAGATCCAGATCAGACTGTGCATCCGCACAGTCTGATCAGGATCTACACTGTTCGCCATTCCATCAATGTCAAGTCGCTCTCATGAATCTTCGATAACCCCTCTCTAATCCTGCAGCGTTCCAGGACGTGCAAGTGATGATATTTATCGGATTCGGTTATCTGATGACGTTCCTGGCGCGGTACGGACTTTCGGCCGTGGGCGTAAACATGCTGCTCGCCTCGCTGGTCATCCAGTGGGCCTTCATCGTTCGGGGGCTCATCCGCGCCGAGCCCGAGGTCGTGGACGGTAACAGGTTCTCGCTTAACGTCAATGCGTAAGTATTATTTATCTAAGGAATTGTTTAGTGTGGTATGGAAACATTTGGTATGATTAAAGTGCGCGGATTCCGAAGGACGGACCACCACAAGGTTTCATTACTTGTATTTCGATAGGATTTTCTGATAGTTTCTAAAACGCAACTACATACATAACACGTCTTTAAACATATAGCAAAGGTTGTGTTTACCACATAAAACAAACCCATGGTTCAGTACTTATACATGTACATGTATAGTTTCGAAAATATAAATAACCAAATAAGTCGTTACAATTAAGAATCATTTTGTACGTCATTTCAAACGTTGCAACTCAAGTAACAGCGATGTTACCGTAGCGATCATTGAAGCCAAACAACCTTAATAAATGATTCTAAAGCACTCTATAAATATCACGCAATCTGATTGGCTGATGGTCATACATTACAGGTATATCATTGTTGATGAACGGTCGCACATTATTTCGACATGTATTCCTACGCCAGTAGTAAAGGAGTGCATTAGAAATAGGTTAATCGCATTGTAATTTTGAAATTTGCGGCGTATATCAGAAAATGATAGGTCGGAAAACATATTTAATGGCTCCGCTAGCGCGTTGCCATTAAACCGATTTTCCGACCCATCATTTTCTGATATACGCCGCAAATTTGAAAATTACAATACAGTTAACCCTATAATCAACGCGACGTCACGTGAGGTTAATGTAAAGACATATATTCAACTCGTTGAATGGACGTTTCCATATGAATTATTGGAATGTATAAATATAGTAAAGTAAAGGACAGTGTTGTTTGTATCAGGCAACAAGCTTCGCATTGACAGAATACAGACTGACTGATAACAAATAGTCCAAGCTTGAATTGACGAGATACGAATATCCAGCTTACAATGAATTACACACTACATTTAATAACGTTTCATTGGCAGAACTGTTTCATGTGACGTTAGCGCATGACGTCAGCTCAATAAAGCGTAAACTAGTCCGCTTTCTTTTCTACGACACTGGGACAATACGACAAAACACGCGAAAATAACACTGTTTGGCGATTTCTCGACGCGAAAATACACCACGAAAATGCGATAAAGTGGACGAAAATGCGAATTTTTCTTCCTGGCGTTTTTTCTAGTTGTCACATTGATCAGCTCAATGGATGGATTTGTAGCGAAAAGTTCCACGTATGAATATTTTATTTAGATGTACACAGCTGCGTTAATCTTGCCGATATATCACCGTTTCTGAACAGTTATTGGCAAAATCAAGTTTGATTGGCTGAGCCTGAGCTGTATCATAGCTAAGGCTCATCCAATCAGGCTGCTTGATTTTAAGCACACTATTATTCAAGTATTTGGAAATAAGAAATAACAACACATATTGGCAAGATTAGCGCGGAGCTACTGTCAACCACATGGAACACGTGTCTGTCTTGCTTTGTACATTAAGCATATTTCTAGGCCCGCACCAAAAATTTCTAAATGAAAACCCATATAGTTTTCTCTAACATAAAGTTAATCCCGTCGATTTGTACATGAAGGAGCCATGTAGTTATCCCACTTCTTCCTGTGACCATTTCAGTTACCACTGATATCACTACTCCGATATAACCACCGCCGATTTGTAGTTGAAGGCGTTAGTGGTATAGGAGATCTAACTCCCTCATGGAGATAGCCGCCTTCTTCAACTGAGACCGGAAATCTGGCTTTGGCTGGAGAAATAGAGAATAGTAGGTTAGTGCCATGAATGGGAAAAATATCTGGCAAGGCTTAGGAAACGGGATGGGCGAGGCTCTGCCGAACACATCCCGTTTCAGTGCCGTGTCAGATATATTTTCCCATTCACGGCACTAACCTACTATTCTATCCGGTAAACATCTACAAATAGCTTTAAAATGCAAAACATATTCCCAGCCGCATTCTCAAAATCGAAAAATCGACTAGTATGACAACCACGCATATTCATACACAGTGATTAGGTCGTATTGACAGGATATCAAAAATGTTTCACGGCACCGTGTTTCACGGCACATACTCGCTATGTGGACGGGATAAATTGGGCTTATGGGATGTGTGACGATGTAGCTCCTTCCTGGTCAAATAACACGCTCCTGTATGTCTGATAACAATCTTTGTCATACCGCAGATAAGTTTCTCGGCTTTTGGATTGGCTAGCTTACCTGATCATATATATTATATGACCTGCCAAGGCCGTCAGACATACAGGAATTGCGATTCCCCTCCGGCGCCTCGCGTCCAATGAAGACACATTTTGCAAGCGTCTACCGATTGCGAATTGTATTCCTCACTAAACACAATAAAACCGAATTGATCAATAAAAGAAACAAATTGTACACTCAAAATCAGTCTTTATTGTTTATTTTTTCCTTAAATATTCTTCGCTCATCAAAATATGAGCGAAAAATGCCACAAACTGTCCCGTTTAGTGTTTTCAAATGTCAACACAATTGGCTTCGTGACACGGCTATATTTAGGTCATAAACTATGGGTACCACGCACGAAATGTGGCGTAGCAATGACAGCGAATATTTGGGAACCAGTCGCATTCTTCTAGAGGCGCCAAAGGGAGAGCAGATCGATAGAGCAGTGGAATATAAATTAAATTGCACGATATAAAAAAACTGTCATAAAGTCGTTTTCGATGGATTTCTTACTCCATATTTAGTTTGTTTTCGTTTAATAAAAAAACAGAATGTTCATTTACGCCTTTATATTAAGACTGACGGTAGAAAATCGAATCTCGGATTATTTTTCTTCCTGAAAAAAAACCGCAAAGATCAAAAGAAGAGATATGTTTATACGGCCAAATAACGGATCTGCGGTATGACAAATACATTATTGTGATTCTACACAGGCTATATGGTGTAATATTGCCCGTCTGGAGGTATGTTAACCCGAGGCGATGGCTATATGGTGTAATATTGCCCGTCTGGAGGTATGTTCACCCGAGGCTATCGCCTCGGGTGAACATACCTCCAGACGGGCAATATTACACCATATAGCCTGTGTAGAATCACAATAACTTATAATGTTGCTTGTTAGAAGCACGACGGGTGTTTCATTGATGGACCGGCGAACAGTGCAGATCCTGATCAGACTGTGTGGATGCACAGGCTGATCTGGATCGACACTGGTGGTAAACCCATAAGCCCCTTTTTCCCAAGTCACTGCCACACATAACTAATACAAATTCTCCAGAGTTATTGTTTCGTCGATACCTTCGATTTGATACTTAACATGACCATATATGGTCAAATTTGAAATGTGACACCCACATGACCCATGGGGTCCCGCCCATTTTTGATCCCGGACCATTATTTGTCAAACGCCACAATAGGTTAAATAACTGATTTAATGACACCGCTGCTGTTACCACTGCTGCTCCAACCACGGATTAGTACATAAAGGGGCCAGCGGAATAAATGGACGGACTCCCTCATAAAAATATCCCCATCTTCCCACTGACCCTTCAATGAGGGAACTTAGCTAGTTATTTCCTGTTGCAAATATATTTATAGAGATCCGGTCCTATGTGGTATCAGAGCGTTTATTTCTTACTGGACACAGGGTACAGCCATTGGTATTGGGAACAGGGTAGACTCATGTGCAGTCTGATCTGCGTCTACATTGGTTGCGATAATATTCATATGTGTGAAACTATTAATCCGGCAAACAATACAGTCCTGGATCAGATTACGGAGGTACTTAGGATGATCTGGATCAACAATCGTAAACAATGTATACAGGATTTCTATACATAAATTCAAAGGGAGATAACTAGCTATGATCCTTTATTACAGGCGACAGATACGGGCGAGTCTATGTTCATCCACTCGGATATATTTTCACGTATTGGTAAGGCTTACATGTAATGTCTTTAAAACGGAGTTATGTAGAAAACAAGATATTCAAATGTGATGAATGACTCCATAAAACTGCAAATCAAAGCAAGATACCATGATAGGAATACATGGATGGCATGTACAGTGACGATAATGGCGACTTCAACGTGGCAACACATTACTACTGTCTGTTTCACGAAACCTGCGCACATTTTACGGCTGTATAAACAATAGTACGTATTAACACGGCTAATATACACACAATAAAACACATATACTGAAGGATGCACGGCAAACTATTCAAACTGAAATGTCCCAGCCAATATGAAAATAATCCGATGCAGTAAAAGATGACAAGACAGCAAGGCCTTACAAGAGTCAGTACACAAACTATGAATATTTCTTTCCCACGTATTAACCTTTCGTTCCCTTGAACTATTATTTAGTTCCCACTAATTAACAATTTGTTCCCACTACTTATGATTTTGTTTCCAAGAATTAGTATTTCGTTCATTTCATTTTCCAGGACCACATCCAGAACGCGACCCTGGCGCGCGGTGTTGCCGTGGGGACGACAGCAGCCATGCCCCTGCAGCCCTGGGGCGCCCTACTGATGGGCTGTGTCTCCGGCTTCGTCTCCGTCACAGGCTTCAGATTCATTCAGGTAAACTCAATTAAGGATCATAGTTAGTTATTTCCCTTTGAATTTATTTATAGAAATCCGGTCCAATGTATATTTTATGTTCTTATTGCTTGTAAAAGAGGCGACTGTCGCACGATTTGATCTGTAAAGGAGCCGTTATAGTATTATAGTGTTTTAGACTAGTGTTGATCCAGGTTATCCTATATATCTGCACAGTCTGATCAGGAACGGCATTATTTGGCAGATTCATATTACGACACTCGTTAATTTTATTGAAAACAGTGTATACTCAGATCAGACTGCACAGAAATAAACGCTAAACTAAACCATAGGAGCGGATTTATATAAATATATTTGCAAAGGGAAATACCAAGAAATACTAAGATCCCTCATTGTGCCGTACTCTGCGCCGGCGTAAAATATTTCACGTCGAGAAAATTCACCCATGCCCTGATGAGATGCCACTCTATTCTACTCAGAGAGATCGTATAAACGCATGTTCGTCTAGTAACCGGCGCAAGTAACTAAGTAACGGACGGTGGTCCATTGATGTGGGTTAGACGGTCGGTCAGCCAATATAATTCGCCATTAGTAATTAGGCTGTCACAGATAAAGTCAGCTCTGCATATTACGAATATATATAATTCATATATTGAATTTTTAATAAATTAATTTCGTAGCGAGCGAATTCACTCATTGCTATTCAATTTCTACGGAGGGGAAGTGGATTTAAATAACAATTCATTCCCTCAATTTAACAATTCGTTTCCTCGAATTAACAATTCGTTCCCACGATATAACAATTTGTCCCCTCGAAAAAACGATTCGATCCCACGAAATGACAATTCGTTCCCACGAATTAACAATTCGTTTCTCACGAATCAGTTTGTTCCCTCAATTTAACAATTCGTTCCAACGAATTAACAATTCGTTCCCGTGGGAACGAAATGTTATTTCGTGGGAACGAATTAATAAAAAACAAATTATACTTCCCCTGCGGGGCTCCGTAAATTTCAGCTATATTGAATGGCAACAATGCATGTATATTGAATACTTGTTCTGTATGTTATGTTGTACAGTTGCATAACACGTGACCACGACAGCAGGAGCCTGGAGATCCACACGTGCTACACAGCAAAATGTGCCACATATGCAATTCATATAAAGAAATCATATGATGTTCATATCTAAAACATATGAAAAACATATGAATTGCATATGAAATTCATATGAAAAGAACCGATATTAAACTCATATGCCACACATTGTGTAGTGTATAACCTTACTTGATGAATTCGATATCAAAATACATTTATAGCCTGATATCCTGTATCAGCCAATAATGACATTCTTGTATCAGGCTCGGCTCGGAAACGGTAGGAATTCCGAGGCTCGCCTCGGAATTCTTACCAGTTTCTTGGCCTTGCCTGATAAACTCGATATGAAACTAACATTTACACTTGTATTCTATATGCTCGCTCCAGGGTTCGTGATACTGCCCGTGCTAAACAACATTGACGACGGGAGCGACGTGTTTGACGACGGCCTCTTCTGGAACGTTGCCGACGATATGCCGACCATGGACGGAGACGACGGGTACGGCGCGCAGATACTGTTCTCCTGTAGTGAAATCACCAGCATTGTCCATTGTTGTAACAATATTGTAGCAATTGCTTCTAGCAATTATAGTTAGGCATTTTTGTATTTATACATGTGTCACACATACCCGCCTCTATCGTGCATGTGCGTTGAATGATCGTAATTCCAGAGCTGGGAACATTTCCGGATAAACAGTTTGCTTAGAGCAATGTACAAGAATAAAATACTATAAACGATACTGACATGCGATTTATGTTCAATCACATATGGCTTAGAGCACCCTTAAACACTAGATTAGTCATTTCCGTACGAATTTCAGAGTTTCCCATTAATTAAAAGAGGTGTCAAAGGCAGACAATGTTTAGAAACATGGCATATTTGCATGAGACTATTGGCCATCTTAATGTACAGTGGAACCTCTCAAAACCGGACACCCTGGGGACATCCGAGCGTGGCCGGTTCAGAGAGGTTTCACTGTCAAACTTGCATATAACTACTACTCCAAGATACGCGTAGGTGCTTTGCGATTATGACATACATTATCCTCGGAGAAAATGGCAACGAAGCCTATCAAAATTTTGTACAACTTACTTGTCTCTCTATTCCGTTTGCAGGGGTTCAATTGTACCTTAGTTGCTCATATAGGTATTCAAGTATTTTCAGTTGAAATGGTTATTGTTGATAACGCATTACAAATACATTCAGAGTGATCTAATTAACATCTCCATTGACCTGTATTTTGTTTCAGTGCGATATACTTGCAGACTTAGTCCAGAGGCGACGGAAGCCAGAAACGGTAGCACCAATGTCCGCTTATAACCGATCATACTCCAGATATGTTACATGTAACACTTATAGCCGGTATATTCACTCGTGTCTGCTCGTGTTGTATACCAGGGGTCCGTTTCACTAAACATCGTACGGACTAAGATGTTCGTAAGTGTAAATTTAGAATCGTCCTCAAATTCCAATTAATGGATTTACATGTATTGAGCAAAGGCTGCATATGCAGCCTATGCTCAATAAATGTAAATCCAATAAATGTTTACAAGATTACCTTGTTAATGTGAAATTTACAGACTATCATAATTTTGCACTTATGAACATTTTAGTCGTACAAAGGTTAGTGAAACAGCCCCCAGACATGTGAACTACCATTTGTTCCCCATGCATGCTGTAATAATTTAACTTCGTAAAACTAATACAAGTACAAAACCGCCTGCGTTAATCTTGCCCACTTTGTCAACGTTTCTGAACATTTATTGGCAATGCTAACTAGCAATCAAGCAATTTGATTGTCTGAGTCTGAGCTGTAGCACAGGACAAGCTGCTGGATTTCAAACACTATATTCAAGTATTTTGAAGTAAAGACATTTCCAAATATTGACAAGATTAGCGCAGGTAGTGTAAATATATACATATACATGAATAGTGAATTATTATAATGTCGTGTAGTTTTATACATTAGGTAATATATTCCTATAAGTAATTGTTATAGTTCTAGTTAGGGACATATGTGTTGTACGACTAGTGTTGATCCTGATCACTCTGTGCATCTTCACAGTCTGATCATGATCGGCACTGCTCACCATTCAATCAATGAAACATCCGTCAGGCTTCTAACAAATAATATAGATCGTTAACAGGCTATTGGAGGGTACAACTTGATCAGGAACTCTACTGGTCACAAATTACATAAGCCCCATTTCTCCAGTCACTGCCACATACAAGAGAATAACCATATGTTATAACATAAACACATATATATAGTGGCGTGAATGGGAAAAACTATCTGGCAGGGGGACTAGGCCTTTGTGGACCCGACATCGGGCCGTTTACTCTGTTGAGCATACTGGGCTATGTCAATCTATATGCGCATTGGGATATGCGGCGGAACGAACTGCCTGTTGTTTGCCAGTGGCGGCCTAGTGGGTGACTGCGCTGGCCAGGGCGTGGCTGTTGTTCCTTGTTGTTGCCCCTTGGCGGTTGTGGTGCGGGCCTCTGGCTTTGGTTGTCTCTGGCTGCGGTGTCCCGGTCTACTGCGGGTGTGCCAGTGATTTGGCCCCTACTCAACATGCGGTGTTGCTCCTCTTCTGCGGGCGGTGCGTTTGCCCGTATCACCTGGATCCACCCCTGCTTGGTCTACACTTCCTTCACAAATCGTCTAATAGCATCAACAACTACTATAACACTGTTACGGCTGAGTATCCATATATGATAAGCACTCACACTCAGCCCTTATCACCGTCTGACGTACCGGTATAGTCGATAGGAGAATGAACTACCTACTAGTAAGCTGTATTTAACCGCCTCGTTGCCTCGTTCATTTAATTCACATATGTTGACTGCATTGCAACTATTAGTAAATTCCGGGCTAAATTGTATGGGATATGAAAGGTATTAGAGAAATTTCCTACCCTTCAATACCCTTCAATATAAGCTAAATGCATTTTCTGTCAGTCGGGGGCTGGCTCTTGGCAAAACGAGAGATAACATGTTGAAAATACACCTCTGAGATATGTTCCCTCCGACGGAGATCGTCGCTGATAGTTCAGGAATACATGTATAGTAGTATTGCGTTCGTTTGCGGACAAGTGCAACTGGAGAATTATGACGACGAAACGATGGAGCTTGCATGACCGTTCCACCCATGTGCTGAGAAACCATTGCGGTATCCAGGCATGAGCGAGCGCCAATGCACAGCCAACTAGTCCGGTGACTGGACTATCATTCCGTTAGCACATTGAGTGAGCATTGCGATGCCAGGGCCTGGGGGTCGTTTCACTAAGCTTCGTACGACTAAAATGTTCGAAAGTGCAACATTATGAGTTCAAATCATTCAACAATGCTTTCTTGTAAACAACTATTGGATTTACATTTATTGAGCATAGGCTGCATGCAACCTGTGTTCAATAAATGTAAATCAATGAATTGAAATTTCCACATGATCCTAACTTTGCACTTACGAACATTTCAGTCGTACGAAGTTTAGTAAAACGGCGCCCAGAACATTGGAGGTCCAGCCTCTGTGGTCAGACTGTGCCGGGGCCATAGTACCAGCCCCATTCGCATTGCCCGGCTCCAATATGAGACACGGGCATGTGTCAGGCTGCGAGCTGGGCGATAGACAGCTCGGAATATCGTCGAGAGGCTCGATAGGTTCAGCTTGAAATAGGATATACTATGCGGATCGACAGTACTGTCATCAGTAGCCGATCTCATCAAAATTTCAAAGTATACTTATGTAGCAAAGTATACTTTGAGGGAGTAATCACTTATTTTTCCCAAAATGCGTTATTTAATATAGACAGCATATATTTGATGATTGAAAGTATGCAGAATTATTATACTGAATTTATTACATTATCACAGTCAAAATGGCTGTGATAATGTAATAAATTCAGTATAATAACAATTAATAAATTTATTCTAAAATTGAGAATTTCTCCCTCAAAGTATACTTTGCTAGAAAAGTATACTTTGCAAAGTTGGTGAAATAGTCTACAGATAGCACAGAGCAGGAGCTACACATGGAGGAGCTGCCGGAGGAGTAAAAAAAACGAACACTTTTGAAAAATGACTGAAACCTGGATAGATATATTGAAAATGATCTAAGAACACAAAAGCTAAATGTTGAAAACCGGTCCACTATTTCTGAAATTAGAAAAAAATCCTCATTATGGAGATTTAACACGGGGAAAAAATGTTCGCAAAACAATCAGTATTGGATCAAATTTCACGAAATAAAAAGGCTCATTCTTATGTTTTGGTAAATGTTTTTGCATTGTTCATATAGCCGTAAACTTTCGACAGGTTTCGTGAAACAGACAGTAGCGGTATCGCCCAGACCACGAGACAAACACTGGTAGATAGTCAGTATACTACGGAGCCCCGCCGGGAACATGGACTTTTCTTTATTAATTCATTTCCCACGAAATAACAATTCGTTCCCTCAATTTAACAATTAGTTCCATTGATATAACAATTCGTTCCCACGAAATAACAATTCTTTCTCTCGAATTGTCAATTAATTCTCGTGAAATGACAATTCGTTCCCTCAATTTAACAATTCGTTCCCTCGAATTAACAATTCGTTTCCACGATATATATAACAATTCCATTCCCACGAAATAACAATTACTATATCGTGGGAACAAATTATTAAATTGAGGGAACGAATTGTTAATTCGTGGGAACGAAGTGTTAATTCGTGGGAACGAATTGTTATTTCGTTGGAACGAATTATTAAATTGAGGGAATGAATTGTTAATTCGTGGGAACGAATTGTTATTTCGTGGGAACGAATTAATAAACAAATATTTCTACGTCCCCTGCGGGACTCCGTACTTTACCGCTATAGTGGCATAGTCCATGTCGGGAATAGGAGTAGATCAACACAAAACGTTACCTGATAAATAAAATACAAGGATAGTGTTTTTTGATGTCTGGCTGCCACTGGAGAAAAGGGGTTAGTGGGTTTTGCGACCAATGTAGATCCAGATGAGCCTGTGCATCCGCACAGTCTGATCAGGATCTGCACTGTTCGCCATTCCGTCATGCATATAACAAGTAATATAAATATGTATCAGGCTACGGGAGTGTGCTATTAGATCAGGAGCTACACTGGTCACAGATCTCAAAAGCCCTATTTCTCCCGTCACAGACACATACAAAGTTTATCCGGCTCGGATTTATCACGTGACGGTGTTACCTCGCCTTGCGTGATAAACTCGATATCACAAGACACAAGCCTGGTACTCTCTACGTATCCGTTACAGGAGCCGCGGCGAAGTAATGACGACGACCGTGACAGACAGCAGCCATAATGACGGGTAACCAGACGGTGTAAAGGAGGCGGCGTATCGTGAGTTTGCGAAGGAAATACAGTGGAACCTCTCTAAACCGGACACCAAGCAAATATATGTGATCTCAGTTTGGGAGATTTCTTGGTAACGCCTGTCAGATAATAAATGCATGTTCATGATTGTAAAAGACATACGGATGTCCCAGAATGGTTATATGCCTGATTTACAGTGAAACATCTCTAAACCGGACACCCTGATACCTCACAGGGTGTCCGGTTTAGAGAAGTTTCAGTGTATAGCCCTATACCTGGAAACTAGCGTCTGAAGCAGTCACATAGCATCATAGCATACATCCACAACCGCCTGCGTTAATCTTGCCCGGATGTCAACGTTTCTGAACATCTATTGATAACTCGCAGTTAAGCTGTTTGATTGGCAAAGCCTGAGCTGTAGCACAGCTCAGGATCAGCCGACCAACCTGCTTGAGTTTAAGTAGTTTATTCCATTGAGCCAACCTTTCCCTGAGCAAACATGCAATTATGTCATATTATACAAACTAGTGTCAGATGTCACAAAAACTATAAATGGACGCTTGTCGACAAGCGCATGTGTATCCCCCTCCCAAGATACACAAGTAGTTTGAAAAAAGGGTGTTCGAGTTATGCTCCGGAGACAAAATCAGTGACGGAAAAACAAAGGGAGATAACTAAAGAATTAGTGATGCAAGAGTTGTCATTCTTGCGAGACACACCTTTAGGGTCGTGGTCTATGCATGTGTGAAGTTTCATGAAAATATTCCAAAGGGTGTTCGAGTTATGCTCCAGACACGAAATCAGTGCACGAAACAACAAAGGGAGATAACTAAGAAATTAACGACGCAAGAGTTGTCATTATTACGTGCGACACACCTTTGGGTCGTCTTCTATGCATGTGTGAAGTTTAATAAACTAGAAAATGTGTTCGTAGAACACGGATGTCCCACATATCGCTTTGATAATAAATGAGGCCAAATTGTAAGTCAAAATTTTCTTTTACCTGAGCGTTAAAGTTTTTGAAGCACCAAGTATGTGACCTTGACCCTGGGCTTGGCGGGGGCAGCACAAACGTGGATTTGGCACAGGGCGGTAGAGGACCATTAGAGCAATGCATATATGAAATATGAAGCTGATCCGTGAAAGAAAACAGAAATTATAAGATATTTACCTGAACGTTAAAGTTTTTGAAGCACTAAGTATGTGATGTTAACCCTGGGCTTGGCGGGGGCGGGACGAACGTGGATTTGGCACAGGGCGGTAGAGGACCATTAGAGCAACGAATATATGAAATATGAAGTTGATTCGTGAATGGAAAGAAAAATTATAAGATATTTACCTGAGCATTAAAGTTTTTGAAGCACCAAGTATGTGACCTTGACCCTGGGATTGGCGGGGGCAGGACGAACGTGGATTTGGCACAGGGCGGTAGAGGACCATTAGAGCAATGCGTATATGAAATATGAAGATGATCCATGAAAGAAAACAGAAATTATAAGATATTTACACGAGCGTTAATGTTTTTGAAGCACTAAGAATGTGACCTTGACCCTGGGCTTGGCGGGAGCAGAACGAACGTGGATTTGGCACAGGGCGGTAGAGGACCATTAGAGCAATGCGTATATGAAATATGAAGTTGATCCGTGAATGGAAATAAAAATTATAAGATATTTACCTGAGCGTTAAAGTTTTTGAAGCACCAAGTATGTGACCTTGACCCTGGGATTGGTGGCGCAGGACGAACGTGGATTTGACACAGGGCGGTAGAGGACCATTAGAGCAACGCGTATATGAAATATAAAGTTGATCCGTGAACGGAAATAAAAATTATAAGATATTTACCTGAGCGTTAAAGTTTTTGAAGCACCAAGTATGTGACCTTGACCCTGGTATTGGTGGCGCAGGACGAACGTGGATTTGGCACAGGGCGGTAGAGGACCATTAGAGCAATGCGTATGTGAAATATGAAAATGACAACAAGTACCCATTCGTGTGTGCGGACGGAGGACGGACGGACGGACGGACGGACGGTCGTCCGTCGGACGGACGGACGGACGGACGGAACGGACGGACGGACGGACGGACGGACGGACGGACGGACGGACGGACGACGGACGGACGGACGGACGGACGGACGGACGGACGGACGGACGGACGGACGGACGGACGGACGGACGGACGGACGGACGGACGGACGGACGGACGGACGGACGGACGGACGGACGGACGGACGGACGGACGGACGGACGGACGGACGGACGGGGACGGACGGACGGACGGACGGACGGACGGACGGACGGACGGACGGACGGACGGACGGACGGACGGACGGACGGACGGACGGACGGACGGACGGACGGACGGACGGACGGACGGACGGACGGACGGACGGACGGACGGACGGACGGACGGACGGACGGACGGACGGACGGACGGACGGACGGTACGGACGGACGGACGGACGGACGGACGGACGGACGGACGGACGGACGGACGGACGGACGGACGGACGGACGGACGGACGGACGGACGGACGACGGACGGACGGACGGACGGACGGACGGACGGACGCGTCCTTACGTGACATCCCTTAGGTGGTTTTTACTATATAAAAGATCAAAGGAATGACCACCTAAGGAAAAATAGGCTTAAGTGGTCAACGGAATAAATCTATTGTATTATTGTGTCTTAGGCCCGCCTCTAACCACCTAAGACCCTGTATGTGTGCCCGGACGGACGGACGGACGGACGGACGGACGGACGGACGGACGGACGGACGGACGGACGGACGGACGGACGGACGGACGGACGGACGGACGGACGGACGGACGGACGGACGGACGGACGGACGGACGGACGGACGGACGGACGGACGGACGGACGGACGGACGGACGGACGGACGGACGGGACGGACGGACGGACGGACGGACGGACGGACGGACGGACGGACGGACGGACGGACGGACGGACGGACGGACGGACGGACGGACGGACGGACGGACGGACGGACGGACGGACGGACGGACGGACGGACGGACGGACGGACGGACGGACGGACGGACGGACGGACGGACGGACGGCGTTCTCGCGAATGGATACTTATGTGACCATTTGTTCTTTAAAAGGTGTCACATAAACGGAATAAGTGTCACATAAATAAATTATTCGTTAGTTTTTTCTATTTAGTTATGTTACTAACCCTAACCTTTAACAAGTCCATCCCTATGTGACATAGTCACGTAACTGCCAATTCGTGTGCCCGGACGGACGGACGGACGGACGGACGGACGGACGGACGGACGGACGGACGGACGGACGGACGGACGGACGTACGACGGACGGACGGACGGACGGACGGACGACGGACGGACGGACGGACGGACGGACGGACGGACGGACGGACGGACGGACGGACGGACGGACGGACGGACGGACGGACGGACGGACGGACGGACGGACGGACGGACGGACGGACGGACGACGGACGGACGGACGGACGGACGGACGGACGGACGGACGGACGGGACGGACGGACGAGACGAGAGGACGGACGGACGGACGGGCGGGCGGGCGGACGGACGGACGGGACGGACGGACGGACGGACGGACGGACGGACGGACGGACGGACGGACGGACGGACGGACGGACGGACGGACGGACGGACGGACGGACGGACGGACGACGGACGGACGGACGGACGGACGGACGGACGGACGGACGGACGGACGGACGGACGGACGGACGGACGGACGGACGGACGGACGGACGGACGGACGGACGGACGGACGGACGGACGGACGGACGGACGGACGGACGTTCTCGCGAATGGATACTTATGTGACCATTTGTTCTTTAAAAAGGTGTCACATAAACGGAATAAGTGTCACATAAATAAATTATTCGTTAGTTTTTTCTATTAGTTATGTTACTAACGTCCATCCCTATGTGACATAGTCACGAACTGCCAATTCGTGTGCCCGGACGGACGGACGGACGGACGGACGGACGGACGGACGGACGGACGGACGGACGGACGGACGGACGGACGGACGGACGGACGGACGGACGACGGACGGACGGACGGACGGACGGACGGACGGACGGACGGACGGACGGACGGACGGACGGACGGACGGACGGACGGACGGACGGACGGACGGACGGAACGGACGGACGGAACGGACGGACGGACGGACGGACGGACGGACGGACGGACGGACGGACGGACGGACGGACGGACGGACGGACGGACGGACGGACGGACGGACGGACGGACGGACGGACGGACGGACGGACGGACGGACGGACGGACGGACGGACGGACGGACGGACGGACGGACGGACGGACGGACGGACGGACGGACGGACGGACGGACGGACGGACGGACGGACGGACGGACGGACGGACCAAACACTATATGCCACCCGTTTCTTCGAAACCCGGTGGCATAACAACTTTAACCAAAAAACTTTAACCGTACACACGGACGTACGGACGGACGGATGGACGTATGCCAAAATGCAAACGATATCACGCTTTCCGCAAGCGGGCGCGACAATGATGATAAACACCCATGTGAAGTATCAAGGTAACGGGTGAAGCAGTTGCAGAGATATAGTACATGAAAAAACTTTAACAAACAAATTCAAAGTAATTTGACCTTGACATTGGGCACAGGGGCCGCACGGTTGCCGGGTAGAATGAAAATATGGATGATGATAAACACCCATGTGAAGTTTCAAGGTAATGGGCGAAGCAGTTGCAGAGATATAGTATAACGAAAAACTTTAAACCAGAAAAGTTTAACCAGACGTACGTTAAAAAGTTAACGTTGAAAATGGCTAAGTCAATTACGTAGAAATAATAGGTGAAGGTAAAAACTAGATGGCCGCGGCCAGCATGTCGCGCCTTGTGGCGAGGCATGGACACTAACAAAAAATGTATAGCATAACGAAAAACTTAACCAAAAAACTGAACCAAAAACTTTAACCAAAAAACTTAACCAACAACTTTAACCAAAATAACGTAACCAAAAATTTCAAAGTAATTTGACCTTGACATTGGGCACAGGGGCCGCACGGGAGTGGGGTTAGAATGAAAATACAGATGATGATAAACACCTATGTGAAGTTTCAATGGTAATGGGCAAAGCAGTTGCAGAGATATAGTATAACGAAAAACTTTAACGAAAAACTTTAACCAAAAAACTTAACCAAAAACTTCAAAGTAATTTGACCTTGACATTGGGCACAGGGGCCGCACGGGAGGGGGGTTGAATGAAAAATATAGATGATGATACACACCCATGTGAAGTTTCAAGGTAATGGGCAAAGCTGTTGCAGAGATATAGTATAACGAAAAACTTTAACCGCAAAACTTAACCAAAAAACTTAACCAAAAACTTTAACCAAAGAACTTAACCAAAAACTTCAAAGTAATTTGACCTTGACATTGGGCACAGGGCCGCACGGGAGGGGGGTAGAATGAAAATATAGATGATGATAAACACGCATGTGAAGTTTCAAGGTAATGGGCAAAGCAGTTGCAGAGATATAGTATAACGAAAAACTTTAACGAAAAACTTTAACCAAAAAACTTAACCAAAAAACTTAACCAAAACCTTTAACCAAAAAAATAACCAAACAACTTAACCAAAAACTTTAACCGGACACACGTACGTACGTACGTACGTACGCCAAAGTGTCGACTATATCGCGCTTTCCGCAAGCGGGCGCGACAAAAATGGTCACATGTTGGATAGTTGTATGTGGTAGGCACCCCTTGGTTATGAAGCTGTGACAGTTTGGTGGTCCTAGGTGGTACAGTACCAAAGAAATGGACTTAAACACGAAAACTTAACATTGTAAACGCGAAAACTTAACATTGAAAATGGCTAAGTCGACTGCGCGGAAAAAATGGGTCAAGTTCAAAAAAAGGTTACATGTTGGATAGTGATATGTGGTGGGCACCCCATGATTATGAAGCTGTGACAGTTTGGTGGTCATAGGTGGTACAGTAACAAATAAATGGACTCAAACACGAAAACTTAACATTGATTGTGGACGCCGCCCGCCGCCCACCGGCCCGCCCGGCTTTCGCCAATCGAATAGCCTGGATTTTTTTTCAAAAAACCTGGCTAAAAATTAAGTCATTTCAAAACTGTTTAATAAACTGACAAAAATGGAACTTTAATTGGCAAAATAACTGTTTTAAAGACCTTCGCGTTACCTAAATTAATATACCCATTAACAGTGCTTGAGAATCCCGCTGAAGAAACAATCAAACACATCAATGATTTGATGTATAACTTTCTCTGGGACGGTAAACCCGATAAAATAACACGAAAAACTATAATTCAAAGTTATGAAAATTGTGGATTGAAAATGATTAATATCCATGCATTTATCAATTCACTTAATTGTTCATGGATAAAACGTTTAAAGGGTAAACAGAGTGATATAAAACTTGCATACAATAAGGAACTAAATAAATATGGTGGTGATATACTATTTAAAAATCTAAATTCAAATGACACCAAACATCTTGTAAAACAATATACTTTCCTAAACAATATACTAACATCTTGGTGCAAAGTCAATTTTAATCATTCATGTGCTAACATATCGCATGAAATTTTGTGGCATAACTCAAACATAAACAAGAAACGAGGCAAAGCCACGAAGGCCAGGTTTTTTCCAAGCATGGACACTTGGATAACATAATTATACCCACTTTTTGTAGACTAGATGGCCGTGGCCTGCATGTCGCGCCTTGGGGCGAGGCATGGACACTAAAAAAATAGATATAGTAGATGGAAATTTTTTAACGAAAAACCTTTAACCGGACACTCGGACGTATGGTCGGACGGACGGACAGACGGACGTATGCCAAAATGCCGACGATATCGCGCTTTCCGCAAGCGGGTGCGACAATGATGATAAACACCCATGTGAAGTATCAAGGTAATGGGTGAAGCAGTTGCAGAGCTATAGTACACGAAACAACTTTAACAAATAAATTCAAAGTAATTTGACCTTGACATTGATCACAGGGGCCGCACGGTTGTGGGTTAGAATGAAAATATGGACGATGATAAACACCATGTGAAGTTTCAAGGTAATGGGCGAAGCAGTTGCAGAGATATAGTATAACGAAAAAGTTTTAACCAAAACATTTAACCAGACGTACGTTAAAAAGTTAACGTTGAAAATGGCTAAGTCAATTACGTAGAAATAATTGGTGAAGGTAAAAAAATGGTCACATGTTGGATAGTTGTATGTGGTAGGCACCCCTTGGTTATGAAGCTGTGAAAGTGTGGTGGTCATAGGTGCTACAGTACCAAAGAAATGGACTTAAACACGAAAAGTTAACATTGAAAATGGCTAAGTCGATTGCGCGGAAAAAATGGGTCCAGTTAAAAAAAATGTTAACATGTTGGATAGTGATATGTGGTGGGCACCCCTTGATTATGAAGCTGTGAACGTTTGGTGGTCCTGGCTAAAAATTAAAGAAATATAACTATATTCTGTAAAGAATGGTATGATAAAGGAATTATGTATTTAAAACACATTTATGATTTTAGAATAAAATAATTGTATAGCGTCGACGATATGAAAAATATATATAACATAAATACTGGAGATTTTTTGAAATATTACAAATTATTAACGGAGATTTTTTGATATTATTATTAAGTAAAATTAAAACCGAATGGAAACTAGAAATGAAAACCGAGCCATTGACTAATGAAACGCCCAAATATGCAATAAATTTATGTTTGTCATCGAAGCATATCAATAAATTAGTATATAATATACAGATTAGAAAATCAAGATTAGCACAACAAAAACATATAATCAAATGGGAAAACGAACTAAATAGATATAGAATGGAAATACATTTTTTCATTGTCATATGAAAGCACAATTAGTACAAAACTTAAAGCATTTCAGTACAAATATTTGATGAGACTAATTCCAAACAATGCCTTTCTATTCAAATGCAAATTAAAACCATCTAACTTATGTGAATTCTGTCATATGAATGTGGATTCTAATAAGCATATGTTTTTCGCAATGCAACGTCATACAACCTTTTTGATCGGATATCAACCTGCTATTGCAAACAAGTAGGTTAGACTACAATAGTAATTGAACATATGAAAACATATCATTTTGTAACGCGATGTTTGACTGCAAAAATAAAACAATGCTTATCAGCTTTTTAATTCTTCTAGCAAAATATTTTATTTTTAAGTGCAAATATGATGAAACGCAACCATCGATAGCCGTTTTAAAATATATCTGAAGCAAACAATAATAATAGAAGAGACTTGCCACTATCAAGAATAAACTAGATATTTTCCATTCAAAATGGAGTGACTTTATGGAAATTAATACGTAAACATTCACCTGCTATGTGTATCGATATACCTATATCAGCACAAAACATGTAATAAACGTCCATTCTTATATTTTATGTTTGTTATAACATTTTGATTACCTTTTTTCTCACGTATTTTTTATTTGATTTTTTCATAAAAATACATGACCTATAACAGTCTCATTGCCCAAACGCCCTATAAAAACACTATTATTTATTTAAAAAACTCAATGTTACATGTAGACAAGCCTCAATACGTTATTATTCAGACTGTTCATTGAAATGTAGCCATGCGTATGAACTGACATATATATGTACTTTTGTTCATTGAACTGTTTGTATATCTTGTGTTTGTACATGTACATGTAGCAAAGAGAATAAAAATACATTTAATAAAAAAAACAAAAAAACACCTAATCACTGCGTATGAATATGTGCGGTGGCTGGGGTTATTTGTTTTGCATTTTAAAGCCGTGAATGGGAAAACATATCTGGCGCGGCACGGGAACGGGGTGTGCTCGACAGAGCCTCGCCCATTCCGTTTCCTAAGCCTTGCCAAATATGTTTTCCCATTCACGGCACTAACGTACTATTCTCTATTCAACAATTCATTCAGGTTAATGAATCCCTCTCCCCCTCCCAATCTCTCTCCCCCTCCCCTCTCTCTCTCTCCCTCCCTCTCCTACCTCCTCCCTTCCTCATCTCCCTCTCTTTCTCCTCTCCCTCCCTCCCTCCCTCCCTCTCCCTCCCTCTCCATCTCCCTCTCTCTTTGTAACATTATAAATGTATCCCTCAATGTATACTTTGCTAGATAAGTATACTTTGCAATGTTGGTGAAATAGTCTACTGATGTTGTGCTAACGGCAGCTGTCCGTCAATGAGATCACAGAGACGGGGTTATCCCAGAGTCGGATGCAGGGTTTAAGTCTAGAGAGGGGATGTGGATTCTCAGTTGTAAAAGACACACATGATACTCAACATTCCTAAACTATAAATATTTTGTTTCTACATTTTGTTCGTTACCACTTAATTGAACCGTCACCGAGTGAAATAAGAACATACACTTTGGATGAGAAATATGAAAATTAATCAGATATTTGCACATACTAAGCTCGGCTATCCCATGGGCGAATCCAGGATTTATGTGGCGACCTGGCGGGGCTTCTTAATTGTAAATGAGATGACGCACACTTTGAGAGAGGAACAACACTAATAATCAAATTATAGAGGAGACGTACGCCCGGCATGCCCCCGCTTAGATCCGCGCCTGTACTGATACCTCAGTATGTCCACGATTATTCTCAGTAAGCTGTATGCCTGCTGGAATCAAGATGTCACTGTCTTATGAGGAGTGCAAGAGTACACGTTATTGTCATAACGCAAGGGGGATTATTTGTTTGCGTAGTCGCACCTTGTTGGAGGAAATGTTCTATATTCAGCAGTGAAATATTATTTCGCCGATTCGTGCTCGAATGCTCGTTGTGTAACATATTTTATTTATTTTAGTGAAGGACAATCATTCGTTGGCTTATGATAGTCAAAGAAATTCAATTCGGAAAATAAGGAGATAAATACTGACGTTAGGTTTTTTTAATGAATTGTTTTCGTAATTAAATGTTGCATACTTTGTTAATGGTATCATTTGGCTGTGACTGGAGAAATAGGTTTTACAACCAGCGCAGATGCATACGCACAGTCTGATCAGGATCTGCACAGTTCGCTATTTATTTAATGAAACAATCGCCACGCTACTAACAAGCAATATATATCGTTACCAGGATACATGAGTGTTCTATTTGATCATGGGGTACAGTGGTCAGAAATTACCAGTCGATGCCACATATATCTGTGCTATTTTGTAAAGTACAACAAGGAATAATTCAGAGAAATATAATTTACAAATGTGTTGGCGAAAACATGTAATTTGCGCTGTAACACGATAGTTGTTATATAAATAGATGACGAAGCTAGATTAAATTTCAAATGTGAACACTTCTAATTGGTTTAGCTCACGCTCAGCCGTATTTAGAAGCGGGTTGATGGCTGTATATTTAACTCTGGAATATTTACATACGCCAAAATAAAATTTCATAAATTCCTATATGTTTATAGATACCACTAATATTTAAACCACGACATAGGAAAAAGATAATGTGACGTAAACATGAAATTTTCCCGTTTCACTATTCCATAAACAACATTCTATTATGATTACAAGGAAATATTACATCCAAGTATATGCCAATGATAAACACTTCATATACTTTTTATATACAACTGTAGCTACATCAATAATACGTCAATACAACTTATATTTTTTTGTATTTCAATTTTTTTATTCTCTTTGTTACATATAATACATACATGTGCATACACAATTTTACAATTTATGTGTACAAAATGATTGAACAATTGAACATTTTTTTTTGTCTTAGTATATGTGACATGTAACAACGAGTTTTTATATGATAATGTGTATGGGTGTTGTGGGTATACATGGGTGCAGGGGTTTGGGTCTTGGTTAATGCAACAAAAAAATAAAAAAAGAGAGAACGTTTTTGGCATTACTAGTATATATATATCTATGTGTGGGTACTTTGGTATACGTTTTGTTAGTTGAAGTGAAAATCATTCCATTTTGTATTAAATTGCAACAGTTTATCTTTCATTGTCGCAATTGTCTCTTCAATTAAGATTGTTTTCTGTAGATACATGTTGAATGAGCTTAGTGTTGGCAGTGTTGAGCAACATTTACATTTGAATATAAAATATTTTGCTAGAAGGATAATGAAATTAATTAGAACCGACCTTTGTTTAGATACTACGTTAATATTACAAAATGATATGTGTTCGTAATTTAGATGTGCATTGTAATTTAGTTTCGATTTCAATAATTCATATATTTCCGACCAAAATGTTTGGATAGTTTGACATTCCCAAAACATATGTTTATTTGAATCTACGTTCATATTACAAAAATTCACACAAGTTTGATGGTTTCAAGTTACATACAAATAGGAAGGAGTTATTTGGTATTACTCATTAGGTATTTGTACTGGAATGCTCTTAGTTTTGTGCTTATAGTAGTTTTTGATAGGTGAGATGAATATTTTCTTCCATTTAATATTTTGAATATTTAATTAATTTTCCCATTTGACAGTGTGTTTTAATATAGTTAATCGCATTGTATCGATTTGTATGTCATATAACATCTTATTGGTCATTTTATTTTTTAAAAGTTTCGAAATTAGATATTCAGGTGTGCCAGTGTCAATATTTTCTGTTTTTAAGTGTTTCTTTCCATGCATCTTTGATATTAACTATTAATGTATAGTACTTTAGGAAATCTCCATTGCTTAAATTGTACAAATTCTTTAGTTCATGAAATGTATAGAAGTTTTTTGTTCTGTAATCGTAAATATTTTTTATATTCCATTTATCCTTTATCGTGCCAATCTTTATAAAATAATGTATTGCTTTGTTTGATGTTGGTATTATGCCATAATATTTCATTTGATATGACAGGGTGTATATGTTTAAAGTTAATTTTACTCCACGATGTAATAATCTCACCTAAAAATGTATACCTTTTTATTACTGTTTTGCATCAACTTGATTAAAATTACACTTGAACAGTAAATCACCACCATACTTGTTCAATTCATTGTTATAAGCTGTTTTCCATTGATTCTGTGATCCCTTTAATCTTTTTATCCAAGATGCTTTTAATGAATGCAAAAAAGCTTGAATATTTATCATTTTTAATCCACAATTTTCGTAGTTTTGAATAATTGTTTTTCTACATATTTTATCAGGTTTTCCATCCCAAAGAAAGTCAAACATATATTTATTTATCTCTTTAATGATTTCATCAGACGGATTTTCTAGTACTGTCAGCGGATATACCAGTTTAGGGAATGCAAATGTTTTTAATACTGCTATTTTTCCTATTAGTGTTAGTTTCCATTTTTTCAACTATTTAGGCAGTTCTGGAATGACTTAATTTTGGGTGTTAGATTTATAGTTTCAGTTTTGTTTTATCGTTTGTAAAAGTTATTCCTAGAGTTGAGGCTTGTTCATTAGACCATGTATATAAGTTATTGTTGCACCATTTATTTGTGTATATCTAGTTGTTCCCAATTTTAAAATAGTACATTTTCCTTTGTTTAATTTTACCCAGATATATTTGCAAATTGTTCTAGAGTTCTAACAAGTTCTTTGAACGATTGTTCGGTGCCATCAAGTGTAATGCTTGCATCATCTGCAAAAAGTGTTTTTTTTATTTCCTCCCCACCAGAGTTTGACCTTTAATGTTTGTGTTACTGTTAATTTTACGTGACAATAGTTCTATGCATAGTATGCAAATATATGCTGATAATGGACAGCCTTGTCTGACGCCCTTTTTTTTTTAACGTTAATGAAATTGGATAGATGACCGTTATTTGTGATACAACTTTTAGCGTCTTTGTAAAATAGAGTTATCCATTGAATAGTAGTGAGTTGCCAAAGTTGAGATGCTGTAGACATTTAATTATAAATTTATGGCTTAGACAATCGAAAGCTTTTTGAAAGTCTGCAAAAAATATCATTCCTGTTTTATTGTTTTCATTGTGTCTTCAATTATTTCCATAAGGGTTCGTACATTTTCTCCAATATATATTACTTCCTTTAATGAACCTGTCTGGTTAACATTTATTAGGGTGTTTAATACTTTCTTGATTCTGTTAGCTATTACTTTTGTTGCAATTTTATAGTCCACGTTTAAAAGTGATATTGGTCTCCAGTTTTCAATAAAGAGCGTATTTTTATCTTTTTTTGGTAGTAGAGTAATTATGCCTTGTTTTTGAAGTTCCGTTAGAGTTCCATTTTCATATGAGTAATTTATCGACTTTATATAATAATCCTTTATGTCACTCCAGTAAAGTTTATAAAATTCTGCTGTTAAACCATCGGATCCAGGACTTTTCATGTTTATTTATATTGTACATTTATTATTCCAAATCTAACAAATCTCGCGATTCTCAACACGTATATTGTTAAAAACCACAGTGTTTGATTTTTGCATGTGGCTGACAATGCAAAAACAATTATCTTTTTCGATACTATTAAATTGTATAGGCAAAAAATGTTCTTTATAGGAATTAAGTAAGTTTATAATTATTTCACTATTCCACCAGTTCTAAAAAATACGAGTGCCCGCTACACAAATATAATAATTTATTAATTATCAATTTAGTGTTAATGACGCGCGGCGGTAACAGTCTATTTTGATAATGTGTGCGGACCACGACTTTCACATCACGGCTTGCGGTGCGCATGCGCAGTATACTACGCGCGCCAGTAGGCTTCCCAATATGTAAACAAGAATATCAACATGTCGAAACGTCCAGAACGTAAATTGTATGAAACGGCGTCGGCCAAAAAAAAGGCGAAATGTCTGAGGGACAGGCAGTACAGAGAGAGAGAGGGTGGTTAATATTGGCGACCAGATCACCAAATGGAAAGAGTTACGTGGAGATTTAGATTTGGACGCGAACAGAGATTTTTTTCTCAACTTCTGATACTTCACTGCGCATGTCAAAGATGTGATATGATTGACTGTGTCACGACGCGTGTTGGTAAAAATAGCACGAGGTCGGAAAGTACCCTTTCTGGTCGCGGCATATAAAATGCGATTCAACATCAATTAACACGCGCGGTAATTAAAAATAACTCGTTAGTGGGTAGACAAATGGCTCATATAAGGCATGAAAGAAAATGAAAAGTAGTAGTACAGTGTAACCTGCTGAGTGGGCATGTACCTTTAAGAATGAGCCTTCTTTATATTTAGTAAAATGTGGTCAAATAATTATTTAATTACGAAAAATGAGTTATCTATGGGAATTTATCATGGGGGAAAAGAGGTAGAGACCCTGGAGAAGCAGTCGAAAAACGAAACATTTTGGAAATTGATTTTGAAACATAGCTAGATGTCTTGGAAATGATATAAGAAAGCAAAAGTTACATTTTAAAAATCGGTCCACTATTTCTGAAATTATAAACAAATCCCCATGTTAATTCCCATAGACATCGTCTGTGAAGATATATATGGGGATTTAATTTAACATGTGGAAATTGTTTTCTCGCTATAAAATCAATATTAGACATAAATTGTGTTAAAATTTAATATTATCGACAAAAATAGTTTATTAATTCATATAAAAGCGCACATAGAATCATTCCCTGTGATGGAAAGTCATTAACAAAATAGGGATTCTCTAAGAGTCTATTATGGAGAAAAAATATATGGGCCGCGCTCTATGAAAACCAGCCTTTATGACAAAATTTTCGATTTGCACTTTTTTACATTTTTGGATGCAGACACCTTTCAAAAACAATATTCTGAAAAGAAAATGCAAATATGTTTCATAGTTTTTGTTTTATCTCACTTGTTATAGCACAATGTGAATCACGTAAGGAAAACATAGTACCATTTTATGCCAAAATATAAATGTACGTTCTCGGGGTTGTTATGAAAATAAATGATCAGAAACGAGTAATGTTGAGTAGCATGTGAGCTGGTGGTGTCGGCAGCCCAGTTCGCGTATGGACCCGATAAATGTTTTTCTTTTTGTGTTAGTATATCATTTACCAAGATTTTACATACATGTATGTACAGTAGATATTATATGGATAAAATGTAATGTAATGCTAGTGAGAAAGTTCAAAAACGTACATGTAGTCGTAAACGTTACAGCTAGTACACGTTACATAGCATCTCCCTTGCTTTATACGCGTATCTGTTTCGGATTTAATTGTGTGTCAGATTGCATTTAGTGAATACAATTTCGTATTTGGTAAACTCTTGCATGTATCAGTAACGAAGGAATTGCATTACACACAATGATTGTGATAACCACCGTGAATCATCAAAACTCATTCAACATACATGTACTTAGAACATTTTATTTCTCTGGAACAATATGATATATAAACCAATGTTGTATTCAACTGATAAACCATCTTTCTAGAACAACAAAGATACACATCTGACGTCACTTTGTCGCATCGACGCTGTTTTGACAATACGTACGTTACGTCGTCGCTATCAATATTTGCGGACAGCGGACCGCACGAGTTGTGACGTTTTCGTGCTACAATTGTACTCACACAGAAACTTCTATTTGTTTCATCACAATGCACATACATATTTATCCACTACATGTATACACATGTATTATTATTAATATATACTTAGCGATATTTCAAAACATTTATATTTAATTTATAAATAGTATGACAATTCGTTACAACGGCACACATCGCCAGTAAATGATATTTCCGAAATCATGTAAAGTCCACAGGTGGAAGATTCGGACCTAGAACCCAATAAATGGCTCATTTGAAAAACGTTACTCCACCCACCCGTTTCCGGTGTCCATTGTACGGAAATTGTTTGGTGGGGTAACGGTTTACAAATGAGCCATTTATCGGGTCCTAGGAAAATAGTGCCCTGTGCCAAGATATCCTATGGCGTTTTGGTCCGTCTTGCTTTGTATCTAAAACTCTACATATATTATTCTCTATAATTTTCACAGTGTTAGGCTCAGTTTATCAGTTAAATTTTGGAAAATACGAATCAACACATTTCGTGCGTATGAATACAGCTACTATTATCTTTAGGTCTCGCGTACGGAGCTAGCTACAAAACTTCGCCTCCCACATGTTATCTACGGCAACAATTTGACCCATTCAAAAATGTCAAAATTTAGTTAACTGTATATGTATTGCCATTCTGGTACGTGCAAACGTTCATACCTACTACTGTGGAGAGATTTTTGTTTTCACCTGTACTTTGAGGTAGGTACTCGTATCGGAGGTTACATTTTCTCTCTGACTGCTTTTGTTTCAGATATTACCCTACAGTCCACATTTTAGATGTCGGGACGACATTTTCCCTAAAGAAGGGGGGGGGGGGAAGTATGTGATAGGTCGAATTTATTTGTATCAGCATTGTATTGTATTCCAATTCAATAAACTTTGTGAACACCCCTTCTTCGTGTTTGTTGTTATTTACGCCTGGGAACAAGTATTATACATGTGTACGGCTAGACGGCTATTGTGTTCTTACGCGTCATTGCTTTACAATGATCCGCTTGCGTGCGCCCTGCGCGATGACCTATGCAGTAGCCAGTACACCATGTATGTGTAAAGTTATAGACTTTGCACATCTGATATTATTCCTACTTTATCCAAGTAAATATATTTATATATATTTCAAGGCCTTTGATTTATATTTCGAACCCAGTCGGAGCATTGAGGTGCAAGTAGCGATCTCGTTCGTACCCTACCCCATGGTAGCGAAGCAGCCCGACCGGTGACAATGGTGGCCAGTGTGGATAAATCATCGATGGACCTGTGATTTTGGATTATCGTGTGTTGCAGACGGGAGTTTGTACTGCTGATCCATATATGGCATTGTGACATGTGACGTCACACCCGCGAATGAGCATATTAACCAATTGGATATATTTATTCATTCACTCCAACAACTTCCGGAGCGTGTTTGTAAACAAACGCACGCGTGTGTATATCATTGAAGTGGACCCACGTTGACGGAATAATTGCGATTTCGGAACTTATCATCGTTGATTACTGTCGCAGATTACCACGGAACTACGCTGGAGCCGGAGCGATTCATTGGATATGGATGACGCTTTGTATTTCGTGTTGATCACGAAGTAAATACTATTGTGGTACATTGTACACACATGTCTATGTACATGTTTGTGTTTCGTGTGTGTGTGTGTTTTGCGTGATAGTGTTTATATTGGATTTGGATTCTTATGTTATATGTAGGATGTGGGGCGTTATATTTTCTTATGTTACAATTACATGCACGATTGTATTATTGAGCATTCTGTGATATACATTTACATTGTGTGATTGACAGTTAGACGCCGACAGATTGTGTAGTTCAGTACAGTACATGTTGGCGTAGCTATGTTGTGAATACACCTGACTATCGATAACACTTGCACGTACATCGTTGAAAAACCGTTAGCTCTGTACTGCAGGACTGTAATTATTGAAAGAATCCAATAAGTACAGCCGTATCCGATAGCCGAGGTGCACACACATATTGGGAGAAACCTAGCGAGTCTTGTCATCTTTTTTCATCTTCACATTCCTTTGTTCATTCATATAACCCCGATATAATATATATATATATATATATATATATATATATATATATATATATACATATCTATAACCCCGATATAATATATATCATACCCACCCTATAGTCGAAGTCTCACCTATATTTTGCGCCTACCCTATATATTTCCCGACCCAACGCCCTGCGCCCAGACCATTGATTCGCCCGCACCAATTGATTCGCTCGCGCCATTTAAACCTGTTTTTTTCTCGTGTAAACGCCGATATTTTGTTCTAAAATTATATTAATTTCCGAAGCGTTGTTACCCATTATCTTCTGTTGTTAAAATTATTTTTTTTTTCTTCTGCAAAATCCGAACGACAAGGCCCCTTTTCGCGTGTCGACCACCGAATTATCGATACAAATCATTACGACCACAACCTATATTGAGATGTGTGGAAGATGTGGGTCTCACGATATATGGACCAAACGGATCGGAACTACCTTATATGGGTTATATTGAAGCTCATTTTGAAACAGCTTTCCTAAAGAACTGCAGGATTGATGTTCCAGTGTTGGTAGTACCGTCTACGTAATATAGCTTGAAGGTCCCCGTCGTAATCGGAACTAATGTCATCCGCATATGTGAGGAGAATAGCAGAGGACTGGAAAACATCCCAGGCGAGTGGAGTGCCGCATTTATGGCTATACACGATGGATATGTTGGAAGTGTAAAATCGCTCAACAAAACGACCGTCGACATACAACCGTTTGAGACGGTTACTATAGCAGGGTTTGCCAGGAAAAACCGAAGAGTGGACACAGCAGTCACGGAAATCGCGACAGCAGCATCTAGCAGAATTGGGAGATATCCCAGAGTAGTTGCGTTAGACAAACCCGGAACAAGTCAACGGATACCGGTACGAGTCTACAACATGTCTGCTAAGACGATACATATAAAGCCACACGACATGCTGTGCCAACTACAAGAAGTTAAACTTCTAAGGAGTGTAGACCCGGTAGAGAAGAAAGACACAGATGCCGTACATATTGGTAGCGACATAGCCGGTGAAGCTGAACCAACACAGAAACTACCCGAAGGAGTAGACTTAAGAAAACACCGATTTGACACCAGAACAACAACAGAGAGTGAAGAACATATTTGTCTAGTGGGACGGAGTGTTTTCTAAAGGAAGTACGGACATAGGACACACACACCTTATGGAACATGGGATTAAGTTAGACAATGAACATCCGGAAGTGGATTGGGAGCAGTGCTTTACCAGAAACAGGACGGTGTGGATCGGGTAGTCGCATACGCCAGCAGAAGTCTGAAACCAGCGGAGAAGCAGTATGCAGCCCACAAATTGGACTTTCTTGCGCTGAAATGGGCTGTCTCAGAAAAGTTCCACGACTATTTGTATGGTTCGAAGTTCGTAACTGTGACAGACAACAACCCGTTGACATATGTGCTGACTTCTGCGAAGTTAGACGCGACTGGTCAACTTTGGACTGCTGATCTGTCCAGTTACGACTTCACCATCAAATACCGTAGTGGAAAGAAGAACGCCGATGAATATGGATTGTCGAGACAACCTACCGACGAGACACAAGAAGAGAACTTTCACGACATTCTCCAGGCCATCTCATACTCCGTATCTGCAGATGTTACAGAATTCCCATATGTTGAGAGCCTTGCGGAGCCAGGATCATCTGTGCCTGTGGAAGAAGTAGTACTGGAGGAACTCATCGCTGCTACTGCCCTAAAGGCACAGGACTGGCGAAGGTCTCAACACAACGACGACAGTATATACCATATCATCAGTTGTCTGAGAAGGAATCAACGACCTAGCACCAATACTTTAGATAGGAACATCGATCGGAGATACGTGAGAGAATGGGACAAATTGACACTGGATGACGGCATATTGTACCGAAACAGCATCATCGAGGGCCAGCAATGTCGACAGTTAGTCACACCAGAACCTCTTCGAGAGATAATATTCACCGCCTATCACAACGACCTTGGTCATCAAGGAAGAGACAGAACCATTTCATTATTGAAACCCAGATTATTTTGGCCAGGGATCGACAAGTACGTCCAGGAGAAAGTTTGTCAATGCGGACGGTGTATCCGTAGGAAGAGAGCACCAATCAAATCAGCGCCATTGGTACCAATAACATCTACTGCTCCTATGGAACTCGTCTGTATTGACTATTTGTCACTGGAAACGTCGAAGGGAGGCTTCGAAAATATCCCGATGATAACGGACCACTTCAGCAGATATGCTCAAGCAATACCCACCAGGAATCAAACAGCGAGAACAACCGCCAAGGCATTATATGATCATTTCTTCGTCCATTACGGTTTCCCGGCCAAACTCCATAGTGATAAAGGAGCCAATTTCGAGTCGAAGGTCATCGGGAAATTGTGCAAACTGACAGGAACGAAGAAGAGCCGGACGACTCCATATCACCCGATGGGAAATTGAATGGTTGAAAGGTTCAACAAAACAATGTTGAACATGCTAGGCACCATGACGGATCGGCAGAAGTCCGACTGGAAATTCCACGTGTCGACGTTAACACACGCGTATAACGCAGCCGTCCACGAATCGACTGGGTTTCCACCGTTCTATCTCATGTTTGGGCACCACCCTCGTCTCGCAATTGATGCGTTTCTGGGCATATCGCCACAACATGAGAAGACAAAGAACAGACAGGACTACGTTGATCAGCTCAAGAACCGCCTCAAGAAAGCATATCATCAGGCATCAGATGAAGCTCGTGAAAGCGGAAGAAAGAACAAGAAATATTACGACCTGAAGGTGCGAGACTGCCTACTACATCCGGGTGACCGTGTCCTCGTGCAGAACGTTGGAGTCCGGGGCAAGCACAAGTTAGCGGACAAGTGGGAAGCCGATACATACATTGTGAAGAAGCAACCCATGGAAAGCATTCCGGTGTATGAAGTTTACAAGGAGAAAGGTGGTCCAGGGAAATCCAGGATGTTACACCGGAATTTTCTGCTTCCATTTATGAGCCTACTTTGCCCGACGAGTTCGCAGCGCCAGGACATGGAAACTGAGCTGATCGCACCTACCACATCAGACAGCAGATGTTCGGCAGCCGAATCAGAGGATACACCTCAGAGACAGGAACGGCCGCCATCACCACGATACGTCATTCCAAATAGACGTAGTGACAACCAACCGGAGGAGCTGTCGTCGGACGAATCTACGGGTGAGGAACCTACACCACCTAGATTTCGACAAAGTAGACGACAGGGGAATCCACCACGTCGGTTGTGGGGCGATGAGTGGGTGACGTCACAGCCGCAACAACAGCAAGAACACGTACACGTAGTTGAGGTCTCAGACACTGATGTGGTGTATGTGTAACTTGGTGTAGTACAGATTACAGATTAAGATGCCGAGCTAGGATTAAATGCACCATAGCGAAGATAGCGAAGACGTTTTAAGGTTATTTTACTTTATTGGGATATTTTTCTTATATTCGTCACTATGATTTTGTACTTTCACAAACACTTTACGCGAGACATTATCTTCAATGATATTGCCATTCTGGTACGTGCAAACGTTCATACCTACTACTGTGGAGAGATTTTTGTTTTCACCTGTACTTTGAGGTAGGTACTCGTATCGGAGGTTACATTTTCTCAATGACTGCTTTTGTTTCAGATATTACCCTACAGTCCACATTTTAGATGTCGGGACGACATTTTCCCTGAAGGGGGGGGGGGGAAGTATGTGATAGGACGAATTATTTGTATCAGCATTGTATTGTATTCCAATTCAATAAACTTTGTGAACACCCCTTCTTCGTGTTTGTTGTTATTTACGCCTGGGAACAATTATTATACATGTGTACGGCTAGACGGCTATTGTGTTCTACGCGTCATTACTTTTCAATGATCCACTTGCGTGCGCCCTGCACGATGACCTATGCAGTAGCCAGTACACCATGTATGTGTAAAGTTATAGACTTTCCACATTTGATATTATTCCTACTTTATCCAAGTAAATATATTTATATATATTTCCAGGTATGTGGCATCTTCTTTATTATATATTCCTATAAAATTGTACATTGTTTCAATATTGGGTGTTATGTAGTTATTTATAAATGAAGCTGCAACATAATTCTCGACTGGCATTTTACACGTGCGCCGACATGTTTACACAGCAGGTCGGAGTTGTGTTATCATTATGAATGTAATGTTTTCATCATGTCCCGTATTGTAATCATGTCTTGTAAATTATGACCTATGCCGTAGCCAGTACACCATGTATGTGTAAAGTTATAGACTTTGCACATCTAATATTATTCATACTTTATCCAAGTAAATATATTTATATATATTTCCAGGCCTTTGATTTATATTTCGAACCCAGTCGGAGCATTGAGGTGCAAGTAGCGATCTCGTTCGTACCCTACCCCATGGTAGCGAAGCAGCCCGACCGGTGACATATATCTTATACCTTTAAACAAATGATTTTTAATGTAGAGCTAGTAAATTGCCAAAATTAATAGAACAGGGAAATAATTTTCCCATGGAATCCATTTTTACTCTAGTTGTTCAACATTCAACATAACGAAATGAAGTTTTCAAAATTTACAAGATATACATGTAAATGTCAGATAAACACATCGAGATGGTACAATAACACACTACTGCATGTGTATGTTCTTTATTTATACTTTATTGATACAGCTTCGAAAGTTTTACATCGCTAACATATCAAACACGCCAGATAACCGATTGGAAAAACAACTCTTCCATGCGTTACATTAAAGAGATGGGGTTAAATTGCTACGCTCGCGAGAGGTATGGAGTGGGGTAGCCCTTTTGTTTCTAGTACGGAGCTAGCAGTAAAAAAAAAGTATGGGGGTGAACTATTTTCTATATATTTCAGTACTGACACTTCAAGTTACACCAGTGTGATTTACGAAGTTACCTTACCCTACACACCGATCAGTTTTTGTGGAGATAACATATCTCAGTACTTTCAGTACTTTGATATATATCTAGTTATCTAGTTTTGCATACAGAGACGCAAATAATTTTCTTTTCTAAAAAATAAATGTGTATATCTGATGGTGGTCGCCAGACAGGATAAGTTTGTTTTCTTTGAGCATTCCGGTTTCAACCCAAATTATGAAACATGCAGACTACGCCGACTACAAAGGTTCTCGAGTTTGTTTGTAATTGTTAAAATATATAAATAAAGTTTAAAATATTAGCATTATGATTACATAATACTGATTTTGTGATGTGTTATCTAAAAATACTGGTCACATGGTTATTTAGTTTCAAATGTCATTTCACAAGTCGTCCATATAATTTATTATAAAAATAATTTGCAATATGCTCATTTGTATAGAAATTATCAACAAAATCACTACGTGTTTCCTTGAAGGAAACCGAAAGACAACTGAACCACTATGAAAACAACTGTACAATTCTGCCACGCGTATCCAACATTAAAATATTTGTGAGCCACAATTAGTAATGCGTACGGCTATAAATAGGACAACTTATTGCAATGACGCAACGATTTCAAGTGTCAAAATCCGACGTGGCGTTGGTTTTAAGCGTAACTTTGCGACGTCATTTTCCGGCTTTCATGACGTTGTCATTAAGGCCGGTTTTCACAGATAATATCACTGCGGACACGTACGACTTGTACAAATTGAAGTGTGCAGAACATGGAATGAACAATGCATCGTCAATTAGATATGAAGAGATTTTTCATAATAAGTACAATCATTTTTCTCGCAAACCTAAAGAGGATTGCTGTAACACATACATTTCATATAATGAATAGGAAAAGGCAAATATGTTGAAACGTGCTGAAACAGAAATACAACAACGTCATTTACAATCTCGCAAAGAAAAAGAAACTTACATACAGATAAACAGGACTGACTAGTCAGTTTTTACAGCAACAGTCGACATTGAGGCTGTTCTATATACACCTTGCTCAATTGTTAGTAAGATATGACATGTATATAAAAACTAGATGGCCGCGGCCTGCATGTCGCGCCTTGTGGCGAGGCATGGACACTAAAAAAAAAGATATAGCATAACGAAAAACTTTAACCAAAAAACTTAACCACAAACTTTAACTGGACACACGTACGTACGTACGTAGGCCAAAGTGCCGACTACATCGCACCTTCCGCAAGCGGGCGCGAAAAAAACTTTAAACAAACATTTTGTAATTTGACCTCGACATTGGGCACAGAGGCCGCACGGGAGGGGGGTAGAATGAAAATATAGGTGATGATAAACACCCATGTGAAGTTTCAAGGTAATGGGCAAAGCAGTTGCAGAGACATAGTATAACGAAAAACTTTAACCAAAAAAACTTAACCAAAAACTTTAACCAAACAACTTAACCAAAAATGTCAAAGTAATTTGACCTTGACATTGGGCACAGGGGCCGCACGGGAGGGGTGTACAATGAAAATATAGATGATGAAAGACACCCATGTGAAGTTTCAAGGTAATGGGCAAAGCAGTTGCAGAGATATAGTATAACGAAAAACTTTAACCAGAAAACTTAACCAAAAAACTTAACCAAAAACTTTAACCAAAAAACTTAACCAAAAACTTCAAAGGAATTTGACCTTGACATTGGGCACATGGGCCGCACGGGAAGGGGGTAGAATGAAAATATTGTCACGGGTTTGGGTAGCGTGGGCCGTGACTGATTTAAGGGGCCTAGTAAGATGGGAACAACAATTAGGTGTATAACTACATGTATATTTTATTTACATACATAATGTTTACAATTTCAAGTCAATAATAAACGAGGTTGTGCGGACCTATCCCTCTCTAATAGATGGTATGATTCTGGGCTGAGGGGATCTTTGTTGAAACTCGAATAAATTACCGACAGGCAGAGACAACTAGAGATGATGTTTCTCTAAATGTGTAACCAAGGAAATATCTCCTTTAATTGAGGTTGCAAGAGGAGTCTATATATACTCCATCACTGATCAGGATTTATACCGTTCTAAGGGAAATAACTCCCTACATCAAACAGCTTTCCAGACTTAGATGTGGGAGCTACGATACATAGGGGAACTCACTCCTCCTATCTTAATATTCTCACATCAAGGGAGGTAACCTTCACCTCTCTAAGAGACACTTGTTGCTCTAGTAGCCAAATAACTAGCCATCATAGGATAGGGGTAATCACGGTGGTTGGGATAACAAGAGGGAGGGTTATTAATAAAAATCCACACTTTCCCCAAAAACCCACAAGGATTGACTATGTGTAAAGTACACTCATCCTAACAATACCCACCTATATTAGTCAAAGTTAGATGTGACTTAATGTAAGTCAGATAATATAATTAAGTAGATTTAGAACAATAAACTTCTTAGTGCATAAATATATTAAATCAGAGAATAGCCTCTGAATATAACTGTCCTCTGCTCTGCCGGCGCCCAGAATCATCTCATTTGAATGTGCGCGGGTATTTATACCCTTAGGGTTGACACTAGCAATAGTGAAATCAACCTTACGCGCCCATAACAACAATGGGATTCTTACAGTTTCTCCGGATACAGTGGGAAATAAGTTCCCTTAAGTTCACTATTTTCAATGAAAGTTGTTTTATAAATAACACAACTACGACTAATAGTCATCTTTGAACACAATTGCCATATCGGCATCGTTCATAATACATTAAATTTGAGTCTATTGGGGTTTATTTCGGGCGGACTGAGATGTGAAGGTTGCGCTGTGTCAGAAACGCTGACCTACTGAACTTTGGCATATGACGTATTTTCCGGAAGTGATCTAGCGCATGCGCAATGGTCACTATGGTTGGTTGGGGATATCCTCAGAAAACACGCTGAAATTCCATAATTAAATCGACATTTAAGTCACTTTCCTGCATTGACACTCTATGCGGATCAAGCAGAAAGTTTACAGGTAAACTACTTATTATAACTGGATCGAATTAGCGATCGCTACTACGTAATATTATCCAATAGACCTAGTTGTATATCATTGATATTTACAATGGGAAATTACCGAACTTCGGCGAAAACCAATAGTCGGATGCCATTGTGATCACTGTATAGCAGGCCGGTACATTACAATATAGATGATGATAAACACCCATGTGAAGTTTCAAGGTAATGGGCAAAGCTGTGCAGAGATATAGTATAACGAAAAACGTTAACCAAAAAACGTTAACCAAAAACTTTAACCAAAGAACTTAACCAAAAACTTCAAAGTAATTTGAACTTGACATTGGGCACATGGGCCGCACGGGAGGGGGGTAAAATAAAAAGATAGATGATGATAAACACCCATGTGAAGTTTCAACGTAATGGGCAAAGCAGTTGCAGAGATATAGTATAACGAAAAACTTTAACCAAAAAACTTAACCAAAAAACTGAACCAAAAACTTTAACCAAAGAACTTTAACCAAAGAACGTACGTACGTACGCCAAAGTGCCGACTATATCGCGCTTTCCGCAAGCGGGCGCGACAAAAACTGTCATGTTAGTGATTTATACGTTAACAACCCTTAGAATGCGGGAAACGAAAATCGTCGTCTACTGTTGTTTCATATTTTGTCATCAAAACAAACATGGTGTGTCAGCACCTTAGCATTATTTCCATTGGATACATGCATAAACTATAAACTATATTATTATTTGAAAAAAAAATTAAGCATACACATTAACAAGAGCTGTAGGAGAACAGCATAGCTCGACTACGAGGGTTGTCGATGTACACATAGCTTGACAAATAAGGTGGCCGCGGCCTGCATAAAAACCTTAACCAAGGTTGACTAAAAACCTTAACCAAGGGAAATTAAGTAAGTAATTCAAGGTTAAATGTAGGTCAATATGGCCGTGGCCTGCACAAAAACCTTAACCAAGGTTGACTAAAAACCTTAACGAAGGGAAATTAAGTAAGTAATTCTAGGTTAAATGTAGGTCAATGTCAGACATAGGTCAGGGGTTATTGATGTACATCACTAGGAGATGAAGTTTTCCAAGTATGATTGCTGTAGGCCCAGGAATATTCCATATACTAGCTTGACTAAAAACCTTAACCAAGGGGAAATAAGAAAGTAATCAAAGGATAAAAGTAGGTCAAGGTCAAATATAGGTCAGGGATTATTGATGTACATCAATAGGAGATGAAGTTGTCCAAGTATGGTTGGTGTAGGGCCAGGAGTATTGCATCTACAAGCTTGACTAAAAACCGTAACCAAGGAGAATTAAGTAAGTAATTCAAGAGGAAATGTAGGTCAAGGTCAAATATAGATCAGGGGTTATTGATGTACATCCCTATGAGAAAAGGTTGTCCAAGTATGGTGTTAGTATGCACAATAGTATTACATGTACAAGCTTGACTAAAAACCTTAACCAAGGGAAATTAACTAAGTAATTCAAAGTTAAATGTAGGTCAATGTCAAATATTGGTCAGTGGTTGTTGATGTACATCACTAGGAGATGAAATTGTCCAAGTATGGTGGGTGTAGGGCCAGGAATATTCCATATACAAGCTAGACTAAAAACGTTAAACAAGGGGAATTAACTAAGTAATTGAAGAGGAAATGTAGGTCAATGTCAAATATAGATCAGGGATTTTTGATGTACATCCCTATGAGAAAAGGTTGTCCAAGTATGGTGTATGTATGCACAATAGTATTCCATGTACAAGCTTGACTAAAAACCTTAACCAAGGTTGACTAAAAACCTTAACCAAGGGGAATTAACCATGTAATTCAAGGTTAAATGTAGGTCAAGGTCAAATATAGGTCAGGGGTTGTTGATGTACATCACTAGGAGATGAAGTTGTCCAAGTATGGTGGATGTAGGGCCAGGAGTATTCCATATACAAGGTCGACTTAAAACCTTAACCAAGGGGAATTAACTAAGTAATTCAAGAGGAAATGTAGGTCAAGGTCAAATATAAATCAGGGGTTACTGATGTACATCCCTATGAAAAAAGGTTGTCCAAGTATGGTGTCTGTATGCACAATAGTATTTCATGTACAAGCTTGACTATAAACCTTAACCAAGGGGAATTAACTAAGTAATTCTAGGTTAAATGTAGGTGAAGGTCAATTATATGTCAGTGGTTGTTGATGTATACTGAGCAAAACTAGAAACGTCCCTCCATGTTTAAGGAAAGATTCATCAAAAACCAAAAGGGTTACTTTTAAAAATCAAAATGGAAAAACAAGTTAATTCATTTCTGTATCAAAGCCAATAAATTGCATTTGGATATCTTGTTAAATATTCGAGAGATAACCGGCCAAGGGCGGTAGGGGTCAAAATCAAAAATCACAAAAACTCAGAAATGTGTTACTTAATGTTTAGAGATGGAATTTCAATAAGTAATGTGGCAAATTCAGTAAATCTCGTTAGTACCGAGTGTGGCCACCATTTGCATGAATGCATGCAATGATCCTACGCCGCATCGACGTGACGTAACGCAATACCAGTGCGTTGGGCAAATTCCTCCATTCCCGTTGTAACGCCCGTGTAAGATCGCGAACATTGTCAATCTGATGGTTAGCTCGTGCTTTGCGGCCCAGCTCATCCCATATGTGCTCAATGGGATTGAGATCCGGGGAGACCGCGGGCCATGGCATGACGTCGACGTTGTTTTGCTGTAAGTATTGAGTGGTGACCCAGGCTACGTGAGGGCGGGCATTGTCGTGCATCAATGTCACACCAGGACCATGCTGACGGATAAATGGTAAGGCATGTGCATTTAGCACATCTGCAACATAACGTTGTGCATTGATGTTGCCCTGTACAACAACCAAATCTGTCTTCCGGTTTCCCATGATCCCACCCACCAGACCATTACGCTCCCTCCCCCAAACCTGTTCTTCTCAACAATGCAACAATCGGTGAATCTTTCATTTTTACGCCTGTATACCCGTAATCTTCCGTCAGCATGACTAACTGTGAACCGAGATTCATCGTGAACAAAACTCGGTTCCAGTCAGCCCTTCTCCAGTTCAGATGACGTCGCGCTCATAACAGTCTGGCAGCACGGTGACGTTGGGTCATTATCTGACCAGTGTACGGGCGGCGTGCCGGATTGGTTGGGCGTTACGACGTAACCGGTTGCGAATGGTCTGCCCTGAGACACCGTATCGCCTAGCAGTGACTGTGGCTGCCAATCGACGTTGACGTAAGTACGTCAACGTAATGTAACGATCGGCTCTAGCCGTCGTTACACGAGGCCTACCAGGTCGCTGCCGGTCGTGAACAGCCCCAGTCTGCTGGTACCGGGCTGCAAGACGATCAATCGTCTTCCGACAGCAACCAAACCGAGGCGCGACCGCCCTGGCGGCCATCCCACCCGCAAGCATCCCAATTGCCTGATTTCGCTCGTTTTCGGAAAGCCGTGGCATATCGAAAACAGTGAAAAATTAAAAAAGTTTTTTAATTTTCCGAATAGCCCCTATCGCATGAATGGTACGACATGAACTGAATCACCTTATCGATGACAAGTATAGCGTGCACGTGCAAAAAGTGGAAATCAACGTTCCGGTCACTGGCCGCTATGTAAACCGTGTGTATCGGCTAAACTCTACACGATCGTATTCTGAATATCGCCACGGTTTAAAATACATGTACTTGAACATGTGGTACACACATAGACAGAGCTACACCGGCTATAAAACAGGGACGTTTCTAGTTTTGTTGAGTATACATCACTAGGAGATGAAGTTGTCCAAGTATGGTGGATATAGGGCCAGGAATATTCCACATACAAGCTTGACTAAAAACCTTAACCAAGGGGAATCAACTAAGTAATTCTAGGTTAAATGTAGGTGAAGGTCAAGTATAGGTCAGTGGTTGTTGATGTACATCACTAGGAGATGAAGTTGTCCAAGTATGGTGGATATAGGGCCAGGAATATTCCACATACAAGCTTGACTAAAAACCTTAACCAAGGGGAATTAACTAAGTAATTCAAGGTTAAATGTAGGTGAAGGTCAAATATAGGTCAGTGGTTGTTGATGTACATCACTAGGAGATAAAGTTGTCCAAGTATGGTGGGTGTAGGGCCAGGAATATTCCATATACAAGCTTGACTAAAAACCTTAACCAAGGGGAATTAACTAAGTAATTCAAGAGGAAATGTAGGTCAAGGTCAAATATAGATCAGGGTTTATTGATGTACATCCCTATGAGAAAAGGTTGTCCAAGTATGGTGTCTGTAGGCACACTAGTATTCCATGTACAAGCTTGACTAAAAACCTTAACCAAGGTTGACTAAAAACCTTAACCAAGGGGAATTAAGTATGTAATTCAAGGTTAAATGTAGGTCAAGGTCAAATATAGGTCAGGGGTTGTTGATGTACATCACTAGGAGATGAAGTTGTTCAAGTATGGTGGGTGTAGGGCCAGGAGTATTCCATATACAAGCTTGACTACAAACCTTAACATAGGGGAATTAACTAAGTAATTCGAGAGGAAATGTAGGTCAAGGTCAAATATAGATCAGGGGTTATTGATGTACATCGCTATGAGAAAAGGTTGTCCAAGTATGGTGTCTGTAGGCACACTAGTATTCGTGTACAAGCTTGACTAAAAAAACCTTAACCAAGGTTGACTAAAAACCTTAACCAAGGGGAATTAATTGTAGTAATTCAAGGTTAAATGTAGGTCAAGGTCAAATATAGGTCTGGGGTTGTTGATGTATATCACTAGGAGATGAAGTTGTTCAAGTATGGTGGGTGTAGGGCCAGGAGTATTCCATATACAAGCTTGACTAAAAACCTTAACCTAGGGGAATTAACTAAGTAATTCAAGAGGAAATGTAGGTCAAGGTCAAATATAGATCAGGGGTTATTGATGTACATCGCTATGAGAAAAGGTTGTCCAAGTATGGTGTCTGTATGCACAATAGTATTCCATGTACAAGCTTGACTATAAACCTTAACCAAGGTTGACTAAAAACCTTAACCAAGGGGAATTAACTAAGTAATTCAAGAGGAAATGTAGGTCAAGGTCAAATATAGATCAGGGGTTATTGATGTACATCACTAGGAGATGAAGTTGTGCAAGTATGGTGGGTGTAGGGCCAGTAGTATTCCATATACAAGGTTGATTTAAAACCTTAACCAAGGCGTGACGATGACGGTGACGCCGACACAGACGCCGACGCCGGGGTGACAACATAAGCTCTACTTATTCTTCGAATAGTCGAGCTAAAAATCAGACGTTAACAATTAATTCAGCATTGTAACGGTTAATGTAGCAATATATAATGGCACATATTACATTTAGGATGAAACCAGAAAATGGATATTGTCTGATTGTGCAATTGAAATGCTTGCAACCAGCCATCGAACATGCTGTTCTATACTCCGATTCAGCACAGAACAACACAGGAATCAGTATGTCGCAGCTTGTTTGCTACATATAGAGAAGACTTCAACACATATTGATAGAACAGAACAGTTCCTTGAGTCTAGTCACATACACATGAAGTGTGATTCAATGCATTCTGCAATGGAACATGCGAAATGAAGCACTTCAATTTTTATTCCAAGTCACTGGGATACTATTATATGTGGCAAGCAGTAAAGACATAGACATAGTTATTCCAATGCGGTTCAGCAGCGTATGACCTTCAGTTGCAAACAAATCGGTTTTGGTGATCTGGTAGACATACATGGTAATAAGGGGAACTGGGTGAAGCATAATGTCCTAAAGTTTCAAAAGACTACCGAGAATCACATTAATTTCAAATATAGCTATGATGATGGATTTAAAACAATAGCTGTAACAAAACTGCTAAAAGGGAACACTAGTCTTACCAATTTAACTTACAACTATAGTTCAAAATGTCTGGTTTCAAATTAGAAAAGGACATGCATTGCGTCTTTATGTCACTCTATGAAAATGCCTTTACAATTATCACCCATTTCACAAATCCCATAAGCCCTATTTCTCCAGTCACAGCCAGAAATGTGAGGCGTTCCGTCGTCTTGAAGGTGTGAACATTTTCAGCTTCTTAAATCATCTCGGCTGTATCCTCATGTTTTCATACTCGGTCATCGATGTATCTGTATCAACATAAAACATACAGGACGTTTACACATTATCCACATGTTCACAGTATTGTCTTCACGTGATTTGAAACAAGACAACTAACTGTTGAGTGTCCACTCAGCGACGTTGGCTAACACCGTCATAAGACATACATGTAGGTAAATGTTACTGTTTGTATATTGGAGTTAAATTCATGTTACGATTAGCGACTGCAGAATTCAGTTGCTTAAACATTAACTATGTGAATAATAATATATGTTTAGTTAGCCTAGATTCCTTGTATTCTCCCTACCCCATGGGGTACATGACATGTGTATGTTTCATTCACCAACACGCTAACTGGCTAAGAGTAAGTTATATATCCTGCACCATTTGCATATCAAAAGAGCCTGATACAACCGTGCGTCTCTTATAATTAAATTACACTTCACTAAATGATTATATCGGTATAGCGGGCAATTTTTTAAACTGGTGGAATAGTTACACAATTATACACTTATTTAATTCATATGAAAATTGCAAATGAAGACGCCCATTATGTATCCCTGGACATAGTGTTACCAATTAGATGAACCATGCATGCGTCTAATTCGTTAGAAAACATGTATGATTTCGAAATACAAGCCAGACAAACATTATTTAACACATAGCAATGAAATTAACGTAACGTAACAATTGAATTGACTGGTGTTTCCGCGTAAATGACGCTGACGTTCCAGTGCAGAAACATATTTTTCTTCACATTGTACATCATTCCAGATGATGGGTGAGAAACATAGTCAATAACATGACTGAGACGGGGATATTGTGCTCGGCAGAGTCTCGCCTGAGGCATCATCTCGCTGCTCTACTGGGATCCCCCTGTATCAGTCTGAACCCTGCCATAGATTATATTAATGCTATCTGCTTCGATTTAACGGCGGTACTGGCTCGCTGACCTTGCAAGCCGTGTTCATGAAGCACATTTCCGAAATAGTTTAAATTTTGAAGTTTAAGTTGTATTAATTCAGTCGAAATGACCCGTAAAGAAGGTTACAGATGTCTGCTGCCAATTTCGCAGCCTAATTTTTCTCTGCAACCTATGCACCATGTACTATTTTGTGTTTTCTGTCTCTTGGGGTGTATAGTTTACTTCAATTTACCCATTTCCTGTTCCTTAGCCAGTTGGGCGTTTTTCAGCTTTCTCCTCAGTCGCTGTGTGTTCGCCTCGGCCAGATTAATATTTCCCTTTATCTGCTCCAGGTTTCCATTGTCGACACTCAATTCGGTAATCCCGACTCTGTGGTCTGGAAAACATAAACACAAAAACAAAATTATGTTTTAATTGGAAAAAAAATAGTGTCGTCAAATATAAAATATATTCGGTTGAGCCTTAGACAGCTTCATTGTGGCGAGCTTTAGCGAGCGCCAATAAAGTTATCGGGTGAAACCGATACGGCACTTCATGAATGTTAGGTTATTTCAGATATAAACAACATTTATTCAACCCCCTGTATTATGCTACATGGAGCAATGGCTGCGGTATAAACTTATTTACTATGCAGGTGTATTGTTCTACAACATATTGTTCCATAAATATAGACATTTCGTTTTGGTGTTCAGTCCCATTGTGTCAACCCATCGGAAAACATATCACACATTACCAGCCCATTCATTGTTGAATCAAACATGGTTACCATAAATTTAAATAAATTTGCCAATCATAATTTGATAAGGTCTTATCCTGCTATAGTTTTACAACCATTTGGGATACATACCGCATATTAAGACATATACCATTTGGAGGAGGTATTGGATAATATTATAGAGGTTTGCAATACTATTTATTCAACATGGATTGTTTTTTATACGGACGTTTGGAAAACGGGACGTATTATGTCTTAGCCTTGGCAGGTCGGGCGGTCACAGATTGTCCACGCAATCAGTAGAGTTTTACTTCACGTAAACGAATTTGGTATACACGTATATCACAACAAGTCCAAGAACTATATTGATTTTCAAAATAATTTGATGTCTTATCCCCCTTTGGCGGCCATTTTTAATTGTCGTACTCTGTATCCATGTCCAAGCAATAACTCGATTACTACCCGACGGATCATAACCACATTTATGTTCAAAATTAGAAAAAAAAAACAATTTGATTATTTATCTCCCAGTGGGGTTGCCCTATTTAATTGTCGCACTCTGTATTATTGTCCGCGTAATAACTCAAGTGCTATTTGACGGATCATAACCAAATTTGGTATACATGTATTGGTTTTCAGTGAGCCATCTCCTCTTCTTGACTGGGTCTACCTCGACCGGCGTATGTTGCACATATTTTCCCTGTCAATAGTGACCGTTCTTGGTTTGTCTTGCGTTTGTGTCTCGGAGATGCTAAGCCCGTTTTAAGCCACCACTGGTCGTGTTTCCCCACTGACGGTTCCAAGTCGGTGCCCGTACCTTGTAGTGTGATTATATGAGGCACGCCATGTGATTTGTATTTAACATGTTTAAGAACATGTACGATTTTTCATGAAATTTATTTACAGAAACTGTGGTAATTTCTGTAACTATACGTTGAAAGATGACGAAATTTCTATAGCAGATGCGGCAATTTCGTTCCGTCAACTTTCGACGTCATTTACGAAAAATATGGTTAATTTTGTAAATAATTTTTATGAGATATCGCATATGTTGTTAGGTACAAAATCACAGAAAAGGCCACCCTCCACATTTTTTTCATTTGATGAACATCCATCAAATATTGCTTTTATTGCGAAACAACAATTTTCCTATGGGAATATAACATGGCACAAACAGGAGCTGGGGCCCAGTTCACTGAACTTCGTACGACTAAAATGTTCGTAAGTGCAAACTTAGGATCGCCTGAAAATTTCAATTAATGGATTTACAGATATTGAGCATAACTTGTATATGCGGCCTATGCTCAATAAATGTAAATCCAACAATCGTTTTCAAAAACACATATTTATTTTCTTAATTTTGCGCTTACGAACAATTTAGTCGTACAAAGTTTAGTGAAACGGGCCCCTGGAGTTTGATCTGGAGGTTAGTACTTCATACAACCCATTCGGTGAACACAGACGTTCTTGCTACCAATACGTATTTGGCGCCGTATAATAACATTTTCAACAAGCCGGTGAACATCATCTGCAACGATTCCTGACATCCGATATACCATTTTACCGTTATAACAGTAATATAATGGTATATGTGTTAATGATGTGGAATATATTGTTTATATTATATTTACATCAAAGGATGACGATGTAGATGCCAAAAACGTCTGTCACGTGTTGCATCGGTAACATTTTGTTATTGCAGAAAATCCTATATTTCGAAGATGGATAACGACAATTCCACGGAATGTTTATATATAAACGCGACATTACTGTTTTCAGTTACATCAGTGGGCTACTTACGGTAACTGTCACCATTTTGCTGATTTCCTATTTAGTAGAAGCTATGCCAAGTTGTCCCATGTTATCCGAGTGATGTACATGGCCAGCTAAAGTCACATGCCCCGAACACAGTAGTGATATGTCACGTAAAACGTTTAGTTGTGAAAATGACGTTACGTTCAATGGTAGCAACACCGTGCGTAAAGTCACTACATACACAATGGATGTGGTACACGGTACGATTAATGGACTTATCCGACTTACCTTGCATTGTTAATTCTTCGTAAGTCGAGGCGTTCTCGTGTCGTCTCGGCTCCAGTGATTCATACGGCCCTGCTCCGCTGAAACGGAATTCCGCCAATAGAAGTAACAGCAATGAATACCTTGCCGTGTTTACGGGTTTATGTTAGTTGCTGTAATGCTATCTAACTAAAGCTTCGTGAGACAACATTTCTATTAGACCATGTGTCATAATGTGAAAGCCAACAATAACCAACATAAATATTTCCGAGTACATGTGCACTGTCTGCTGTCCCAATATAACTCTCTAATCATGTGTCCTGGCGTGTCCATATGTGATGTTGAATGCGCGTCTGTGCGTTTGCCATTTCAATGGCCCACCGTGTTAGCTTCCATTAATATAGGCTCGTTGGTCAGTATTCTCTTAGAATATTGCCTCTGTGTCGAGCGAACCTTCAGACCAGGATATTATCCGCCTATTCTGATCAGCTGTTTCATTGTTCGCCATTCGATCGGGGAAATACTTATTTCAGGTGTCCACCCAGTCGGCTACTCGGGTGGTTATTATGGCGCATCATGATCTATACTAGGAAAGTGTGGATGTGACTCGAGATACGGGGCTCATGATTAAATGTGTGATCAGTGTAGTGTTATGACGATGCCTCCATGCAGTCGGACCAGGGTATACGCTATTACAGTCCGTGGAACGCCCATAATTATTCTAACAAGCAACTTTCCATTATCAGGAAGGCGCTAGAAGATCAACGTGCTGAATATACACACATGCCATAAGTCCCATGTGTCCAGTCACGGTAACAGATGACCTAGACACGATACTGACCGACCAGAAACCCCTGACTTATACTTACCTTCCTCCCCACGCATTGTCAGACTGGGCTGTCTCTGAAATGGAAAAGTATAGAACGAATGTCAGGCTTAATCAATATATCGCTGAAATGTACGTCCTTAGCTGCTCCTAATAGTTTCAATATTTCCCAATAAAAATATAATTTGAACATGATATTTTACGAGAATCGCCGATGCTGTCAAAAATGTTATCAAGTAACGAGCTCCGTATTGACATAATACGTACCGACTGATAACATAATGTCACATCAGGCATTTAACTGATACGAATATCCGGTTTACAACGAATTTAAAAATGACGATTCATTGGTCGAACGAGGTCACATGACGTTTCCGAATGACGTCAGTTCAATGGCACAACATAACCAAGTCAGGTTTATTTTCAAAGATACCTACGTCACCATTGCTCCTTCTGTAGCGTAAAACATTACCAGACAAATAGAACACCATGCTTAGCCTAGTATATTTTGATATCGAGTTTATTATACTAGACTCGAAAACGGTAGGAATTCCACGGCGAGCTTCGCAGTTCCTACACTTGAAGATACATAAACTGGAAAACTCGTTCGTAGAACACGGCAGCCCCACCTACCGTTTTCAGGAAATGACGCAAAATTGCAACATTCCAAGTAGAATCTGAGGGCGATTACCTTTGCTCAGTGACACACCATAAAGAAGCTACATTCCAAGTACCAAGCCGCCAGCTATAATATGGTTTAAAGTTTTGCGCATCTACATATTACGTATACGGAATCTACATAACTAGGGTGGAGCCTGCAGCTATTGTGGTTGAAAGGTTTGACGAATTACAAGACAACATTGAAACAATTCTAAGTCTCAAAAGATGACATAATCCATTTGTGACCCGGATATGGGTAGCTTGTCCGTGCTCGATTTGGTTATTCGTTTTCAGTCAATATATAGTTGGAAAATGCACAGCTCAGGTCAGTACCTGATAAATGGGGGTTTCAACATACCAGAAACATTCAGCTCATCGTATGTTGTGCTAGTCGTCACACGTGTGGAGGTCAACGACTCGTACGGTGAGATGGCGGCTTGGCTGAAACAGAATAAAGAATACGTGTGATATACGACATGTATATAGGATGTGTGATATATTACACGTACATAGGATGTAAGATATATTACACGTATATAGGATGTAAGATATATTATATTACACGTATATAGGATGTAAGATATATTATATTACACGTATATAGGATGTAACATATATTACACGTATATAGGATGTGTGACATACTACATGTATATGGATGTATTATATTATTACATGTATTTTGGATGTGTGATATATTACACGTAGATCGGATGTGTGATTTAATACATGCGTATTAGACGTGTGGTATAATACATGTATTTAGATCTGTGATATACTACATGTCTATAGGATGTGTGATATACTACATGTATAGTGGATGTGTGATATACTACATGTATATAGGATGTATTATATATTACATGTATTTTGGATGTGTGATATATTACACGTAGATCGGATGTGTGATTTAATACATGCGTATTAGATGTGTGGTATAATACATGTTTATAGGATGTGTGATATACTACATGTATAGTGGATGTGTGATATAATACATGTATACTGGATGTGATATACTACATGTATACTGGATGTGATATACTACATGTATACTGAATGTGATATACTACATGTATATTGGATGTGATATACTACATGTATAGTGGATGTGATATATATACTACATGTATACTGGATGTGATATACTACATGATATTTTGATGTGATATATTTACTATATATATATACTGGATGTGTGATATCTACATGTATACTGGATGATGATATACTAACTGTATACTGGATGTGATATACTACATGTATACTGGATGTGATATACTACATGTATATCTGGATGTGATATATATACTACATGTATACTGGATGTGATATACTGTGATATATATACTACATGTATACTGGATGTGATATACTACATGTATACTGGATGTGATATATATACTACATGTATACTGGATGTGATATACTACATGTATACTGGATGTGATATACTACATGTATATTGGATGTGATATACTACATGTATACTGGATGTGATATACTACATGTATACTGGATGTGATATACTACATGTATACTGGATGTGTGATATACTACATGTATACTGGATGTGATATACTACATGTGTAGTGGATGTGATATACTACATGTATACTGGATGTGATATACTACATGTATATTGGATGTGATATACTACATGTGTAGTGGATGTGATATACTACATGTATACTGGATGTGATATACTACATGTATATTGGATGTGTGATATACTACATGTATGCTGGATGTGTAATATACTACATGTATACTGGATGTGATATACTACATGTATACTGGATGTGTATATACTACATGTATACTGGATGTGTAATATTATACATGGACTATGTATACTGGATGTGATATACCTACATGTATACTGGATGTGATATACTACATGTATAGTGGATGTGATATACTCATGTACTGGTGGATGTGATATACTACATGTATACTGGATGTGATATACTACATGTATAGTGGATGTGATATACTACATGTATACTGGATGTGATATACTATATCTATAGTGGATGTGTGATATACTACATGTATGGACTGATGTGATATACTACATGTATACTGGGATGTGATACTACATGTATACTGGATGTGATATACTACATGTATACTGGACTGGATGATGATACTACATGTATATTTGATGTGATATACTACATGTATACTGGATGTGATATACTACATGTATACTTGATGTGATATACTACATGTATACTGGATTGATATACTAACATACACGTATACTGGATGTGATATACTACATGTATACTGGATGTGATATACTACATGTATACTGGATGTGATATACTACATGTATATTTGATGTGATATACTACATGTATACTGATGATGATCATACATGAATACACTGGATGTGATATACTACATGTATACTGGATGTGATATACTACATGTATACTGGATGTGATATACTACATGTATAGTGGATGTGATATATATACTACATGTATACTGTATGTGATATACTACATGTATATTTGATGTGAGATATACTACATGTATACTGGATGTGATTATACTACATGTATACTGGATGTGTGTGTGATATACTGCATGTATACCTGGATGTGATACTACATGTATACTGGATGTGATATAACTACATGTATAACTGGTATGTGATACTACACATGTATACTGGATGTGATATACTACATGTATACTGGATGTGATATACTACATGTATATTGGATGTGTGATATACTACATGTATACTGGATGTGTAATATACTACATGTATACTGGATGTGATATACTACATGTATACTGGATGTGTAATATACTACATGTATACTGGATGTGATATACTACATGTATACTGGATGTGATATACTACATGTATAGTGGATGTGATATACTACATGTATACTGGATGTGATATACTACATGTATACTGGATGTGATATACTACATGTATAGTGGATGTGATATACTATATCTATAGTGGATGTGTGATATACTACATGTATACTGGATGTGATATACTACATGTATAGTGGATGTGTGATATACTACATGTATACTGGATGTGATATACTACATGTATACTGGATGTGATATACTACATGTTTACTGGATGTGATATACTACATGTATATTGGATGTGTGATATACTACATGTATACTGGATGTGATATACTACATGTATACTGGATGTGATATACTACATGTTTACTGGATGTGATATACTACATGTATAGTGGATGGTGATATACTACATCTATAAGGATGTATGATGTGTGATACTAAATAAAATAAATACTGGATGTGATATACTACATGTAATACTGGATGATGATATCTAACATGTATACTGGATGTGATATACTAACATGTTTACTGGATGTGATATACTACATGTATAGTGGATGGGTGATATACTACATCTATAAGGATGTATGATGTGTGATATACTAAATATATACTGGATGTTATATACTACATGTATACTGGATGTGATATACTACATGTATAGTGAATGTGATATACTACATGTATAGTGGATGTTATATACTACATGTATAAACGGATGTGATATACTACATGTATAGTGGATGGGTGATATACTACATCTATAAGGATGTATGATGTGTGATATACTAAATATATACTGGATGTTAGTATACTACATGTATACTGGATGTGATATACTACATGTATAGTGAATGTGATATACTACATGTATAGTGGATGCTATATACTACATGTATACTGGATGTGATATACTACATGTATAGTGGATGGGTGATATACTACATCTATAAGGATGTATGATGTGTGATATACTAAATATATACTGGATGTTATACTACACATGTTATACTGGATGTGATATACTACATGAATATGAATGTGATATACTTACAATGTATACTGTATGTGATATACTACATGTATACTGGATGTTGATATACTACATGTATAGTGAATGTGATATACTAACATGTATAGTGGATGTAATATACTACATGTATACGGATGTGATTATACTACATGTATACTGGATGGGTGATATACTACATGTATAGTGGATGTGATATACTACATGTATAGTGGATGCGATATACTACATGTATACTGGATGTGATATACTACATGTGTACTGGATGTGATATACTACATGTATACTGGATGTGATATAATACATGTATAGTGGATGTGATATACTACATGTATACTGGATGTGATATACTACATGTGTAGTGGATGTGATATACTACATGTATAGTGGATGTGATATACTACATGTATACTGGATGTGATATACTACATGTATACTGGATGTGATATACTACATGTACTGGATGTGATATCACTATGTATAGTGGAAGATGTGATATACTTACATGTATACTGGATGTGATATACTACATGTATACTGGATGTGATATACTACATGTATCTGGATGATGATATAAAATATGTATAGTGGATGTGATATACTACATGTACTGGATGTGATATACATATATGAATAGTGGAATGTGATGATACTACAATGTATACTGGATGTGATATACTACATGTATACTGGATGTGATATACTACATGTAAACTGGATGTATCTATACTACATGTATACCTGGATGTGATATACTACATGTATATTGGATGATGATTCTACAATGTATACTCGGATGTGATATTACACATGTATACTGGATGTGATATACTACATGTATATTGGATGTGATATTCTACATGTATACTGGATGTGATATACTACATGTATACTGGATGTGATATACTACATGTATACTGGATGTGATATACTACATGTATATTGGATGTGATATTCTACATGTATATTGGATGTGATATACTACATGTATACTGGATGTGATATACTACATGTATACTGGATGTGATATACTACATGTATATTGGATGTGATATTCTACATGTATACTGGCTGTATATACTACATGTATATTGGTATGATTAAATTCTACATGTATACTGGATGTGATATACTAACATGTATACTGGATGTGATATACTACATGTAATATTTTTGGATGTGATATACTACATGTATATTGGATGTGATATTCTACATGTATACTGGATGTGATATACTACAATGTATATTGGATGTGATATTCTAACATGTATATTGGATGTGATATACTACATGTATACTGGATGTGATATACTACATGTATACTGGATGTGATATACTACATGTATACTGGATGTGATATACTACATGTATATTGGATGTGATATACTACATGTATACTGGATGTGATATACTACATGTATACTGGATGTGATATACTACATGTATACTGGATGTGATATACTATATATATACTGATGTGATATACTACATGTAATACTGGATGGGATATACTACATGTATATTGGATGTGATATACTACATGTATACTGGATGTGATATACTACATGTGTGATATACTACATGTATACTGGATGTGACATACTACATGTATACTGGATGTGATATACTACATGTATACTGGATGTGATATACTACATGTATACTGGATGTGATATACTACATGCATATTGGATGCGATATTCTACATGTATATTGGATGTGTGATATACTACATGTATATTGCATGTGTGACAATCTACATGTATATAGGTTGTGTGATTTACTACATGTTTATAGGATGAGTGATATACTACATGTTTATAGGATGTGTGATATACTACATGTATATTGGATGCGTGATATACTACATGTATATAGGATGTGTGGTATACTACATGCATATAGGATGAGTGATATACTACAGGTATATAGGATGTGTGGTATACTGCATGTATATAGGATGTGTGATATACTACATGTATATTGGATGTGTGATACACTACATGTATATTGGATGTGTGATATTCTACATGTGTATTGGATGTTATTGGATGTGTGATATACTACATGTATATTGGATGTTATTGGATGTGTCATATACTACATGTATATTGGATGTATGATATACTACATGTATATTTCATGTGTGACAATCTACATGTATATTGGATGTGTGATATAGTACATGAAAATATTAGTATTATATACTACATGTATATAGGTTGTGTGACACAGTATTCAAATATATGGAAACTAACGATATTGGTAGCTCCAGATCAGCCAGTGCATCTGCAGTCTTATTAGGTACTCAACGGTTCGCCATTCCATCAATGAAACCCCCGTTATGCTTCTAACAAGCAATATATATCGCTATCAGGCTACAGGGCTGTGCTATTTGATCAGGAGCTACACTGGTCAAAAATCACATAAGCCAGTTATATCCACATATTGGTGTACTTACACTCCATGTTGTGCCGTGGACGCAGCCTGGACTTGAGACATTGCTGAAACACAAGTAGCACTTAGTGCACAGTTTTGCATATCGTTAGAATGGCATGTACATGTACGTGTATTTATCAGGGAACGAACTGTGTATTGGCCGAATGCGTACCTGTACTGACTGATACCATCTTTCATTTACCTGATACCAATATCCGGGTTACAACAAATTGAAAACTTAAATGTCATAGTTCTAACGTCGTCACAAGATGTTTCCAGATTATGACTCAGTAGAATTACGTGACGGATACAACTCCGTGTTATTTTCAAGATGAACAAGAAATGCGTCTGTCGAACGCGGATGCCACCTGCAGCATATTTGAGAAACTGTGACAAATTGGTTAACCGAAAAGTGTGACGGATGGACAGACGGACGTGCCACAAATAGTGAACAAGGGGCCATTTCCATTGTTCTAGATCAAAGCGATGGCCCCTTGTATAACAATAGAATAAGGGTCCATACGGAATAAATCAAAGGATTCTTTTGTGTTAGGCTCCGCCCCATGGCCCCTTGTACACCCTTGGTTGCTCGGACAGACGGACGGACGGTCCAAACACTATATGCCACCCGTTTCTTCGAAACCCGGTGGCATAAAAAACGCCAGAATTGCTCATGTGTAGCCAAAAAATGTTACTTGATAAATAGCATAGCGTGCTAGTGTATTTTGATATCAAATATATTAGACGCTATTTGGAAATGGTAGAAATTCCTCCGCGAGGCTCTGAATTGCTACGCGCTTCCTAGCATTGCCCGGTAAACTTGATATCAAATGACACGAGCCTGGAATTCTCTATAACATGCGCAGACTAGTCGATGGGTGGGTGGGATATACATGTTTTACACCTTCTAAGCTGTTGAGAAGACATGTTCAGAGTCATGATTGGCCAGAAATAAACTACAGGGTGGATTTACAAATAAGTCCCGCTTAAATTTTACTATATAATTGCTAAACAACTAGACTAATGACGTACATGATACTTCCGTAATGTTTTGATAATATCGTTACTTAAATTTCAGCACCCTTACAGAACTCCTCCTCTATACTTCTAACGTATACATCATATGCCACGTCTTAACATATGTTTTCCAATCTGTGATCTGGACAAGGTTCCAAGACCTGCCCAAACAATACCACTTTCATTATTATGTGGTGACGTCAGTTCATGCTTATGCAATATAAATTATCTGGTAACTTTACTACGACCATACATTGTACATTGGTATTAAGCAAGTTTCCAGTTATATATAGAAACATTTATCAACAAATGCATGCAGTCTTACTGACAGAAGCTTGCATGGGACGACATCCAATTGATATTCATGGGCATTATGTTACCAATTAGATGAACCATGCAGAGGTATAATACATGTGAACATATTTATGATTTAGAAATTCAAGCTAGAGAAAAACTATTATGTAACATATCAATTGCCGTTTGTACGTTGTTCTTATCATTAAGAATTCCGATACTTTAAGATTATCGAAAATGATCAACAATGACAACTACATAATTCATATTCATTGCATTCAATGACCCGTAAACATTACCACCTTGTCCAGCCTGATTTGATTGAGGACACCGGATTCCTGCTAAGTATAATTGAACAGCACGTCATTCTAGCCGAAAATAATGTTTAAGCACACATATAGGTGTGTGGGTCATGGTGAATGATGAAATGTGGATGTACTGGGCAATGATCATTAACAGGCAAACAGTTGTGGAAGGAAATCGTTAATGAAGGATTTAGTTGCATAACATTGCTACATCTGTTGTGTCATTAAATGGGTTGTGGTGAATTAAGCAAGAAGGAAGTTATGATCAAGTGTCCTTAACATATGACAAGTAGTTGTTGTGAATCTGCCCAGTCATTCCAGCCGTCAAAAAATTGGCCAATGCCACGAACGAGTTGCTTGTGGTGAGTGATACAAGTGGAAGTTGTGACAAATTATATCCATTGTATATCAGCACATGTATATAAACGAGTTGTTGAATAAAGAGGTATGCATTAAACACAAGAATTAACAGAAGTCCGAACTACAACATGACGGTGCCAGAGTGGTGACAGTAGTTCTAGTCTTCGAAAAAATAATAGCTAAACATGATAGGTATATCGTTAGGTTATTTTTGATTAAGGAAATAAGCTGTACATATCCAGTCACCACATATTGACATACGGCTGAAAAAATGGACGGTGACCTCGTGGCTCTACATAATATCGGCAGTTACATGTGTGTTACCTACCATGTTGATCATGGGCCGCCATAGTGTTGTCATACGTATGATCGCAGAAATGAAAGGTAAATGTTCTATAATTACCAAGCCTAGAATGATGCGAAACTATTTTGAATCTGACAGGTATTAAATGTTTAATGTCAAATTTAATTATTTGTCATATTCAAATCATAAATTAAGACACAAATGTTTTATGAATACATATAGTAAGATTATAGTGGCATACGCCGAAGAAATAATGAACTATACTGTTATATTTCCATTAAGTATCAAGTGCCAACACGAAATGAAATATATATTTACACGTGTTTTAGCGAGCGTCTGTGTTGTCGTTGTTATTTAAGGAAACATGGACTGCACTCACCTGTACTTGTTCTTCTTACCTGTGGAATTGACAAAACAACATGGATGTGTGTTACAATTAACATATATATAGGATGTATAATTGACGACATGTATATTGGATGTGTGATATACTACCTGTATATAGGATGTATTACATATTAAATGTATATAGGATGTATGATAAATGGGATACACTACAAGTATATAGGATGTGTGATATACGTCATTCATATTGGATGTGTGATATACCATATGTATATTGGATGTGTGATACACTACATGTATATATGATGTATGATTGACTACATGTATATATAATTATGATATACTACATGTATATATTATGTGTGATATACTACATGTATAAATGATGTGTGATATACAACGTGTATATAGGATATATGATATATTACGTGTATATAAGATGTGTGATATACTACATGTATAGAGGATGTATGATATGCTACATCTATACAGGAGGTATGAAACAGAAACACTATATACTTTCTAAACAACGAGTGACGTCCATGATGCTTCGGCAATTAATTATCACCATCCTTATCGCTAAAAGCCACTCGTTGTTTATTACACTACATTTCAGAGTTGTTACTTGTCATCTCTCAAATCCCGGACTGATTTTGTATTTTAGGATTTTTCAGAAGTTGTACAATAACTCCGCCTCTGTACATCTGAAATAGAGATCATCATTGCCACATCTCAATGTGTTTTTACCAATCTGTGATCTGGGAAAGGCTTTCAGTATTATGTGGTGACGTCAGATCATGATTATTCATCATATCTGGTAACTTTACTACGACCATACATTGGTGTTATAGTCTATACTGTTATGTAGATTTTTAGAGCACAAATAACAAAACTGGGGCTGGTTCCATTTTTTTCGACAATTCCTTTGGCTGCAATCACTCAACATATGGCCAAAGGTGTCGCTTAAATAAAATATATACCCTATACAAACTTGTATCAGGCAAGTGTAGAAGCAATGTCGAAAAGGCAGTATTTTTTCGGCATTAAAACACCATGTGCACATGTTCAGTATGTGTAGACGGTGTGTGTAAAATGTCAGATTGATTGTCAAAACACAGTTTGAGAGGTTGAATACACTCTATACCTAATACAGAATTGTATTATATGCGGGAAACTAGAAAAATTGCCACGTTGAATGGTCATTATCATTATTTACAATCACCATAATTATGGTCTTAAAATGTCACAACTTCTGTGTCAATATACAAGTATTTAGTGCCTTGATTGCCCCCATTGCGTTTCACTAGTTGAAATTAACATATTATGACTTGACAAAGCTAGAGACATGTAGACCTACGCATCTAGGTCTGCATTATGGTGTGCCACAAAGGCAAGCCAATGGCTAATGCCTTCATATCATTGATTCTCGCAGAAAACTAATATGCTCTCAGTCGGATTGAACATGAATACTGAGGCATGTTATTTGGCCAGAAACGGTTTCGTTATGTGTACGGACTGACAGTTCAAGTGGAGTAAGATAACTTGCCTCTCACGTGCATGATATAAATAGTCTATTCATGTCGTCATAGATAATTTACTGCTGTGGAAGCAATATGGCCTGTCAATGAAACACGTTTCTGGCAAAAACATACTAGTTACTTATACGCTAACCCACGAGTCAGTAACATACATATATTTTAACGTTATTAAGGGTATAAATGCGCAGATGCATGAGTATTCGCGAACTTCAACGTCAGTGATCACGAATTGCAAGAAATTTGCAAACTTGACTCGTGGAAGATGCACAATTTATTTTGCTAGAAAAACGAGTCTAACGGGATAACTCAATTTCAGAACGCACTGTCTCCAGAAGATAGTGGCGTTATGGAAATACGGAGATAAGCTGAAAGGTTCTAAACACATAATTCCGACTCCACTCGAGTCTAAAATATTGGAAGCCGTGCACAATGGCCATCTCGGCATTCAGAAATGTCTTAGACGAGCGCTAGATATTATGATGAATTGGTAGGAAGATGTTCAATTGAAGATATAAACTGAAATGCCAGGGACAGACTCTGATATCACACTATGTACCAGACGACCACACATGACAAACTGTTGCTATAAACATTTCCACATGGAATGAAAATGAATTTCTGGTATCAATTAACAACAATAGTCACAAAGCATGAAATATGAAATGGCCATTGGACAATTGTAATGGATTTACAGCAAGCATGGTATACCAAGTACACATGTGTCAGATGAAGTCTGCAATTTGCCTATCAGGTATTTGCCGATTTTGAAAAATAAATTTCCTTAACACATGCTCTATGTAGCCAATGTTCAGTGGGTTAGCTGGGCGAACAGTAATCATTGTGAAACACTATTTCTAAAAAACAAAAGATGAATGAACAAACCTATATTTGGGTACACTGTAATATCGAAACTCCCATAACCGGCACGGAATGATCACCTGCACATTTATTGCTGGTTAACCTCTATTCAGTTTACTGACCATTGTGGGCAGATATTGCCAAGATTTTTTTTTGATTTGTGACAAGATCAGATCCAGTGATAAAAGCAGAGAAGCTTTAAAATTAAGAACATTGGCAACCAAGTTTGACTCCATAAAGACAGCAACTCGTTGAGACGAGTTCAGTCTGCTTGCAAAAAAACATATATTAAATTGTACAGACTGCAGATGGTGCATCGTATCGCCGTAACAGACGCTTTCTCATGACAGCAAGAGAGAATATGAATATTTACCTATGCAAAGCAAAGACATTCATATACACTTTATTGGATAAAATGGATGATTTGCCATATTTAATCTTCTTATTTTAACATGTTTAAAGGAAAACACATGTGCTGACCAAGATATCATTTGAAGAAACAGAACTATAAGCCACAACAATACGTATTGCATGTAAATACGTAATACAACAGTACGTAATACATGCAAATCCTTGAAGTGGCAATGTGTCTGGCACACTTATTTCCAGCGGTCATTTTGAAGATAATGGTGTCTGGTACTACAGTACAGGGCTTCTAAAATTTCAGAACGCCTATCGGTCCGGACGTAATTGTCGGCCGGAAGGAGCCGGTACGATCGATATTAGTGCTACCCCCCCCCCCCACCCCCCTCACCCTCTCATGCTTTGTAAACAACATTTTTTTTCTAATAAACATGTTTTGGCAGCATATGAGAATCGTCTCCTAAGACGAGTAGTATGTGTCATGTTGGGGACAGTTGCAATCTCGCGTTGGGGACACGTTACAATCCCGCGTTTTTTTTTATTACTGATGGTGAATACGTTTTGATCTTCGCAAGTCGCATAATATACAATAAGCCCGGTTTTGTCCGATCACGTCGTACATAATATGCACGTGCGGTTGTAATAATTATTGGCTGTGACGTGGTGGAGGGTGATACATCAAAGGTTACAAAGTCGTTCCGGACTGACCTTTGACCTTTAATACATGCCAAAGTGATGTCAATAGAGACACAAATTTACGACCAATTACTCAACACATATTTATCCATTTCGGGACTATATTAGGCATTGAATAAAATAGTACTTTATTTAGTAAGATTTGGCTCTGGAGTTTCGCACATAATTACTCCATAACTTTATGACATCGAAATTTAAAAGTCGGAGGTGCAGAATCCCCGAACAAAGATAAGGCAAAAACCGGCGAAGCGATGCAGTAACCAATAACACATATCGAAATATGTTTTTCCCCCAATAAACATGTATTGGCATGGCAGCACATAAGAATCTTCTCCTAAGACGACGATTATCATGTTTTTGTCAAACTATGTTCTTTTTGTACAGAGGTGTCTGTGCACATTTGTTCTACTTCTTAATAAAAGCATGTTTCAGCAGCACATGAGAATCGTCTCCTAAGACCATTATTACGTCTCCTGTTGGGGACATTTTACCATCTCGCGTTCTAGCGATATCGAGCATAGGTTGATCGTGCAAATGCGAAATATGATCACGAGCTTGCGAGACAAAAATACACGGTTCTATCGTATCCAATCTTGCTTTTTTGCAACTTCACCCACAGATGGAAGATCGCGTTTTGCTTCGCGATCTGCATCAACGCGCATGAGCAAAACTAACCCGAATGTTCTGTCTATAACACAGGGTAAGTCGCCCTGCGTTACCTGCATTTTATAATTCGGGTGACAACAAAATATATTTCCAAAAGCGGAAGGCTGGATGGCAAAAACGCGAGACGATTATCATATCTTTAGGAGACGATTCGCATGTTTTCGCAAGACGCAAAAAAGTGCGAAACGACAGCTCTAGAAAATGACAGACGTACCTTTGTCCTTTATCAAACAGTTTGCAAACTGTAGATCCCGATGAGCATGCTATTCACGAGCCGTCTCATCAGGATCTACGCCATTCGTACGTACTTTATTTATACCAACTAGATAGCCGCGGCCTACATGTCGCGCCTTGTGGCGAGGCATGGACACTAAACAAGAGGGCCATGATGGCCCTAATTCGCTCACCTGACTCCATGAACACCAGAGGAGAATGTGATATTGAGTTCATATGTTTTAAACAAAATAGTGCTATTTTTAGATGGCGGTCATCTTGGATTAAGCGATGACTCTCATTTTACCAAATCTGAAAATGCTTCACCCAAGGATCTTAACTTCCTATGAAGTTTGGCCAGCATCGGCCAGCATCGGCCATGTGGTTCCTGAGAAAAAGACGTTCAAAATCTCGAATAAATGGACCTTTTGGTGGCCATCATGGATGTTATAATCATCCGATTCCGACAAATCTTGCACAAGAGCAATCGCCTCATCCATACCTTCAATTTGATATATGACATGAGCATATTCGGTCCAAAATAAAATTTGACCCCACGGGCCACGCCCATTTTTGATAAAAGAAAGACATTTGGACATTTCGGCGGCCATCTTGGATGACATAGCAATCCGATTTCGACAGAAAATGTACCAGAGTGATCGCCTCATTGATACCTTAAATTTGCTATATAACATGACCCTATTCGGTCAAAAATAAAATTTGACCCCAATTTGACCCCACGGGCCACGCCAATTTTTGACCTCGGGGTCACCATTTTAACAACTTTGAAAGAGCATTGTACATCGATGATTCCTACCAAGTTTCGTCGAAATCCGTCAAGAGGTTCATGAGAAGAATATTTTTTAAGAATTTATGATATTTTTAGACGGCGGCCATCTTGGATTAGCTATGACCTCCATTTTAACATATCTGAAAAGGCTTCACCAATGGACCATAACTTTTAAGTTTGGCTACCATGGGCCTAGCAGTTCATGTGAAGAAGAATTTTGAAATTTCTAATAAAATAACGACCTTTTGACCTTTCGGCGGCCATCTTGGATGATACAACCATCTGATTTCGACGAAAAATGCACCAGAGTGATCGCCTCATTCATACCTTCAATTTGATATATGACATGACCATATTCGGTCAAAAATATTTGACCCCGTGGTCACCATTTTAACAACTTTGAAAGAGCATTGTACATCGATCATTCCTACCAAGTTTTGTCGAAATCCGGTTGGCGGTTCTTGAGAAGAAGATTTTTGAAGAATTTGTGCTATTTTTAGACGACTGCCATCTTGGATTACGTCATGAAGTTTGGTGACTATAGGCCCAATGGTTACCGAGGAGAAGACGTTTGAAAATGTTCACGGACGACGACGACGGACGACAGACGACGGACGACGGACGACGGACGACGGACGACGACGGACACATTGCGGTAACAATAGCACACATGAGCTTCGTTCAGGTGAGCTAAAAAAGAGATATAGTATAAAGTAAAAACTTTAATCAAAAAACATTAACCGGACACACGTACGTACTATATCCCGCTTTCCGCAAGCGGGCGCGACAAAAACTTTAACCAAAAACTTTAACCAAATACTTCAAAGTAATTTGACCTTGCCATTGGTTACAGGGGCCGCACGGGAGGGGTGTAGAATGAAAATATAGATGATGATAAACACCCAGGTGAAGTTTCAAGGTAATGGGCAAAGCAGTTGCAGAGATATAGTATAACGAAAAACTTTAACCAAACAACTTAACCAAAAACTTTAACCAAAAAACTTAACCAAAAAACTTCAACCAAAAAACTTAACCAAAAAACATTAACCGGACACACGTACGTACGTATGCCAAAGTGCCGGCTATATCGCGCTTTCCGCAAGCGGGACCGATAAAAACTTTAACCTAAAACTTCAAAGTAATTTGACCTTGACATTGGGCACAGGGGCCGCACAGGAGGGGGGTAGATTGAAAATATAGATGATGATAAACACCCATGTGAAGTTTCAATGTAATGGGCAAAGCAGTTGCAGAGATATAGTATAACGAAAAACTTTAACCGAAGAACTTAACCAAACAACTTAACCAAAAACTTAAACCGGACACACGTATGTAAGTACGTACGTACGCACGTACGTACGCCAAAGTGCCGACTATATCGCGCTTTCCGTAAGCGGGCGCGACAAAAACTTAACCAAAAACTTTAACCAAAAAACTTAACCAAAAACTTCAAAGTAATTTGACATTGGGCACAGGGGCCGCACGGAAGGGGGGTAGAATGAAAATATAGATGATGATAAACACCAATGTGAAGTTTCAAGGTAATGGGCAAAGCAGTTGCAGAGATATAGTATAACAAAAAACTTAACCAAAAAACTTAACCAAAACATTAACCAAAAAACTTAACCAAAAACTTTAACCAAAGAACTTAACCAAAAACTTCAAAGTAATTTGACCTTGACATTGGGCACAGGGGCCGCACGGGAGGGGGGTAGAATGAAAATATAGATGATGATAAACACCCATGTGAAGTTTCAAGGTAATCGGCAAAGCATTTGCAGAGATATAGTATAACAAAAAACTTAACCAAAAAACTTAACCAAAACATTAACCAAAAAACTTAACCAAAAACTTTAACAAAAGAACTTAACCAAAAACTTCAAAGTAATTTGACCTTGACATTGGGCACAGGGGCCGCACGGGAGGGGGGTAGAATGAAAATATAGATGATGATAAACACCCATGTGAAGTTTCAAGGTAATCGGCAAAGCATTTGCAGAGATATAGTATAACAAAAAACTTAACCAAAAAACTTAACCAAAAACTTTAACCAAAAAACTTAACCAAAAACTTCAAAAGTAATTTGACCTTGACATTGGGCACAGGGGCCGCACGGGAGGGGTGTAGAATGAAAATATAGATGATGATAAACACCAATGTTAAGTTTCAAGGTAATGGGCAAAGCAGTTGCAGAGAGATAGTATAACAAAAAACTTAACCAAAAAACTTAACCAAAACATTAACCAAAAACTTAACCAAAAACTTTAACCAAAGAACTTAACCAAAAATTTCAAAGTAATTTGACCTTGACATTGGGTGCAGGGGCCGCACGGAAGGGGGGTAGAATGAAAATATAGATGATGATAAACACCCATGTGAAGTTTCAAGGTAATGGGCAAAGCAGTTGCAGAGATATAGTATAGCGAAAAACTTTAACCAAACTAGATGGCCGCGGCCTGCATGTCGCGCCTGGTTGCGAGGCATGGACACTAAAAAAAAAGATATAGTATAACGAAACACTTTAACCAAAAAACTTAACCAAAAAACTTAACCAAAAAACTTAACCAAAAACTTCAAAGTAAATTTGACCTTGACATTGGGCACAGAGGCCGCACGGGACGGGGGTAGAATGAAAATATAGATATAGACCTACGTACGCCAAAGTGCCGACTATATCGGGGGGGGGGGGGCAAAACTTTCTCTATATCTTGTTATTATTTTCCAAAAAAAAAAGACAATTTCATTTTAAATACAAGCAAATGTTTGCACATGTAATACACTCTATTAAGAGTACTGGCATGTAGAGATGAAACATACAACTTTACATGCAAGCAGAAAACATGCAATAAACAGACACTTCACATAGGCGACTATATCGCGCTTTCCGCAAGCGGGCGCGACAAAAACTTAACCAAAAACTTTAACCAAAAAACTTAACCAAAAACTTCAAGTAATTTGACCTTGACATTGGGCACAGGGGTCCGCACGGAAGGGGGGTAGAATAATGATAGATGATGATAAAACACCAATGTGAAGTTTCAAGGTAATGGGCAAAGCAGTTGCAGAGATATAGTATAACGAAAAACTTTAACCAAAAAACTTAACCAAAAACTTTAACCAAAAAACTTAACCAAAAACTTCAAAGTAATTTGACCTTGACATTGGGCACAGGGGCCGCACGGGAGGGGGTAGAATGAAAATATAGATGATGATAAACACCCATGTGAAGTTTCAAGGTAATGGGCAAAGCAGTTGCAGAGATATAGTACAACAAACAACTTTAACCAAAAAACTTAACCAAAAAACTTAACCAAAAAACTTAACCAAAAACTTTAACCAAAGAACTTAACAAAAAACTTCAAATTAATTAGTAGTATATAGGGAGTCAAAATGATACCACCTACTGTGGTATCATTTATCTCCCTATATACTACTCCCACCACCCCCGAAAATGCACAAATTGGTTAACGAGGAAATTGTCTCCCACCAACCACGAAAAATAAAAAATTGGTCGTGAAAAAAAACATAATGTTTTCCCGACAGCAAATTTATGAATTTCTTCTAATAAGTTTCCGATTTAAATGCGTCCTCGCGCAATAGTCTATATTCCAACACCCCATTTTCCTCCTCCAATATAGCTAATTGATTTCTACGATGTCTAATTGTAGTCCAATTATATTGGTGTCATAAATACCTCATGTTTTTTTCAAGTCCAATTGAACAGATAAATTGAATAGGTTATAATAAAATATTATAACAAAATGGATAATAAAATAGAACGAATTGGAATTTTATAATGACTTTGATGAAGAATTTTACGCTGTTTCTACAGTATTAAAACACTGTAAAATGACATCACTATGTGGTATAGAATACATGAAATATCAGCGTAATTTATTACGCTGCGATAAAAACGTTGCATTTACAATATTAAACCGGCAATTATGTCGCCGGTATAAGTATCAAATTTATGTAATGAAGCGACTAAATAGGATCGGAGGAAACACTATCGAAACATTATCAAACTAATTTTATAAAACAGTTTAAAATCAAAGATTCGTTTACGGATATGCGTTTCTACGATATCACTTTTAACGAAGAAATTGGAAAATTATTATTAGAAATTGGAAATTGAACAGAAAAAAAAACAACTATTAGAGAAAATGGATAATACAATACAATTGGAATTGAAAATTTTTTTAATGCCTGTGTTGAAGAAATTTACGAATCTTATGGTGGATTATAATCCTATATATAAATTCTATAAAATGAGAACACTAGGCGATATCGAATACATGAAATACCAGCGTAATTTATTACGCTCCGATAAAAACGTTGCATTTACAATATTATACCGGCAATTATGTCAACTATACAAGAGGCAAATACAAACATTAAGACGGATAATGCGTATCGGATATGAAACTAAGGTGTATTATATAAAATTGTTAAAACTCAACGATTCGTTTACGAATATACATTTCTACGATATCGCTTATAAAGAAATTGAAAAAATTATTATTGAACAGCAATGTTGATGCTAAGACAAATAACATCTCCCCGAAACCGCGCGTCCATTTATCCCCATGAACCTGCTAAGGTCAAAGGTCGTGTCTAATAACACGTGGTGTCATAACAACGGCTGGAGTTGTCTGCTCATTTTTTTTTTTTTGTAAGCTGGAATTTTATTTTTCATCAACCTCAAGCGGTCGGACTCCGAACGCCGTTGTCATGCAGTTGTTTACCATAGCTACCACATTTGTTTTTCATCAACCTCAAGCGGTCGGACTCCAAACGCCGTTGTCATGTAGTTGTTTACCATACCGACCACATTTGTGGGGACAGAAATAAATAAATACAAATGTTTAGCTCCAACCGCGGCGTGAACCCACGACCCTCGTCTCTATAGAGTATCTATAGAGTATCTCCTTAACCCACACGACCACGTAGGCTGTTATGATAAACATTACCTAGTGTTGTACAATTATCGATTTACGACAATGTTTTAATTACACGGGTTATGAACCATGCGTAAATTGATAACCGAGGTAAACAGAGCCGAGTGTATCAATTACACAGACGGTGTGTACAGTGTAATCCTCGACTGAATTTGTAATTCTCAGTGAAAAACACATGTTGTATAGGTATGTAAATTTGTTTACTGCACCAATATAATTAATAATTAATAATTTTGAAAAAATTAGGAAAATTATAAAATTAAGAAAATTAGAAAAATAATTAATTTTTAAAAAAATATTTTATAATGGTGCTGTAACATTTCCTCCGACTTTATTTCCAAGTTTTACCCTAAATTTATCCCAATCAGTACACTCAATTTTGGGCATGGTGGGCGGCGCGCCTTGATTCTTATATCATTTTTTAATTCTTCATATCTCCCCATTTCTTCCACCACGGATTCAAACTCTAAATTTGATATTTTCTTATCGGCCAACGCTTTGGACACCATAACGTCGATGCTATTTTTCTTAGACCTAGCGAGAACGGATATTCTATCATGTTTTCTACTTTTTTTCTCGAGTTTTCCACCCGCCGCCCTAATTACCATACAAAGTATTCCAGATAAAACGGTAATTCCACTCAAAACCCCTGCAAGTGGAACCGTTACAATTGTAGATAGCGTCGCAGCAGTCCCCACACCACTCATTACAGATAAACTTGCCAGAACCGTACTAGATGCTTCAGCTATGTTCACCGCGCGCTTATATTTGTTAGCGTGTCTTTTTCTATTTGCACATTCTCTAACTATAATATCCTGCATAGCGACGATATTATTCAACCTAAAATCTGAACTTCTTTCGTTAATTGGAGATGGAGTGGTATTTAGAGTTGGATACAGTGTTGATGGATCGGTATTGAGAATTGGATACGGTGATTCGTTCATATTTAAATTTTACAAATTTATTTCAATATATTAGTATTTTACAAATTAAGTTCAATTAACAATGAGACAATAGTGGAAGAACTCTCTTGGTCAGCGATTTTCGTAACAAAGTTAATAACACTACCTTCGGAAAGTCTAATTAGATCGTCACCGGCGAACGAAACCACCGACGAACTATCTCCGGCGGGTTTAGTGACTCCAATTGCCCGTTCTTCCCCATCTACTACGAGATTTATCGTTACCTCGCCCACAGGTTTACCATTAGCATTAACCGAGCAGACCGCCATTCGGAGAAGTGTACCTGGAGCTGTCATGGTGTATCCCCCACATTTATTACTCGCTTTGGCACCGAACGAATATCCAGGGAGCCCCTCAACCAATGAGCCCCGCTTCTCAGCCCAAACTGTTATCACACGTTTTTGCGTTTTAATTGTTTTTAGCAATCCGGCAAGCCCCCCGATAGAGGTATGTGCCTCAGCACGAATCTTTTCAGCGGTCTCCTCAAGCGCTTTGGTCGTGGCTCTACGAGCATGTTTCAGTTTATCTGAAACTTCAGTTATTTTACCGTCTAGTTCGGTAAGTGCCGCTTCTCTGCTGAGAGAGTCCTCTAAGCGCAACGCATCATAAGCCTCCGTAATGGTCGCCTGGTGGCCTTCTAGGGCTTTTTCAACACCGACCGGGCATCTTTTTGAAATTCGGTTATTTTCCCGTCTAGTTCGGCAACCGCCGCTTCTCTAATGAGAGAGTCCTCCGAGCGCAACACCTCATAAGCCTTCACAAGGGCCGCCTGCTGGTCTTCTCGGACGTTCTCAATACCCGTTCGTACCCCCTCAACCCCCAACCGAGCCTCCTTTCGAAATTCGGTTATTCTTTCGTATAGGTCAGTAAGTGCCGCTTCTCTGTTGAGAGAGTTCTCTGAGCGTAACGCCCCATAAGCCTCCGCAATTGCCTCCTTGTGGTCTTCTCGGACCCCCTCAACCCCCGACCGGGTCTCTTTCAGAAATTCGGCTATTTTTTCGTCTAGTTCAGTAAGTGTCGCTTCTTTGCTGAGAGAGTCCTCTAAGCGCAACGCATTATAAGCCTCCGCAATGGCCTCCGTAAGGTCCGCCTGTTGGTTTTCTCGGACTTTATCAATACCCGACCGGGTCTCTTTTCGAAATTTGGCTATTTGTTTTCCTAGTTCGGTAAGTGCCGCTTCTCTCTGATGAGAGTCCTCTGAGCGCAGCGCATCATAAACCTCTGTAAAGTCCGCCTGGCGGTCTTCTCGGACTCCCTCAATACCCAACCGGGTCTCCTTTCGAAAATCGATTATTTTCCAGTCTAATTCAGTAAGTGTCGCTTCTCTGATGAGAGAGTCCTCTAAGCGCAACGCATCATAAGCCTCCGTAAGGTCCGCCTGGTGGTCTTCTCGGACTTTATCAATCCCCAACCGGGTCTCTTTTCGAAATTTGGTTATTTTTTTAACTAGTTCGTTTAGTTCCGTATGCATTTCTTCACGACTTTGTGTATTCACAGCCAGGGCATATTCTCTAAGTTGTGATAGTAGACTCTTGTGAATCTCGTCCGTGGCCACCGATATAGTTCTATTGATCAAGGCCTTTGTTTTTTGGGTAGTTAAAAAGTCGCCCTCTGTCGGGATGAATCCCCCTTCTGCCGGTTCCAAATTCTTTGAATTTGTCACCCAATCGGAAGAACTACCTGGTCCGTATATACTCATAATGTTGATAATATATATTACGAACATGCGTTTAATTCTAATTTTCTTAATTTTATAATTTTCCTAATTTTTTCAAAATTAATAATTATTAATTAATTTGAAATTTCTAGGACGACCGAAATCGGATAATCGTTCTTCAACTCTCGCCCTTTATCATCAAGAATAGAAATCTTCAACTCGTGGATGTGTCCCGATTCCAAAACTTTCATCTCGGGGTGTGGGAAGTCTAAGTTCACAGTCTCGCCATAGAAACAGTCGCTGGCAAGCACGGTTTTCAGTAATGTTCTGGGGGATCCGTCTAAAGTGTTGCACGATTTGTTCACCCGATCCAGGTGTACCCTGAGAGTTTTCGTGAAGGCGAAGTTTACTGGGGTATCGCCGCGGTGATCACCCACGGGGAAGACAAATTTTGGAATCGGGAAATGAAATCCTTCATACTCGTTGTAAGGGGGTGCAAATTTAAATCCTAACATTGAGGCCAACCCCTGAGTGATCTCTAATTTTTTATCAACGGACAATGTCGCAAGCCCCGTGGCTTTTGAGACTGTGAGAGTGCCATTATCAGGCATATTCGTCGCGATTAAAGCTTGGACATCTCCCAAACCCCAAAGGCCAGGAAGTAATGCGACAGCTGATTCCCGAAGGCGTCTCCTTGTTTCTGCAGGACTATCGGAGTCCTCTAGATCTATACCATCTCCGGAAAAGATACCCTCTGGCCGTTCTATTCCGGAGATATCCTTGTGCAATTCAATGTTTTTCCACCCAACCGTGAAGGTGATTGATCTGAGGCCCACCCGACGTTTTCCGCAGCAGTTGTCGATTGATTTTTGAAGTTCACAACTCTCTTTTTGAACATTAGTTATAGTAGCAAACATAATAATATCTTTCAATGGATACCAAAGCATTTAGCTTTAACTCTAATGCAAAGTACGCGGTCGGAGGTAAATACACGCAAAAAGACGTTGTTAACCCCCTTGTACACCCAACCGTAAAGGTTAGACCGGACAGTGGCTTTGCCACCAATATCCCTAACATCTTTGAACAATATAGGCTGCCCAAGATTACTACGATGGAGGCGGTAAACGGGTGGAAAGCAACACCGATGCAGTTTTGGCAGAACCAAATAAATTTCGCTGTATGGTGCGCAACAGCCGGGTGTGGAGTTTCATATAAAGACCATCTGACATCCAAGAATGTCATGCTCCGAAGTGTCTACAACTTTCACGCGTATTATACTATTAGGAGGATTCTCAAAGAACTAGGTATTTCACTACCTCAAGACGACGCCTGGGATGCCATTTCCAACGCATACGACCGTATGGCGTTTGAAAGACTGTGTAACGAATTTAACGTTTCAAAAGACGCGGACTGGAGAGCATTTCCTACCAGCACCGGCCTCGGGGACGTTCTCATTCGGGGCCAGTCCGAGAATTGGACGCAGACTGATTTTAGACACGATCACTCCGGCGACCACATCGTCAGTCGGAATGCCGGGAATTTTGACCCCGCGATGATGACATTCGGGCCGGAAGTGTCTGGAGGTCGGCACTGCGGCGTGTTTTCTTGTAAAATGTTACCTCCGAAACGGGCTCACGTCGATTACATACAGCAGGCTGCTGAGGTTCAGAACGTGTGGGGTACATTTATGTTAGATACGGGTCTAGGGTTCACGCAGGCCGGGGTTACTCGCGTCAACGACTCCATTCGCACGTACGTCTGGGCCATTCTCGGCGCACAGAAGCAAACTCGCAGTTCTATACTGGGCACGGGAACAGCGTTTGATGCACAAAAACAATTATTGGCACTTGTAGAGGACGCAATCTCAGCTAGGGTGGACCTGGAGAAGGCGATCCAGAATTATCAAGACGTTTTGCGGAATGCCAGCACCCCAGTAGACTATGTATTTGGAATAGGTCTTTATATGGCGCCGAGCAATATGATACTACGAGACGACCCGGTTGACGGTTACAATAATCAGATCGTAATCCCCACCGCCAATCAAAAAATCGGCCACAACGGTAACGTGAACACGGATATCATCAAGCGCACCCCCAACATGATCGGGTTCAACAGTGGAACCGATTTCATAAAACACAAAATGGATACACCTCCCTCAACACAATCGAACCCAGTACCCCCAATTCGTAAATTGGATGAACCATCGAGTTCCATCAACAGACCAATGGCGATTGGAGAAACACCAATCATCAACACCAATCGTAGATTGGGTGAAATTGGAAGCACAACACACGAGGAGGAGAAATTAGGGCTCGTCATCGCCCACGTGGCGATCGGATTATTTACGCTTTGGTTGTAGGAACTCTCTGGCGAAGAATAGTAGGAGACGATCAGTCCAGGTAGTGCGGCAGCCGCCTTTTCGGCTAATTTAGCCAGGAGACTGGCGAGGGCTTTTAGTTGTTTTTTTACCCACTCCTTGGCTCCACCGGATGGCGCGGGTGTTGGCGCGGGTGCTGGTGCTGGCGCGGGTGGTGGCGCCGCACCACCAGTGAAAGCTAGAACTATGGTTGATATAGTCATGCCGACAGCTGCGAGGATGCTTGCTATCGTGACACCCTGCTCTCTGAACAGAGTGCGAAGACGCTCACCGAGTGTCGTGTCCTCGTGCAGAACCCTTGATATTGTTTCGCGGATCCGACTTATTTGTGTGCGGAGAGCCTCACGGTTAGACGAGGCGGCCTCCAAGCGAGCTTCTCTTTCGTCCCGCAAAGACCGCAGTCGTTCGGCGATCCGCTCGGTAGATTCTCTATCATCACCGGCTTCCTCCAGTTTCTTTCTCTAGCGCGATATGTTCATCCAGCGCCGTGAGTGTGGAGAGATTAAGGACCAGTTCGCCCCGGACCGTTTGTAGAGCCTTATCGAGTCCACGGAGTTCGCGAAGAGGTAACGGTGGTCATCGTTGAGTATTTCCCCCAATTGCGATTGGACGCTGAACGTGGTCTCCATCGTGTTAATAACGTCGGTGGCTATTTGAGGGACCTCGCTGAGCTCTACCGTTTCTATCGCGGCGGCCGTCTTCGCCATCGTTTCGTCGGTAGACTGTAGGGCCGCTACAGCGCGGGCCGGCATAATTGGTTTACCACGCTTCCAATCTGGAAATCCTAGTTCGCACCGCCCCGTTTTCCAGCAATGGTGCTCATTGCTAGGGGTTTTCCGGTCTTCATGTTGATGATCGGGTTATCTGATGCTTTTACTCGCAACCTACCACTCATATCCAATTCGAACTTGGAGTAGTCTCGACCGACAGATGGGACCAGATCATTTTTTGCCAAATTGTTGTAGTAGTCGTTTACAGCTCCCTCAAGTAATTCCTGACTTTCACTAACGCTGCTGGTAGCGCCACCTATTTCCCCCAATTGCGATTGGAATGGAACTGGAGTCTCTATGAAGGGCGTATCACCATAATCATCGACGTAATCGTTATGATCATTGTAGTACTCTTCTCTGCCGATTTCATCCATTTCAACATGGTAATCATCCATTTTAATTTTTTCAAAATTATTAATTATGTATTAAAGACAAAACCATACGGGTTTAATAGTTTCAATAAAATTAATTATGTCTTCGAGTCAATACGGTCGCAAACTCAATCCATACCGCAGACTGCGTGAGCCCCTCGGGGCAAAAGGCGTGAGACAGAGTGTCGTTATTACGAACAACTCATCGACGATCGACCAGAACCAGCAGCTCTTAGTCCGCTTCCCCAACCTCGGAACTCACGACGTGATTGTGCCGGGTACTGTTCGCCTCACTTTCACTATTTCGCTAACGTCGACGGACGCGGACCGAACTGTCGTTCAGAACCTGGGTCGCGCCATAGTCAAGAAGACTATGATAAAGATTTCTGGTAATGAGGTGATGTCGATCGACGACAGCGACGTCTACCATTGCTATCAGGACCTGTGGTAAGGACGGCTGAAGACGGACAAGAGCGTGAAAACGCTGTCTATCAGGGTATTGACACCAGTCGAAATAAGACGTAACCAAACTTAGAATCGGGGCTGGTGACAAGGCAGATAACGTCGCGAGCGACAACGCGGTCGCGGGCGCTTACGGCAACCGCTTCTACATCCCGCTCGACTTTGAGTTGCTGGAGAGCCACATGCCCTACTATCAGAGTGCTTTGGCTGACCGCCTCGAATACGAACTAACGTTCAACGACTACGGCCGAGTTCTCATAGCCACCGACATGTTATCGACGTATACGATCGACAATGTTTCGCTGGAGTACGACATGGTCACGATGCCCGAACTCGCGCGATTGATCAGAACCCAGTACGCCGGGCGCGTTGCCATACTTTACGACCGAGTTCTTCGCCATCGCAAGATGACGAAAGACAAAGGCGACACATTGTGGAATATTAATGTCAACGTACCCGCCCACTCGATGAAAGGTATACTGATGCTGTTTGAGGATGCTCGGTTCGCGTTCGGTGCTAGAAAAACCGACAAATTCTATAACCCCAAAATCACGAAGGTAGAGGTGACGATCGAGGGAGTCCCCAATCAACTCTACAGCGCGGGTCTTCGCGCGCACCAGCAGTGGGATGAAGTAAGAAAGCAGTTTGCTGCCGGCTCTAAGCGCTCTCCGGAGGTTGCAGAAGTTGCCAAAGACCAGCATCTCTCGGCCGTCTCCCTTGCGGAGTTCCTGAATACCAAATACGCGTTATGGCTAGACATGCGAGCCAGCGACGATGACCAAATAAACGGTAGCGGACGCCAAGTTGAGAACGCTAGTGAGGGTGTGACGATCCAGATAACCAAAGAGGCGGACGGAGCCGGGCCATTGAACGTGTACTTATATATAATTACAGACGCACAACTGAACATCGAAGATGGTCGGTACGTATCAGCGATCTACTAAATCTAACGATTTATTAATACATAATTTTGAAAAAATTAAGAAATCTAGCAATCAATACCAATTCACGATTGGAGATGCTCACTCTGCCATAATATGTGGGCAGACAGGATGTGGAAATACGGTTTTCATCCTCGACTTGCTCGAGGAGTCCTACCGCGATGCCTTTCGTCACATTGTGATCCTGTGTCCCACTGTGCGGCACAACGATACTTATCAGCGGCGCCCGTGGATATGGACCGACCCTGAGGTATACGTTATTGACCCGGGTGATAGGCTTCACGATTGGTTGCGTGGTTTATACCAAAAATTCCAGGGTGAGCCCACCCTATATGTGATTGACGATTGCTCGGCCAAGGCGGCGATGACCAAAAAGAAGGACATGCTCTCCGAGCTCGCATTTTCTGGCCGCCATGCGAGGCAAAGCGTATGGATGTCCACTTAAAAATACAACGCCGTCCTCAAGGATCTGCGCGAGCAAACGAAATGGGTCGCCCTCTTTCACTGCAAGGACCGAGACTCATTCGATGACTGTCTTCGAGAGAATGACGTTATCCCAACGCGCGAGGAGCGCCTGGAGGTTCGACAGATGCTTTCCGAAACTAATCACGCCAAGCTTCTGCTAAAGAATGATCAACCAACTGCTTATAAAGTTATCAATTAATTAATAATTAATTTTAAGAAAATTATAAAATTAGGAAAATTGCAAAGTAATAAGCTATTGCAATGCTTAACAATACTTAGCAATTGCTGAACAATGCTTAGCAATTGCTTAACAATGCTGAACAAATACTGAAGAAATGCTGAACAAATGCTGAACAAATGCTTAACAATGGTTAACAATGTTAACAATTTGGTGCTCCGCTGCGAGCTTTGTTGCGATCATAAGTATCGGGTGGTGCGCTTGGCAATATGTTAAAGTTATGAGACTTGTTAGAATAGTTAAATTAATTTTAAGAAAAATGAACTGCGACGAACTTCTCGATCAGCTAATGGAAGAAACCTTAACTCCGACTGCCAACATTATGAAAGATAATGAAACATCAACTCCGACAGAGCAATCGGGATCAACTCCAACTCTAACGGCAGTTGGTATTGGGTTGAGTGCAACGACTCGAAATGAAAATGCGGCGCGACGCGAGCGTCTAGCTGCGCTGGTTGCTGGGGGGTAATCGGAGCATTATCTCGGTAGGCGTCTCTCAGTTTGTCAGGTGGATAAGATGTCAGATGCGGAGATTGATAAAATGTATGCGCGATACGAATCCAAATTGGGAGCAGAGATGACAAAAACTCTTGGATCGGCGGCTATTCATTTGTACGCTACCGCCGTTAGTATACTTCTCCCTATACCAAACACCGAAGGGTTGATTCACGATCTAGAGACTGACCCTTTTATAGGACACACTCTTAGAACAGCCTGCTGCTCAATTTACCACAAGTTTGGAATGTACTTAGCTGTCAATTTGGACATATATGCCCACGAACTATAATCCCTAATATTAATATCATAAATGATGACACAAGAATACACACCTCGATTTAATGGATCCAGAGCCCCAACTTTCAGATTTCTATGTACCGTCAGAGGCCCAAAAAGACCGCAGGATCGCGTTCATCGTCGTGGGAATTGGTGTGGTGGGGCTCGTCGGCTACTATATAAAATAATTAATTAATTAAAACAATTTTTTTTTATAAAAATATATATATAGAACGATGTTAGTTGACGAACTTTATTACGCTATGATCGATGTAGGCTACACTGCCAAAAAACATCGTTTACCTGGTGCAAAGAGTATGATTCGTCTGGCCCGAGATTCTCTCGAGACGTGGCGCGAGGACGAAAAAGCGGCCACCCTTTTCGCAAAGCAGATGTTAGATTCCTCCGAGTTAGATTCCCCAGAATTCCCTCTCCTGTTCCAACCTAAACGCGATTGGGGCTGCGGCGAAACTTCCAACAAAGGTTTATTATTAACGACGCAGTTACCGGACGAACTGGCGAGGGCATGTTGGAGATTGTCCGATATATTAGAATACTTCGCATACGATGAACACGCGCAAACTTGATACCAAACTAACGCGCAAGCTGTCGAATACATACTATAGCCCACGCGGCTACTGGAAGGGACTCGCGGCCATCAAGAACTGGTAGCGACCAAGGTTTCAGAAAACGCAGTCAAGGAATGGCTCAAGAAGCAGGCCATCTGGCAGATCTATTTACCCGCGCCTCACAATATTCCGCGCCCGAAATTCGACATTCCGGTGCCGAACCAAGTTCACCAAGCGGATCTCCTGTTTCTCCCTCACGATCGCGACGGTCGCAAGACGTACAAGTACGCACTGACAATCGTTGACGTAGCAAGTCGTTATAAGGGGGCTGAGCCGTTGGCCACTAAAGAGTCTAAGGAAGTGGCCGAGGCTCTTTCCCGAATATAAATGGCCGAATCTTCTCCAGGTCGATCCCGGCCGCGAGTTCATGGGCGCGGTCTCACATCTATTGTCTAAGCACAAAGTTTCTATCAGACGCGGCCGCGTCAACATCCACCGGGACCAGGGGATCGTGGAACGCTTCAATCGAACCCTGGCTGAGAGAATGTTCGGACACCAATATGCCAAATAACTTGTAGACCCTCATTCGCGATCCACCGTGTGGGTGGCCAGACTGCCCGCCGTGGTCTCCGCACTGAACGGAGAGGTGACCAGATTGATAGGTAAGAAGCCTGTAGATGCCATCAAGTCTAAAAAGGTGACGAGCAAGCCCTCTGCCGTCTCGCGCGGGCGACCCGTTGGTTTAGAGGAGCAGCAATCGCCGATTGCGCTTCCATCGGATATTGACGTCCGGTACCTCTATCAACCGGGAGAGCTTGAAGGTGGCAGCCGCCGCGCGACTGATCCCGTGTGGTCTCTGAATGTATATCATCTGGATCGCTCTATTACCAAACCCGATGAGCCCGCGCTCTATTATTTGGCTGATGGTCCATCTCGCGGTTTTGTTCGCGAAGAACTTCTTATGGTACCTTCTGACACCCAGCTACCCCCGATTACTTAAATCAAGAGAGGTTCTGTATGTATTCCGTCTGGTAACACGCGTCTTTTATCGTAGTACGCTGAGAGTCCTAATTTTTGTTGACAGTACGTTTTCATAACGCCGTCTTTCATTTTAAATCCTCTATATTTTGTGCTACATCTAATGTGTGTTTTCCATCTTCTGTAGTTTCACTTAGTACTCGTTTATATCTATCCCAATTTAAATTGTTAGTTCTCTTGGACATTCCATTCGCAGAGTTTTTATTAATTTTAATTTGTTCCAAATTATCTTTAGTGGAATTAAATTTTTCTACGAAATAACACTTACTAGATAACGCTATCGCCCTATCTCCGCTGAATTCCATTTTGAAAAGTCCTGGCTCTCTTTCGCTCCATTAATCCCAAGCCAACCATTTATTTTTTTATTTTTCAAACTCGTCTAGTAAGTTAGTTCTAATCAATTCCTCTATCGTTTTTCCTCTAACTCCTATATACATACTATCCGTGTCCATCTGTATTAATTCAAAGTCTTCTCTTTTTACGTATTTGTCTAGAAATTCGTAGTAAAATTCCAACATTCTCAATTTAGCTAGTTGATAAACCGCTATTCCACAGTGGAAGGGGCTCTTTACTGCACACCGGGGTTTTCGGGAAGATATTTCGTACGCATCTCCTATCTCTTCCAAATCATCAAAGAATGCAGATCTTAACGCTTTGTCAACACAGGTTTCATCTTGTGTATATGTCGTATTTAAATGTCTCTCTTTTGCCTCTATCATTTTTCCACAACACGAATTGCCTAATAATTTCATTATATCCGCTACTGGTTTCTTATTTGGTTCTACATCGCCTGTTCGTCTTGCGGCTGTAACTTCTTTTGCGAACTATTCGAAGGGTTTTCCACTAATATAATCTATAACACGATGAACTCCCGTTATTTCTAGGCCGTGTTTTAAATACCATTTCAATAGTGGCGCGTACAGCAGTACTTTTGTGGCCGACATAGATCCAACCAATTGTCTTCCATTTCCTCTAGTTCTTCCAGTATCTTCCAAATATTTTTTCATGTGTTCTGGAACCTCATCAACATCTACTTCTCTGTTTATAAATATTGGGGACATTTCAGAAAACTTATCTTTTAAGTTGTGTGGAACTTCTATATCCACCTCCGCAAACCAAAACCAGTCTCCAGATAAAACTCTTTTACAAAACTTTTTAATAAATTTAGGATTATGTGGGGTATCTATATGGTGTATAGTTTCTCTCCCACACGGCATATCTTTATTTAACGTAGATAGCTTTATTAGCTTTACAAAAACCTCTACTTATCTTACAAACTTCCACTTTGCATTTGGTCTGTCTATTTTATCGGACATTATTCGTGTTTGCTCCTTATCTGACAGCCATTTTGTAACGGTTTTCATTGATGATAGTGGTTCGCTACCACCGAGATTTTTGTGAAATATTAGAGTTTTAGGTTTTCCATTTTTAGTTTCCTCCATATGTTCTAGCTTGTAAGAATATGAATATCTCAAATAAAAATTTGTTGTTAGATACGGAGCGAGTTTATCGGACATGCGTTCAGACTCGTTGATGTCAATGTTTTTACGAAAGGATAATGTAACTACCCGTCTTCTATTTTCTACATTTTCCAATGTTTCATCGTGAGCCCCCAATATTTCTTCACCTTTTTCCACTATCGCGCGAACTATAGATTTTTTCTTATTATTTGGTATTGGGCGTCTAATTTGAGACAAATTATTTGTGCTTGAAGGTAATTCTTTAGAATTAATTACACTGGCCCTTAACCCCGCAATACTTTCTTTTTGAATTCTGTTACCAACTTCCTCTGCTAGTGAGAGGTCTTTAAATGCCCCTCTTTTATAGGCGCGGGTAAACCGCTTCATAAACGCCTCATTCTTTGTGGCTTTTATCAGCTTTGTCAACCCCCTAACTCTCAACCGTGTACTATAAGTAATCCCTAGAGATTCGGCTTCTCTTCTCAAACTTTCTATTTCTGCTCTAGTTTCTGGCGTTATCATATTTTCTGTAATATACTTTTGTATAACCTATGAAATTTATCTGTTCAATTAGTCGTGAAAACATTAAGTTTTTTTCACGTCCAATTGAACATAAACATATACATATACATATATAATGGAGTGTGATACTTGTTGTAAAACGTTTACGCGTAAAGAGTATCTACGAAGGCATCTAGCGAGACGTAGAAAGTTTCCTTGTGCCCCCCCGCAATTTCAATGCCCCAGATGCCTTGTAAATTCGTTAGTGCCCAAACTATTTGTAGACATAAGTAACTACGCTGTCAGGTGGCTAAAGGGGAACGTGGTAGACTAGAGCTGGTAGAATTAGTTGCTGATCTACGGAATCAATTAGCTATATTGGAGGAGGAAAATGGGGTGTTGGAATATAGACTATTGCGCGAGGACGCATTTAAATCGGAAACTTATTTGAAGAAATTCATAAATTTGCTGTCGGGAAAACATTATGTTTTTTTTCACGACCAATTTTTTATTTTTCGTGGTTGGTGGGAGACAATTTCTTCGTTAACCAATTTGTGCTTTTTCGGGGGTGGTGGGAGTAGTATATAGGGAGATAAATGATACCACAGTAGGTGGTATCATTTTGACTCCCTATATACTACTTAATTTGACCTTGACATTGGGCACAGGGGCCGCACGGGAGGGGGCTAGAATGAAAATATAGATGATGATAAACAACCATATAAAGTTTCAAGGTAATGGGCAAAGCAGTTGCAGAGACATAGTATAACGAAAAACTTTAACCAAAAACTTTAACCGAAAAACTTAACCAAAAAACTTAACCAAAAACTTTAACCAAAAAACTTAACCAAAAACTTCAAAGTAATTTGACCTTGACATTGGGCACAGGGGCAGCACGGGAGGGGGGTGGAATAAAAATATAGATGATGATAAACACCCATGTGAAGTTTCAAGGTAATGGGCAAAGCAGTTGCAGAGATATAGTATAACGAAAAACATTGACCAAAAAACGTAACCAAAAAGCTTAACCAAAAACTTGAACCAAAAAACTTAACCAAAAAACTTAACGAAAAACTTTAACCAAAAAACTTAACCAAAAATTTCAAAGTAATTTGACCTTGACATTGGGCTCAGGGGCCGCACGGGAGGGGGGTAGATTGAAAATATAGATGATGATAAACACCCATGTGAAGTTTCAAGGTAATGGGCAAAGCAGTTGCAGAGATATAGTATAAGGAAAACGTTTAACCAAAAAACTTAACCAAAAACATTAACCAAAAAACTTAACCAAAAAACTAACCAAAAACTTAACCCAAAAACTTTAAACAAAAACTTAACCAAAAGCTTCAAAGTAATTTGACCTTGACATTGGGCACAGGGGCCGCACAGGAGGGGTAGAAATGAAAATATAGATGATGAGAAACACCCATATAGTACGTACGCCAAAGTGCCGACTATATCGCACTTTCCAGTTCAAGCACGGGGCGCCGACAATAAATGAGGCCAAATTCCAAGCAAAATTTTTATTTTTTTTTTTTTATACCCGAGCTTTAAAGTTTTTAAGAAGCACCAAGTATGTTACCTTGACACTGGGCTTGGCGGGATCAGGACGAACGTGGATTTGGCACATGGCAGTAGAGGACCATTAGAGCAATGCGTATATGAAGTATGAAGCTGATCCGTGAAAGGAAACAGAAATTATAAGATATTTACCTGAGGTGTTAAAGTTTTTGAAGCACTAAGTATGTGACCTTGATCCTGGACTTGGCGGAGGCAGGACAAACTTAGATCTGGCACAAGGCGGTAAAGGACCATTAGAGCAATGCATATATGAAGTATGAAGCCGATCCGTGAAAGAAAACAGAAATTATAAAATATTTACCTGAGCGTTAAAGTTTTTGAAGCACTAAGTATGTAACCTTCACCCTGGGCTTGGCGGGAGCAGGACGAACGTGAGATATTGTAGTGAAACTCCGGTTCCACTACAAGATTCTGTCATCCTGGTCGGACTGAGTGCCCCTGATCTGAGTTACAAAGCCCCAGAGTGCCTGTCATGATACACATGTAATCCTGAAATACATTTGGATGGATTAATGTGCATCTTATGCCACCCTACAGACTCTCCAGGACCTTTAGCCAGTGACTGTTCATTGACAGTTGCCGACTATTGGTCATTGTCGGGTACTGATATCAAGGTCGTGACCCCTCGATTCACACTGCAGGTGACTGCTATTTCTTATCACATTTAAACTCAGCCTACACTCTTGTCTGACCAGAATCGGCATAATCTTATTCACTATTCATTATAGTCCCTAGAAAGTACCCGCTCGCGCAAGGAATAGTGGTATTCATAGCAGTATAACCAAGTTTAGCGAGCGCGTTAGTGTAAATCCCAACTTCATGTAAACTTGCCTACCTTTAGCCATGCGAGCAGCCTCCAGTAAATCCTTTCAACCACCGAATAATATGTCATTGCAAAGATCTACACTGTCGCTATCTGCTCTTGTAGCGCCCGCACAGACCAAACTTGTCATTATTCTACATGAAACGTTTGTGTGCTGGATTTCTACTTGTTATTTTGCGTATTCAATATGGCCGACATTTTCCCTTGCGTCTCTGATTTTCTGTGCTGTGATTGGTTGGAATTATTTGCAGCGGGAAATTCGATTGGGGCTCGCACGGCTGCTGCTCGCATCTCATCTATATAAAGGAGGCGAGCTGCGCAACTCATTAATTAACTTGTCAGTCGACTGACCCACTCATATTGTCAGTAAACGCTAGTGAGCTATTGTCGACTCAGGTAACCAGTTAATTCCCGTCACGCTGAGTAACTTAGTACTCTGTCACATAGTATTATTAGTTAAGTTCATTTGATCCATCCTGACACGGGGCTCTTGCATTAATAAATAAGTACGAGTACAGACGATTGTTGTTAACAACTTGAAATACAGATACACAGTAATAACGCTACCGTGCCGCCAACCAGGGCAGGGGTGTTGATTACAATATTTACCAGAGCGTTAAAGTTTTTGAAGCACCAAGTATGTGACCTTGACCCTGGGCTTGGCGGGGGCAGGACGAACGTGGATTGGCACAAGGCGATAGAGGACCATTAGAGCAATGTGTATATGAAATATGAAGCAGATCGGTTAAAGGATGAAGAAATTATGAGACATTTACCCGAGCGTTAAAGTTTCGGACGGACGGACGGGTAACACTAAAGGGTAACACTAAATACAAGGGTAACACTAAATGCCCCCTCCACTATCGTGGTGGGCCAGTACGTACGTACGTACGTACGCCAAAGTGCCGACTATATCGCGCTTTCCGCAAGCAGGCGCGACAAAAATTACCCATAATACAGCGTAATGTAACAGTTCCACACTTAATATGGAATAGTCCATGTCAATTACTTGTAACTTGGGGTTGAAATGTGTAATATTAAATATTACAAACACGGATAACCACAGTGCATAGGTTCTTTATTTTATTTTAAATACGCTAAAGCCAGTCTATTTATAAACTGCTCTACAGCTATCGAGACCTTCACCTGTAACAATTACCACGCGCGTGTTATGAAAAATTGATACATGGAGAAATGCGTTGAAAGGCGACCAAACACACAGGCATTCGGCGTGTTTCGGCTTTCATCGGTATAACCATATCGATGAAAGCCGAAACACGCCAAATACCTGTGACCAAATACACGACGATGTTTGTTAACACGGATATTCCCCGGATATGTGTCACAAAATTGACATTACTTGGTATCAACATCGTTACATTTACACGGTTGATAGGAAATAGCATTAAATAGGTAAATTTTCTCAGACCGATTTATCCGAGATATCAAAAATCGGTCCAGAACCGATAAACAAAAAATGTTAGAAGCCCTGCGGTTGAGACAATGGACGTTACTACATTTAACGCCAGCGTATGGACAGGCTATGCTGGTCGCACACAGTGTAAGTTTGTCTCATCCAGTGACATATAGGGACCTAGTGGATCTACATAAGCTCGGCTGTTACATGTGTGTTACCTACCATGTTGATCATGGACCTCCATAGTGTTGTCATACGTACGATCGCTGAAATGAAAGGTAAATCTTCTATAATTACAAAGCCTAAAATGATGCGAAACGCTTTCGAATCTGACAAGTATTACATTTTTAAAGCCGCATTTAATTATTTGTCATATTTAAATCATAAATAAAGACACATATGTTTTATCGACATATATAGTAAGACTATAGCGGCATACGCCGAAGAAATAGTGAATATACTGTTCTCCTTCCATAAAGTATTGAGTGCAAACCCTGAAACGATATCCGTTGAATGTACACGTTGTTTTAGCGAGCGTCTGTGTCGTCGTTTGGAGAAAATCCGCTGGTATTAAAGGAAGCATTGATCAACATCGTCTACTGGACTCACCTGTACTTGTTCTTCTTCTTACCTGTGAAATATACAATACAACATCAATTAATGAGACGTCTTTAATGAGGCCTATATGATTTGTGACCAGTGTAACGTCTTGTAAAATAGCTCACACCTGTAGCTTTAAAATGGTCTATGTTGCACGTTAGAAGCATGCCACGTGTTTCATTGATGGAAGTACAAATAGTGCTGATGCGGACACCCGAGCCAACTAGATTGGTCAGTAAGCGAGGCTTACGGAATACCCCCCGCGTGGGCCCAGGTACCCCTAAAATATGTAAACATTTCCAAGTGTGTGGGCCTGTGACCTTGACTCTGGGATTAGCGCGAGCGGCATGAACGTGAATTTGTCACAGGGTGGTAGAGGTCAATTGGAGCAATGAGTGTGTGAAATGTGAAGCAGATCCGAGCAAGGAAATAGAAGTTATAACCGATTTCTCTGATGTTAAGTTTTGTAAAGAGACTACCGTATGACCTCGAATTAACGCCCCCACCCCGGAGGCGTTACATTTTACAAAAGGGGGGGGGGGGGGCGTTTATTAGCCAACAAAAAAGAAAAAAGAAAAAAAAAGAAAAAAATAATAATTACCAAGGACCGCCAATTTCAAACACAAATAAGGATTTAAGGATTACTTGTGTTTGAAATTGGCGGTCATTGGTAAAAAAAAAATTATTTATGCTTTGCGTTATATAGGAGGGGGGGCGTTAATTCGTGGTTATACGGTATGTATGTGACGTTGACCTCGAGATCAGCAGGGATTTGTCACAGCATATGAAATATTCAGAATTTTCAATGAAATAAATAGTAGTTATAACATATTTCTCTGATGTTAAGTTTTGTAAAGAGACTAAGTATGTGACCTTGACCTTGGGATCAGCGGGGGTTGGACAGTCGTAGATTTGTCACAGCATGATAGTACAACCTTAGAGGAATGCACAAGTGAAATAATAAGAATTTTCAATGAAGGAAATAGAAGTTATAACTTATTTCTCTGATGTTAAGTTTTGTAAAAAGACTAAGTCTTTGACCTAGACCTTGGGATCAGCGGGGGTTGGACGGTCGTGGATTTGGCACAGCATGGTAGTAGAGCCTTACAGGTATGCATGTGTGAAATATTAAGCATTTTAGATGAAGGAAATAGAAGTGGATTTGGCACAGCATGGTAATAGAGCCACACAGGAATGCATGTGTGAAATATTAAGCAATTTAGATGAAGGAAATAGAAGTTAGAACAATATTTCTCTGGTGTTAAGTTTTGTAAAGAGACTAAGTATTTGACCTTGACCTTGGGATCTGCTGGGGTTGGACGGTCGTGGATTTTGCACAGCCTGGTAGTAGAGCCTTACAGGAATGCATGTGTGAAATATCAAGCATTTTAGATGAAGAAAATAGAAGTTATAACAATATTTCTCTGATGTTAAGTTTACGGACGGACGGACGGACGGACGGACGGACGGACCCACATCTGCACCTTATGTGGTATTTTTCTTATGTGGTACCTTTTTTGTCAAAATTTACCTTATGTGGTGTAACAATTTCTTACAGCCCAACATAACTGTATGTGGTATTTTTCTTATGTGGTACATTCTGCCTCGAAATTGATCTTAAGTGTCATGAAACAATGTTAAGATCAACACTGCTCTAAAATTAACATAAATTAGGTGAAATGCTACAAGGCATTCATTCGTTACTAGTTTTTATTGAAGCCTCATGCATTAACAAAGGACATTTATAACCTTTTTTAATGGCACACCTCTTGTGCCTAAATTGTAAACGGTGCAAATAAGACGGCCCAAATATCATCTAAATCTGCAGTCTGGCATCAGTACCAGCAATATCAATGTTTACATTGTAGACGGAGACGGGATGCTTCAAAACATACCAATTGGTATCAAAATTACTGGTCTGAATTTTAGCACAGAAAATGTGTTGCCAACATGGATTGTGTGGTGTTCTAATGTTAGCCATTAATTTTTCTGGGTTCTTCGATCTCTATAGGAATATTGATTTCTATCCCCCATTGGCAGCCATTCCCCTACGTATGCTAAACAAATGTGTGATGTGAACTTGTTCATGGCAAGACGTGACCCTTGGATAGAGGTATACCCCTGGTTGACACTAAAGCACATCATGAAGATAAGTGGCACAGTGTTCCGAGTTATTAGATGGAAACGGAAAAATATGTGGTTCTCCAACATACTCAATGTCTATATACCAGTCTATACATAAAGTGGTACTCAATGCCTATGAATAATGGGGTATATGCCCGTCCATACATAAAGTGGTACCAAGTGCCTATGGATAATGGGGTATATGCCCGTCCATACATAAAGTGGTACGGAGTGCCTATGAATAATGGGGTATATACCCGTCCATACACAAAGTGGTAGTCGATGCCTATGGATAATGGGGTGTATGCCCGTCCATACATAAATTGGTTTTGTTTGCTTAATGCTGTTTAACGGCCTATCAACATCTAGTCATTTAAAGCTGGGTCGAAGATCGTATTGAAACTGTATTGAAACTGTATTTGTTACATAAATTGGTACTCAATGCCTAATGGGGTATATGCCCGTCCATACCATAAAATGGTACTCAATAACCTAACGCCTATGAACAGTCTGCAAAAGAAGTATTTTTTTGTGATTGCTAAATGTAAACACTAAAGTCACATATTGACCTTGACCTTGGCTCGCAGAAATTGAGGTATATGCGTCAGACAAGGGTATGTTCAGATACACATGGCTACCAAATATTATTGAAATCCGTCACATTGTTTAGATGTTATTGCGATAACAAAACTGTTACGCAAGCACGCACTTACATGGACCAATGCTATATCCCCTTTTCGCTTTGCGAGGGGATAATTACTTGTATTTCCAGGATTGTGACATAACAAGCTTAGTTGGGGCAAATCAGGAGTAAGCATTTTCAGAGTGAACATAATTTTATTTTCAAACTACGGGTATGTAACTTCAAAAATTAAATTTAGACAATACAAAAAAGCAGACATGAACATTTCTATCATATACTGATTGTCTATTTTCACAATTATCATTGTACTGCTCAACAACTCGCATGTTAAGACATGTAGAACTGATGGTACGAGTCATATATTGTGTGATGTCTATAAGGAACACTCCGACATTGGATCCGATACCTCCACTTGTGCCAAAATCACAACCTTTGATATGAGGCAAGCAATGTACTAAAACCCATCGACCAATGCTGTTTGTTTATTTAGTGTTTTGACGGCCTATCAACAGCTAAGGTCATGTAAAGCCGGGCAAACGAGTTCGATCCCATTTTAACCTGCTGCATTGGGGTGAAAATCCCAAAATCAGAATGGAATATTTACATCAAGAACAGTGGGTGGCAGGTGGGAGCACGCGATGGGTAATTTAACGATCGGGGTTCATCCTTACCGGGACTGGAGACCTGGTTTGGCCCTCACATACGTCTTTGGCATTTTGTATGTGACAGTTGAATTTGGTTATACCCCTTATGTGAGTATTACGATTATTCGTAATCCTATTTTAGGGGAAGGGGCCAAGTGACTTTGGTGTGGTATGGACCTGCCACCAGGTCAGGTTATTCTAATTTCAGGGCTGAATATGTTGTATCTCGATGTAAATATTCCGTTCTGATTTTGGGATTTTCCCCCCAATGCAGCAGGCTAAAACGGGATCGAACCCGTTTGCCCGGCCTTACATGACCTTAGCTGTTGATAGGCCGTTAAACACCAATAAACAAACAAACATCAAGAACAAATATATTCAGCCCTGAAATTAGAATAACCTGACCTGGTGCCAGGTCCATACCACACCAAGTCACTTGGCCCCTACCCCTAAAATAGGATTACAAATAATCGTAATACTCACATAAGGGGTATAACCAGATTCAACTGTCACAAAATTCCAAAGACGTATGTGAGGGCCAAACCAGGTCTCCATTCGGAATTCCGGTAAGGATGAATCCCGATCGTTAAATTACCCATCGCATACTCCCACCTGCCACCCACTGATCCCGTTTGTATTGTTTGCTTAATGGTGTTTGAAACCCTTTCAACCCTATAGGCCTATGTAGAGACCCATGTTTGCAAACAGTATAGATCCAGATGAGCCGGCTCTTACTAGCCGTCTCATCAGGATCTGCACTGTTTGCAAGTATTCTTCCATATTTAAGAAAGCAAAATCAGCATCTGTTTGAACGGACTGGTGTGAATCATATTTTATGGCAAATAGATTCATCTGAATGTTAGAATGTGAGATTCCATGTCTGATATATAGGGGTGAAATGGTTAAATTAACGGCATATCAACATCATTTAACCGGGTCAAGAAGGCCAAGTCACGCATTTAACCTGTATGCATTGGTGGGGGGGGGGGGGGGGGGGGGGGTGGGGGGGGGGGGGGGGGGGGGGGGGGGGGGGGGGGGGGGGGTCGGGTCGTGTAGCAACACCTAAGGTCATTTAAGGCCGGGTCAACAAGGCCGAGTCACGCATTTAACCTGTATATATTGGGGGGAAAATCCCAAAATCAACTGAAATATTTACATAGAGAAAAATACATATTCAGTCCTGCAATCAGAATAACCCGACCTGGTGCCAGGTCTATACCACACCAGCGTCACTTAGCCACTGCCCCTAAAAGTAGTACCTTTAGGTACTTTACAAGGGATATAACCGGATTCAACTCGAGCGGACAAAAAGCCAAAAATGTACCCGAGGGCCAAACCAGGTATCACGAGATTCCGGTAAGGATGAACCTATATCGTTAAATTACCGGTCGCATGCTCCCAACCGCCCCATTTAAGTTATGTGGCTCAATACCCATGGATAGATATTGTGGTATCTGCCGGTCTATATATAATGTGGTACAAAAACGGTGAACAGTTTTCATATCTCCGTTTAACATTACAAACCTCAGACAAACTTATGTGGTACTTAATGTCCATGGCTATTGTGGTATCTGCCCGTCTATATATAATGTGGTACAAAAACAGTGAACAGTTTTCAAACGACAATTTAACACATAAAAAACTAGCAAACTAATGTGGTACTTGACACAGCATCTCAATTTACCATTACAAACCCGAGACAAACTTATGTGGTACTCAATGTCCATGGCTATTGTGGTAACTGACAGTCCATATATAATGTGGTACAAAAAAAAATGTGAACAGTTTTCAAATCTGAATTTAACACAAAAAGCTACTAAACTTATGTGGTACTCAATGTCCATGTATATTGTGGTATCTGCCTGTCTATATATAATGTGGCACAAAAACAGTGAACATATTTCAAATATCAATTTAACATTGCAAACCTCAGACAAACTTATGTGGTACTCGATGTCCATGGATATTGTGGTAACTGCCCATCCATATATAATGTGGTACAAAAACAGTGAACAGTTTTCAAATCTGAATTTAACACAAAAAGCTACTAAACTTATGTGGTACTCAATGTCCATGGATATTGTGGTATCTGCCGGTCTATATATAATGTGGTACAAATACAAAAACAGTGAACAGTTTTCAAATCTGAATTTTAACACAAAAAGCTACTAAACTTATGTGGTACTCAATGTCCATGGATATTGTGGTATCTGCCTGTCTATATATAATGTGGTACAAACACAGTGAACAGTTTTAAAATCTGAATTTAACACAAAAAGCTACTAAACGTATGTGGTACTCAATGTCCATGGATATTGTGGTAACTGCCCATCCATATATAATGTGGTACAAAAACAGTGAACACATTTCAAATCTCACTTTAACAGTGCAAACCTCAGACAAACTTATGTGGTACGCAATGTCCATGGATATTGTGGTAACTGCCCATCCATATATAATGTGGTACAAAAACAGTGAACAGTTTTCAAATCTCAATTTAACACAAAAAGCTACTAAACTTATGTGGTACTCAATGTCCATGTATATTGTGGTACATGTACCGGTCTGTCCCTATATAACAGGCATGAGAATGGCTGTCACTGAAAACATCTGAAAATCCACTGAAATCCCCTCACCCCACTTGTAAAAGTATCAAATTTGAGCATACCAGATCGATTCCGAATCATTTTGAAAAATCAAATTATGACAAAATCCACTGAAATCAGCTGTTCAGCTGAAGATTCTCATGCCTGATATAATATGGTCAAAAAAAACAGTGAACAGTTCCAAACCACAAATTAGCATTACAAACCTCGGACAAAGTTTTGTGGTACTAAATACACATGGATATTGTGGTAACTGTCCATCCCTACATAATGTGGTACAAATCCCTACATAATGTGGTACAAATCCCTACATAATGTGGTTTGTTTGTGTAATGGTGTTTAACGGCCTATCAACAGCTAAGGTCATTTAAAGCCGGGTCAACGAGTTAAGAGTCCGCATTCAACCTGTATGAATTGGGGGGGGGGGGGGGGGGGGAAATCCCAAAATCAGAACTGAATGTTTACAGAAAAATATATATTCAGCCCTGAAATTAGAATATCCTGACCTGGTGCCAGGTCCATACCACACTAGCGTCACTTAGCCCCTTCCCCTAAAAGTAGTAGCTTTAAGTACTTTGTACAGGGTATAACCTAATTCAACTCTAGCAGACAAGAAGCCAACATATGTACCCGAGGGCCAAACCAGGTTTCTCGGAATTCATATAAGGATGAACCCCTATCTTTAAATTACCCTTCGTATTCTCCACACTTGCACCCCGCTACATAATGTGGTACAAAAACGGTGAACATATTACAAATTTCAATTCGACATTACTAACCCGAGACAAACTTATGTGGTACTCAATGTCCATGGATATTGTGGTAACTGACAGTCCATATATAATGTGGTACAAAAACAGTGAACAGTCTTTTAGTCTCAATTTACCATTACAAACCCGAGACAAACTTATGTGGTACTCAATGTCCATGGATATTGTGGTAACTGACAGGCCATATATAATGTGGTACACAAACAGTGAACACATTTCAAATTTCAATTTAACATTACAAACCTCAGACAAACTTATGTGGTACTCAATGTCCATGGATATTGTGGTAACTGCCCATCCATATATAATGTGGTACAAACACAGTGAACAGTTTTTTAGTCTCAATTTACCATTACAAACCTCAGACAAACGTATGTGGTACTCAATGTCCATGTATATTGTGGTAACCGACTGTCTATATATAATGTGGTACAAACACAGTGAACACATTTCAAATGTCAATATAACGTTACAAACCTCCGACAAACTTATGTGGTACTCAATGTCCATGGATATTGTGGTATCTGCCTGTCTATATATAATGTGGTACAAAAACAATGAACAGTTTTCAAATCTCAATTTAACACAAAAAGCTACTAAACATGTGGTACTCAATGCCCATGGATATTGTGATAACTTCCCATCCATACATAATGTGGTACAAAAACGGTGAACACATTTCAAATGTCACTATAACACTACAAACCTCAGACAAACGTATGTGGTACTCAATGTCCATGGATATTGTGGTAACTGCCCATCCATATATAATGTAGGCACAAACACAGTGAACAGTTTTTTTTAGTCTCAATTTACCATTACAAACCTCAGACAAACGTATGTGGTACTCAATGTCCATGTATATTGTGGTAACCGACTGTCTATATATAATGTGGTACAAACACAGTGAACACATTTCAAATGTCAATATAACGTTACAAACCTCCGACAAACTTATGTGGTACTCAATGTCCATGGATATTGTGGTATCTGCCTGTCTATATATAATGTGGTACAAAAACAATGAAGTTTTCAAATCTCAATTTAACACAAAAAGCTACTAAACATGTGGTACTCAATGCCCATGGATATTGTGATAACTTCCCATCCATACATAATGTGGTACAAAAACGGTGAACACATTTCAAATGTCAATATAACACTACAAACCTCAGACAAACGTATGTGGTACTCAATGTCCATGGATATTGTGGTAACTGACTGTCTATATATAATGTTGTACAAACACAGTGAACACATTTCAAATGTCAATATACCATTACAAACCTCAGTCAAACTTATGTGGTACTTAATGTCCATTGATATTGTGGCAACTGGCTGTCTATATATAAGGTGGTACAAACACAGTGAACACATTTCAAATGTGAATATACCATTACAAACCTCAGACAAACGTATGTGGTACTCAATGTCCATGTATATTGTTGTAACTGCCTGTCTATATATAATGTGGTACGAAAGCAGTAAACAGTTCAAAAGAGCATTCAAGGTTAATGTGTCCTTATTGAAATCACATGTAAAGTCAATGGAAATCTAATGAATAACATAGCTCAAAAACCTATAGTTACATAAACACATATTCAATATCGGCTTATCCACATGTTCTGTATCTTCATGAGATGACACTTTCAGCCTTAAAAGGAATCATACATTAGTAATTTGTGAATAATAAACACAATTTGGTCATTCCACATGTACATTCCTAGTCCAGACCTGGTGTGTAATGGTGAAAATTGTACATGTTCACACCTAAATGTTCTTATTATTTCCTCACTACAGTATATTGTGTATGTTCCATGCTAGCAGTACAAAAACTAAAGTATAATACATATTTGGATATAGATGACTTTTGTAAGCAACTTTTGGTTTTTGAGGTGTGTTTTTCGTTTGACTTTACATGTGATTTCAATAAGGGCACAGTAACCATAACATTACAAAACTTAGGGGGTCATTATAACGATGGACCAGTGTACCATTAAATTTTTTCTTTCATCATGCGGATATTTTTTTTTTAATCGTTTCCCAACTTCTTTTGTGAATCAGTCCATTTTTTGCCCTGCTCTTGGCAATTGCACAGTTGCAATCTTTTATGCCTGGCTTTTTAGATTTCTTGAAGTTTTCAACAAACAGTTTACGTAATTCGTCCTCCTCTACTGAATTCCAAGGTTGTCTTGTACTTGTGCGTCTTTTCTTGGGAACAAATTCAATGTCTGTAAAAGCAAAATTACAAGATCAAACAGTAGTTAACAACACAACAGTTAAGACCTTGCATCAAGTTATCGAGGATGAATGAAATGGGAGTAGGTCATGTAGAGTGATGTGATGAAATGAAACAAGGCCTGATAAGAACTCCTCTAATCCCTCACTGGTAGACTCGACATGTAGCAATGTAAATACCAAGTCTGATTATGTGAAGATGAACTTGTGTTTGGTCTGATAGTTAAGCAAGATTGTTGACAACATTATATGTATATTTAGTGACTAGATAATTATCTGAAGAAAAAAAATATGAACATGTGTATAACAAAACGTGCAGAGAATGAAAAATAAATATAGAACAGGTCTCGAGAGTCATCAGACAGGCTGGTGAAGAGGTCGTGAAAAATTTCCATTTACCAGTAGGTCAATACATGCCAATATTTCAATAGTTGACTGTAACGGACATAAATAGTCCATCTGACAAGTATGTACATGTATTTCAGCAGAGAACACCACACCACAGAGTGGATTCATCATTAGATAGGAGCGAGTCACCATCTGGTCTTTCTCCAATGAAAGGCCAACTGAAAATAATTTCCTTTTGGCAGCAATAATGGACAACGTTAATTTTATTCACTAACAGCTATTTTCTCATCACAAGCTGCCATGATAACGATGTTAGGAAGTGTTAATAATATATATGTCTTACCATCATCATATTCATTCCAGTTCTCAGGTTTCTGATTCTCAAACCTTATGGCACCTTCTGGTTCTCCACCACCCGCTGATTCATCACCTGCTGCGTCTTGAGTATCCGCTGCTTGTTTTGTGTTCACAAACTCTGAATTATATGTTTAGAAAAAAATTAGAATATGGAACAAACTAGGGAATTGAGTTACCACATCTGTAAAAAGTATAAAGTTTACTGCTATATGCAACTTTTACAATTGGAGAATGATACACAGGCTAACACAGTGGGTTAAAAATTACTCGTACACTGAAAGGAACAAAATCCTCTATATAAACGAAATTACCATTTTCAAGCCTTTCGTTTCTTTAAATTTGCATGTGGCCTACAATCTGATAGATAAATTTACCTGAAATATCTATGTCCTGAAGTCTTTGACCAGCATACTTCCCAGCCAAGTTCATGTCCTGGAGGATCATGAGCTTCCCAATGTTGACCCTTTCAATGAAACCACTGGTTGATCGATAATGGAGCTTGTGGATTGACGCAGTGTGGCCCAGGTGATTACAAAGCCATTCCAATTCATGGTCTTTCATGTCAATGACCTGGAAAATGTATAAATTATATCCCATTACTGTCTATCTCATTAGTGTAATGTATGCTTTGTTTGATTAGCTCTGTCTTGTTATCATACTTTTGTCAGATTCTGCCAATCTCTGTAGAAAAAAATGTGACAAAAACTATTTTTATAGCTTGGAGAAATGTCAATGGCATAGTTTATATAGAATGGCCTTCAAATGGACAGTATAGGATTCAACTGCTACATTATTAACTCAAAAGTAATAATGGCGATATTTGTAAAATGTATATGTGGCGGGATGTAAGATGTACTCACAACCCTTATATTAGTACAAAAGCCGGACACGCACAGCTCGACAACTTAAGCTCTTACTTTAGTGACAACGATTAAAACAAGTTTTGAACTCTGCAACTGTATTATACTTCCTCACAAGCAGGTATTGAACAATATTAATATTCAGTATAACTTAATTTCAACACATTTATTTCCCTATTTGAAAGATGTTTTACAAAACACTTACTTGACTGAGGGTAGCAATATATTTTCTCAAGGAAACGCTAGTAATCCTCTCGGGTGCCGCCAATGATAGTTCAGCACAGATTGTCTTTAGAGAATCGTATGCTCTCATCACGCTGTCACCTGATTTTGAATAAAAACAAGTGTATTGAAAGGTCAGAATATGTGTCCGTTGGTAAATAGCGACATTTACAAATCAAAGTAATGAAAGTACAAATGATGTGCCTGCTTAGGTGATATGCAAAGCTATTTGAAGTTGTGGAACATGATAGTTTTGATGATACAAATCAAACATAAAAATAAAAAATCAAGGTTACATCCGAGGAAATAGAAATTAAAAGAAATTTGCGCCACCAATGAAATGTTTTTCTTCATAATGAAGGTGAGCTCATCTACGACAATACTTGTCCTTTTTTACAACAACATAATGATAGATCTAACCTGTGTTTGCAAACAGGTAGGGGTTCCATGTCTTGACTCCTACTGCCTTCCGAATACCGTCTTCAGCAATAAAGGCTAATCCCCTCTTGCAGTCATCAGGAACCAGGACAGGCACGGTCTTGCCATTCTGAAAAGGAAGCATGTAATATACAAACTCCAATCTGCTTTGAAATTAATATTATGCAAGAATTATAAGTTTTGACCACGAGTCCTCTTTAATTGTTGAAAATCAAGTTAAATGTTGATAAGAATGAACATGTGGAATTTGATTCTGCATAGGCTCTAACATTTTGCCATGTTCTATGAAATGGATAAATAGACAATCCAGTGTATGCTGTACATGTAGTACATTGATTCAGGGGTGATTTTGTGCTAGCAACTATTTTCCATAAGGGGTATTATGCCCTGGACATATGTTTTATAGGGGGGGATTATGTCCTAGCTGTGTATATGGTTAGGGGATTTTGTCTGCCTTTGCCAAAATAACTCCGGGAGATTATGTCGGAGGGATTTGGTTTGTATCCAACTTTCATACCTTTCCTCTAATCTTGACGAGTTCTTGGCTTTTTAATAGGTACATTTCTAGTTCCGTCAGGTCATTTCCAAGCAGTCCTCTATCTGCCTCATCCAGCTCAATCGCCCTTGTCCTGTAGTTTTGTAAACTGAAATCCATAGGAAAAATGTTGATAGCAAACAGAACATTTGTCATTTGTACAACACTAATTGAGACAATTTATTTGAGAGGTTTACATGTCATTACATTCTGGGCTGACTGATAGTTTATATGTGTTTAATAGCAATGTCTAGTACAGATGGATGACAGGATAGAACCAATAATAAACACAAAATCTCCCTGTTTCATTTATGAAACCTATGATGTCAAGATAGAGACAATGATCACTCTGCTGATAGTAACATACATGTACATTTGTTTGTCGATTAGTGGATTTAAGCTGGGAAAAGCATGTACAAATGTATTTTATTGGAAAATGGGTTTTCCAACATCCATTCGTGATGTGATCCTACACAGAAATATGGTATTTCTATTGACATTAAAATGTATATGTACAGTCAAATCTGTCTTAAGCAGCCACCCAAGGGAAGTGACAAAACTGGCTGCTTAACAGAGGTGACCTCTTAATAGAGGGTTGTGTTTTCAGGTACATTTCAGGTAAATTTTGAAAATTGAAATGAAGATAAAGATAACATAGACATGTATGTTGACTTGATAATACAAATGTAATAAATAATATTAATGATTAATTTACAGTACCATATTGATTAAATATGTATGTTTTAATGCAATATAAATGTGTATCTTTATTTTTATTTTATATTTTCAAAATTGAACCTGAACATGTAATGAGTGGATTATATCATTTAATGAAATAAAAATCTGTCAACAAATAAAAACACCAATGTTCATGTTTTTGTTGTTATTTTACAGCCTACTGCAACTGTTGATCTGCAAGATTCATATTGTAGACAATTTATTGTACTAGATAATAGGGCATAATGTGGTATAATCCGAAATGGTGTGGGATAAGTTGTGTGATTATTTTTTGATTTTTTTTTGTCGGGTATTGGTTAAGTCGAATTTGGATTCATTTCCAATAGTGTAATGTAAATAAATGCATAGGCGATGTCAGCAAAAGCAGTCAATAAGTGCGACATTCGGCTCATATTCGACATATGAGCGATTTGCTTAAATTATATTTGAGCCGGTTACACTCGTCCTGGCAATACACACCAATTATATCAGCTATTCGTGTTTTGTCAATTGGTAACTGGCAATGGGCTGTTCCATTTTACAACATTTGTGTCCGGTACCTAGAAATTACGAATCGACGGACAAGGGTGCAAGAACCCGGATGGCGATAGCTGTTTCTTTCAATAATGCGCCGACAATTCGGGCAACACAATTTGCACCTGTGAAACACCCTCTCAATACGAAACATACGCGGCGACGTGTTAGGCGTTTTAATTACCCGCATTGACTGCTGACATCATTGTTAATTCGCGCTTCGGTAACGACCGCCGCAGGGTACATTGAAATTGAGATTAGAGGTGACCGTTTAATGAAATTGGATCACTAGTTTGGGACGATAATTAATGACCGCTGGCCGCGTTAGACGAGTGACCGTTGAATGAAAGCGTTTTATATAGCAAAACTGCGCGGGAGGAATTTGAAGTGGCCGCTTAACGGCGGTGACAGCCCGAGCAGGTTCGACTGTAATAAAATTATTTACTGGTAGCCACCCTTCATCCAACAGTATCGGAACTAGACATAATACTTACGTTAAAGCTTCTAGTTCCCCTGATCTTCTCTTGTTGTATGTCAGAAGCCTGGTTTCAGTTAACATGACGACTCTTCTGTAGGATTCAATGTTTTTCTTGTAATTCATGTTTTTAAGCTCAGCAACAATTCGGCTACCCAAAGTTGCCAAATCCTCAGGTACTGGCAGAGCTGAAGTATTACTTCCTTCTAACTGATCTTTCCTCAGCTGTAGATGTGCCAATCTCGAGACACGTGTAGACCACTCCATTTTCATGAGGGAGTTGAATTCTTCTGCTTACTGCTTTTTTTCCTTATTGCCATCTCTCAATGCCAAACCAAGCTTGAAGCTCGTCATTCTGGACACGTCAAACCCTATTTTTAGGGCAGCTGATGGACTTTTCAAATCCTCTTCATCATCGTTTTCTATCTTGGCACATAGCAGGGCAGCTTCACAAACAAGATCAAAGTATTTTGGATAGAGAAAATCGGACATTGTGTAGTTGGTTTTTGATAAGTCTCTCAGATGCTGTAACAGTCTTGCTGCACCCCTCATACGTGAGGAGGTGTAATACTTTCTCTTGAGTACATTACCCAAACTTCTTCGAAGCCAGCTGTTGCCCAATGCAACTATTAAAGAATCTTCTTTTGCACAAGTTGTAACTGAATCTCTTGTCATCACCGGGTATACTTCTGTAATTAATTGCTTTGACGCTCTTTCGTCAACATCTCCACAAATCACAGCTGAATTATTGATAGCTTCTCATTTCTTCATTTTATTGCATACGTTGTCAACTCCTGGGCAGATATTTTGGTGCTTTACTTTGTAGGATTCCATTTTCATCCATTAAAGACACTTCGGACATGGTCCATATTCTTCTACTTTAAACTTCCCAGTTTTTCTTGAGATGATCAGCTCGCCTTTTTTGGTTTGTTTCACAAGCATATTATGGAAATGATCGCCCTTGTGACGTAATAGTGTCTGTCTAGTTTTAAGCTCTTTTTCAATATCTTTTTTGTTTCCTTCCGTTATCTGACCTCTTAACTGGATTATTTCCATTGTTTCTGGATTGTCTTTATGACTGCGGAAGTGTTTGTTTATAGTTGTTGAAAGCTTTTTACAAAGAAAACAACAGTGATAATTATTGTATACTCTGTCAGATGCCTTGACTCTTCCTGTCTGTGAGAATTTTGATTTTAAATTCCTTCTGATATATACATCAGGGTTTGCTTCGTCTATATCTTTAAGTGCATCATCCAGACCATTGTGACAACACTGCCCAGCTTGGTTACTTTCCGTGACTTCATCTTCAGACGAGTTAGCCGGTTCAGATGCCAGTACAGAAGCAGCTTGATTGGTTTCCATTAAGTTGGATGATTCAGGTATCACTGCACAGGTGACTTTGTTTATTTCCATTTTCCCATTTTCAGGTGACTTTGATGATTCAGGTCTCGTTGCACACTTGGCTTTGTTGGTTTCCATTCTCCCATCGTCAGGGGACTTTGATGGTTCAGGTGTCCGTCCACAAGCGGCTTCGTCGGTTTCAATTTTCTCATCTTCAGAGGACTTAGACAATTCTCGTACAACAACAAGAGATTTAATGACTGAAAATGGCAGCTCACATTCATCATCATCATCATTCCCCGACTGTGAAGAATCCGGTACGTAGTCACTGTCTCCATCAGTGTCGTCAAATACGGATTCAGAAACGAATATTATCTGTTCTTCCACTAAGTTAGATGATTCATGTGTCACTGCACAAGTGGTTTCCATTTTCCCATCTTCAGATGACTTAGACGATGCAGGTGTCACTGCACATGTGTCTTCGTTGGTTTCCATTCTCCCATCTTCAGGGGACTTTGGTGATTCAGGTGTCAGTCCATAAGTGGCTTCGTCGGTTTCAATTTTCTCATCTTCAGAGGACTTAGATAATTCTGGTACAACAGCAAGAGATGTAATGACTGGAAATGGCAGCTCATATTCATCATCATCATCATTCCCCGACTGTGACGAATCCGGTACGTAGTCACTGTCTCCATCAGTGTCGTCAAATGCGGATTCAGAAACGAATATTATCTGCTCTTCCACTAAGTTAGATGATTCATGTGTCACTGCACAAGTGGCTTTGTCGTTTCCCATTTTCCCATCTTCAGTTGACTTAGACGATGCAGGTGTCACTGCACAAGTGACTTCATTGGTTTCCATTTTCCCATCTTCAAGGGACTTAGACGATGCAGGTGTCACTGCACAAATGGCTTTGTCGTTTTCCATTTTCCCATCTTCAGATGACTTAGACGATGCAGGTGTCACTGCACAAGTGACTTCATTGGTTTCCATTTTCCCATCTTCAGGGGACTCAGACGATGCAGGTGTAACTGCACAAGTGGCTTTGTCGTTTTCCATTTTCCCATCTTCAGATGACTTAGACGATGCAGGTGTCACTGCACATGTGACTTCATTGGTTTCCATTTTCCCATCTTCAGGGGACTTAGACGATGCAGGTGTCACTGTCACTGCACAAGTGGCTTTGTCGATTTCCATTTTCCCATCTTCAGATGACTTAGACGATGCAGGTGTCACTGCACAAGTGACTTCATTGGTTTCCATTTTCCCATCTTCAGGGGACTCAGACGATGCAGGTGTAACTGCACAAATGGCTTTGTCGTTTTCCATTTTCCCATCTTCAGATGACTTAGACGATGCAGGTGTCACTGCACATGTGACTTCATTGGTTTTCATTTTCCCATCTTCAGGGGACTTTGATGATTCAGGTGTCCGTCCACAAGCCCATTCAAAGTCTTCAATCCACACCTGTAAAGTTTGGGGCTTCTTCTTGAGTACTTCTGTAAAGAATTGAAACGATAAATAAAAGGAATGATAGTAATTATATATCAAGTATATTATCATGATTAGTACCGTACTATAACTAAGAAAGGTTGATTCCGAGCATTTGTTGTGATATTATTGGGCACACTAAATTACTTGATTGGTATTTCCATAAATGAAATTCAAGATGGCCGCCACATACATAAACCAGAGGTCCATATGGCCCTGTATCGCTCACCTGTAATTACTGCATTTGAAACCCATAGACCATAATTGTGAAATTTTGTGTAAATAAAAAATTCTAAATTTCTGATAAAGTGATAACTTTTGAGTTTTCGGGGGCCATCTTTGATGATGTAATCATGTGATTTCAACAAAAAAATGCTTCAGAATGATCGTCATGTCAATACCTTTGATTTGATATACGACATGACCATATTCGGTCAAATTTCACATTTGACCTTTACTTGACCCCACGGGCCCCACCCATTTTTAACCCAGGGGCCACCATATGAACAAATCTGAAACAGCGTTAAATAACGATCATTCACACCAAGTTTCGTCAAAATCCGGCTGGGGGTTCATGAGAAGAAGATTTTTTCAGAATTTATGCTATTTTTAGACGGTGGCCATCTTGGATTAGCGACGACGTCCATTTTAACTAATCTGAAAAGGCTCCACACATGGACCATAACTGTGATGTTTGACCACCATGGGCCAAGCAGTTCGCGTGAAGAAGTATTTTGAAATCTTGAATAAAAGAACGACCTATTGACCTTTCGGCGGCCATCTTGGATAGAATAATCATCCAATCTTCAACAAAAAATGGTCAAAAGTGATTGTCTCGCTGATACCTTCGATTTGATATACGACATGACTATATTCGGTCGAATGTGAAATTTGACCTTTACTCGACCACACGGGCCCCGCCCAATTTTGATCCAGGGGCCACCTTATGAACAAATCTGAAACGGCGTTAACTATCGATCATCCATACCAAGTTTCGTCGAAATCGGCCTGGCGGTTCACGAGAATTTTTTCTCTCAAGAATTTGACCTATTTTTAGACAGCGGCCATCTCGGATTAGCGACGACCTCAACACATAGACCATCCCTATGAAGTTTAAACCACATCGGTGAAGCGGTACGGGAGAAGAAGATGTTTAAAAAGTGTGAACGGACGAAAAGCGGTAACAATAGCTCACTCGAGCCTTCGGCTCAGGTGAGCTAAAAATATAATCAATGTCGTATTGTGCTTGCTTTTCGGATTATTATATATTATTCGTCAAATGACACACTGATACAACTTTAATGTTTTGTCCAAAATGAAAATTCAAGATGGTTGCCAAAATATATGTAAAATGAATGAAAATCATGAAAATAGTATATGCGTATATACATGTATGTAAAATGAATGAAAATCATGAAAATAGTATATGCGTATATATGTAGCGGGTCAGCACCAAGAGCGTATACAGTATCGGACCTATTATATATTGACGTGTCAATATTTAGTACAGCACACATCAATAGTTATGTAGTATGTTTTTACAAATGTCATCATTGCCAGAAAGCTGAGAAGCTGTTCCTCAAACAAACAAACAAACAAATCAAAGTTTGCAACATTTTGTTCTAGTCAAAATAAGATCAGGTCTAGAAGGGCACATTCCATGTAGACTGGGAGAAAATGGAATGGTAGAACAAAAATACATGAATCAGCTATTTGTAAACAGGAATGTGATTTTGAATGTACATGTAACAGTATCAAAACAAATTGCTAGAACAAAACAAAATTAAAGTCATGTACACGATGTATAATAAATGTGCTACAATACTGCCAAGATTGGTTAAAATGGCTCACTTGTGTCTTGGACATAATTTTTATTTGTGTAATGGTGTTTAACGGTCTATCAACAGCTAAGGTCATTCAAAGCTGGGTCAACAAGGTCGAGTCCCGCATTCAACATGGGGAGAAAATAGTAAATTCAGAACTGAATATTTACATCGAGAAAACTATATATTCAGCCCTGCAATCTGAATAACCAAACCTGGTGCCAGGTCCAGCCCACACCAGAGTCACTTCCAGCCCCATCCCCTAAAAGTAGTACCTTTAATTACTTTATAATAGGTATAACCTAATTTAGCACTAGCATACAAGCCAAAAGTACTTGAGGGCCAAACCAGTTATCTCTGGCTTCTTTGTTTTGGTACAAAATAAAAAAGTCACCAGTGACATCTCTATGATATCTTGTGGCTCATGAAAAGTTTTGCATGAAGTACAGCTTGGTCCCTGGCTTGCTCAAGCCGGTCTAACTCACCGATTAACTGAACATTTTTTATGTCTGTTTGACAGCAACCTTCATGAATGGGTTGATGGGCGTCAAGTCACACGTCTCACCAACAAGTGGGAGTTCATAAAATCCACACTGAATATTTAGATGTAATCATAACAAGTTTTCAACAAGCTGACGGTTTTCTAGTAATGCATACCAAATCAAAGTTGTAGTTTTAAAGGTTGGTGACGGGATTATAGTAAAAAGATCTATAAAAAAAAGATTTCTTTTTATCAAGCCCCTGTGTGAAGTGGTCTACATGGAGACCTCTGATCATACCAGCTTAGTTGAGTATGGCCCGTTATTTGCAGTATGCGTATCATTCTACTATAGGTATTTCCTATCCTCGTTCCGTTCATCCAGACTATTTATAATTTCACGCGTTTTTTTACCGCTTGGAATGTTGGGAAGTATTTTAAGCCTCACGTGATTCAAAATGGAACACCCCTATTTGGAAAACCTCGGAAATTATTAGCAAAACATTCCACGTAGGCGAAAAGGTCCCAGGTTTTCCAAAATGGGAAAACCCAGAATTCCCTTACGTCATAATATTTGAAATCGCTTGCTCAGTTTCAACAATTTAAAAATAAAACATGCGGTTCAATTTCTACTCGAGTCGCATTGAAATGATTGGATACTGACATTAATAATTAGGTAATTATCTGAAAAATAAAGGAAATAAATCTCGGTCTAGGTTGGTATCGATGTAAAGACACGCTGGACACTGATATATGCAGTACTTATCAATAGTACACTTTTGGGGATTCTAATCCTGTCATCAACCTTTAACACACTTGGAACCCATAAAATAAGTTAAAACATACAGCAAACTTAACAAGAGTTGTCAGAAGACAAAAAAGCCTGTGGTAGCCTTCATCAAATGTGGCATAGTTGTATAAAAACATCCCAACATGTTACAGCATGCTAGAGGATCATGGGACACTTAGTGTGTAACCTTGACATTGGGCTAAGGGGTGGGTGATAGGTAAAGGATATGCTATAGCATGGTAGAGGGCAATCAGACGAAAGCAAGTATAAACTAGATTTGTCAGTAAGCGAGTGCTTACGGAATACCCCTGGGCATGGATACATTACAGCATCATAGAGGGTCATCAGATGGATGCATATATGAAATATCAAGGTGTTCACTGTAAATAAACAGAAGTAATAAGACATTTACCCCAATGTTAAGTTCATGAATGCCCCAAGTATTTGACCTTGACCCTGGGGTAAGGGGTGGGTAATGGGTCAGGGATTTGCTACAGCATGATAGAGGGTCATCAGAGGAATGCATATATGAAATATCAAGGTGATCCAAGCAAACAAACACCAGTTATAAGACATTTACCACAACATTCGCTTTATGAACGCCCTTTATGTATTTGACCTTGACCCTGGGGTATGGTGTGGGCGGTGGTTCATGGATTAATTACACCATGATAGAGGTTCATCAGATTAACGTATATATGAAATATCAAGGCGACAACGACGCCGGGGGTAGGCCATAAGCTCTTCTGCACTTTGTGCAGGCGAGCTAAAAATTAACTATTTCTCGCTTCAAGCAATAATCAACTAAAGTACAAACTGGTTCAATAAAAATGATTTTATTTTAAAAAGGAAACCATTCATGACAACATGAAAGTTGCTTACCCGATATCTCAATCCAAAGTTTTGTACCTTCATCTAACTAGAGGGCCATGATGGCCCTGTATCGCTCACATGTAAAATGAAATCCAAGAGTGCCGTAAGTCAGAAAATACGCCCGTCAAATGTAGGCCAGACAACGAAGATACAGAGATGTGACATCCAGTGACCTTGTTTATGTTAAGAGCAGGCTACCGGCAAATTCAGCTGGTTACTATCAAGTCAATATGTGTAGAATTAAGATGTGTGTATAGTTTCAGATCGATAGATGAATGGTTTCAGGAGTTGCACACAAACTAGGCAGGTTTTCTGTCAGCAGCCCGCCCATCGCACGATAAAACAAAATACTTTTATTTAAACAGTTGTATAAAAAGGCTTTAACCATATATATATATATAACGTTGAAATCTCTATATAGACCAAGCAGTTCACAAGAAATCTCTATGAAAGAACAACCGTTTCACCTTTCGGCAGCCATATTGGATGACGTGATCATCTGATTTCAACAAATAATGGTCCAGAGTGATTGTCTTGTTAATACCTTCGATTTGATATATGGACTTGACATCAATCGGTCAAATGTAAAATTTGACACCTACTTGACCCATCTGGCTAAAACTGCTAAAACTATCGATCATTCACACCAAGTTTGGCAGAAATCGGCCTGGCGGTTCGTGAGAATATTCGTTAAGAATTTGACCTACTTAACAGCATCGGCCATCTTGGATTAGTGAGGACCTCCATTTTAACAAATCTGGAAATGAGTGACACATAGACCATCTTTGTGAAGTTTGGTCAACATCGGACCAGCGGTACGGAAGACGTTGAAAAAGTGTGGATGGACGACGACGACGGACGAAAAGTGGCAACAATAGCTCGCTTGAGCCATTGGCTCAGGTGAGCTAATAACAGAAAAAATATTTTTTAAAACCATCACCATAATAACGACTCCATAATACACAGTATTTCCAAAACAATCACATTTCTTTGACCAAGTTTGTACATTGAAAAAATTGGTTTTGGTGACCATAAATTAACTTGTTGCATGCTTGGCAAACTAATCAATGAACATAGTTTGAATATTGCAGCAGACAACATTTCCTTTAAAAGATTTTTACAATTCTCTTTGAAAACTATGAACATTTGTTGTGAAATGTCATTTGAATTGCATCGTAATGATGCAGTTCCGATGAAAGTCCACAACATATGTGGCTGCTATGTTCGCCGCTAGCGTGCAAAGAGTTAAGATCATAATTATTAACAGGTAACAACTCTAAACAAATTACTTAGTGCTTTGCTCTTCCAGCAGTCCGTAAGAGGGAGGATTTCCCTTGTAGTCAATCTGTAAGTTATGAGCAATTCGAAAATGGTAGCTTTAAGTGATAATGGTGTGACGTTGCTGGTATTTATGGCAAGTTGGGAGTGCTTTAAAATCGTCTCAATTCAAAAGCACATTTCCCAACATGCCATTTTGGATTAAACAAAAAAAATCTTCTCAATTTACGCATCTCAACTTGAGCGCCGATAAAATTCCAATCTGTCAGTGTAATCACAAATGTGGACATCTCTAATGTGGTGCCAAGTCAATATGTAATGTGGTACTCATTGTCCGTCTTTTAATGTGGTACCAAACAGTGGAGAGAATTATGAACATGTGGACATCTCTCATGTGGTACCAAGTCCATATGTAATGTAGTACTCATTGTCTGTCTGTTAATGTGGTACCAAACAGCGGAGAGTATTCTGAGTGTATTAAATGACACAAATGTGGACATCTCTAATGGTACTAATTGTCCGTCTTTTAATGTGGTACCAAACAGCGGAGAGGATGATGAACATGTGGACATTTCTCATGTGGTACCAAGTCCATATATGTGATGTGGTACTCATTGTCCGTCTTTTAATGTGGTACCAAACAGCGGAGAGTATTCGGAGTGTATTAAATGACAGAAATGTGGACATCTCTAATGTGGTACCAAGTCCATTGTAATGTGGTACATGTACTCATTGTCCGTCTTTTAATGTGGTACCAAACAGCTGAGAGAATTATGAACATGTGGACATCTCTCATGTGGTACCAAGTCCATATGTAATGTGGTACTCATTTTCCATCTTTTAATGTGGTACCAAACAGCGGAGAGTATTCTGAGTGTATTAAATGACACAAATGTGGACATCTCTAATGTGGTACCAAGTCCATTGTAATGTGGTACATGTACTCATTGTCCATCTTTTAATGTGGTACCAAACAGCGGAGAGTATTCTGAGTGTATTAAATGACACAAATGTGGACATCTCTAATGTGGTACCAAGTCCATATGTAATGTGGTACTCATCAAATAAATAAAATTTTCAGGACATGTGGCTTTGAAAAAGCGACTTGTCCTCGCAAGACTTCTTATATGAAGCTGCCATAGTTATCATACATTGAAATCCATGAAGCAGTTCCAAAGAAACGACTTGGGGGAGGGGGGCGTTATTGGTGGCTCAAGGTCTATTTGGCAATGAAGTTGGAATCTGATTTAAGTAGAGAAATGACAAAAATGTACATTATGCGACGTAACTACTGTGTAACCACAACTCACTATTTACTTACAAAGCATTGTCGGATCTGCAGAAGACCACATAGCCCTCATCACCCTCGTCTATCAGTTCTGTGGGCCAGGGCACCTTTTCTCCCACCAATGCCATGACAAATGTACGGCCAGAATCTTTATGTCGTTGTTGCCGCTTTCTGAAAGAAAATTTACAGGTTTGTTGACATTTGTAAAAACGACATCCTTTATAAAAATATTAAAGTGAAATTTGTTTCTTGAATTACAGTAATCAAAGCTAGATGTGTCTGTTTATGTGTCGCTAGAACCGACTTATGCTCCATTACTTCAGTGACTGTAAATGGAAGAGAAAAAACATTAAAAAAAACATAAATTGAAAGCAGACGTGTATTTGTGAAGAAATAAGAAAGAAAACATGCTATATTTGTGTCTTGAGTATTTACATACATACATATATATGGCTTATCTGGAGACCTGTATAATGGCAGATTTCAATCACCACACATAAACACTAATTCTTAGAATCGGTCAAATCATATGTCTGTTGCAAACGGCATGGGATGCATATGAACAATTCAAACTGCTCATAATTCAGTTTTAAGTATTTTATATATATGGGCAATAAAGCCCTTGTGGCAATCATCAGCGCATTTTGATAATAATTAATCCACTTCAAATAAGTGAAGCAATGTGCGTATTAGAATCATCTTGTTGTCAGACGTTTATAAGTCAGGAATGCCTATAATTTATTAAAACATGGCAATGTAATGATTTTAGCAGAAAAAAATGACTAGTTTTGTCTAAGATAACGATCTTCGTAACCGCTTGTTACTGTAAACTAAATTTCACGGCTATACTCAATAGGTAATCCAATTTCATTGGGCGGTCATCTATAATTTGGGTGCGGATATGCCTCGCGGCAGTTATTATCGGTCACGTCGGGTAAATAAAGTGGCAAACACGTTGTCGCAGCGGCGATATTAAAGGCACATGTTTCGCATTGACATGATGTCAGTGGCCATTGAAGCCAATTTAATCATCAAACACATGCCGCCCCGAATACCATGTCAGTTACTGACCGTCAATTAGACTGTGTATTGATAAGCGGTAAAGAACGTTGCACGCTGAGCTTTAGTTAAGGTGCGTTTTGTTTTTTTATCAATTTTGGGTGAAATTCATTAATCTTCTCATTGAGGCGATTCTAAGGCATTCTCCCAACTTGCCATTTGTTATTGAGAAATTCACCACCGGATTACGCACCTTAACTGGAACGCTTGTCACACAGTTGCCATTTTGCGAATAATTTGCAAAGTCGATAATAACATCCGGTGAGTTAAATGAGCTCATTTTGAGAGTTTAAGTAAACAACGGACACGCAGTAAATGTCTCGTCTTATCTGTGATATCATTGAAAATAGGTAAATGTAGCTAACCTAGGAAACCTATAATCTTGTAATTAATGGGTTTGATGACTGTCATAAGTTAAAATGTGTGTATACGTCGTTTGCTGATCATTCGTTGGTTACCAGTTACCGCGCGAACGTATCTCACGTTAGTTGGTTTACAGTAATCGATTAATGTATCAGGGGGAAACAAACCGAGTCAAAATTACCGGGGGAGAAACAACCTTACACCATAACAATACTTCCGGTTCCGGAATATTTGTTTACCGATTTTTAAAGCACTTTTGTGGAATTTTACCAAACTTTTGGTGATGGTGTCAATTGATGGACCAGCCCGTCAGAGCTCCACAAAGTGACAGAATGAAACAATCAGATTGGCTCATTGCTTCAATGTGAGAGGCACCGACGGGCTGGTCCATCAATTGACACCATCACCAAACTTTTGGTGATGGGTGTCAATTGATGGACCAGCCCGTCGGAGCCCCTCAAAATGACCGAATGAACCAATCAAATTGGCTCATTCCGTCAATCCGAGAGGCACCGACGAGCTGGTCCTTCAATTGACACCATCACCTAACTTTTATTGTAGATTAACATGGCATGGTCGATTACGGTATTTATCTTTTTGTCAATATTTTGTATCCAGGTCTAATTCCAGCTTAGTTGCAAGAGTGGCAACCCAATCACGGTTGTTGCAATGGGAGCCACTAAAAAAACAGTCACAATTTTTTTTCTAACTTTTTTTTTAAAAGTCTATTTTAATTTTTTTTTAAATGGAATATACATATTAAACCATGAACTATTGATGAAAATGATTTAATATGTTGCTAAGCCATATTCTTTACCATTTTATGACATATTATTGACAATATAAACAAATAAAATGGCCGCCATTTAGCAAATTTGGAGGTTTTAATACATTTTAATGAATAATATTTTCCAATATTATGCCAAGCAAATAATAGCCTTACACCCAATTTTAATAAGAATAAAAATAGTGCTCGTTTTTATATAGCGCAATCAATTTGATTCAAATTTTCAACTTTCTGTTTTCACTTTTGGCATGGTGGTGGGTTGGGAACTGGCCGGTGGATTTCTTTACGTTTTTGTACCTGATCGTTTAGGCATTACTGCAAATCTTGATTCCAGCGCACAAAAAAGTGTGTCCAATGACGGAAGTAGGTTAACATGACAATAAACACAATTATGCCAATTATCACAATCAAAAGTAGTGTCACCAAAATAAGAATTAAAATGATACTCAAAGTTGCCAGATTTCCCTCCATTTTGTTGCAAATTATATGTAGTTTGTTGTTGTTATTTATTTGACCGCAAACGAATGGTGGGGAATTCGGTTTTTCAAGCAAAATGATATCATGTTAGGGCGCCCATGTTAGCTGAACAAACGGAGTCCGTTTCTACTCCAAAATAATTTCTGTAATCTTTAATCTCTGTCAAGATTCTACATCGATTGATTGCTGCCAATATGTACGCGATTACAACACGGAATTGAAAATAATCTACAAAATAAATCTTAAACATATTTTGTCTCGATCATTTCCGGTTGATCTATGTGGTCGATATGGACATATGAAGCAATTACACACTAATAAACTTACCGTTTACCCATCTTCAAAGTGCGGTTTACAACTCAACAGCAGCCATTTTCCACGTGATATAAAAAACCGCGCAACATACGAGTACTCTCAGCTGATAATAGGCATCAACCGAAACACGCGAGGGTTCCCGAATGAAACGAGCGCTTGAGTAAAAACCTCTACAAGCGTCTGTATGATCCAGTTTTCACTCGCAAACACACTTATGACTGCAGGAGTTAATGCCCTTGAGTCCGACTTTGTCCTGGACGTGGGCGATAACGGCCAATATTTTTGTTCGTGCTTATGTGGTATGTTTTGTCAATGTTATCCTAATACCACATAGGATCGATCTAGACACAACATTTAAAGTGATATACCACATAAGCCAAAAATACCACTTAAGGTGTACAGGGACACAATTGTTACCACTTATGGTACCAAATGTAAACACGGACGGACGGACGGACGGACGGACGGACGGACGGACGGACGGACGGACGGACGGACGGACGGACGGACGACGGACGGACGGACGGACGGACGGACGGACGGACGGACGGACGGACGGACGGACGGACGGACGACGGACGGACGGACGGACGGACGGACGGACGGACGGACGGACGACGGACGGACGGACGGACGGACGGACGGACGGACGGACGGACGGACGGACGGACGGACGGACGGACGGACGGACGGACGGACGGACGGACGGACGGACGGACGGACGGACGGACGGACGGACGGACGGACGGACGCACGTACTTACGTGACATCCCTTAGGTGGTTTTTACTATATAAAAGATCAAAGGAATGACCACCTAAGGAACAATAGGCTTAAGTGGTCAACGGAATAAATCTATTGTATTCTTGTAAATATCAAAGGAATAGGCCACGCCTCTAACCACCTAAGACCCTGTACGTGTGCCCGGACGGACGGACGGACGGACGGACGGACGGACGGACGGACGGACGGACGGACGGACGGACGGACGGACGGACGGACGGACGGACGGACGGACGGACGGACGGACGGACGGACGGACGGACGGACGGACGGACGGACGGACGGACGGACGGACGGACGGACGGACGGACGGACGGACGGACGGACGGACGGACGGACGGACGGACGGACGGACGGACGGACGGACGGACGGACGGACGGACGGACGGACGGACGGACGGACGGACATCCTGACTCCAGTATACCCCCCACAACTCGTTGCGGAGGGTATAAAAAGAGTATCCCACATATGTAACACATAACTCACATGGCTCCATGACAGAGTATCCCACATGTATAACACATAACTCACATTGCTACATGATGGAGTATCCCGCATGTATAGCACATATCTCACATGGCTCCATGATGGAGTATCTCACATGTATGACATATAAATATAATGGCTTCATGATGGAGTACCCCGCATGTATAACACATAACTCACATGGCTCCATGATGGAGTATCCCACTTGTATAACACATAAATATCATGGCTTCAAGATGGAGTACCCCGCATGTATAACCCATAAATCTCACCGCTCCATAATGGAGTATCCCGCATGTTTTACACATAACTCACAAGGCTTCATGATGGAGTATCCTTTCCTGTGGAGGACAACGAGGCCGACAACGAGAGCGATGACAATCAGTGCCGCTACTGACCCTCCCACGGCTGGACCTGTAGCCGAGGCTGTCTGCCCATGCCCATCTGTGGTGTATGGGGCGTATGGGGTTTGTAACCAATGTAGCGGAAATAGCGCACTCATGCGGCCTGGCAACGATCTATATTGATTGTTAGAAGCATTACGGATGCAGGCCCTGATCAGACTGCGGTGATAATTGGGGCTACATTGGTCAGAAAATCCACAAGCACCATTTCTCTAGTCATATATGAAAATGAATACGTAGCAATAATATATCATTAGAACAAGGTATAGAAGTTGTATCCGAGAGTATTTCCCGCTCTACAAGTGTTTTTCTAACTGGGTGTGCCACATATCGGCTAAAAATAACAGCCAATTGGCACCCATAAGTCGTACTACAACAACAACAACAATTATAACTTCATTCGCTCGATGGAACAGGCGTGCTGTCCTATGTGGAATGACGTGATGAAACAGATGATAAACAACTAGTTGAACTATATATTTGTATCGTATTTCTGAACCCTATGAGAAGCTTTAAACGATCGAGGATTGTAGGACTGACAAATCAGTATCTTTTGAAATGCTAATTTATTATATTGTATGTAAATTAATGTCACTACTTTGCTCCTTTCACAACAAAACATAAAAAATACCATAACGTTTACATTCTGGTACATGCATCAACTGAAACACAGTGCCATTGCCATTGGGAATAGAGTTAATATAAAACCATGTAACAAAACGTCTGGAATCTGGGCACATCCATGAATTTGAGATTTCCGTCCTCGATGATAAAAAACGAGAAATAAAAGCCGACTTCCCAATCGCTGTTGTTCTCGGGTTCTCGGAATAATGAGCATATACGGCCCAGGTAGTTCCTGCGCACGTGCCGGACAGGACGTTACCGTCAAATTGCCTACACTTACGCCAGTGAGTCTAACGACTGCGCCATCGGTTACAAAAACGAAGTCAGTTATTACGATTTGTGCTGAAGAACGAGGCGGATTGCGTTCAGGACAAAATGAGTACTCTTTCGGTAGCAATGATAGCAACCGACACACGGGCTTTCCACTGTTCGCTGCGGGTCGAATATTCCGAATGGGCCTATCGGTCGGTCGACTATAGCGGAAAGGCAACGGCCGAGGTCCGAGTGAAGATCGTCCTGAACGGCGAGCGGCAGGACCACGGCGTGACCAAGCACGCGGGCCACATATATGCATTTACTATCTTCGACACGCTAATTGAAGTCGCAGCCGGAAGTGTTGCAAATTTCAGAACGGAATCCGCTCCGCCAAAACATTAATCTAGCTCGATTTATAGAGAACATGGCTACCGAAAAACTATATTCTGAGCTGCCGTCCGGGGCGGCTGAACCGTCATATTTTAGGATGACCAGGATTTCGAGATACAACATATTCTCCAGCATAAGGGAGACACACGGACAGGTCATGCAAAAGATTATAGGCGGGCAGTCAATGTCGTCGAATGGATGAACACCACGCTCGCCTCAGCTTCCGTTGTGAGCTGGATGGGGAGTGTGTCTTTATTGTCAACAGTCGTTGCCGAGCCGATTGCGGTGGCCTTGAGTACGGTCGCAGCAGGGGCAGGCCTGCTTTGCATGACGAGCAGACTGGTGGCCCGCAAGCTCGAGGCCAAGAGTCGCAAGCATGATCGGATAGCAGTTATTGCGAGCGAGGTCGAAGAAAAACTGTATCGACGTTATCGTGTCGAAAGCAATAGCCGACAACGATATATCAGATGGTGAGTTCAAACTGGTCGTCGAAGAGATGGCCAGGTACCATGAGTTAAAGGGTTCGATCCGGCCCAAGGCCTACCCGCAGGTTTTGGGAGATGACGACGTAAGAAAACTCGTTATGGAGGGGCGGGCCGACGAGAGAATGAATCTCCTCGCCTGACTCGGGACGTGATATGCTTATTCGTGTGCCTGCAGCAGCAGCAGGTCCCACCGCCATACTGTCTGAGCGCCATACATGTAGTTCCGTCGACGCCCCCATTCTGCGATTGAGCGCTACCCAGGATTTGTTTGGGACGTGATATGCTTGTTCGTGTGCCTGACTGTCCGGGGGGATGGGACGACGGGGGAGGTCCCGCCACCATATTGTCCGAGCGCCAGTTCATTCAGATCTCGGTCGGCGCCACCTTACGAAACATAAAATTAGTCCCATCGGGATTATGTTTCGACTACCGCGTGGTGGGACCCGAGTGCACCGCCAGAATACTGATCAAGCGAGGCTGTTGTCACTCCCCCGCATTTTTCGTCCCTGGGCAGCGATTCACCACCATATTTTGTTTGTACTGCCCATGTCATGAAGAGACACTGAGGTGGTCCGGTTAACGAGATTCAACTGTATAGCATACATTTCCTACACACAGTTGATTGACCACTAAAGATTAAGTTCTCTTATCGTGTGTAGTATAGTCTCATTACGTGGAGATGAACATTGTCATCTGCTGATAGAGTAATAAAACAGACAAACATAAAAGGTGGCTCGGTTAGATATGACCAGCCCATTGTGTGGGTGCCCCAATATAGGCAAGCGAACAAATATCCATTACGTCTGTAAATTTGGTGCGTCTATAACCGTGAATATAGACGCTAAAGAGTGGTCCCCTGCTCATGCCACAGAGATAGGACGTTAACAGGGAACCTGTGCTTTCTCGAATATTATTCCGTTGAGCCATTTGGTGAATTACGAATGCTTCATATCATTCCAGATATCATTATCAGATTATGTATTGTTATGCAAATAAGATACTGCGTCACATAACAGTTTCATCAGCACTATTCTCAAATAAACTTTTCACTTGACCAAAGTTGTCTAACACTGTATTTCCCTGTAACCCAGCTCTGTGTAGTACTATGTCATGACACAGATAATATGAAAAATATGCTTATATTATATTGCATAAACACTTGCATTAATAAGGACACAGGTTTTATTAATTGTATGCCCAATTTACATATTCATGATTCGGGAATATACGCGGCAATATAATCACAATCGTATTTATCATTATATAAAATACATATTGACATTATGACCATGGAAATACAGTGTTAGACAACTTCGGTCAAGTGAAAAGTTTATTTGAGAATAGTGCGACGCAGTATCTTATTTGCATATCAATACATTATAATAGTTCATCCATGTATTAGTTCTTTTTTTAAATAAAATATAAATACATAAAGATAGCATAATATGTTCCAGAGATAAAAAATAAAATATGCGTTTATTAATATTTTTATTGCGATATGTGAAAATAAACATGTTTATTTTTTATTAATTGAATGCCTAATTTGTATATTCATCATTCGGGGATGCATTCAATCAAATTGAAAATGTACTTAGCATGATCCTTGACCATGGAAACAGACATCTAGACATATTACACACTTTCGTATCATAATGTGTCACAAACTTATTTACAAAATGAGAATTCTCGAAATTTGTAGCCTATATTACCAATTTACATAAATGACTAAAAATAATGGTTTGTGCTGCTTATTTTACATGTCAAATTTATTTAATGTATTCAATATATCTCAAAGATCAACAAAATCATTGTTTTCAATATGTTATGCGTGTGGTGAACGATGTGTCCTTTTTGAACCAGTAGTCGATATGAGTAAACAAAGAGAAACTCATTTTGTGGATCCCTATGAAACCATCAATTTGGTAAAAAAATTACAAAACACACAAAAGCGTCATTATTTATGTTTATTTCAAACAATTTTAGAAAATGACACAATTGAAATCAATGTTTGTTTCTGTCGTACAGTTCAGGACTAAAAAAATGGGGGTCCCCTAAAAGACCTTCGATTTGTGAAAAAAACTGCCAGGTTTGTATTTTTAAGACATGGGATTTTTGAGCTCACCTACCGTACACCTACATGGGCAAAGTATAATACATGTAGCCCGTAAAGGGTAGTATTTCAATCTATCGGGATACTTGGCATAAAGGGCAGCTGACTAATACACGGCCAGAAGAAATTCAGTCGCTGCATGGAATTTTCAATTAACATGTAGGGTATGGGGAAATACAGCCGGTGCAGTCAATTTTCAATTAACAAGTAGGGTATGGGAAAATATTTACCTGAAGAGCTGTGCACATACTACTATTGCTTCGTAAATTTGATGGAATATATGTATAACATATATGTGACACTGCCTCGTTCCTGTATCCTATACGGCACCTGGAGTGGCCAATTCGGCCATATTTGTGTATTCCAGCCATCAGCCTGTTTCACCACTTCTTGAGTTCAACAAAGAACTGACACTGCGAAGTAGAACATAATTATGATATGATGTAGCTAATCACCTTTGCAAATAGCCTCATACACATAAAATGACACACAGTGTGTCACTTATACCTGGCTAACCACATAACACAGTACACCAATATCCCACTTGAAATACATCTTGGTGTAATATAATTTATAGGAGTCCGTTGTCCTGGCTTTTCTAAATTCTATGTATTATTGGCTATATTATATCATATATTCTACTTCTCATTTGCAGTTCTTTGTCAAATGCCAGAAGAGGTGAAACTGGCTGATGGCTGGCACAGACAAAGATGGCCGACTTGACCACTCCATGTGACGTATAGGATACAGTAATGGTGCAGTGTTTACTCATATGTTATATATGTAAGTGAAAAGCGAATGGGTTTAACATGCCAGCAACATGTAAGGTCTTTTAAGTGCGGGACATCGGTTTCAAGTTTCATCCGGAATGCCAGTGGGATGGAAATACTATGGTATTTTTTAAATCCTCATGAGAGGTTTGAACCCACAACCTCTGGTATTCAAGTCCAGTGCGCTAAACACTCGGCCATAATCCATCTCCACTCATGTAAGATCTACCATTTATTACTCATGCCATTCCTGAATCAGCAATTATAAGTTTACATACAGTGGGCATCCTCCAGAATGACCGAGAGATATGTAGAATCCTACTGAAATGCTCTCTGAGACCTTAATATGTGATTCTATCCGCTAACCTACTGTCCTTGTAGTGACGTAAAACACGGCCGTATACGGGCTGGGACCCTTGCTGTTGTAGGCTTGGATCCTGAAGAAGTACAGCTGTCCGGGACTGAGCGAGTCCACCAATAGGAAGTGGCGATCCCCACTGGAACTGTTTCCCGGATCCAGGCTGCTGCCATTCGTCCACGCCTTCCCGTCCGTGCTGTACTGTACAATGAACGTCTGGCCCAGACCGCCGTGAAACCCCAGATTCCACGATACGTTCACACTCGTCGTGTGGACTTCCTCTATCATTGGGTATTTAGGTGTCTCGGGTGGGCCTGTGGGAATAGTGGTGTGCATTAGATTAGTTGCTATGTTTATGCTGGCTTTCGAAAATAATGGTCCAATCGTACCAGAACTACCTCGGCCCAGAAAATAACATTGTACCAGTAATGCTGCAAGGATAATTCATGCTGCTTGTCATTCAGTTAGTGAAAGAATTGTAAGATGTCAGCAAATGGAATAGCTCCTATTATTCAGTACAAACACAATTGTTGCAATGTTATACGGCCATTTTTTTCAGTCGACTTTGAGTTTCAGTTTGCTGTCAAATTATCGCCTCCGGCTGACCAAAATGTCACCATGTCTGTTAATAATTAGGTCAAATGTTGAACAATGGAAGTACATGTATTATTAAACCTGTGAACATCTAAATTGTGTAACAGTAACGGTAAGTGGTTTGGCTACGTGAGGACCACACTACTCCTCATCATGGCACAGATCCGGTACAGTGAACAGTAGGTTTCTTTACCCGTAGGGCATTTACAATAGTAACCGTGCAGGTTACAGGTATATGCCCACTCAGTAGGCACAACATGTTATTTATAGGAATTAAATAAGTGTATAATTGTGTCACTATTCCACCAGTTCTAAAAATTACAAGTGCTATCAGATATAAAGAGCAGTTTGTGCCTATTGAGTGGGCATGTACCTGCCCACTCAGTAGGCACAAAATGTTCTTTATATCAGAGACATCATCTTGGACATTTTCTGGCAAAATAAACATTCATTCACCATTACCCCACGTATTGATTGTCATTGTTATACATTTTATATCAGACTTAAATTTCCACACTGATATCAGGGGCGATAACCGTATTTCCTTAAACTGTTAACAGACATTACTATTTGTAATCTGTATTTATTTTTGGATGTGCGATGATCATACTTTATAATATGTCGAAAACAAATTTGTTCAGGTGATGCATTTAATTAGTATAAATAATTACAAAATAGCATGCCTCATTTGCGTTTGAAAATAGCCTGATACCACCGCGTGTTACTATCAGTAAAATAATTATTTCTAAATGATTATATCTGTATAGCGGACACTCGTAATTTTTAGAACTGGTGGAATAGTGACACACTTATCCATTCCTATAAAGAACATTATGTGCCTACTAAGTGGGCATGTGCCTTTAATGTGCACATTTAAAAAACAACTATATTCATTGTATATCAATTGTATACTAAATTGATATGAGATGCAAGTATGACTACATTATAGGGGGCCTTAGTTTATAATACATACTATAACAAGTACAAATGTATCATTCGGCTACTGAAGTTCTCAAGGTTATTCAAGAATTACGTTGGATATAGCCTCAATAGCAGAACTATTTGAATGGCTCGTGTACGTTTGGTTTAGTCTGATCCTCACCTACATCAACCTGCTCTCGATCCATCTAATAAACCAGAAACATGAGAAGCCTCACTTACCGCATTGATAGTAAATGAGTCAAAAAGTACAAAATTCTGATTCCAAAAGTGGGTGATATCCATGGCCTGGTGTCAAATCAAAAATAGAAATTCACTCTGCGCATCTACATATCATAACTAGATTGGTCAGTAAGCGAGGCTTACGGAATACCCCCCGTAAAAACAAAATCCAAGTGTGTGGGCTTGTGACCTTGACTCTGGGCTTAGCGGGGGCGGCACGAACGTGAATTTGTCACATGGTGGTAGAGGTCCATTGGAGCAATGTATGTGTGAAATATGAAGCAGATCCGAGCAAGGAAATATAAGTTATAACCGATTTCTCTGTTGTTAAGTTTTGTAGAGACTAAGTATGTGACCTTCACCTCGAGATCAGCGGGGATTTATCACAGAATGATAGTAGAGCCTTAGACGAATGCATGCATGAAATATTAAGAATGTTCCATGAAAAAAATAGAAGTTATAACATATTTCTCTGATGTTAAGTTTTGTAAAGAGACTAACTATGTCACCTTGACCTTGACCTTGGGATCAGCGGGGGTTGGATGGTCGTAGATTTGTCACAGCATGATAGTACAACCTTAGAGGAATGCATGTGTGAAATATTAAGAATTTTCAATACAGGACATAGGATAGTACAACCTTAGAGGAATGCATGTGTGAAATATTAAGCATTTTCAATAAAGGAAATAGAAGTTATAACTTATTTCTCTGATGTTAAGTTTTTTAAAGAGACCAAGTATTTGACCTTGACCTTGGGATCAGCGGGGATTGGACGGTCGTGAATTTGGCACAGCATGGTAGTAGAGCCTTACAGAAATGCATGTGTGAACTATGAAGCATTTTATATGAAGGAAATAGAAGTTATAACAATATTTCTCTGATGTTAAGATTAGTGACGGACAGACGAACGAACGAACGAACGGACGGACGGACGGACGGACGGACGGACGGACGGACGGACGGACGGACGGACGGACGGACGGACGGACGGACTCCAGTATACCCCACAACTCGTTGCGGGGGGTATAAATACACTACGCTACATACCAATTATCTCCAGCTAGTACGGTTAGTTTTACGAGTTACAACACAAAATTGTGAAATTCTAGGTCCAAAGTTAGAGATAATCCATGACACGTGGTTTAAATCAAAATAAAGTTTCTACATCTACGTACCATAGGGAAGCTACATACCAAGTATCAAGCCTTTAGCCTTGACGAGTTACAAGGCATGATAGTGAAATTATAAGTACACTAGAAATGTGGCCTGTCGACACACGAATGCCCCCGCTGGCAGCCAAAGAAAACGAGGCATATTTGATTACAAACCATTTACCCGAGTACGGACGGACGCCGGTAACACTATATGCCCCACTCACCATTCGGTTGCGGGGGCATAAAAAGGTGAAGGTCAAAGGTCAAGGTCGAAGTACTGGGTGGTGGAGTGTGTAGGTCATGTTCATATGTATCATGTGTATAAATATTTAAGGGATTGTCAACAGTATTGAGAAGTTATTGTAGGATTGAGAAACGTGCACGTAGACTTGTCCCAAAGTGCTAAGTAAACATTTAAAGTAGAAAAGGTGAAGGTCAAAGGTCAAGGTCAAAGTACTGGGTGGTGGAGTGTGTAGGGCATGTTCATATGTATAATGTGTATAAATATTTAAGCGATTGGCAAAAGTATTGAGAAGTTATTGTAGGATTGAGAAACGTGCACGTAGATTTGTCCCAAAGTGCTAAGTAAACATTTAAAGTAGAAAAAAAGAAGGTCAAAGGTCAAGGTCGAAGTATTGGGTGGTGGAGTGTGTAGGGCATGTTCATATGTATCATGTGTATAAATATTTAAGGGATTGGCAAAAGTATTGAGAAGTTATTGTAGGATTGAGAAACGTGCACATAGATTTGTCCCAAAGTACTAAGGAAACATTTAAAGCAGAAAAGGTGAAGGTCAAAGGTCAAGGTCGAAGTACTGGGTGGTGTAGTGTGTAGGGCATGTCCATATGTATCATGTGTATAAATATTTAAGGGATTGGCAAAAGTATTGAGAAGTTATTGTAGGATTGAGAAACGTGCACGTAGATTTGTCCCAAAGTGCTAAGTAAACATTTAAAGTAGAAAAGGTGAAGGTCAAAAGGTCAAAGGTCAAGGTCAAAGTACTGGGTGGTGGAGTGTGTAGGGCATGTTCATATGTATAATGAGTATAAATATTTAAGCGATTGGCAAAAGTATTGAGAAGTTATTGTAGGATTGAGAAACGTGCACGTAGATTTGTGCCAAAGTGCTAAGTAAACATTTAAAGTAGAAAAGGTGAAGGTCAAAGGTCAAGGTCAAAGTACTGGGTGGTGGAGTGTGTAGGGCATGTTCATATGTATCATGTGTATAAATATTTAAGGGATTGGCAAAAGTATTGCGAAGTTATTGTAGAATTGAGAAACGTGCACGTAGATTTGTCCCAAAGTGCTAAGTAAACATTTAAAGTAGAAAAGGTGAAGGTCAAAGGTCAAGGTCGAAGTACTGGGTGGTGGAGTGTGTAGGTCATGTTCATATGTATCAAGTGTATAAATAATTAAGCGATTGGCAAAAGTATCCAGAAGTTATTGTAGGATTGAGAAACGTGCACGTAGATTTGTCCCAAAGTGCTAAGTAAACATTTAAAGTAGAAAAGGTGAAGGTCAAAGGTCAAGGTCGAAGTACTGGGGGTGGAGTGTGTAAGGGATGTTCATATGTATCACGTGTATAAATATTGACATAATATGTGAAGCCATGTAGAAGTTACTAAAGAATATAATATCGGGACGTACTGACGGGACGGATGTACGGGACGGACGTACGGACGGACGCCGGTAACACTATATGCTGCCGTACCTTTCGGTAGCGGGGGCATAAAAAGGGTAAGATAACACATGATACCGGGTCATTGACTTTGATCTTCGACATGGTGGGAGCATGGATGGGGAAACGTGACAGACAGATGAACAGGTGGACGTGTACAGTTGTCAGTTTCCAACATAAATTCTTATTTTGGCGCATGCTACTTCGATATTATTACCAGTGAATGTGACAGCCCTGGGTTTGAACGAAACAATACATATTCAGATAGTACAAAACTACACGCAGACTAACCGCTACAGTGTATACCTTCAGGCACTGTCTGCCGATATACGACCGTTGTCCCCACGGTATTGGTGATCTTCACGTGATAGGCGCCGAGTTCAGATGGATTGTTCAGTGTCAGGGTAACTGTAGCCGTGGTCCCCTGTGTTGTCACCACGCTGTCATATACCGGTAGTTGTATATCTGATGTCTCATTCGTCACCTCTCCGACTAACGCCGTCTGTGTGACGTTGTTGACAACCCGGTGACAGGTCACGGTGCTGTTGGCAACATTGGAGTAATAGGTCACGCTGAAGCTGGATGGCACGCCAAGCTGGATGGCCACTGGTCGTACCTGCTGGGCTGTCCAGATAATGACCGGCTGGTCTGAAACAGGGTGATTATAAACATGGTACAAGGCGGTAAACCAGGATTGCGGATACATGGTATTGGTAACAGGTACTTAAACAGGACTGGTGAGGGTGAAATAATGATAAGATGTATTAAAGGTACTGTGTCTCAGATGAGGTTGGAAAGTGGGGAATTGAGTTAAGAAAAAAGCATTTAACTGAATATTTGTATTGGTTTCCTGAATATATCTGTCCATGTGAGTGATTTGAGAAAATAAACAAAATGTGAAAAAAAAGATTTTATTATCAACAAGAAATGTGGCCTATCGGCACACGAATGCCCCCAGTGGCAGATTGGAGAAACTGTGGCAAAGTCAATTAACCAAAGTGATAAATATGCACAAGCACATTTATGAAGGTCAAAAGGGAAAGGTCATATTAAGGGCAGTGTGGATGTGTGGCATTTGTATGATGTACTTAAATATTAAAGTAATCCATCAAAGAATATAGACGTTATGACAGTTATGAGAAAATCCGGCAAACTTGTGTGAAAAGGTTCAAAGTTGTGAAGGTCAAAATGTCAAGGTCATATTAAGGGCAGCATGGATGTGTGGCATTCACAGGGAGTTTTGATATGTTATTACTAATGATATTTTGGTCATTTTTTTTTTCGATCTCAACCCTAATACCCTACTGGGCTTAGCGGGGGTTGGACAATCGTGGATTTGTCACAGGGCGGTAGAGGACCATAAACTCAAGGTGTGTGTGAAAAATCAAGCAGATGAGTGCAAGGAAACAGAATAAGACATTTACCCGAACGTTAAGGTTTCGGAACGGACAGACGATCTACAGACGCCGGTTGCACTATATGCCCCCCCCCCTCACCATTCGGTGGCGGGGGCATAATTTAAAGTATTTGAAGTGTTTCGCGCAGGTTTGTCTTTGTGTCGTATCTGCAGTAAAGCAGTAGTTAGTGGTAATAGTCAAATCGAATTGGGGGGGAACCTTGTAGTAGGGTACTACTAACATTCTTCGATTGATTTTGTTAGCTGATGATGTGGATAATTGAAAACTGAATGATGATTGACACACCTTAAGCATTCATTTTCGAACTAGAAATGGATGCTTGTCGACAAGCGCATGTGTATCCCCATCCCCAGATACACAAGTAGTTTGAAAAAAGGGTGTTCGAGTTATGCTCCAGAGACAAAATCAGTGACGGAAAAACAAAGGCAGATAACTAACAAATTAGTGATGCAAGAGTTGTCATTCTTGCGTGACACACCTTTAGGGTCGTGGTCTATGCATGTGTGAAGTTTCATGAAAATATCCAAAGGGTGTTCGAGTTATGCTCCGGACACGAAATCAGTGCACGAAACAACGAAGGGAGATAACTAAGAAATTAACGACGCAAGAGTTGTCATTCGTACGTGCGACACACCTTTGGGTCGTCTTCTATGCATGTGTGAAGTTTAATAAACTAGAAAATGTGTTCATAGAAAATGGATGAAAATGAGGCCAAATTGCAAGTCAAAATTTTGTTTTACCTGAGCGTTAAAGTTTTTGAAGCACCAAGTATGTGACCTTGACCCTGGGCTTGGCGGGGGCAGGACGAACGTGGAGTTGGCACAGGGCGGTAGAGGACCATTAGAGCAATGCATATGTGAAATATGAAGCTGATCCGTGAAAGAAAACAGAAATTATAAGATATTTACCTGAGCGTTAAAGTTTTTGAAGCACTAAGTATGTGATCTTAACCCTGGGCTTGGCGGGCAGGACGAACGTGGAGTTGGTACAGGGCGGTAGAGGAGGCCATTAAGGCAATGTGTATATGAAATATGAAGGAGATCGGTCAAAGGATGAAAAAATTATGAGACATTTACCCGAGTGTTAAAGTTTTGTGACGGACGGACGGACGGACGGACGGACGGACGGACGGACGGACGGGACGACGGGAGAACGGGACGCACGTTCCTACGAATGAATACTTAATGGGTTTTTACTCTATACAAATACCCAACAAGAGTACCCAACACTATCCTAACCTACCCAATAAGATCCCCGTACGCTTACAAAAAGTACCCATTCGTGTGTGCGGACGGACGGACGGATGGACAAGGGTAACACTAAATGCCCCCATCCACTATCGTGGTGGGGCATACAAATATTCCAAAGGGTGTTCGAGTTATGCTCTGGATACAAAATCAGAGCACGAAACAACAAAGGGAGAACATATTATACAATTATTCACTAGTGAGCCATAGAATATCAGATTATATTCTATGGCTCACTAGTCAATAATTGTTTTTATTATATGATAATAGTCTGTATATAGCACTTACGACCTTATGCTACTAGACAAAAATTGAAAAAGTATTTGAAAAAAAAAATGAAAAAAAGAAAAGGAAAAAAAAAGTTTAAAGATCAAAAATAATAATGCTTGCTACTGGAGCCCAGATTTTTTTTTGTTATAGTCCTATATTTATCTACATATATCTGTACAGGTACACATAATGCCACAATATTTTCAACACAGTTTACGGAAATGTAATATCCAATGTAGCAATTTACCTGTATAAATTACCTGTGGTCAAGACTGGACATTTGCACATGCTAGAACATGCAGCACATGGACAGGTGAATGGTTCTCCCAGTCTCTATTGTTCTCTCTACAGGTAATTTGTACAGAGCACACGAGAAAAGGTGTGCAGAGCAGACGAGAAAACGGGTCTTCATGCATTATTGTCCAGTTTGTAGAGTGCGCAAAACAGAAAAGGGAGATAACTCAAAAATTAGCTGCGCAAGAGTTGTCATTCTTGTGCGCGACACACCTCCGGGTCGTGGTCTATGCATGTGTGAAGTTTCATGAAAATATTCCAAAGGGTAGTCGAGTTATGCTCCAGACAGGAAATCAGTGTTCGAAAACAAAAAAGGGAGATAACTAAAAAATTAGCTATGCAAGAGTTGTCATTCATGTGCACGACACACCTTCGGTTCGTGGTCTAATTGAATGTGTGAAGTTTCATGAAAATATTCCAAAGGGTAGTCGAGTTATGCTCCAGACAGGAAATCAGTGTTCGAAAACAAAAAAGGGAGATAACTAAAAAATTAGCTATGCAAGAGTTGTCATTCATGTGCACGACACACCTTCGGTTCGTGGTCTAATTGAATGTGTGAAGTTTCATGAAAATATTCCAAAGGGTAGTCGAGTTATGCTCCAGACAGGAAATCAGTGTTCGAAAACAAAAAAAGGGAGATAACTAAAAATTAGCTATGCAAGAGTTGTCATTCATGTGCACGACACACCTTCGGTTCGTGGTCTAATTGAATGTGTGAAGTTTCATAAAAATATTCCAAAGGGTGGTCGAGTTATGGTCAATCAGTGCGCGAAACAAAAAAGGGAGATAAATAAAAAATTAGCTATGGAAGAGTTGTCATTCTTGTGCGCTACACACCTTCGGGTCGTGGTCTATGTATGTGTGAAGTTTCATGAAAATATTCCAAAGGGTGGTGGAGTTATGCTCCGGACACGAAATCAGTGCGAGAAACAAAAAAGGGAGATAACTGAAAAATTAGCTATGCAATTGTTGTCATTCTTGTGCGAGACACACCTTCGGGTCGTGGTCTATGCATGTATGAAGTTTCATGAAAATATTCCAAAGGGTGGTGGAGTTATGCTCCGGACACGAAATCAGTGCGAGAAACAAAACAGGGAGATAACTCAAAAAATAGCTATGCAAGGTTGTCTTTCTTGTGCGCGACACACCTTCGGGTCGTGATCTATGCATGTGTGAAGTTTCATGAAAATATTCCAAAGGGTGTTCGAGTTATGCTCCGGACAAGAAGTGTCTGCGGCGGACGCGGACGCGTATGCGGAAGCGGACGCGGACGCGGACGCGGCCCGCTGTCAAATCCATAGTATCCCCTGACGGAGTCTGGGGGATACAATTACTAACACCACAATCTACCAAGACAATCATAAAACGTTAGTTGTACCACACTGTAACGTTCACCAAAATTTACCCTCCCATCTACTTGACTATACAAGAATTCCACCACGGAAGCAGTGTCGCGCCTGCCGAGGCATTTGACCGTAACATGATCATAGGCATGTGCTAAAGTAAGCATCACAAAAACCGTCAGAGAAGTGCATGTTTAAAATACAAAAATGGTCAAGGTTGAAGAAACCACAACCAAGTAAAGGTCAAAATGGTCAAGGTCATGTTAATGGTGGCATGAGTGTGTTATAAATGCTTACAATCATCAAGTGTCCAAATATTGAAGCAATCCATCAAGTAATATTAATATTATGTGATGATGAAGAAACTTGTACAAACTTATTGACGCAAACAATGGCTAAGTGTAAAAAATGTGAAGGTACAAGAGGTCAAGATCATGTTAATGGGGACATGAGTGTGTTCCAGATGCTCACACGTATCAAGTGTCCAAATATTGAAGCAATCTGTCAGTCAATGTAATGTTATATCATGCTGAAGAAGCTTGTACAAACTTTTTGACGCAAAAGAAATGGCTAAGTGTTTTTGCAAAAGTATGAAGGTAAAAAAAGGTCAAGGTCATGTTAATGGCGGCATGAGTGTGTTCCCAATACTCATACGTGTATGTATCAAGTGTAAAACAATCCGTCCAGTAATATTAAAGTTATACCACGATGATGAAGCTTATACAGACTTTTTACATTTCGGACGAAGACGCCGCCACCGCCGACAGAAAAAGCGGCGGCAAAAGTCTAAAGCAGGCACGACAAAAACTGAATCGCTGAAAGGAATTACGTCACTGATAGTGGGTTTTCCGGTAGATGTCGTAATTCGGCCAAGTTAAATTTAGCATGGAATTTCCTCAACTTGCTGTTTACGAAATAGAACGCTGTATTCAAATGCGATAATTAGCTGACAAACGCATGTGCCCTTGACCTTGGGCGGTCAGACGTGGGTCGCAGCAAAAAAAAGCACCACCCGTAGATACACATTGTGGCCAAATATTCTCAAAATCGGTTTTGAAAAAATAACATCTTTGCCTTACAAACAAGGTGAACTTCTAAGTCAGTTGACCTTAACCTTAGGCACAGTGGCTGCATGCATGGGACAGAGAATGAATATATGGATGATGATAAGCATATACAGTTTCAAACCAATCCGACTTATGGTTACAGAGAAAGAAGGTACCTGAAAACTTTAATGTAATTTTGACAAAAACTTTAATGCAAACTTCTAAGTCCTTTACCTTTGATCTTGGCCACAGGGGCCACATGAGTGGGACACAAATGAATATATGGTTGATGTCTAATAAGCATACAAAGGTTTAAGCAAATCTGACTTACGGTTACAGAGGTAGTAGGTACCTTTATGTGAAAAGTTTAAGGCAAATTTGGACAACAACTTTAACGCAAACTTCTAAGTCATTTGACCTTGACCTTGGGGCACAGGGGCCACATGATTCGGATACAGAATGAATATATGGATGATGACCAATAATCATACGAAGGTTCAAGCAAATCTGACTTACGGTTACAGAGACAGTAGGTATGTGAAAAGCTTAACGCAAATTTTGACAAATACTTTAACGCAAAAAAGTCATTTGACCTTGACCTTCGGGCACAGAGGCTGCATGAATATATGGATGATGACCAATAAGCATGCGAATCTTCAAGCAAATCTGACTTAAAATTACAGAGATATTAGGTACCGGTGTCACAGAAAATTCTCCCCCCTGGAAATCTTCCCCCGCGGGGGAAGAATTTCCTAGGGGGGGGTGAATATTTCCAGGCTCGACCCTAGGAAATTCTCCCCCTCCCCCTACCCTGGAAATTCTCCCCCCCCCCCCCACCCCAAAAGTTTGTGTTTGAATGCTACAAAGCAGAATTATTTCACACCAAACATGTGCACATAGGCACAATGTTTGTCATTTGGTAGTATAAGAAAGGCGAACATAACAAATCACCTCCCTCACACCCCACAATCTACCATATGCACAGCGTAAGTCCCTTGATAGACAAGAATATCACAAGATTGGGGGAAGATTTCTAATCAAGTGAAAATGTTTGTGTAGAACAGCTAGCATGTGACGCATATTGGTGGGGGGGGGGATTTTCTAGGAAATTACCCCCACAACATCTACCATATGCATAGCGGATGTGAATGTCTCTTTGTAGACAAGAATACCCCCCCCCCCTCCCTCATGATGAAATAATGTATGTTGGTGCAGAGCAGATAGCATTTGGCATGTATTGAGGGAGGGGGGGGGGTAGATTTTCCTAGGAAATATTCCCCCCCCCAACCATCTACCATATGCATAGCAGATGTGAATGTCTCTTTGTAGACAAGAATAACCCACGTTTGCGGGAGTTTTTCTGATGAAAAACGTATGTTGGTGTAGAATAGATAGCATGTGGCATGTATTGGTGGGGGGGGGAGATTTTCCTAGGAATATACCCCCCCAACCATCTACCATATGCATAGTGGATGTGAATGTCTATTTGCAGAAAAGAATAACCCACGATTGGGGGAGTTTTTCTGATGAAATAATGTATGTTGGTGTAGAACAGATAGCATTTGGCATGTATTGAGGGAGGGGGGGGGGGGATTTTACTAGGAAATATCCCCCCAACCAACTACCATATGCATAGCAGATGTGGATGTCTGTTTGCAGACAAGAATAACCCACGATTGGGGGAGTATTTCTGATGAAATAATGTATGTTGGTGTAGAACAGTGTTGGTGTAGAGAAGATAGCATTTGGCATGTATTGAGGGAGGGGGGGGGATTTTCCTATGAAAGTTTAACCGCAAATTTGGACAAAGATTTAACGCAAACTTAGAAGTCATTTGACCATGACCTTGGGCACAGGGGCTGCATGAGTGGGATACAGCATAATTATATGGATGATGACTAATACTCATATGAAGTTTCATGTCAATGTGACTTAGGACTGCAGAGATATAAGGTATTTCAAAACTTTAACGCAGATTTCTGACCGAAGGACGGACGCATGTATGCACACGGACAGCCGGACGTCATTGTGATCACTATGTCTCACTTTCCGCAAGCGGGATCGACAACAATTATAATAATATACCTGAGCGGGACGGACGGGACAACGTACGGACACTGGTAACATTATATGCCACTCCCTCACCATTCGGTGGTGGAGAAATAACAATTAACTGTGTGTAAGGTTTAACATTTTTACAAAAGTAAAAAAAGTAGATCATACATGACTAGGGGTCAAAAAAAAGAAAAAAAAGTTGTGCATCTATCATAAGGAAGCTACATACCAAGTTTCAAGTCTCTATAAACATTGTATCAGTTACCAGTTACAGGTTTGTGACGGACGTACAGGAAGGGATGTAACGGAGGGACAAGGTAACACAAAATTCCCCGTCCACTATCGTGGTGGGGCATAACCATAGTATTGACCTGAAGCACACAACACGCTGTCACCTCATTTACTGACGTATTTTGGTCGGTCCTATAAACAGGTTACAGGACATGGATAATCAAAAGTAACTTCTTCTATCACTACTTCTATCACTACTACCGGGACATCCTTGACGCGAGGATCACACTGTGAGAGGACTGTTTTCTACATTAGCAACACTACTCACATTCGATGGTGAAGGCGAATGTAGACCCCTCCTGGTAGTGATCGTTATTGGGTACGCCGTTACTGGCCCGACACGTGTATACGCCCGAGTCCTGGTATGTGAGATTGGTCAGTGAGAGAATCTGCCCAACCAACAGGCCCGCCTGGGATATATGTGTACCGTCCGACCATGTATGGATCCAGCGGTCGTAGCGGTACACATCCGGAACTCCGGCCGTGGAACACGGAACGGTAATCTCTTTACCTTTCACTGGACTGCCTTGAACTGTTGCCATTACGTTTGGTGGGTCTGAAGGGTGTCAACATGACCATCTATATACATATGTGTACACGTTGTATATACAGTGTAGAGACTTGATATCTGGGGCAGGAACGCACAAACTGGTCTTGGTCAGATCGAGTATATGAGAAAGTTTCAGCCGGGTGGATCAGCCTATCTGCATAAAACCACCGGGGGCTTTCCCGACCCAAGTACTCTGTGAATCAAATTACAGTACTAATAGTAGTTATTATATGCATTGCTAAACACTTGAAACAGTTGTTGTATTATTTTAAAAGACACAACTTATGTATTTATATTTATGTATATTGTTTATTCGTGTACATGTACATGTGGTTAATGATAAACATCATCAGTGCTCCAGATAAGCTGCGTATTTGCGTAAATACCCAAATACAATTACCAAAAACCCAATTGAAATCAGAAGTAGCGAGTATCAAAAAGCAATAACAAATTTGTGGTACCTTTATCATGCTACAGAAAACAATAAACATACCACAAATATAGCATATTTTTCTTATTTTTCATGATAACACATCTTGGTATTTCATTAGAATTGTCTCCAAGGAGATAATTCTAATGAAATGCCAAGACATGTTTTCATTTCAAAGCAAACTATTCAATAATTGCTGTCTGTTGATGTGTAAACAGCAGTGTGATTTTATTTTACCTAATTAAAATATTGAAATACCCAATTGTTTCAGATATGATGGAGTGCAAATACTCAATTACTAATTCCTTATCTGGAGCCCTGCATCATTATATAATTGTAATGTGAGGGATCTACGAGAAATTGAATGTAATATAGTATGGAAACGTATAATTATCTACAATTACCTTGTAAACAATGGCAAATAAAAGAATGTCCATGAATATGTTGGGAAAGTTATCAAGAGAACATTATACATCGTGAATTAAATACTTGAGAATAGACTAGAATATTCTAGAAAATTTTGCTGTAATGGTGTAATTATAAGCCTCCACTATTGAGTTTACTCGAGTTGTGTGTAACCAAACATTATTTAAAGTATTAAAGCGTATTTTACATATTCAGTCTTGTGGATTTTGGAGTTTGTATTAGCATAAGAATAATATTGGTCACTGGTCAGTGTGGCAGATATGGGAGCTACTGAAGTATAGAACATCAAATGTCAACTATTTTATGAATACATGTCGTTTAATTAAATAAGCTATTCGGATTGCATTATGTGGATTATGATTATGTCTTATATTACATGCTCTAAATGGATCTGTAGTGACGTTACACTTTGTTGTTTTTCTCATGGATGTAAATAAACTGGGACACAACATGGCTCTCAAACTAATTCACAATAAAACTGAGTTTGTATAAATGTATTAATTTGTCATTTCCATATTAAACAAACATGTTGGTGATTTGTGGTAAACAAAAATAATACATTAATAGCATACCATAGACATACACGATACCTATATAAGGCACACAGTAGCATACAAAACATGGGGGATTCCCAATAAGAATTATGTATGTATACGTATACAAATGTATCTAATTTTAAAACAGACGTCAACAAATGTGACATCACAACTCTCAGGATGGTAGCTGCGGCAATGATACAGGCACGCCATGCGTCAGTACTGTCTGACATCATCTTGTTTCCGTGATGTATCACGTGACCTCACACCGGTGGGTGCATGGCAGAGATTCTACTTTCACTACTTGGCAATAAACACATTTTCGATACGTTTCTTTCTCTGTTCCAACCATGGATTGAAATACTAATTGTTTATTTCATATAATTTGTAAATTTGCATATTTCTAAGCTGTATTTGGGACTTGAATTGTCAAGCAGCTCCTTTACAACTTATGAAGTGAATATTGATGGCAATTATAGGACAATAATTTCATTAGCCATTCATTGTCAACTGTACACAACTGCTACATGGATTGAATAATTAAGAATATATAATACTCACAACGGACAATCAGCGTGACCGATGTCGTGTTACTCGTGCCACCAACAGGCGTCGCTATCGGGTTTGTGGCGACACATGCGTAGACACCGGCATCCTCCCGCCTGGCGGAGGTTATTGTGCGGGTCTTGGTGTAGCGGTTATCCTCAGATTGCGGCGATAGCTGTTCTGTGTGTAATGTCTGGCCATTGTGGTACCACGCTATGCTCCCCGCGGGTTTACTGTGAACAGAGCACTGTAGTGTGACATCAGTCCCTGTGCCTTCCGTTACCGGCCCAGGTGGAGATACGGTGAACCCGGTGGTGGGATGGACTACACGGGAATACAAGGACAATGCTGGTTGGGATGTACATGCAGTGTGGGAGGTACATGTGGATATGTGTATATCAACCGGGATCTCGTTTTGGCCTTATTGTCTTCATGGCCAGTGTAGAGCCAGATCAGCATGTACATCAGAGACACATGTAGAATGTGTGGAGTAAACATTGGTCATTAGTGTCAGGATGTGTCGATGTACACGATGATAAAGCTCTAGACGAGTCAAAGAGTACAGAACTTGTAATAATGTGGCTCAACTGGCTCAACAAGCAGATCAGTATGAAAAGGAAACTTGTTAGTAGTACAAATCAAACAAGTCATTCCAAAGGGGTGGTTTCCGTAGGCACATTTTGCCACACCTATATGTAGATGGATACAGACATGCAGATTACAGCACAATGCTACTGAGATGGCCTTTAATGAACCTGGACTGTCAATACTTCCAGGGAATAGTGAATGAGGAAATACAAACGTGTGTGAAGAAATAAACCACTGAATAAGCCTTAGACCGCTATTTTATTTTTTTGCTGTTTATTTTATAGCTTCCATTTTCCATTTCAAAAACATATTTAGACAGCACTTTCGAATAATAATCCATTTTCCATTTCAAAACATGCTTTGACAGCACTTTATAATAATATACAACATGCTTTGACAGCACTTCAGAATCATTTCCATTGGAAATGATTCTGAAGTGCTGTCAAACCATGTTTTTATTGAGGAATAAGGAAACATATTAAAGAAACAGCAGACGACAATTGTTGTGAGTAGCGGTCTAAGGGTTAATGGAGTTTAATGACCAGTCATCAGCTAAAGTTATTTTAGGCCCGGCTAGCAGGGCTGAATCACAGAGAGTTCACCTGTACGGATGGGGGGAACCCAAAATCAGAACTGAATGTTAACATAAAGAATATGTATTCAGCCCTGAAATTAGAATAAGCTCATCTAGTGCAAAATTTTCACCACACCACAGTAACTTAGCCCAACTCAGCACAAGTAATAGGATTAGTATTAATGTTACTATTTCTACCCTTGAATCAGAATATGAAACAACAAAATATTGCCACAACAAACCATTTATTTGATTTATTGCTGTTTAACGGCCTATCAACAACTAACGTCATTAAGGCCGGACCAACGGGTTCGATCCCTTATTTGACCTGTTGCATTGGGGGGAAATCCCAAAATCAAAACGGAATATTTATATCGAAAACAATATATATACATGTATATTAGAATAATCTGACATGGTGCCAGGTCCATACCACACTAAAGTCACTTGACCCCTTCCCCTAAATGTAATACAATTACGAATAATTGTAACTCACATAAAGGGTATAACCAGATTCAACTGTCACATACAATAATGCCAAAGACGTATGTGACAGTCTGTGGTCGGGATTCCCTTAAGGACGAACCCAGATCGTTAAATTACCCATCACATGCCACAACAAATCATACATTCATATATGACCATGCTTACATATAATTATTTCTAAAATTAATCACTTAACAAGTGACATACTTTTGGAAATATTTTAAGCTCGACATTTAAATTTCACATACTACCTATATTATTTTGCACAACATAACCTATCATGCAAAAAAGACTGTAGTAAATCAACATTTCATCATGGTCGGCTAATATGGTCATGTAACTGTGTCAATGCGATGTAGATTATATACATTAATGGCCATTCTGACTGTGGAAACAACACACAAATGTAAGTGTACATAAATAATACACAGACGGGCATGGGGGGAAAGGGAGAGCTTTCATTATATTCACATAAATCAATGGTAGTTAATTACAGTTTCTCACAAAAACATTTACTGCACTCCGCGCCAGTGTAAAATGTTTCACGACGAAGTAGGAGCCGGATTCCCAGCGAATTACCATTGATAAATTTGTACCAATTACTAGACGAAAAATGCATTTAAGTAAAGTTGAGTGGCATCTCATCATGAAACCAGTGCATTTTTTGGTGCGAAACATTTTACACTGGTGCGAAGTGCAGTACCAGTGACAACTCACCCTCAATATGTCAGTCATCATACATGTAAGCCACATGAACGTATAACGTGCACTACATCAGGACAATATGGTGTGTACATATATTGCCATTGTGGCCTGTAATACCCCCAGATGAACCTCCACATCCATTGTTATCTGACTATGATATTTACCGTATGCAGAACAGCAAATGTGTTATTCTGATGCTCAACAAATACATCTGGAAATCATAGCAGGCTGCCTACTCACGTTGGCTGATCAATGAGACAACAATAACCAGCTCGACCAACCCCTTGTTGACAATCTGCATTAGCTGTAATTATTCTGACATATTTGCTGACATATTAACATCCTGGTTGAGGCAAACACACACATATACACAAGTACTGATGTGTTGGACCATAACACGTTTGATATTACGCATGTATATGTCTGGATATGTTGCTGTCACTGAACATATGCGCCTTATGGGTTTTGCAAACTGTCTGATCATGATCTGCACTGTTCGACATACCATCAATTTAACACCCACCATGCTTCTAACAAGCAGTATATATTATTACCAGGCTACATGAGTGTGCTATTTGCTCAGAGGAAACACTGGTCACAAATTGAATTGGCCCCATTTCTCCAGCCATGGCCACATTTTACGTCATCTACTACCTCAGAGATTACATTCAGCCTCACATTGTTATATTCAGTATTTGTGTTTATCATGAATGTGCATCATGCGTTATGGGAAATATGAAAAACGTTTCAAGTGGATTTGTTGTTGTGACGTTGTTTGTTTGTTTGTTGAGGTTAACGGCATATCAACAGCTGAGGAAATTTAAGGTTTGGTCAATGGGTTTAGTACTAAATCCCATATATTACCTGAGCCAGTACATGTACATGTTCAAGTACATGTACAAATGGGGGGAAAATCCATAACAAAACACTATATTCAGCCCTGAAATCAGAATAATCCTGATCTAATGCCAGGTCCTCGCCACATCAGAATCACTTGGCCCCTCCCAAAAGCAGTAGGATCAGTAATAATCTTATTACTTTTATAATGGGCAATAACCCAATTCAACTCCCATGTAACTAAAGAGCCAAAGATAAAGACGTACCCGAGGGCCAAACCAGGCAAATCGTGATTCCTATAAGGAGGAACCCATACCGTTAATTTACGCCATCTCATTCGCCCGACCACCACCCACCCAACAACAAGGTAGTCGTATACGAGTTGGTGGATGGTATTACACCACTACTCATTCCTGAGGTAGCGTGGTACGGCCAAGCATGGAATGTCCATGATTTGCGGTTTACCACATCGAACGCTGACAAACAAATGCAACAATTAGCCGACAAGCATGTATTTAAAACCAAGAACAAATTACGGCAATATTCATAGAATAATAATTGATACATTTCAGCAGTTTTTGCAAAATGCTTCTTCAGACCACATGTACTTGAAGAACGGTTCATATTTCGGTGTTTTATCGGTTATTTCGGTATATTTAGGTTGGATCCATTGTTACCAACATACAATTTACGTCAACTCCCGCGAATTACACGTATAACTATATGTACACAGGTGTGATTCTATCCGCGCATGTGTTATAATCAATAAAACCCTCATTATTTAACCGATGACAATACACCCGGTTCCAAATTGTTTGTTTAGATTAATGTATTGGACCTGAACAAATCAAATATGTATATATCATCTGAAAAACATCCAATATTCTGTGATAGATGGTCAAGCTTTCAAAGCGTTGTAATCTCCGCTTTAAGGGCTCGCCAGAAAATCTCGCAATTGTATGGATTTTAATGTCTTAAATGTAGGAACAGATAAATGCAGTTCACGTATTCTATCAGCATCAGCAGATTGATATATGTTTCCAGAATCGATATAACACTAATTTGGAGTTTGTGGTTGAAAATTGATGATATAATCGGTATGAAAGCAACGCATGTTGGAAATATTATTGGCCAAATATTGAAAAAGGTTTCATGCCTTTGTTTCTTTGTGGGTTTTGACAGTATAAAAGGTGTCCGAAAGATCGGAACGCTGAATCAGAATGAGCAGATAATTGACGATTTCTGTTGTATGTAATGTTTGAGCATTAGTAGTTGCACAAAACTATTTAAATTACCCAAAACCAACGAAATCCACCCAAATCTACCCAAAATTCACCAACATACTCATATGACACCAAACATACTGACCATCTGTTCAAACACCTGTGTTTCGGACAGGTACCATTTTAGACACAGCCACTTAAAAAGGTACATGCCCACTCAGAAGGCACAAACTGTTCTTATAGGAATTAAATAATTGTATAATTGTGGCACTATTCTACCAGTTCTAAAAATTGCGAGTGCCCACTATACAGACATAATCATTAAAAAATAGTTACTTTACTGATAGTGACGCGCGGTGGTATCAGGCTATTTTCATATGCAAATGAGGCATGATATTTTTTAATTGTTTATACTAATTAAAAAATAATATTTTTGACAGATTATAAAGTACATGTATGATGATCATGAGCATCAAAAAATAAATATAGAGAATAAATTAGTAATGTCTGTTAACATTTTAAGGAAACACGGTTATCGCTCCTGATATGAGTGTGGTCATTTACGTCTGATATAAAATGCATAATAATTCGAATTAATACGTGGGGTAATGGTTAATGAATGTTTATTTTGGCAGAAAAAAATGTCTCTGATATAAAGAACATGTTGTGCCTACTGAGTGGGCATGTACCTATAAGGACAGCACATCGGTTTGTAAGTGGTGAAGCAATCAACAAAGAAT